>CM061050.1:16203552-16803552 GCA_030762985.1 Adelphocoris suturalis
AAACTTTCTAGGTGGTTGAGTGCTCTTGCTTTTCGACACGGATTTGCGCTACCGTATACCTACAATTCTGTATTTTATACGCCGATATCTTTTGACGCCGCTGTTCATCATCATAGATGTTTGTATTTCACCTGTTTTCGACGCCGTTACCCTTCGATGCCGTTCTACACAACCGCTGGTTATATATATTTTTTTTTTAATTTATTTTTTTTAAAGCCACTGAGGCCGCAATGGCCTATTGTAGCTGGAGGAGGAGGCCGTACCTCCTCCCCATCCTAACACTAGATCGGCCCAATACAGACAGCCCGCCAAACCAAGCACTATCTGCCTGGTTCCGGCACTCCTGCCAGCCAACAGGCACTATCTGGGACCCGAGTGCTCCACACTCGGTTAGTTACTGGGTCGCAGCCCCAGTCTGGCTTGGCGCCATATCACCAATGCCAGCCACAGCTGGGAAGTCAATCCTTCCCCACCACGTTTTGGCAAAAGCGAGGAGAGTCTTAATCTCCCCCGTCTTAATGTCTTGGGGGTCGATGGAGGTTTTGCCCCAATTCAAAAAGCGATTTCTTGCCAATATAGGGCAATGGCAGACCACATGACTCGCCGTCTCGTCTTCTGCCCCACAAAAGCGGCAGAGAGTGGAGTCTGATTTGCCCATTTTATGGAGATGGTATCTAAGTGGGCAGTGCCCAGTTAAGAGCCCCACAACCATACGCAGCTCCCTTCTCCCCAGGCTGAGCAGCTCCTTAGCTCTCTTCCTAGAGAAGTGAATAAATTGTTTCGCCTGCCTCAGGCCCTTGACGTGGAGCCAGTGGGCAGTCCTCTTCTTACTCTCCCATTTGGTGAGCTCTCCAAGGAGAAAGCTCTCCGTAGTGGCCAGAAAAGGTTCTGGGCCCATAGGGAGAGAAGCAGCACCCTTCCTAGCAAGAGCGTCAGCTTGTTCATTCCCCTCCACCCCCTGGTGCCCTGGGCACCACAGCAAGGTAACCTTATTGTTCCTGGCAAGGGTCTTGAGGTTAGTCAAGCATTCCCACACCAGCTTCGACGAGATGGTGAAAGAAGCTAGTGCCTTCAAGGCTGCTTGACTATCTGATAAAATGTAGATTTTTGCTCCATTCACTTGACGACTCACCAGTCTGTCAGCGCAGGAGTTTATGGCATATATTTCTGCCTGGAAAATGGTGGCGACTGTTCCCAGAGATTCTGAAATCTCCGTTCGTGGGCCAAAAATACCCGAGCCAGCCCTACCATTCATGACGGAGCCATCTGTGTAGAACACTATAGCCCCACGTTCGAATTGGGGCCTCCCTTCTGACCACATTGATCTACTATGAATGTAGACCTTGAAGGGAGATCAGAGTTCCGTGTCTCCGCCATGTGGTCGGAAACACTGAGCGATGACTCGTCCACTGCAACCTCCTTCAAGATGGCATGGTGAGTACGCCCAGATTCCCGCTTTAAAAAGCCATTCCTCCACAACCTCACTCCCTGCAGGAAGGCAACCTTCCTGACATGGATATGCAGAGGAGGAAGGTCCAAAAGGACCTCCAGTGCAGCTGTAGGACTTGTGTGCATGGAGCCTGTAACCCCAATGCACGCCATCCTTTGCAGCCTTGCCAGCTGACTCACAGCCGTTGCCTGGCTGACCTTTGTCCACCAGACAAGGGCCCCGTAGGTCAGCATCGGTCTGACCACTGTGGTATATAACCACATGGTCATCTTTGGGCTCAAGCCCCATGTCTTCCCTAACATGCGTCGGCCCGACGCCATAACAAAGATGGCCCTGTCCACGGCCCTCTTAATGTGAGGCGTCCAGGTTAGCTTCTCATCAAAGGTGACTCCCAGGTATCTGGCCCTGGTGCAGAAGGGAAGTTGCCTGCCCCCCAGACAGACCACCTGCATGTCAACCTTTCGTCTTCTGGTGAACGGAAGAAGGGCCACTTTATCAGGGTTCACATATAGCCCCTCCTCCGTGCACCATTGCTGTACGACATCCAACGCCATCTGCATCCGTTCACGGACTGTCTCCTCGAACTTGCCCCTGACAATGACCACAATGTCGTCAGCATATCCTACCACCTCAAAGCCATTGTCTTTGAGTTTTTGTAGGAGGCTATCTACCACGAGTAGCCATAACAGAGGGGAAAGCACACCGCCCTGCGGACATCCCCTACTTGGAATGGCACTGACGGTTGCTTCCCCCAACTCCGAGGATACAACCCTGCCCTTCAGCATGGTATGTATCCATTTGGTGATTTGCGGATCGACATCTCGATCCTCTGCTGCCTTAATGATGGAGTCATATGACGTGTTGTCAAATGCCCCACCTATATCCATAAAGCAGCAGAGAGCTACTTCTTTGGCCTCCAGACTCCTGTCAATCAACACCGTCAATTCATTCAGAGCAGTCTCAGTAGATTTCCCCCTCTGATACGCGTGTTGTGCCGCCTGGAGTGGTACCTGGGTTAATTGCTCTTCCCTGATCACAAGGTTCACAATCTTCTCCATGGTTTTCAGTAGGAAGGACATGAGACTGATGGGGCGGTAGTCTTTTGCATGGCCCTGTCGGCCTGCCTTCGGAATAAAGACCACCCTGACCTTCCTCCACATCCTAGGGATGTGGTTCAGCGTATAACTGGCCCTAAAGATCTTTACCAGCACCGGCACGAGAGCCGCCCCTCCATGCTGTAGCATGGCTGGGATGATCCCATCCGGGCCCGGAGATTTATAGGGCTTAAATGTGCCAAGTGCCCATTTAACTCTATGGGGTGTAAATATCCTGCCAGAAGCTGCATACAAGGCTTTCCTTTCATGGCAGAAGTCATCAGTATGCTGATGTGGAAAACTTTCACTGTGTATGCGTGCAGACCCCGGAAAGTGCACCCGTAGGAGCTCCTCCAGGGTCTCTTCCGAGCTTCCAGTATACACCCCATCTGCCTTTTGTATAGTGCCCAGCTCAGCTGGTCTGTCCTTGGCAAGGATCTTCTGCACTTTGGACAGCACAGACAACTCTGTAATGTCCTGACAGAAGTTCCTCCAGGACAGTTTCCCGGCCTTTCTAAGGGCACAGGTGTAGGAGTTGGCCATAGCTTTATAGGCCTGCCATCTCCCATCCCGCTTTGCCCTGTTGAAAAGCCTTCTCGTCTCTCTGCGAAGGAGACCCAGGTCCCTGTTCCACCATGGAACAGACCTGTTTGTTCTGACAGTCTTGACTGGGCAGCTTAGCTCGTAGCTTCGCTGAATGGCTGCCCAAACGAGTTCATTAACTCGGTCAAGATCTCTTGTTGTCTGGATATTAGTGTCCAGGTCCTCCAGCTCATCAGCTAGAAGAGTGTTAAACAGAGTCCAATTAGTGTTCTTAGGACTCCGATATGTCTCAGTGAAGCAGTTCGGATGCTCCAGCCGGAACCCGATAATCCGATGGTCCGACAATGAAGCCTCTTCCGACACATGCCACCCTGTGACCCTATTTGCATAGAAACTACTCGTCACAGTGATATCCAAAATCTCACTCCTTGCCCGAGTAACAAAAGTAGGCTCACTGCCCCTATTCAAAACCGCGAGATTTTCCGCGGTCAGAAACTGGACAATGGACTCACCTCTTTTGTTGATGTCGTTGCATCCCCACAGCAGATGATGACCATTGGCGTCACATCCAATGATGAGATGCAGCCGTTGTCTCTGGCAGTGTGACACTAGCTGCCGCACCATCACCGGAGGGGGCTCGTCCTCATCGCCTGGAAAGTAGGCTGAGGCAACAACACATCTTCCTCCGTTGCTGTCCTCAAGCAGTATAGTTGTGAGGTCTCTGGAACAGAACTCAGGCATGGCCAAAAACTTGACTAGGCTGTTTACTAGGATGGCCGATCTTGGCCTATCCTTACCACGGTGGAAAATTACCTTTCTGTTCTGTGCAGATAGTCCCATCACCTTGCCCTCAGTGGCCCACGGCTCCTGGATAAGGGCAATGTGGTGGTCTTCAGATGTGAACTTGTGGCTCAGGACCGCCGACGCGCCCCTTGCCCTGTGCAAGTTCACTTGAAGAAATTTTAGATGTGTATTATTCATTTTTTTCTATGTGGTCCATTTTGTTCCCTCAAGAAGCTAGGGAAATGAACAGTCCACCCGTGCAGAGCCCCGCATGCACAGGTAAGCCTAATTACACCCAGGGGTCGGCCGGTACCCTGGGGCAGCCGTTTGAGGTGCACTTTACCCTCTGCACCATGCAGACCATAGGCACGGCGTGGACACCTTTGTCTTGACGGTTGGTGTCTGTACTTAGTTGCCAGTGCAATGGCTCACATTGCCCAGTATACTCCTAGGAGATACTATCGTGCAATAGGCAGTGTGAGCCGTGGCTTAAGCCCTCCCACCACGACAAGGTAACAGACATCGGGAGGGTTGTCAATATATTAATTCTTATTCTTCCCTCTTGAGGTGGAAATAGCCCTTACTCCTATGAAGTAAAACAATTAACGGACAGGTATTTACTATAAATATTTGACATTAAAATTATCTTAGAAATATTTGTCTCGTTTTCATACTTTTCTTTTTGGCTTCGTGAAAATAAATTTTTTCAGTTTTGGCCGCGAATGCTTGCTACTATTTCAAGAAAGATTGTTCATACTGATGACAATTTTCGATTGGCCTTTAAGGGCGTTGGGAAAGATAGAATAGTTACATCGAATAATATACATTAATACTGTCCCAATATTCTTGAAATACTTGATTGACTTCACAGATTGACGATGAGGTGGCGAAACTTCTTTCTCTGAAAGCTAAATTGACAGAACTCGATGGCGAGGCAGGCGATGGGGCTCAAGGAGGAAAATTTACCCTTAAAACTCCTAAAGGTATACATTTTCCTTGCTTATTATTTTCTATTTATCAGTCTTCCATTGTGGATTTCTATTTACTTGAAAAAGGTTCCATCATATTCTGCATGAATATGTCATTTTCTCTTCAGAACATGGTTTAAAACTATATGTACATACATTATCTCACTCAAACTACTGGCTTAGGTCTTTAGGTTCAGTGACACCTCCCCAAGCCTCACGGCTCGTTACAAAATCATCCTTAATTAATCCATTTAGTAAAATATAGATTAATACTTAGTTGTACTTGGAGATCAATATGGTAGCAGTGGAAATCAGCGTTGAATTGAAAGAAGAAAAATGAACCTCAACGGAATTCGAACTTAGGTCTGCTATGTTGTTGTGCCATGGAGTTCACATCAACATTGAACAAGGCTCTACTGAACCGAGTTTCAGAAGGCGGCAGAGTGGAATGGGGGTTACTAATTGTTCGGCCCAAAAATATTTGATACCGCGATGGAGTTCGAACTCATGTCCTTAATTTCTTTGAGAAGAAATCTCTCCAGAAACAGTGCTCCAACGAGTTGTGCTATGAGGCCGATTAAGTCAAACCTCTTCAACGACGGGCGTTTTCCCTAGAGTAAAATATCACATGTCTTGACTGATTTGAGTTCGGATGAACTGAAGTTTCACAAAAACTACAGACCGCTGGTTCAGCAGATAGATGCACACTGTAAAAAGTCGCAGTCAGGAGAGTTCATTGTCACAGTGTGTTTTTGACACAAGTGAGTGAGAATAAAAAGAAGCTACGTCAGGGAATGTGATGTTTACAGTCTTTATTTCTTATTGAAGTCTGGGCACTTACTGAAGTAAGTAAACGACGCGAAAATATTTGATACCTCGACAGATTTCGAATTCTTGACCTTAACTTCTGTGAGAGGAAATCTCTTTAACGGAAGGCGTGGGGGTAATACCAATATAACGTAAAAAAGGGGGTACTTCAGGAACTTGCCCTGCCCTCATTTTTCGTTCAATTGAGCTGTTTTTTTTTTTTTTTTTTTTTTTTTTTTTTTTTTTTTTTTTAATTCACTCTTGATGTTGTCATCTTTCCATTGATTGGAGAATTTTCTTGTATACGATACTACATGATGGTTTGCATGAGTTGGCAAAATTGGAGGTTTTATCATGTCGTTCCTTCATCCACCAGCGCATGCCCCCAGGAAATTTCCAGTATTTTTTTCAGTCATTCAATTCCCACACTTCTCACAGTAATTTAGTAAAAAATTTCGATCCGATACGACAAACAGGCCGGTCAAAAAATTTTCCCGAAGAGCAGAAAACGTCGTTTTGAGAAAAACGCGATAGAAAAAAAGTCGGCTCTCGCGCCGAAGTACTCCGGCCGAAGTACTTGCTCGTTTCGTTTGGTGGAAACTTCTACTTCTCTACACACAAATAAAACACATAAAACTGATCAACAACACAAGTAGAAGAAGAATAAGATAACCTCATCTTACATTAGCTTTATTTTGATAAAGCTGACTGTAAGCTGTACGCGAGACTTTACTTCAGTGGGTTATTACGATACGCTTTCATGTTTGTAAAATTTTGAAAATATATTCATTTTGTTCAGAAAATGATGTAGTTTTAGAAAATGTATTCACCCCAAAATCGAATTTCTTGGCCCCCCACCCCCTCGCCTCCCGTTAAAAACAGGGCTCTAACGAGTAGCGCTACAAGACTGATTTAATCAAACCTCTTCGGCTGGGGGAGTTTTCCTTAACAATAAATAATTTCATTTAAATAAATTAATGAAAAAATAATTCATTAGTCCATATAACTATTCATACTATGTATCATTCGCTTTCAGGTTCTCGAGATTACAATCCGATGCAAATGTCCCTCCGAAATTCTGTGTTGGACAAAATCATTAAGGTGTTTCGACGTCACGGTGCAGAGACCATCGACACCCCTGTATTTGAGTTGAAGGTTCGTAATTAAGAATTATGATTAACTTTTCTTACTAGTCTGAAATTGGGATTTGTGGATGGTTTCAAAAGATCGATTTTGTATGTGCTGAAGGGAGGAAATTTATGAACTTCAAATTGAAGTGTGAAAATCCTTTAAATATAGACAATAATAATACTAAAAAATAATACTTTAAAAGAAACACCATTTTAGATTTTTCAAGTTTACAACATTTTGAAAAAGTATTCATGATTTCCATTTTCAGGAAGTATTAACAGGAAAGTATGGAGAAGATTCAAAACTGATTTACGACCTCAAAGACCAAGGAGGAGAGGCGCTATCACTTCGTTATGACCTGACGGTCCCATTTGCCCGTTATCTAGCAATGAACAAAATTTCCAACATCAAACGGTATCACATCGCTAAAGTGTATAGAAGAGACAACCCTGCTATGACCAAAGGCAGATATCGAGAATTTTACCAATGTGTAAGTATGTCTCTTAGTTAATTTGGGACATTTGAAAGAAGTTATTTTCAGGGTTTATATTAGTATTAATTCTTTCTCTAAGGTTAGTCGTGTGTCTCACTTGGGATGTTAATTTGGTTCTAGAGTTCTTCCATGAGTTGATCTCAAGCTACCTTGGAGACTCTAGGTTTATAAAACTAGTTTACCTGTTGTAATCCAATTGATCGACTGTTTTTATCCTCTCCGCTTTTCATTTCGTGTGTGATGTGGAAAAGTAGATAGAACGAGATTAGAATGCGAACTGAGCATGCTCCAATATTGCGTGAACGTGCGTGAAACTCCCTCACTAGACACTGTGAGCTAGAAGGCATGTGAATGATGTGTTCATGAAAGGCATGGAAATCATCAATGCTTCAGTAGTTGATTTAAATTCCCTGAAATGCCAGCACTAGTAAATTAGAGCATATTATTAGTGAATTTGTCCTTACGTATCATAATAAACATTGGGAGGTTACATTCATCAGTGTGACCGTATGAGGGAATGTTCGCAGTTTCCACCTCCTCTATTGTTTATCGATTGTATGGTTTAAAAATCTCCTAATACTAATCAGCTATAAAAACCAATTTTTCCTGTATGCATCGGTTTTTTAGCACATTTTGATGAATTTTGAACACGTTTCATCAAAATTTTATTGCACATTTCTTAACGTTCTCGTTCATTATTGATATATTTTTTCCAAGCAATATTCTGCTGTTCTATATAAATTTTAGCCTTTTTGCCTTTTTTTACGTAGATGTTTTGAAATTCGTATCTGCTCTAAAACTTTTGTCCCACGAACTAGTCCTTTCTCTTGGACTGTTTGTTTTAGAGAAAACCTGGATTTTTTAAATCTCATTTCTGATAAGAGATTATGTGACTTGCATGTATGTAGATATACCTAAAATCTTCAAATCCAGGAATCGTTTCAGAAATTTTCAACACGGATTTCAATAATGAAGATTTTTTTAAATTAATTAATTAATTGATTTATTTATTTTTTCAATTTTGAAGCTGTTGCTTCCAAAATTTGGTGAATGTTGATCCAAATCATACTCTGGAGAAACGGATGGTCAAATAGTCATTATTGTTCATTCTTGAATATGTATCCTCTCTTGTTGTATTGGATTTATATATTATACTATTATTATGTAATGCAAAAATCCAGCATCATGTAATAATTTGAAATCATTCACATGATGCTGACTAATTGAAATTTTTGTTCACTAGACGCGAGTTGGGAATAATGTGATTTGTAGCGATTCACTAAGTACCATCTTGGCGATTAGGGGCTCACATTCTGATTTTCCCCTACTATAAGGCCTACGTGGATCGCTACACCAAGCCACGACATTTGGCTCAACCATAACTTTTATGTGGGTACCGAGCCATGTGGGTATTCATGGCAATGAGTGTGCAATGAATGTTGGCCATACGCATTGAGGATCAAATACATGCAACATAAAGCAAATTCCATCTGGCATGAGCAATGGCAGGGTGAGGTCACTGGTCTGCGTGGTGTCCTTCAGGACTTGAGCCCGGTGGGCCCTTTCGTAACCCTACTTCCAAGGAGGGATCGAATAGTGGTCAACCGGGTTGCCACTGGCCATACACGTCTTACTCACAGACACCTGATTAGTGCAGAAGCTCGAGATGTTGTGTGTGGGAGGTGTGGGGGTGATCTGTCTTTCCGCCACTTTCTGGAGGACTGCCCAGCCCTTGTGCTAAAGAACTCCTGTTTGGTTCCGATCAATTGGATACTATCCATTTGAAAGCTTCATTTTTGTTTTATTTCATTTGTTACAGGATTTTGATATAGCAGGACAGTATGACCCTATGCTCCCTGAAGTAGAATGTTTGCGTGTGGTAGTTGAAATCCTTAACAGCCTTGAGCTCGGAAAATTTGTGGTGAAAGTAAACCACAGAGCGCTCCTGGATGCAATTTTCGAAGCTGCTGGTGTTTCGAGCAACATGTTCAGGACCATATGTTCTTCAGTGGACAAACTCGATAAGGTTAATACACTTAATAACCACGATGAATTAAACGACGTGACTTACAATGTTTCACTTTGTTGCTTTTTGGCATAATAGAGACGTGTCATGACAAACTCTTTTCAACATGTATATCAAATCCATTTGTCTCACAAAATAATCAAGTACTAAAGTTACTGGGGCTTATGAGTGTGTGACCCCTGTCTAGGCTAAACACTTCCATGAATGAGGATTAATGTTTGGAGGAATACTAGAATATTCAGTATAAAATTCAAGAGATATTTCTGAGTTGGTCTATCTGATATTCCAAATTATCCTGTTTTAATCTGAATTTTAATGTTACCAATATGGGTTTCATTATTTGAATGTTTCTGAAATTTAGGTTTATATTTTCTAAGTTTACTTCTTGAAGTAGTCTTTACTGTAATAAAATGTCGCTAATGGGCCTTGGAAGTTGTCTTGTATAAAAATCATAAACTGGATTTGATAAATTTGTGAAGATAAATATTTCTATTTGCTGTGTAGTTCTAATATTAGCTTTTTCAAACAACAATGTCATAATAATTCTTTATTTGCCAGAAGCACTCGAACAAGATAAGAGTAGGGCAATTGTCAAAAAAATAAATCGTTACAAACAATTTAAAAAAAACGACAAAAAAAAAAATTTAAGATTACAGAAGCTGGTACACCACGAAGAAAACTATCAAACAGAAAAGTCAGAAATGCAGTAGAGCTCTCTCTTGACCAGGTATGCCCTCAGCCGCCTCTTGAATAGAGTTAGTGGGGCATCAGCGGAACACAGTGTTACCTGGAGATTGAGCACATAATAATTCCACATTTCAATGGCCTTATATGTCAAACCACTCTTGAAGAATTCAAGCCGGTGAGATGGAACACGAAGAAAATCAATTCGATGACGGGTGTGATGGTCATGACTGAAGCTGAACTGAGCAAATAGATGTTGATGCTTTTTCATGTATAGAAGCGTCTCGAGGATAAGTATCGAAGGCAGGGTGAGGAGCCCTTCCTTGGCAAACTGCCCTCTGCATGTCAAAGGGTTGTGCACATGTTTGAGAAATTGAAACCAGCTATGCTAGACAGACAACAGTATAAACCAATATATTGAAATTAGGGAACGGGTTCTCAAACACACAAGTTCACCATATTATCATAGAGGAAATCTATTCTGTCAACGTTCACTAGAAGAATGTCTCCTCATTGCCTACGATTTCCCATCACAGGCACTCCCCTCCTCAGTTACTTGACAGACTACTCACTATCCAATCATTGACATATCGGCATCGAAAGATATGTTGGGTCCTCTATTGGTGACCCCCCCCCCCCCCCCCCCCCAGCGATATCTTATGCTGTTATCTCCGTTGACTTCAACTTCCTTCATCCATGCCTAGTGGCCAACAATTCCCTGGGCTTATTCTCAAGCTCGTCCCTGGGCTCTAATCGGATTGGGCCATTGCAAGTTTCCTCCAACTTGTTGCTAGCTGGAAGCCTCAGGTCACATTTGGGCTGAATTTGTACAGCAACTAGTCCGTTTGGGTGTGACAAGAAAAGTACTATCCCAAGAATGGGAGTTTTTATGGATAGGGTACCAGGTGGGTTGTCTGGGGGGGGGGGGGGGGGGGGTCTGGCCACTAGTTATTGTCGTATTTCTGGCAACTTGTATTGAAGTGCAAGTACCAGGTCAACCTGTAACCAGCTTTGCCAACCTGTGATCAAATACATAGATATTAGGGAACAGCTCGTACAATTACAAGTTTATCTGGTCATCACAAGAGGATCTATTCCATTGATGTTGCACCACATATGCCTACAATTGCGCTAAGTATGCCTCCACATTGCCTACAATTCCCATCACAGGTACACCACCCTCCTCCATCACTTTACATACTTATCCAGTAATTGACTTATCAACATCGAAAGCTATGTTGGATCCCCTACTTTTGACGTCGCCCTGCTCCCAAAATAATACCTTATCGTGCCTTTATCTCCTTGACCTCCAACTTTCATCCTCCATGCCTAGTGGCCTGCATCGAGTTAACTCACTCAAATATGACATTGATATATCTAATACGTAATTCTTTTACGTGATAGTACATTGATAAAAATCTGTAACTTGGATCAGTGTATTTTTTTATTAATTGTTCTTGGATGATCTTACCCATATATTGATGATACCTCTTAATGGATTTCAGTCTCCGTGGGAAGACGTCAAAAAAGAAATGGTGGCGGAGAAAGGCCTCAGTGAAGAAGCTGCTGATGCTATTGGAAACTACGTCCGTCAAAGTGGTGGTACTGATCTGCTTGATAGGCTTGCTTCCGATGATGGCCTCTCCAAAACCAAAACTGGCCCTGGTGGAATCGATTCCTTGAAGCTGTTTTTGCACTATGCCGAACTTGCTGGTGTCAGTTCCTATGTATCGGTCGATATGTCCTTAGCAAGAGGGTTGGACTACTACACTGGCCTTATCTATGAAGCTGTTTTAGTTGGTAAGTTTTTCTAAACATAATGTTGAATTAGATGGAATTCATTTATTGCCTTTGGTAACAATCTAACATATCCAGCTCAAAATTTCTATTTATTTGCCAAGTAATTATATTGGATTAGTAGTCTGACCGCAGGAATACTTAGGTTCCCTGAAGGAGTGATGGCATAATTGTTAATTGTATAAAATCGCCTTCCTAGGCAAAAATGATGTAATGGAATCACCCATTGCTATTGTGGAAAGATGGTAGATGTATATTTTTGTCTTCATTGTTAATATTACCATATCATTGTCAACATTTCTGTATTATGAAATCTGAAATGCACTTACCAGTGTTCCATTCATCCTGATTTTGCCATCTTTCAAGTGATTCAGTGACATTTTCTGGATATTTGTACTTATACATTCGGTTGTTCGTATAAAGTGAGCTAGGTAAGACATATCATAAAACATAACATACCTAACTTCGAACATGAAAAAATCTTCATTCTCAATGCTGTAGGTTTTTATTACAAATTGAAATGAATATGTTGTTATCAATTCTCCATTTCAGGGGCTGAAGTCGGTTCAGTAGCCGGTGGAGGAAGATATGATGGTCTTGTTGGGATGTTCGATCCCAAAGGAAAACAAGTTCCCTGTGTTGGGGTATCCATAGGTGTAGAAAGAATATTCTCAGTTGTAGAAGGGAGAGCGGCAAAAAGTACATCCAAAGTCAGAACTACCCACGTCCAAGTCTATGTCGCTAGCGCTCAAAAAAATCTACAAGACGAGAGGCTGAAATTGTGTGCACTTCTTTGGGATGCTCAAATTAATGTGAGTATCCACTCATCTTAATTGAACTTAGCATTAATCTCTTTACATCCAATTGATCGTTTCCAATAATGAACCTTAATAATCGTCTTAAGAAAAAATAAACTCCTTCAAAAATTGTTGCACAATTTTAAGGGTTGACATCCCAAAAGCTTTCTATTGAAGGGTTGGGTTTTATTGTTAGATTATGAGTATTTTAACGAATCAAGTTGAACCGCCAATGATGCTGTTCATCCATTTGTGCTGGTTTAAAGCACTCGAAAATGGATAATGGGGTTGACAATTAAAGCCTGAGCATGAATTGTTAAACTGACAATGTATTGGACCTAAACCTACTTTGAAACACAAATCTGGCTATGTAGTGCTTACTTCTTATTGCTGAGTGTTGTGATCATCCAACTCTCATCAAAATCTTAACGACATCCACTACTACTGAAGGACTTCCAAAATGACATTTAAAACGTCTGCCAATTTGGAGCGACAGTATAGCTTCCTCAATTATTGTAACATGGCCGTATAGAATTAGTTGAATAAGGAAGAACAAATTCGAGTCAAAATATTTGAATGCAAAATATAATAGTGAAATACATGCTACTATGCAAAATAGAGCTAAAATTCATGTTTGCACCTTCACACACATCGTTCCATCAATCCAACGGTATCCATCAACTAAGGCATATAGGATCAACTTAAGAGCTAAACAGCACAATACCTGATAATTTCTTCAAACTCTGTCTTAACTCTTTGAAGTTTGAGTTTCGTCTGTAACAACCAATTGAAGGGTTTACCCTTACCA
The DNA here is from genome assembly GCA_030762985.1 of Adelphocoris suturalis. Lineage (NCBI taxonomy): Eukaryota > Metazoa > Arthropoda > Insecta > Hemiptera > Miridae > Adelphocoris > Adelphocoris suturalis. The sequence goes on from CM061050.1 coordinate 16,216,934, forward strand.
TCGTTTACGAGATACCATCCTGAGTCTTGTCCCAACCAACATGCACCCAGTGAATTTTTCAGTTTCTTGTTTTCTTTTGTTGCCGAAAAGTACCAACAACGCTAATTTACTACGACATAGTGCAATTTAGTAAACTCCATCGAGCAGGCCTGGAAATCAACTGAGAATGAAAGGAAACGGTCGAACGGCTTCTATTCAGCCCCAGGTCCCCAACGTCAAGTCCACTTGCTGTCACTACATGCCGGGGCGCAATTGCTCTAATTGCTGACCATATGAATGCACCTCCTGTTAACCCTTTCAACCCTGATGATGCATATGAAGTCAAGGCACCCCTACCCGGGCCTCTCCTCGCCTGATCGTCCTTTTCGGACTTAATCTCATGCTCTGAATTGGTCTAAATTCTTATTTTGAAAGTTCTGTGTTCAGACAGCTGATTAGAGTCACTCAGCAGTAATGGGGGACTCTCGTGTTCAAGAAACCACAAAACATGGTATCCTTTTGAGCATTAGCTCCATTTTCTGCCCAGCACCTTTTGCTCCAGTATCTTGTCACAATCTCAGGCTAACCAGTTGACATCCCTTTGATTTAAGGTCAAGTTTCTCTACTAACACCTTTTCCTTTTCATCGGCTGATTTATTGGACGGTTGCACAGCCATGAAATGTTTAGGTTGTTTCGTGGACACAAGGCACTACTGTCGGCTGACACTGGAGGATATGGAGTTTTGCTAGCAGTCGCCTTATGTTGACTAGACCCCAGTGTTGATTCGGGCGTTGTCGTTTTCGTCTTGCATTGATGCTGCAATGTGACATGAATATTTTATCGTTCGACTAAACCAGCTCTGGATGCTTCCAAACCTTCCAGAACTTTCATCCTCTGGGCCCATGTGTACCACTCACTGATGGGCTTGAGAGCGTTAATACCTATGTCCTGTCGAACTCTGATATCTCGACATACTCTCAGAAATCCTGTCGATTCAGTGTCCCAGGGGCTCAAGGGCCGAATTTGTGTCAACTGTTTCATGACTTCTTGCACGAACACTTATCGTTCCTAACTTCGGTATTGAGTATGCTAAATTTTAAGAAATGTATTTTCTTGGTGTTTGCTTACTAGGTTTGTTATTGTACAATTAGGCATGTCTGTTTTATTTTTATTATTTTTTTTATTATTAAAGCAGAGAAAATTTCAAGAATGCAGACACCAACCGTATTTTCCTGCAATAAGTAGTTTTCTTTCTATGATGTCTCCAAATTTTGGCAACAAACATCGTTATCTCACCCCTCCCATAGGTGGGACCCTTCTGCCTAGTGATGGCACATTTTGTCAAAAAGTCGCAAAAGCAAACTACTCGTAGTAGGAAAGTGCAGATGGTATAAAAAATTCTCAGTATCTATCATTTTGATACCAACGTTGAATAAACTGCTTAATTATTTTATAACTTTGGATGCAGCTTACTTTATTACCCATGTTTATTTTTTCCCCAGGTTGAACAATCGTACAAGAAAAGCCCCAAGCTCCTAGCTCAGCTGCAACACTGTGAAGAGCAAGGAGTTCCCTTGATAGTTATATTGGGTGAAGACGAAATTAAACGTGGAGTGGTGAAAGTACGAGATGTAGCCACCAGGGCCGAAGAAGAAGTTGAACGAAATGCCCTTGTTGATCATTTGAAACAAAGATTGGAGAATCTCGAAACTCAAAGTTAACCCACTCCATCATCGCATTATTTTCTTTAAGCAATACCTACTATTTTATCGTTTATTTGTTTTCTTCTTTTTTTTTAAATCAAGTTTGTTATATTTATTTTATTTATTCTTTCATTTTTTCGGCTTTACGTATTAGTAATCAACTTCATCTATACAAATTGTATTCTGTATGCTAAAAAGTTCTGTTCCTATTCATGAGCAATTGTTCTCGTGCTAGTATAGCTAAGTGAATCGCCTAAAATGGTCGTTTCGTGTAGGAAACTATCCAGTAACTGCTTTTGTCGAAATGGCAAACCTGCATTTGTTACATACCTGGGCATTTTATTAAAGGGTAAGTGAGATTTGATACACGCATCGGTTATCTTTGCTGATGCCATGAGTTCTGTACTACTGGGGTTCATCATAAGTAACTTGCTTTTCCCCCCTTGACACATTACCTATTGGCGCTGTGAGGGTTCCTGGGTACGCAATCCTCTGAGCTGGGACTGGACGTCATAATTTTCAATAAAATAGTACTAACTTGGAAAGTGGACTCAATATGTTTATTGGTATCTATTGAAAATTGCTAGTTAGCTAACAATATTTGAACAAAAGACTACGCATTAGTAAACACATCATCATAGGTAATGAGAAAAATTGCAATACAAGGTACTCTTGCTCCACCTAAGTAAGCTCTGCAGTAGAGATTTCCATAATGGGAAAATATACGAATGTTCCATTAGAAAGAATTTGTAGCAAGATCGTACCACTCAGATACGATTCCACATATCAGGACTTTTGTATACCAATTGTACATGTATGTAACATGAACGAAAATAGAATCATTCTTTAGAACAGTTACAATCCATGTCTCCTTGCAATAAATCTTTCTCTTAAAACCCCCTCGAATCCAAGAATTTTCTTGCAATCCAATCTAAAATGAACTATACTAAAACCTTTCAGGTCTGTTGATGTCCATATTGATTCCTATGCAAAACTAAGACGTCTTTTGAATACCATTTGAATTAAATCAGTAGTACAGTGTCAGTGTTGTTATCGAGTACCTATGTGATTATAGTTTCCCAGGTTACATTTTCATTTTTGAAATGGTGCATGAGCTTGAATATACCGATTCCCAAAATCTGGAGCTGGAGAATGCATCCTGTTCCTACAATATTTGTTAATCGGATATTATCATAATGTTATTTATGCATTTAATCATTATGCCTTTTTGGTAGCACGTACCTGCTTAATTTATTATTCACTCAACATATTTACCTACTGCTTCTATGCTGGTATCATTTTACTTCATGTAGGTACCTAAGGCAAAACTCAGGACAACCCTATTTTATTTAGAATAACCGTTTCCTTTCAAAATGAGAGATCCTACCAACCGTGAAGCCAAATCATTATAAAGACGTAAGTAATTTATAAATATAAGTAGTATTTTATGTTTGTTTTGATATGAACAACTTGTTGTCCACTGTATCTTTCTTTTATGAGCCGTGTTTATGTTACCTTATATCTTTCAAAGGTAATTCAACTTTGTTCTCGAGACTATGTTTGTATACTTAGTCCGTGTGGAAGAGCGCTTCCACCTCGCTGATTTTAGCACAAGTTTTTACAATACATAGAATCAACTTTGTGTTCCATGAAAACGTTTGTGAATCATATCATTCGATCGAATTATAAGTTGAAATGCTTGCCAGTGATAATAGTGTTTACATTAATTTTTTGACCCATTTTCTATGTTTTACATATGAGTCTTTCTCCGATCTACATAATTTATGGTGAGGATCAATATTTTTACATTTATGATTCAACTTGAATTTCATAAAATAGTTACAAATACCACTGCATGCTTCATAAGTGCTTCAAAGAGTGTTTGCCTTAACAACAGATCTGATTCAGATAATGCAAATACACCGCTTGTAGGGACTGTCACTGGACAGTAACCCTATCACATGTGTTGTACTTATTTTACGCATAGTACGTAAAAAACTGGCATATCATATAGAATATAATAAGTACTGAAAGTTGAAATTGAACGTTATTTTAAAGAACAGATCTGAATAGGTACTGTACAACTGTGAGTGCATCAGTCTGTAAGTTACTGGTATACAACCCTTTGGATCGACACTCCAAATAAAAGTAGTTCGAGTTACGAAAGTAAACAATAAGGGTATTCATGGTCCATTTAGTAAATCTAATTGATATTAAAGTAATGGTGTCATGAGGCTCCCTTGACGAAAATCGAAATGCTAAGCAACTCCCTTGTGGGATTGGTGAAAACCAAATGAGTGTAGATTACTTCCTAACCAGGGTATAAATAAATGGGGAAATTATTGTTTGTAAAACAAAAATCAGCTTTCCTTGACACTACAGAGGCTTAGGGATCATTAGATTGTTGTATTGTGTTGGCTACATGATAGATGGGAGAATGGCCCCTAGAGGACAGCTCATGTTAGTTTTAATGTTTGCCCAGTAAAGTGCTCGCTAGTCAGTGCCTACATTAAGCTAACCAATGACAGACCAGTATAGTTTGGGTTTTCCCCAAGGTCACGTATAAATAGGGCACAGATTATTCGACTTCTACCTCAGTGACTACCAGAGTTATTCTTGAACTACCTTACAACAGTGGCGTCTTGTCTTGAATTGAGCTTACGTGTATCCAGCTGTCTACTCCTCTCGCTAAGAAACGAGGACATACTTTCATCTGCGCTTACCACCGTGTAAGAAGCCACACCTAGTACCTCCAGCCAAGCAGTGGAGTTCCTGCCAGCCAAGCAGAGTTCTCGTCGTCAGCACCTCGCCAGCCCCTCATCTAGACATTCACTTACTCTATCCCTGATTTAGAGCACAGCTGTGGCTTTTTCCCCAGTGTTAGCCTTTTTTGGAAAGGTTTTCCCTGTATAGTTTTGGAGTGTGTTCACCCAGGCTCTTGCATCTTCTTGATTTAGAGCGCAGCTGTGGCTTTTTTGATGATTGGACAACGAAACTTCAACTTTCGAAAGCTTCCGCCTGTGTAAATCGAATTTGAGCCTGTTGAAATTCAAGTTTCGACGTCAAAACTACTGGGCTATGAACACCTCTAATAAATTAATTGTTCAAACGTGAACTCTTTCCAGATACTAATTTACTCTGATACACTATTTTGAAACTAGTATTAAATCTAAAGGGTTATTTTTGTTACTAATAAGAGTAAAATTATCATTATTTATATACCTTTCAGAGTAGTCCGTCGTCATTAGCAAGTCAAGTACAGGGGGCAAGCATTTTTGGTGTGAGAGCATCATCATCAGTCCTTCAAAACAGTACTGTCGCTGACCTGATGATGATCTTCTTACATTGTCTAATGATAGCTTCGCATGGGATGCAGGATATCGTGGAATAATAACTCCAAGAAGTCTAGATAAGAATGGTATATTTAGTGGCCCTCTTGGCTCTTTATATAGGTACTGGCCTGGTGGGGGGAGACACCTTGCAGGCCAGATTAGGGTGTTTATGAGATTTTTTAGCCGCAAATTACATGAGTGCGAAAAAATCTGTTGTAATTCTTGCTGACCGTTATAAGATTGTGACGGACTGTTAGCAATGCCTGGTTTACAATTGATACAGGTTGTAGCAGCATGTTGAGTAGAGAAGTGATGAAGAAGATGTGTGCAGCTAGAAAGGTGTAGGTACTGCAGAAGAGGAGCCGGGCTCGTGGACGTCTGAGCCAAGAGGACAACTGCAAAAGAAAGAGCTATTAGTAGCTGGAAATAGTGTTTGCATTGCAAAGTACAAAGCAAAGTTTGCTTAAGGTTAAGTACATGATGATAGCAATAATGATATGATAGAATTTGACATGAAAAGTTAATAATTTTTTTTTTAATCACAATGTAAGTCATTGAATGAGAGAGGCATGGTGTAAAGAGACGGTGTGGTAGTATCCTCTCATAGACAAAGATCTTGCTGCCAACAGAGAAGCGTCGTCGGAGGCAGAAGGCTGATAAGTGACGACTTTGGTCGTTTTGGTGGTGCTGAGAGTCGAAGCGCTAAGATATATAGGTGTGTTCTCGTGTGTTGAGGTTGTCGTGATGACACCGGGAATAGTGTGTGGTATAGGTCGTTCACTATAAGGAGGCGCGTTTCTCCCAGAGGGGCTCTGAAGAGCAGGGCTGCGCAGTGGGACCCTTCCCCCACCCAACGTCCAGTCTTACCCTGCCTGACCTGAACCCCTCCCGTTCTTTTCCCTCCCTCGCCAACATTATCCGTCCTCTTCCCTCCCGCTCACCCTAAGTCCTGCTTTGTCTTTTCTGCGGAGTAGGCTACCAGGTAATAGGATGGTAAGAGAGGGGATGTGAAAACTCAAGTCTAGCTGAGCGAACTTTTGCCGTACGGTTTGGAGAAACGTGCCTCCTTATAGTGAACGACCTATACCGTAGGCTGAAGCGAGCCTGTTGGGTGGTGGCGGGCTCTGGTCACGTGCTCATGTTGTTGTTAGGTAAGACGGCTGGCAGAGCTTTGTTGCGCCTATGGTTGAGTGTAGTAGAGGATGCCGAAGCTCTATGGAGCTTAGAGATACCGGTGTGTTGCAGGTGAAGGTCCTGAAGCTCTTGAAGCGAATAGAAGGACGGAGAGTCAATCGAGGACATCTGGAAGGCAGAAGTATGCCTATTTTTGAGCGTATTTGAGGGCGCCGAAGCTGTTTGTAGATTAGAGAGTCTGGTAGATGGTGAATAACGTGTGAAGTGTTGCAATCGAAAGTCCTGGAGCTCTTGAAGGGAAGAGGAGAACGGAGTGTTGCCTGAGGACACCTGAAAGGTGGGTGAGCGAAGTTGTGTCCTTGAGGGCTCCAAAGGGGGATGTGAAGTTGAATGTGTCGAGAGAGGCGCTCTTCGGCGTTTTATAGGCCCTTCAGGGGGGTCGGAGCAATGACTGAGGTCCCTGGGCGTGGAGGTAGGGATCAGGTGCTGCAGAAGGGAGCAAGCCGAAGTGGGGGAAGTGGCGAGATTGGCTGTAGGCACGTGCAAAGGACAGAGGAGGGGGAAGATGGCGCTGCGTAGTGGGACAGTGCAGAGGCCGCAGCGATGGTGGCAGAAAGTAGAGATCACGTCTGAAGTCACCAGCATAATGACAGCTTCGTGTGGGTTGCAGAATATCGAGGAATAATAACTCCAAGAAGTCTAGATGAGAATGGTATATTTAGTGGCCCTCTTGGCTCTTTATATAGGTGCTGGCCTGGTGAGGAGGGACACCTCCCAGGCCCGATAAGGGTGACAAGTTTCCACGGTTCCGGGTGTATACTATACATTAAAGTCGATCGATTTGCTAGTGACTGTGGACTCCTTCGAAAGGTATCTATGTAAATGATACCTATTTTAAAACTAGGTACTTCAGCTTGAAATAAAGAAGATTCTTTAATTAATCTGTATTGGAATTAATAGGGATAATTATAGTTCGATTTTCTAGCTATGCCAGTATATTCGGGAGACCCGAAGTAGGTAGGTACCACTATCCACGTCCTTGGCAAAAATTTATATACCATTATAATTTAAATGGTGTTGCAAAACAGTCACCCCTCTCACTTTTTTCCACAAGTTTTAATATCGAAGTTTCTCAAACTTCGAGACCGTTTACTAAGCTTTAGAGGAAAGGGTTTGGGGGAAAATGCAAAAGTTTTTTGGACTACCCAGGGGGAGATGCTATGGATTTTCTATCTTCTTTCTATCAGACTAGTTGACGAGTATAATTGAGATAAAAACAGAACATTCCGAGAGGAAAGATGAGATCATTGGGCAACAACTGCTCAAATGTCAAAAATAGTATGAAAAAACTACTAAAATGCCAATAGACTGCTTATAACCGTAAAATTATCGGAATTTCATTATCATTACTTTTATTTATCATCAGAATTTTACTTAGAAATGGTGATCAACTGAAACTAGAATATTCCCTTTTCTAAATATTATTCTGAAAAATTCCTTGAATTTAATTTGATATAATGAGCTAAATAGATGAAGGCTGCACAAAATTATTTAAAGTTATATAGGTACGTGATGTAGCTTTTTATAGCAGAATATTAGGTAGGGTAACACCACAGAGGGAGGTTGGCTGGAACCCCAGTGATAGTTCCTGAAATGAAAGCAGTGATGACAGAAATATGGAATCCATAGCCAGCAACATAATGAATGAAGGCTCACAAGAACGCTTGGAATTAGTAGTTGAAGACGACATTCTTGCAGATGCTGATGAAATTGTTACAAACAGCATTAAACTTGCACTGGGTATTCCAGAAACTTCATTTGAAAACCTTGCTGGTTCTCCAGACGCCTCTGGGCTGAAGATAGAGCGTCTGTGCCTCAAGACGAGCCCCCTTCAAACATTGCTGAAGACTGTGATGTTCAACAATCATTTGAAAACCTGGCTGGTTCTCTAGAAGCCACAGGAGTTGAAGTCAGAGCTTCTGTGCCTCAAGATGTGCCAGCTTTAAAAATTGCTGGTCTGCTGTTCTCAGTTTGATCACGGTATTATGTCCGTATAAGAACCAATAGCAGATGAAGAACTACATGATTCCAACAATAACAGGTGGGATTTAGGAGACAACAGCAATACCATCATTCAAGGTGACTTCATTCTTGCTCGGGTTGGTGGTATGAAAAAGACGAAATGTGCATGCCATGTCGTTACCATTGACGAAACTGGAGCTATGGTGGTTCCACTGATTTGTTGTACTCGGTTCAGAGATGTTTTTATATTGGGAGTTAACTCCCAACAAGTTCATATATCCACAGAACACGTTGCAGAGAAATTACCAATGCCAATCGCATTCGGAAAATACAGGATTCAATTCGCCTACAGGGTTGACATTTGAATCAGGGAAGAAGATTTCGATCAACAATTTTGATCTCCTCATTGTGATGCGATGTGCCAAGTTTTGTTATTTAGTTTCTAACTTTTGACATTCCAAAGCTTGAGATCTCGAATTTTGACGGTAGAGTTTAAAATGTGTTCGTTTGAATGGTGCTGTGTATTAAACGGTATTGATCCAGAATTATTTCATTTAGTAGCGCGTATTCCTAGAAAATTCAAATACGAGCAGGTACATTTGTAGGAGTAGGTAGACATTTCAGTTTTATCGAGACTTCTTGAAATTTCTTGTTGGAATAAAAACTATTTGTACTGATGTTTTTCTCAGGTCCAATTATTTATCATCCCATACTTGTAAATGTTCCTTAAAACTGTGAAAAAAAGGCTTTCTAATTATTTTAATAGCAATCATCCTACTATTGTGGTGCATTGGGGTACTCGTCTACTATTGATTCGCAGCTGTGTCTAGTACTGGTGGAAGGAGTTGGTGGAAAATTTTGACCATAATTTCATTATTATTCATTATTTTGAATATGTCCTAATAAATCCTTGCGCAGCAGGTGTGGGACAGTAGAACTAGCACCGAGGGAATGAAAAATGTGCCAAAATAATTGAAAAATCTGTGAAACGCTGCAGGTAGCTCACTAAGGTGTCTACTACTGGGGTCTTTATCCTAGGTATGGGAAAAAAGTTTTACCGTGAATTTTATAGCTATATTTTATACCTACCTACCTTTTTGACAAAATCCATAAATGCAATGTGCGCAATTACGAAAATTAGTCCCACTGAAACTGAAAATGTTGAAAGGTTTTCAAAGGTTCTTTTAGCGATTCTTAGTTGAGTAAACTCTTAACGTCAATTCGCCGATGGTTTTACGGGCATGCACTCATTACTCCCTATATATAGACGAAATTATCCTTGTTCCTATCAGGAATAGAACGATTTCGTACTCGTTGCCCCCTTGTTGCTACAGTTTACACGGGGGAATAGCGGAAAAATGGTTTCCACTCTGCCCGGAAAATTGGCGATTTCGCGGGTTTCGACGCTCTAAATCTGCGGACAATGTCAAGACCTCCGGAGGAACGTGGGGCGGATGGAGGATGCGTCTAATTGATGAAAATCTTCCTCACCCGGCCGGCCCTCCCTCAAGGCTGGACTGACCAGACGGATTTTTTTTTTTTTTTTCAATTCCTTTTGACAAGCTTCATTTTATAATACGTAATACTGAATTCAACTTTTGAGAGTGTCACTGGGAAACTGTATTGCTAGGTATCATACTTACCTCCGTTCTTACCTCGCTCCGTTCTTGTTATCTTTTTTAAAATTTATTGGCTGCGATAACACATTCTATTAATTTGTATTAAAAACATTATTTTACATTAATTTGTACTTTATGAATCGTTTATGCATTTATTTTATTTTTACTTATTAGCGTAGAATGTTCGAGACCTTCTAGCCAACATTTGACGTCATAACCACGCAAAAAAGACACGAAACAACGACATATACAAAAATACTGGTGTTACTGTTGCCTTCTGATCTCCGTAGCAGGTAATTTATTTGCTATTCAATCTATGAAGGTCTACATTTGAAATAGAGGTGAAACACAAGTTCTATGTATTCTCCAGTCCTACTCTCCAGCGGTCACTGATGGAATTTAGCGAAAGACGTGCTCAAGCTGCAGTAGGTAGGGACCACATCGATAAATCACTTGATGTGATTTATGAAACATGGGTTCTTGCTACAATGTCGATTGTGCATGATTTATTAAACGAGTTCTCGTTTGGAATTATGGGGAATGTGAGCAATCCCACACCATTATTGAAACTAGAACAGATTTCTATGCCCTATAATAATTAAATGGTCGAATGCACGGCAGTTGTTCCTACGTTTTAGCGAATTCTCTTAGAAAATGAAGCTATTATGATGGCAATTTCAATTTTGCGACTTACAATCACAGTGGCTCGAAAATTGTTGAAATAAAATTTTGGGAATTTTTCATCATTGAAATCGGTGTTGAGACATTCTGAAAAGAATCAGAGTTTAACGCTTTTTCGTATATATATATATCATTCCAAACTATAACTCCCCTTAGGGTTGAGATAAAAACTCCGTTCTCGCCCCAAAAATCAAGCTTTCCAACTGAAAGGATGAGTTCGTTGGCCACATTTCAAAGGTCACAAAAAATTGGTCTCATTTCAAAAATTTAGCTAAATAAAATCACTAAAAATGGCTAATAAATGCTAAAAGTTGATAAATTTATATTTTTTAGCAGAGTTTTAGTCAAAAGAAGTTTATCAACAATGAACTAGAACATTAAAACATTAATGCACAAAATTAAGCTGAAAATGTACCTACTTCAGTTTCAATATTTGCTATAAAAAAATCGAGAGAAAAACTACAAATAAAAGCTAAAAAACCATATAATTCAGAAAGAGTTTTTAGGTTATAAAACTGGTAGTGAATAATTTCGATACACTTAGTGTTCAAATTTCAAAACAATTTAACATAATATATTTCCAAAACTCACGAAAATTTGCCCACACGATCGTCCTCCAAGAATGAAACTTTTTAATTAATGGCAATTTTTTGGCTCCATAAACTTTAGAATCAAAATTTTCTCCATTGAAATTAGTTTTGAGGCATTCTGAAAACAATTTCTGGAGTTGAACGCTTTTTCTTATAAATGTGTCATATAATAGTAGGAATGTATTAGGTATCTGACATTCTAGACGATAACCCTCCTTAATATTGAGATGTAAATTCCGTTCTTGTGCCAAAAAATCAAGCCTTCCCAAATGAAATGATGAGTTTATTGCCTAGCGCTTTTTGAGTACCTCATTAAATTGCTCAAATTTCACAAAGTGTGCTAACAAAACACTAAACATGACTAAAAACTTCTAAAAATCGTATTTTTTAGAAGACAATCAGTCAAAGAAGTTTATTATGAACTATGACATTTAAAATGTTGTCCTCAAAAGTATGCAAAAAAAGCCCTTATGCTGAAAAAACTGTTTAAAAAAGCTAAAAACCCAAAAACGTTTTTGAATCGTAAAATAATACTTGAACCTTTTTTTCCTCTTGTTAAAGGTTGTTAACGATTTCTTTTTCACTCTGCTCAAATTTCAAAACGTGTAACATAATATACCAATTTAAGGAAATTCGCTCATACGATCATGCTGCATGACTGGAACTTTTTTCTAAATCACATTCTGTTATGATTATTTAATTTTATCCATTTCATTTTCGTTATTTCTAATATACGCCGCGGCATCCGTCGATTAGGCAATTCCTACTTAAACTTCCCATCACGAAGAAACTTACGCAAGTTAATAAGTGATTTCTAAGGATAAGAATTTTGAGGGTCAAAATTGAGTAAATTCTCGTAAATCGAGGCACTATGAAGAGTCATAAACTAGGTAGGTACTTTAAACATTTAAAAATGTGCTAGAATTTTTAATGTCCTCCAATTCTTGGGTTTTTAAGCTCCTACCAGGATAGTGATCCTAGCAAGATGAACTAGAAAGACCATCCAAGAAATTGGTGATGCATGAAAGTCATACAGGTGATGCATCTCTGTATCTTTGATATGTAATTTTTACATTATACTGAATAGAAGTAACGAAAAGTGCAGTTAAGCAAATTTGTGGACTGGCAGCGGTGATTATGCAATTGTTTTTATTGACCTGCAGATCAGATAGGGGCGTGGTTTTCACAAATTTAGGTGAGGAATGATGTGCGATCAACCCAGTGCTTGAAAGCTAGTCAATTAGTTTGAATTTTTCAAATTGAGAGGGCCTAGGACAATTTCTTTTGAGTCCCGTGAACAAGGTGGTTCCCTTAAAATCGCTTTGTATCTAGGATTAAAAACTAGTGCGTATTTTTTTACGGTAAGGTAGACGAGCTTCGGCCTACTAGTATAAAAAAAACCAGTCATGCAGCATGACCCCATGAGCGAATTTTTGAAGCATGGTTCTAGGATTGGTTATACAGGGATACTTCCATAAGAGTAGTTCAATTTGAATTTGGACAATGTTTCATGCAAATATTACCGATTTTTACAACTAGCGAACGGCATTATTTCGATTTTTGACTGATTTTTCAACTTTGAAATTTTTATTCAGAATAGCCTGAAACGGATTTCTGCATAAAATTTTTTCAAAAATTTTGAGGCGAGAGCAATAGCTTAATTTTCTTCAAAAATTCGCTAAAATCATCTCCTCAGAGAAGGGAGAGGTATATGTACTTGACGTTGGGTACACAACATGTCCCGCTGTGCGCGCCCCTACCGAGCTGAATGGTGGTCTGGATGCTCGCAAGCTCGCATCTCAAAAATACATAACATCAAGTGGTCATTCCCTTAGTAAAATACTGATTAGTTAGACGAATAGATCAAAATGACGTTTTAAAGTACGATTTGAAACATTTATAATAAGTAATGACGTTTAAAAATATGTTTCGGAGGTTGAATTTGAATACAAAGGACCACATGTAAGTGTTAGTCGGCGCTTGGACTGCTCATCTATCCTTATACATATACTGTACCATTTTATCACATTGTCCTAGAAACCAAGGCTGAAGCATGTCCCATGCTAAACGATAAGGTTGTATTCGATAATCATCAGAACCGCTTGCATACGAGTCTGCAACACATTGGGACATTTTATTTATTTAGTTGCAGACTCGTATGCAAGCTCTAAGAGCCACTCAGCTGATCCGGACCCTGGGCATCGTCAAGTAAAATGTCCTAAAGAGGCTACATATACGAAATTACAGCTTCGTAGAGTGTAAAGTATAGAAATTACCTATTGAAATGATTTAACCACCACTTCACAAATCAAACCGTTCTCCCAATATTCGGATCACCTGCTATGAGTCAAATCATCGAAACACCAGCTCAATGAAATCATCAGAAACTAACAAGCGGTTGCAATCATGTTATGTTCACAATATCAATTATTGAGAATGATCACCTGTGTGTAAACAATTATTCATATAACCATGATCATAACTCAGCTTGTTGGCCACGCACTTCGCAGTAGTTAACATCATAATATGTTTGGATAAATCGAGAGCTTTCGAACGAATGGTCAACGAATTTTGTGGGATGAGAAACAACGAAGTACCATTTCCCTAGCAACGACTCGGTTGTAAGCGGAAATCATCTCAGAAAACAACTGGGACAATTTTCGTCAACAGTTTTTTTGTTTATGTGCCAAAGCAAAGACATAAAATGTCAAAAATATAGTTTCAAGCTTGGGATCGAACTCTGCTCCATCAATCAATGTGTCTGATATGCTATCCGCAACACCACGGAGGACTTCTGCAACCAATGAATAATCACAGAAGTTAGCTACTCATAAGGGAGCTTATTCCCATTGCTAGTTAATGCTAGTTCAAATTCTCATTCAGCGGGACATGTTGTGCACCTAGTGTCTGGTGTTATATGTAAGCCCCATAGCGCAGGTAGGAACCTACCGCTCCGAGCTCCTTACTTCTCCTGCCGACGGCCTTATCATGTAAGTAGCCATCTAGCACCATTAAAATAGCACCTTATTAAAAAGCTCTCGCTGAGATACTCCAGTTGAAAAAAGTTGAACCAAATTCTCACATTGTATAGACCACAAATGACTCTCGCCTACATACGGTAAGTACAATAATGAAAAGGAGGAAGAGACTGAATAGCCAATCTCCATCCCGGATCGAATCAGATCTAGCTTTCATCTTCTTGTTGTAACAGATTCATGATGTTCCTGGCACCTGAATCGTCTTGACTGGTTCACAGTTTCGGAACAAAGTGCGTACCTACCTACCATCCTCACTAAAACCACAGCTTTCCTGAGCCACTGACCTTGCCGTGGACAATGAGTAAGCAACGATCCACTGAATAGGGAACTCTTCACGGTGTAATTTTGTTGACTCGGTAACAGACCGTTGAATCGGTGAGTTCAAACGATTTTCGTACTATTATTTCCTATTCAATTTCGGCCTTACACACGCCGGATTATTTTTGATGGGTAAAACGACGATAATAGTTTACAAAAATAAAACATAGGGCTGGATTTTTCGTTACCTCAAAAAAGTCATTCGGCACGGCAATTATTTTGTGTAAGTTTTATTCCCAATTAATGGCATCAGTGCCAGTGATTTATACTTTTTTCTAAAACGATATACATAAATTATTTTTCTTTTCAATTTACATTATTCTTAATCATTACTATTTAAGTACGAGTTAAAGTCCAGTTTCCGAGGACAAAACTCTAGAGGTTTTTCGTTCAACCTTTCCTTATTTTTTTCGGGGAATCCGAATTTGAGGTCTGCGCCCTTATCCTAGTGCGGCATGTGTTCGAAAATAGCTAAAAAAAAGTTCAACATTTAGCGAATTTTCGTAGAAAATGAAGCTATTGCAATGGCTCCGAAATTTTTTAAAACAATTTTTTTGAAAAATATCTTTATCGAAATCCGTTTTGAGGCATTCTGAAGCGATTCCTGGAATTTGAGCTTTTCCATATATATATATATATATATATATATATATATATATATATATATATATATATATATATATATATATATATATATTCACAAAATTAGAAAAGATAACAGAAAACGTTTCCCTAGCAACGACTCGGTTGTAAGCGGAAATCATCAGAAAAAACTTACGCAGTAAACTACAACGATTTCATAATTTCTCCCTTGAGAGGGAAAAACATTGAATCATGTTTAATGTTTTTCCCTCGCAAGGGAGAAATTAGATATAGTTTTTTAAGGTCAAGAAAAAAGAAAAGATTCTAATTAACCAAAACAATTTATTATATTTATATACATTTTTATTTTACCATTAGATATTTCCGATGGGACTCATACCAAAGTACGCTTGCATACGAGTCTGCAACACATTGGGACATTTTATGCGTAATGCATAGAAATTAGCTTTAAGAGCCACTCATCTGATCCGGACCCTGGGCATCGTCAAGTAAATGTCCTAAAGAGGCTACATACGAAATTACAGCTTCCTAGAGTGTAATGCATAAAAAATAGCTTTAAGAGCCACTCATCTGATCCGGACCCTGGGCATCGTCAAGTAAATGTCCTGAAGAGGCTACATACAAAATTACAGCTTCCTAGAGTGTAAAGTATAGAAATTACCTATTAAAATGATTTAACCACCGCTTCACAAATCAAACCGTTCTCGCAATATTCGGATCACCTGCTATGAATCAAATCATCGAAACACCAACTCAATGAAATCATCAGAAATTAACAAGCGGTTGCAATCATGTTCACAATATCAATTATTGAGAATGATCACCTGAGTGTACACAATTATTCAAATAACCATGCTCATAACTCAGCTTGTTGGCCACGCACTTCGCAGTAGTTAACATAATATGGTTGGATAAATCGAGAGCTTTCGAACGAATGGTCAACGAATTTTGTGGGATGAAAAACGACGAAGTACCATTTCCCTAGCAACGACTCGGTTGTAAGCGGAAATCATCAGAAAAAAAAACGTTGCAGATTTGCGTGTCGTGTCGGAATTCACAGAACGACCCCCAGCCCTAAAACATTAAACATGTTAAAACGTCACAAAACTATTTTTATATTTCGGCTATTGGCCTTTTTCAAACTAACAAAGAAATTGAATAATTGTGGGAAATTTGTGTACAACGTTGACAAGGAATTTTGGTAACTTTGGATTTGGTATCACCGTTTTATGTTGAGGCCTGGAGGATCGTAAGCACCCAAAACGTTGCTATGTGCTTTTTCTGATTCGTGAAGCAGTCTCTTGTTCTCGTGGGGTTTCATTTTTTTCAAAACTTTTATGCCGAAACAGTCATCGAACGTTGTGTTATGGGTTGTGACATGGCGGCTTACAGGCAGGTCTTCATTAGCACTCACCACAGATGCTCGATGATTGTTAACCCTAAAGTTGAGTTGGGTTTCGGCCTTCCCTACGTAAAACGCAGGACACTCTTTACAAATCAACTCATACACACACGATGGTGTCTGGCAATCTGCTGACCCTTTGCATGTGTATGAGTTGGGATTGTTGGGCGATCCGAAAATTTCCTCCTCAATGACTAAAGGGCAAACCTTGCAACGGCGCTTCTTGCATGGGTGCAACCCTTTGCTTGGAGCTGGTTCTGGTCTCTCTGACCGCCTGTGTGAGAGTGTGTCTCCAAGTAATGAGGCCTGACGATATGTTAGCGTAGGAGCTTCAGAAAAAACATTTCGTGTTGTGGGGTGGGAGGATAAGATTGGGTAGAGATCTTTGAGTACTTTATTCATTCTCTCGATTCCAAAGAAGAATGTAGTGGTTAATTGGACCTTCTCGCTTTTATTGCGGATTGCTGGTCGATAAACCAACATGAGGAGGGATTATCCTCTTCTTTACTACACGTGCCGGATATCCCCTGGTAAGAAGCTTGTTGGATAAATTCTCCAAGTATTTCCCTTTTTCTTCCTGCTCACTACAGATCCGATGTCCTCTAATTGAGAGAGCCCTTGGAATTGACTGTTTTGTATGGCGTGGGTGGCAGCTGTCGTAGTGTAAGTACAATTGTTTGTTAGTAGGTTTTATGTGGACTGATGTTGCAAGCCTGTGATCTGGATATTGTGGTGCTGCTGGGGAAAGTAGAGGGAAACGTAAGGATATGTCGAGGGGTATTGTGGGAATTTCCCATTTAGGCATCTGGCAACACCGTCCATCAGATGGTCCAGGCTCTAAGTTCATTATCAATGTCACCATTTGGAAGTATTGAAACCAAAGCTTTGCAGTAGGACCTCGGCTTGTGAACGTTTGAAGCTAGGTGTTGAACTTCTGAGTTAGAATTTCCTTTTACATTCACGTTTTTAATTATATACAGAATTCCTAATCCATTCAGAATATCTGATCGATCACACAACCACCACCTGCCATACAACACTTGTTCTATTTCAGATCAAAATGAATGCGAAAACTGAATAGTCTTCAATATCAACGACGCCAGAGCTCGATGAGCAAGGAGGTGGGCTCTAACATCTCTAGCATAAGCTTGACCTGTCATAACTTTTTCTGTACTGAGAACAGCATAAATTAGGTTGAACAGATCGGTTAGGCTACTCTCTTCCATGATGACCCCACAGCGCCCACAAACGACAACAAATAGCAAAAGGCTCTCAGACGTACATTCACGAGGGTGGACAATCGCTCAAGAGCCACACTCGGATTAGGGGGCAAACCTCAAATTCGGGTTCAGCATCCCGAAAAACAAAAGGAAATGTTGGGGAAAAACTTCTGGGTTTTTGTCTTGAAAACGCCCTTTTTGAAACTTTGGTTACTGGATTATTAAACAATGCGATTTTTTGAAGTTGTTGTAACTTGGTTTCTGCCGTACAATTAAATAGATGAGAAGAACGAAGTGGAAAACCTTTGATGACTTCATGGGACTCAACACAGCAACATGTGGGCGATTTCTATAGGTGCAGCCGATTTGGAAAACTCCAAGCGTTCCTGCCCATCGTTTGCTAAATCGTGTTCTTGCAAGCATGTAATTGGCCTCCAAACCAGGCGAAAACTCGTTCAATGGTACCACTAGCAGCAAAATTTGTGCCTTTGCGACAGTAGAGGAAACGTGAAAGGCCAAAAAAAGCGAAGCAAGCACTATTAAAATTTGAATTTGAATTGTAAATTTGTCGAGTGACTGAACATTTTTGACAAACCCTATTGCTTTGTATTTATTTGTTACCGTTATTGGAAATTTCTGCTTTAAAACATATTTTTATGTCGCCCAGATTTTTTTAAACATATTATGTATTCCCATTATTTGCCGTAATCAGAAATATTTGCTGCAGAAACGTAATAATTGCCTTGCGTTTCACATATTTTTGCCGTTATGGCATATACCATATAACATTTAGGTACCTACCTAATTACCTAAAGGTAGACCTATCTAGAAATGAATAATTAGGTTCGAAACCAACTTGAATTTTCTCCATGTTACTTACCCTTAGGAATGGAAAAACAAAGTCTGCTAAGTTGGGTGTGGCACATAGCTTCCTTGTGTCTGTAATATAACAGGAATTTATCCGATCATTGAAAAGGTACGTAAAAGATTTAAATCATTCTACTGCAGAAATTATTTTCAAAATCAGATGTAAACTGTTACAGTAGAAGTCATGCTTGTTGCTAGGAGTAAACATTTGTGCATGCGCAGCAACTACTGTAATGATTGGATCGTGATAAAGTTCATATGGGGTAATCAAATCGTGATTTTCCAACTAGGTACTTTCCGAAAGATTTGCGGACATGCCTACATAGGCACGAGACCAAAATTGTTTAAAACTTATCTCAAAATTCCACCATTTTGAACAATTGACAGATATATATCGATTTCTTGTAGGTCATATAAATTACGTACCATTAAAACTGCTATTAAAACCAAAAGCTGCCTTTAAAACTGTAAAACATCCCAAGTAGGTATCACTGAAATTACAACCATTATTGAAGAAACGCCTCCATAGCAGGAAGTGGACATCTATTGGAATCCACCAGGAAAAGTGAATTCTTGACGATGCTGGATTAGAAAGCAGACTAAGTACATAAGTAGCGAAGGTGGCTGAAGAGAAATTGTCTTACACTTGGATAGGAGATGGATGCAACAACCCTCCACCCTGGAACGAACCAAATTACTGAATGATAATAACTAGCCCCACTTAGTTCGATGTAGATACGTGATTCTCCCAAGGGAATTCAGGATGAAACTAAAATCAACAAGCTTTTTTTTTTCTTTTGAGAAACGCATCGAAGAAAAAACTAACTACGATTAATGCGTAGGTAGAAGCTACTTAACTCCGGTCAGAAATTACTTCCAGGATGAAATTCAGTTATGTTTTTCATGCGAAAATAATTATATGCAGGCGAATTCTTCATCACTTTAGGATGACGTCCAAAGTAACTAGACATTAGCCAAACGATAATTTTAAAAATTTTCAATCATTAGCTTAGTTACCACCTAAGCAGTAGTCGACACATTTTCGTCATTAACTTACCGATCTGGGATGACTTTCATATTGCTTCATTTGTATTTTATTCTTCCTAGAACGGTCAGTTTTATTTATAATATGATTATTTAGGGGACGGTTTTGACACATGAGTGTTCGCAATGAGACCTATATTAGATATCTAACGAAATGTGTTCCTGAAAAGCAACAGAGGGGAATCCTCTACTGTTAATTACATTTATCACTTTACTAAGCTCTGCTCCTTATTTAAGAATATGCTGGCAGTGCCCAAATTCAAGGCAATCGAAAATTAAATTCTCCCAAATTCAAGGTAGATATCTTGAAGGGCAAATGCACTCGTCCTTGTCCAGCAGATCAAACCTCTTCACATAAGCCATGATCTCTTGCCTTAACAACCAAAAACCTCTTTTGCCATGACTGTGAATATGTGAGAGGTTTTGCAGCTTAGCGGAAGATGTAGAGCTAATCTATGAGTGAGGTACTGTGGGAAAATATTTTTAGGTACCTATGTTCCCCTTTCTCCGTATTTGTTCATTCTCCTTCCCATTTGGCAATCTTACATAGGCATAAATGTAACCCGCATAGGCATAAATGTAAATGTGGTTTAGTATGACTCGAATGCACAAATCAATTGTATGTAAATAAATGACAATTCAAGTTGCACACGCGCAATGTAAAATTCCTATAACATGCATTATGTCTACAGTTTTTATTCGATTTCCGGGAATGTACGGATTTTTGGCTGTAGATGGTCTTCATTGCTCATGACCAGCTCATTACTTTTGCTCATGTGGAAACTTAACGTTTTTTCTATGTGTAATTGACCGATTTCGCTCAAAGTTTAAAGCTTTTAAGAATATTGAAAGCCTTTCAATGATCAATACTATACATTCATACGATGGATACGAAGAAGCTATGTGCCGCATTCAACTTGGTTGGCTTTTATCTAATGTGGGCTTGTATTATAATATCTTTTCTTCTATTGAAATGCAACGCCATACGGCCTGAACTGAATCGCCTCCTCCCGTCCCTAATCAATTTTTCCTAATGTCTCGCAAATCAAAAAAGTTCCAGTCATACAGTATGAGTGATCATGTCATGATCGCATGAGTGAATTTTTGTAAATTATCGAGTTATATTTGTTAAATTGTTTTCAATTTTGAGCACTTTGAGTACAAAGAAGTGGTTAACTATCAATTTTATGGCAAAGCAAACTCGATCTAGAGACAAATGTCTTATTTAAACAATGATTTTGGATCTTAGGAATTTTTTGCAGTTTTCATCGTTTTTTTAGCACACATTTATGAAATTCAAGTACGAATTTCAGTATAATTTTGTACATAAATTTTTTAATGTTCTAGTTCATAGTTGATAAACTTTTCAGAAATACTCCACAAAAAATAAAATCTAACCATTTTTAGCCATTTTGCCATTCTTATTTATTTTTTCAGCTCGTGTTTTGAAATTTGACCAATTTTTCGCACTCAAAAAGTGCTGCTTAACGAACTCATCCATTCTTTTAGAATGCTTGATTTCCGAAAGAACGGATTTTTTATCTATATCCCGAGGAGTTATCGTCTGGAATGACTTTTATAACAGAAACATATAAATATATGTTTCTGAAATAGAAGTATATATGCACACGAAAAAGCGTTAAAATCTAGGAATCGTTCCAAATAGGATATGATAAAAAGGTCTTAAAACAGATTTCCAAGAAGAAATTTTCAAAAATTTCTATTTAAAATTATTTGGAGCCATTGAGATTGCTTTGCTTTCTTCGAAAATATGCTAAAAGACATTTACTGCCTAACCATTTCCAGTACATGCACGAGTTCATGTAAGTTCAGTCATTTTAAATATTTGTGTCCCTAGCGGACCCGAAGACAACCGAACGTTGCCGGCGAAAAATTTGCTTAACGAAAAAATCCAAGTTTTGGTGTTCGCTAGTATGTTATTTGCTATTTTGCCAATAGTTTAGCTTGATTTATTGACACTGGCGTTTTCTATACTGTTTGTACTGTAAGAGTTTTATTCTGCGAGATGACCCCTCCCCCCCCCCCTCTGCTCACCTATATACCTTGAAGAAGCTCGATTTTTTCTCAACAAGAATAAATAACGCTTCTTCATGGATCATCAGCTCAAAGCCGAGAACGGAATAATATATCGCACGATATAGAATAAGATATTCTGGCTTCAAAATCGTGTTCATCGCTAAATAATCTCTAAATTGAGATGCCATTCGTCAAACAAACGGAGAAAAATGTCTATTTAGTTACCATATACCCCCCCCCCCCCCCTTGAGTAGTCCCAAAACTGTTGATTTTTTCTGATTTTCATTTTCTCAATACTTAGTATTAGGCACTCCATCAAAGCTCTCCACATTTCACTTCAATATCTCAAAAATTGTGGAAAACAGTAGGGGGGGGGGGGGGTACTTTTGGGACACCCTGAGTGTAATAGGTGTAGAAGATTCTGTTAAAAGGCTGAAATTTGTTCCTGTGCTGAACATTGGAACAGGGCCCTTCTGGGGGTAGGTTCTGGTTACAGCTCGAGAAGCACTCTAATCAGCTGAGAGAGCTCTGCAGTTAATTTCGTCCATATTCATATTATGGTGATAAAATTCGAGAATAATTTAACAAATTTGACAAATCTGAGACCCTCTCTGGCTAACGTTGCAACTTGAGGGGACACCCTAACCAGCAGAGTGAAATCTGTAGCCAACTTAGTTGCTTCCCGCTCCAGAAGCCGAAATTTGGAACGAGACCCCTTTGAGGAAGGAAGTGTACCTATAATTTTAGCAGGAGGAACCACTTTAAACAGCTAATGCTGAAATTTGTTTAACTGGTAGTGTGTAATTACAGGTACTATTTCCCTGGCACTACCGACATGATTAGAAAGTATGTGGTACAGCTGTGATCAACATTTCTGTCATGGACAAGAGCTTGCACAGCGCAAGTCGGTAATAATATTTTACGTACTCCATATTATCAATAATTCCATATTTCTACCATTAAATATGGTAAATTACTGATCTTACGTTTTTTCGAAAGGAGAGAAATGTTTTTGATTATAATAAAAATTTTATTCGGGTGAAAACGTCACAGTAAGTTGATTTACTAACACGCGGTGAATGTACCCGCTTCCGAATTCCTCTATAATAATTCAATTTATAGTAGTAAATCGAGTGCCATATTTACCTTCTGATACCATAAATCTCATAGCGAAATCTCACAGGACTCTACTGGCGTTGAAGGGGCGGCAATGGATGAGGGCAGTGGGGCTACGCCAAGGTTCCTGGGGTTGGGTGCCCGGAGAAGGGAGCCGACCAAGACCCCTATATAAACCTAACTCCGAGGAAATGAGCCGGTTGTAGTGCTTCAGTGATTTAACTAGGTGTACACACGTCAAATCGTCAAAGTAAGTCCGCGAAATTCGTATTTATAATAGCAGTTCATTCACGACGACAATATTGAGTCTTTCGCGCTCTCAATAGGAATTGGTAAATCTCAGAGTAGAATTTGCATCCAGTCAAAATGAGAACTCCCCAAATTTAATTAATCAAATTTGGTTCATGCTTTAAATGTGATATCTATGAATTGAAACAGCCGATCAGCACGACAAAATTAAGTATTGTACTAATTATTATTGTTATTATAATCATTAATTTTATTTATTCGGTAATTTATTTTCTTGGTCAATTGGCAATGGCGGTTTAATAATCTGTTTTTGATTCAAGGGTGCAATTCCGAACATTTTTTTATGCTTTTAGCAAATTTTCGTAAAAAATTAGGCTAATGCAATGGCTCGAAAAATTTTAAAATCAAAATTTTTGAAACATTTCTACATTGAAATCCGTTTTGAGGCATTCTGAAATGAATTCTAGAAGTCAACACTTTTATTCCAGACGATAACTCTCCTTAAGATTGAAATAAAAATTCCGTTCTTGTGCCAAAAAATCAATCGTTCCAAACGAAAGGATGAGTTTGTTGGCCAGCACTTTTTGAGCACATTAACTTGGTCAAATTTCAAAAAATGTGCTAATAAAAAATTACCGAAAACGGCTAAAAATTGTTGAAATTATATTTTTTAGCAGAATACTGCTCAAATAAAATTTATCAACTATAAAATAGACAATTCCAAAATGCTTGTACAAAACATTTATGCTAAAAATTTACACAAATTCCATTAAAAATTGCTAAAAAAAAACTACAAAAAAGGTAAAAATCCAAAACCGTTTTTTGAATAACAGATTACTATTTAGAATACATTTTATGAGATAAAATAATATTTAACAATTACCTTGCACTAAAAAACTAAAACTTCAACACAATTTAACATTATACAATACGATAATTTACGAAAATTCGCTCATACGATCATGCTGCATTTCTGGAACTTTTTATTTTTAACATTCAAAAGGTTCGGTACCTATTACAGATTGACGAATCCTATGTTTCACTAGAAACATATAGCTAGGTACTTCTTTTAGAGCTCTAGATTTCGTTAGCACTGTATATTTTTATTTTAGATCTTTTCTATTTCCATCTCCATGTTTATTATTTTTAATAACAAAAAGTACTTGGTGATCTACCAATAAACCAAAGTTCTTAACTTTCCCTAAGCATTAAATGGCTTACATTCCAAAAATAGTAGGAAGGTATTAAAAAAATCTGTTCTGAACTAGGTACTGGGCTTTAGTTTACGAAATTCGGCTCAAAATTCTCTTACCTATTGGTCGATTATAAAAACTAAATATGTACTGATTACTGCTCTTCTATAAATTCACTAAAATTCGGCATTAACTGAACTCTAAATGAGGGCATTTTCAAAAATCTTTCAATAAAAGGAATTTATTGTTAAATTTTAATACCTTTATATATCAACATTGTAACCAAATTTGACACCTACTACTACGAAAAATTCAAAATCCAACACCCTTGAAACCAATGAAATCCTCTCAACACATTGAATTTTTAATCAATTCTGACGATGCATTCAGGGGTTAGGAGGGATAGCCTGTATATGGTCCCAAATGATTTTCATCGTGGTCGAATAAATAGTTCTGATTCCGCATTTAAACTCGGAATACGACAGTCACATTTGGCAAATGTGTTTCTTATCATTTTTAAGCAGATTTTTCAACTTATCCAGCAAAGGTAGTACCTAGATACCTATAAGAAATATCCGTATGAGTACGTTAACGGTGGGAATCTTCTGTGCTGATCTTAAATAGGCGGTTGTGAAGAGGGTGAACTGTTGAAAGCCAAGATCTTGAAATAGTAAACCATCAAATCTTCCAAAATGTGATAACGTATCATCGTAAGTTTTTTATTGACAACAACAGCATTATCTCCCCTTGCACCATCTTGGAAGTTACAAAGTAGTACCTACACAAATCTCACACAAATTTACGGTTTATATCCATTCACCAGGTGGATTCGAATTCTACATCCCCGAACTCGACAGCTGTTGCTGATTTTACTGTACCCTTCAGCGCCAGTAACGTCACGATGGGCCGAACTTCCAGCAATAGAACGTCCAGTAGCTTACTCAATTTGGCACTAGCGGCTTTTTACCTCAACTTTACCATAAAAAACGTGAGTCTTAACTATCATTTAATGACACATCAATATAGTTTTTTTTATGATATGTATAATATTACATATATCTTTTGTTACCTTCTGGTTATGAAATTATTGTGTACAGGCTGATGGGAGCCAGTTTTATCAAGTGGGCCCAGTCATGCCGGTTGCGTTACCTCCCTTTGATGCCCCTCCGATCGCGTGGCCTGAAGCTCTCGGACGGTAAGATTTCGCACTGAACCTAACATAATTCAAAATAATAACAACCTAAGTAATAATTCTTTAATAAATTTAATATTGCAATATATAATAATAAAACATAGGTATGCAATTTAAAAACAATGAAAACAGTATATTTGTGTCGCCATTGTGACTCTTGATTTGATAAGGTTTGGTTTCTCGACTGCTTAGTTCAAAATAAGATTTGTTGGGGTCTTGAGGTTCATTCAGAAATGTATGTATGTACATTTTATTCCTGCCTATAATTAATGCTTGTCTGACTTCCTTCCGTGCATTTCTTTGTAGTCCTGAGGATGGTATACAAATATACCGAAACGTTGGCCTAGAAATATCGTGGTACATTTTCTGACTGAACCTGAAGACCCCAACAAATCTCACTCTTGATTTGACACCTACCTACCTATTCACTTGAGCCTCTGAATTGCATACTTACAACTATCCATAGAAATACATTCACCTCATTCAACAATCGATTGAAGGGCTCATTCCGAACACAAATGTTCGACAAAAAAGGCCCGATAACCATTTGTTTTAGGGAATCGCCTTTTTGGGTTGTTTTCATTCACTATTTTCAAAAAACTAAATATAGAAATGAGAAAATCAGTCGTTCTAATAAAGTTGAGTTTCCTAGAAAATACAAAGTGTTCATTAGGTAAAGGTTTTTTATTCGTAAAAATAGATTTTCAAAACGCCTTATAAACTGCATCAATGTTGGTCGGGAATAGTTTTAACGTAACTAAGGTTATATTGAGTTGGTCACATTGAAGCGACGCCTGTTTATTAAATTAATTAGGTACAAGTTGAAACTTGTTTGCTGAAATTTGAATTTGAACTGCTGGTTCAAATAGACAATTAATATCATATGAAGGTGTAAGAAGCTACATTACATGCTATTAATTTGGCTACTTTCTATGATAATATAGTTTGGCATATAGCCTCCGCAGTTTTGACACAAATAATATATTCGTATTGTTGAAAGTCAGATCAGCTTATTTGTCGCTAATTTCTCCCCTGTACTTCCTACAGTCTGGATATGGTTATTTCAGCAGTCTATAAACATCGACGAACTTGCACGTATGGGTCCGTGCAACGCAGGGGTAACCGGCTAGTATTTAATAATTGTGTCATTCATACTAATTTAATAAGAATTAATTCTCTAAATTACAACATTGTCAATACTTACATAGTATTAAATTTGTTTCCTCAAAAGCATATGCTCGGGAGATTGAACCGTGTTGGTTAAGGTCATTCAGCTCTATAGAAACTCTCATTTTGATTCTGATTTGATTTTTAATCGAATACAGGTATTCGCAAGCAGGATCGCAAGGTTATCAGGGCTATGGAGACAACTATAAGGGAGCTGGTGGGTATAGGGACGGCAACGGGTTCTACGACGACCTAATGTCAACAAGAAACGCCTATGACATAGGGAAAGCATATGGAGGTAAGAATGAGTTGAATTTCTTCACCTGTACTCTGGGTTGTCAGGTGTCCGGTTCTGGCCTGGACAGTCCAGTTTTTTGTCAAGGTGTCCAGGCAAAAATTTCTCTGAACGCTAAATGTCCGGTTTTATTAAAAGATCGAAAAATGATCGGTTTTTTAAACACGCTCCTTCTCTAATGGAACGTTGTGTCGACTGTATTCGTCGACCTGGAAGTGATTGCGATCAAAACGCTTGTTTCACCCCCCCCCCCCTCCCACCCTCCCTTTACACAACTGAGACCACATTTTTGCAAAATCCAGCTAAAATTTATCTACCCAATAGAAACGAATAGTGAAAAAACTGCTCAAAATTTTATTGACAGGCAGTTGAGATTTGACAATCTTCATGATTTTTTTTTATTGAAGTTTCACGGATTTTCATAAATATTTATTTTCTTAAACAGTTCATGTTTCAGCTCGTGTTATGATATTTAGAAGGTATTTTTTATAAGTCAGAAGACAATTTTACATACATATTAGAAATTTCAGCGCTGATTTCGAAAAAATTATCGAAAATAAATTTGGTTGAGTTGAAGTAGAGAAACATGTTTTTAATGCAAAAAGAAAGTGGTTTCTCTGAAAAATTCTCTTAAAAATCATATATCTCGAATATGATTGAGGATTAAGATAAAAAGTGACAGTCTTTTACTACATTTTCGAACTTGTTTAACTCGAAATTTCTTAAATTTATCTGAATCCATCTGTTATAGTTGGCATGTGATATTTATTGGAACGATTAGATAATATAATTATGCGTCTTTATGCGTCTTTGGCAGTGACCTAAATTACAAATAAAAACATATAATAATATATTATAATATGAAAGTGCATATCAATAACTATGATATTCTGTATGAGATCGATGGCTAATTACCGATCGATGTTTTAATTAATACTTCTAATCTGCTGATCATAGTGTCCGGTTTTTCTCCCCATACTACCTGACAACTCTACCTGAACTATAATACTAACGCACTATACCTATGGGTAAGGTTCCAAAGGAATTAAATTAGTTTAGTTCTAAATTCATAACATGGTGAATATCATAACAGAGACCCTCCAACAGATTGGTTTACTCTGATCTTATCTGTTATCTCCAATCTAACTATTTCAACATCAATTTGGATTATTTGAAGAAAAAAAAATCCCAGTCATGCAGCATAATCGTATGAGCGAATTTTCGTGAAATATCGTATTATATTATGATATGTTGTTTTGAAATTTGAGCCCTTTCAGTGCAGAGAAATTGTTAACTACCAATTTTATGGCAAAAAACTTGTTCTAAATAATATTCTGCTATTCAAAAAAGATTTAGGATTTTTATCTTTCTTTCAGTTTTTATCGATTTTTTAAAGCAAATATTAGTGAACTCTTAGTAAATTTTTCAGCACAATTTTGCAGATAATTTTTTCAATATTCCAGTTCGTCGTTCGTAACCTTCTTTTGACTAAAATTCTGTTTAAAAAATATAAATTCAACAATTTTTTTAGACGTTTTAGCCCTTTTTAGTGATTTATTGTACATTTTTTGAAATGTGAGCAGTTTAATGTACCTACTCAAAAACTTTTGGCCAACGAACTTAGCCTTTTTCTGAAAAACTTTTATTTTTTGGCGTAAGAACGAAATTTTTATGTCAATTCAGAGGACAGTAGTAGTTACCGTCTTGAATGATATATATATATATATGAAAAAGCGTTAAACTCCAGGGTCCGTTTCAGAATGACTCAAAATGGATTTCTATGAATAACATTTTTATTTTCAAAATTTTGGAGCCATCGCGATTGGTTCACTTTCTTTTATTTTATTCGAGGCCTTTATTCTCATTCTTTTCACTGTTTATTTTGATTTACTTAAGTACTTCTTTTTGTGATATAAATAAATACCTATTTTGTTCACTTTTATTTAGCATTTTCATCTTTTTACATCAATGGCATCTGTGATTCTTAATGGGCAGAGGCGATGGTAATTATAATAATGAATATATAAAAATACAGAAGTACCTATTCCATTAGGCAAAGCCATTTAAATTTTTTAAATACATAAAGGCATCAGGTTAAGAATGACTAGGTACATAGCCAGCCTCATCAATTAAATAATCTCTCAAGCTAACTTCTATCTGAATAATACCCTGCAATTTGGAATGGAGCCTCTTTGGGACTGCTTGGTTACAACGAAAAGGAACTTAGTCACCATGATCAGCTGATTAGGCTCAGACGCTAATACCTTCCTTATTCTACCTACAAAAAAGCCGCATTTTCAATTAGGGTGTCCTCATTATTAGCATTTCCTGCTAGTATTGCAATAAATGTGTATTACACCCTCTCTAATACTGTTATGGTAGGTACAGTAAAACTCGACCCTTTGGGTATCGTAAGGGGAGCTCCTTGACCCACCGATTGCTAGTTACCTACTTAAAGCCGTCGGCTTAAATTATTGAAAACATGCACATGCTTTGCCATTATGTTTGCGAAGCATTATTTGTAAGTAACTTGGCGCAATAAATCATCTTTCCTTGACACTAGGGATCCTTGACACGCTCCATCGTATGTTAGTTCTTACCCCCCGACCTTAGGAACCCGCTATGGAATCTTTCATACCTATGGCAACATTTCAACATTTCAATGGTCTATTCATGTTACGGATACGAGGAAGGCATGTTCCCTACTTGGTAAAACTTTTATTTGCATTTATTCTATACATTTAGATGGACGAGACTACAGCAAAGGATCCGTAGTGGGTGCCGGCTTCCGTGATCTCAGTGGACGGAATAAGGGACATCAGGCGGCCGGATTTTCGAATTCCTACAAGAAAGACGAGAGCGGAGACCGCTCAACTTACTACGACGATGGTCTGGGACATAACGCCAGAATAAACTACGCTGCTCAGGATGCGAGGTGAGTTGCATGTTTTTGAACATATAAATTACGTGTTGTGTAGGAAGTGTACCTTACGTCTGATGGCGTGATCACTAAAACCGTTTAAGCGTTATTGACCCATTTTTATTCCTGTAGAAACATGCTACAATTTTTCTATTGCATATCATGAAATGCAAAAGTATTTTATTGGGTGGAACCCCACAATTCAGAAGCGGGACAGGTTTTACCGTATATTATATACAAATCTATTTCGGGGCATCATGAAAGTCCCGGACTATCTGCCTTTCATCACTTTTTAAACAGAAAGATTGTATATGCTTGCCCTTCCATGCAATATTTGCTCATTCTTAACATATGAATAAGACCATTGCAATAACAGATGTGTGCAACATCACAGAATTGCCGATACGTTACGCCCTGTGTCCCTTATGTAGTTCTTTCAGAATTTTATGACGGGGAGGGAATTAAATCATTCTTACAGAGTATACAACTCTTTCATCACAACTTCAATAAAAATCGTTAATCATTTTCGGGATAAAAGTGCATAAATTATTAAAGACGAAGGTTTTCCGTTTGTTCTGATGGATATATTTGTGCATTAGTCCTGAATCTTAAGGGGTGAATGACTAACAATACCCATCAACCCATCAACATAGAAACACGACCCGGAAACAGAAAAAGTTTTTATGCTCTTACAGCTGACAGAAATGCTCTCTAAAAACTGCGCAGGCAATTCTTAGAGGCCTAATTTCCGTTTGAGTCCAGACCAATATTTAAAGGGAGCCCCATATACACCAATTACCAATCATGTCGATCACATCACTTTCTTTCAGCATTTCGTTAAATTAGGAAAGCAAAGTTTGAAGTGTATAGATTCGGCCAGGTAGTACCTACATAATTAAACAGACAAATTTGCTAATAATAATTCACTTCTTCATTGCGTTTGAAAGCTGTAAAGTCATTTAAATTCGAGTTATCATATCTATTGAATCAGGGGAATGAAGACTATTCCTCTGACTGTATACATACTTGGGTACTTGCACATGATAAAAAATATTTAGAACTTCAAGAATGTCATTATAGTAATCCCTGTTACGTAGTTGAATTCCTGTGAACAAGAATAAAGCTAAGCCAAAAAAGTATGCTTTTTAGAACCGGAATTAGGTTTTTTCTTTTTCATAGGATTCTAACGATTTTGATGAAATACACAAAGGCTACTCTTGATGAGAGTAGAGACTAATATAATCCAAACATTCCTAGCTCACCATAAACTCGGAGTAGCTAAACCAGTACTACAGTAACATTTGAAACTGTGATTTTCATGGTTTTACGCAGAGAAACATAAATGATATAGTTGATTGTCTACTACATACTAAAATTGAAGGGGTCGCCAGATTATGTGAGTGACTGAACTAACATACAAAATTAAAGAAAGTACCTATGTCAAAACAACTAAAATCATGTTTGGCTAGATATTACGGCCATGTGATGATTCTTCTTTTGGCTGATGAAGTATTCCGTTGTTGTACAGATAAAATCTTGGTTGTATTCACCCAACTAATTGGTGGAAAAGAAGACTAGACATCCCATTTAGGAAATTGAGAGAAGAGGGAATCTCACGTAGATACCGTAGGTACTGTAGGCACCTAATAGTATAAATGAACGAAAAAAGGAAGTCATTTATAACAAAACGCTCCTCCAGTTCGCCGGAAATTGGCGAGTGAAGCACGGAAATCTCAGACAGTAGTTCAGGATGAGTATTTCTATTATCCAATTGGTACAGTTGAAAATTAACTTGAATCATGATTATATAAAACACAACAACCTCACGAATTTGAGAATGCTTCAATAGTTGGTACCTACCATAACATTTCAATTGAGCACTTATATAAGAATTGTGCAGTTGTGCTGTAACGTGGACATTGGTGTACAAAAGGAATTCGGCCAGCAATAAAAAATGTACTCTTAGTACCTAATTATGATACCAATATTTGAATAAATAGATAAACATTAAATAAACAATCAAAAACACCAAATGGCGAGAAGAAAATGGATGTTGAAAATCGGAGTTGTAAATACAGTGGAACCTGGATAATTCGAAATCTTCTTTAATTCGAATATTTCTCTTGGTCTCTAGCATTTTGTATTTGAAGAATGCTAAAAAATCGTGGATAATTCGAATTTTATTTTGGATAATTCGAATTTTCGGCGTGCTAATTAAGGTATGAATTTTAAGCTGCGACTCAAAATAATTATAAATTTATCGCGAAATACGTTTTAGTAACGATATTCGGCAAAAGGTTTGCGTTAGATCAAATGCATGCAAGTCAGTGCCATCGTACAGTCTGATGGAGACGGTTCTTGAGACGAGATCCCTGGATCATAAGCAGAAGAAGTACCGGTGCGGCTGACGCCATGAATCATGTACAAGAACTTAGACGTTTTTTTGAAAGCCGAATTAATGAAAGTGATTCATACTTCAACTCTTTGAATGCGTTGGAATCTTTTATAATGGCCGAGAGACTTAATTCAAGGAAACAGGCCAAAATATCATCCTTTTTTGAAAAACAATAGATTGTTTTTTATGGTTGCGGTTAAATACAGTACCATTCCAGGTGTCTTTATATTTATTGTTCAATATTCTGTTGGTCAATACAGTATTCAATGTTACTGTATGTACTTTACTTCGTACTGTAGTTTGTTAAAATATAATTTATTAAAAACTTCTTTAATTCGAATTTTTGGTCCTCTTGAAATGAAACTTTTCTTCACTTTCGTACACCACCTTTAACGAAGCTTGCGTGTAACTGAAAATTGATACTCATTGGGCTCTTTTTGAAACCAGAGTCACGGCTACTGCTGAAATGTTGAATCCTGTCCACTGAATGGATATTGGATACTGCAGGCCAACATTCTTGTATAGAGTTATTATTTTTTACCCCTCAATGCGGATATGGAATATATTTCAGAAAAACTGTTGAAATTCAGGGTGTCCCGAGATTTTCGACAAAGGAGCAACTAAAATTTATCAACCCATTTCAATAGCTTCATTTTCTACGAAGTCTCAGACATGTGAGATACACAGAAAAATCAGGATTTATTTCAAATAAAACGTTTGCTCATAATTTGGCAGGGATACCCCAGCTCAAATGGGAGCAGACGCCGTCAAGGATACGGTTGAAGGACTGCTTGACGCGTTCATAACGTTCCTGTCCAGTCCGTCTTTACAAGGCAAAGGGAATAGTACGAGGATTGAAAAGGAAACTAAACTTGACCCCAGCACAACTCTGACACAAGGATTTCTCTACAGATCTGTTTCATTCGAATAGGTACAATATGTTTCCCTTAAAACATTTCAAACTATTTTTCAAATTCGACATTATTGATGATTAGTAGTAATCAAAATTAAACAAATCAGCCATGACGAACCCAAAAAGTACAACACAGTGATTCATTTAATGTAATTTTGAATTGAGTGCATCATCTATATAACTCAAGAATCAACGATCGATTTTCCACTGATTTGAGCGCTCAATGTTAGATCAATCAATAACTCCTTATTTGGACGCAGTTTTATTTTAAGTAACACTATTATGTACCCACTTTCAATACCATTGATCTGGAAAATCAATTTTTCTTCTCAAGAGCATAACATAAAGGTGCAGCACTTTCATGAAATTTTTACAAGCCCTTGTGTATACGTTCTTAGCTACTGCAAACTATCGCTGGAAATTTCATTGAAAATTATAGGATCGGCTTCAGACAACGTACCCTTAGGTACGCTTGCGAAGTAGCGTTTCTAATAAACTATGTTTGACAAAATTCATAGACAATCATCCCTCTCTTAAATACCCTCCGAGTGTGAGCGAATTTGGAACATCTAATCATGAAATATAGATGTTTCAGGAAATACTCGATTACGTGCACTTACGGTAATATTGACCCGATGGCGAGAAACCAATTAGGGAACAGCTCGGCGCATCCTCTGAAATATTCAATATCCTCTGAAATATTCAATATCCTCTGAAATATTCAACGTAATTAGACTGTAATTTATAAAAATTTTGCCCAGTTTTGCCCGGCCAGTGTTTTATTTACAAAACGTTGAGGAAATCCAAAAGGAAAATGAAATTCTGATTTTGGAGGCTAAGAAATTTTTGGACTTCTGCGTGCACCAAAGGTTTTCCTGTGACAGTGATGCACGAGTTCATACTTGAACGGGCCACCACCTGATCCGTTTATGGCTCTATTGGAAATAATTGTGTTAAGTCATTAAAAAGGTTGGAACTTGGAGTTCACTATCAGAGGTACTAGTCGGGACTGAGTTTTTTCAGCTACAGGATGGAAACGTCATGTTCATTCAGTGGTGGAGCAGGAGCTACATGTTCACCGGCCGAAAGAGCCGGAACGATACCTAAATTCACCTAAACTCGAAGACAGGAAGTTTTCTTCACCTACCAAAGAAGTGTGGATACAATCGCATCACTGATTAGGTTCCCACCCAAAGTTTCTAGATGTTACTTTTGTTTTGACATTTCATGTCTTTACTTTGGCACATAAACGAAAAAAGCGTTACGGTTGGTTTTCTGATGATTCCCGCTTACAACCGAGTCGTTGGTAGGGAAATGGTACTTCGTCGTTTTTCATCCCACAAAATTCGTTGACCAGTCGTTAGAAAGCCCTCGATTTATTCAACCATACTACGTTAACTACTGCGAAGTGCGTGGCCAACAAGCTGAGTTATGAGCATGGTTATATAAATAATTGTTTACACACAGGTGATCATTCTCAATAATTTATAATGTAAAGATGATTGCAACCGCTTGTTAATTTCTGATGATTTCATTAAGCTGATTTTTTTTTTTTTTTGGTGTTTGTGACGTTTATTAAGAAACAACATTGTGCACTCTCATTGTGTGAACATACAATAGGTCTAATAGCACGCTGAGCGTGATTCACATGTACTCGTAGTTAGGAACCTAGGTATAAGTCCAATGTCTTATCCTAGTAAAGTCAGAATTTTTGGAGTAGGTAGTGGAAATGAAGTGTTAAGGAACTATGAGAATGTCAATGTTATGAAAGTACGTGGATCGGAACTGTTGAGATGTTGAGTTGTTGATGTTTAGTTGAAACCATTCGCAAAGTCACCATGGTGTTTTCTCTTCAAACGACGTTCGAGGCGAGGGAGTGGACGTTGATTCGGTATCATGTTGATGAGGTCGTTGGGATGGGATGAGCTTCTTTGGTGCATTGAGTGGTAGGCCGCAAGGAGGGAATCGTTTACAGTGGGAATGTTCAGGTCTTTGTGTAGTTCTTCGTTACGTGCATACCAGGGAGCGTTCACGATTATTCTCAGTATACGATTCATAGCAAGTGATCCGAATATTGCGAGAACGGTTTGATTTGTGAAGCGGTGGTTAAATAATTTTAATAGGTAATTTCTATACTTTACACTCTAGGAAGCTGTAATTTCGTATGTAGCCTCTTTAGGACATTTACTTGACGATGCCCAGGGTCCGGATCAGATGAGTGGCTCTTAAAGCTAATATCTATGCTTTACACTCTAGGAAGCTGTAATTTCGTATGTAGCCTCTTTAGGACATTTACTTGACGATGCCCAGGGTCCGGATCAGATGAGTGGCTCTTAAAGCTAATATCTATGCTTTACACTCTAGGAAGCTGTAATTTCGTATGTAGCCTCTTTAGGACATTTACTTGACGATGCCCAGGGTCCGGATCAGCTGAGTGGCTCTTAGAGCTTGCATACGAGTCTGCAACTAAAGACATAAAATGTCCCAATGTGTTGCAGACTCGTATGCAAGCGTTTCTGATTATTATTGTCACACCTCTCCGAGGGTTTGTTTTATCAAGGGCTTTTCGTCACCAAATTTGGATTAATAAGTTATTGAATATTCAAGACATACTAATTTTGATCATTTTTCTAATAGATTTAGGGACCAAGGAGGGAACGCCAATAGAGGAGGATACCACGACACCAATCTCAATAGAAATGCAATCGGAAACAATGGACGCTACGGGGACGCCTACACGTACAAGGGGTACAACGGCGGTTCCCGTGGTTATAGCGGTGGTAACGGTTACGGCCTGGACAAAGGTTACGCAGGATACTCCTACCCAATACCCAAAGGTTATAACGGTTACCCCTACAACAAGGGTTTTTCCGGAGGTTTTTCCGGGTACCCTTTAGACAAGGGGTTTTCCGGTTACCCTTTGGACAAAGGTTTTTCCGGTTACCCGGTGGACAAGGGGTTTACCGGGGGTTATTTGGCGAAAGGTTTCTCCGACCATGGCTACCACAGGCATGGCAGGCTTCTTCCTTCCCCGGCCCCAAACGACACGCTGATGCCCCCACCTTTGCAGGGGCCGCCTGGAACGACCATCAAGGAAACTGGGATCTACGTCATCCCTATGCCAGACAAACTGTATTTCGATCCGATCCCAGAGATGTGAGAAGACCCCACACTTCGTATTTTTATTACAGTTCCTCGAGTTCCTATTCGTACTGATAATACCAAAGTTACCGAAAAACGAAAAATCCTAATATTTCCCGACTCAAATGGTATGAAATTAAGGACACACCACGTCTAAATCCTTGAACGTGTATAAAAATTCAAATATGCTCACACTTATACGAGAATAAAATAAGATTTAAACAATATTAAACTAGTGGAAAGCGAAAAAATGGTAAAGGTCATCTATTTTTTAAACCTACCTATCAAATTACACAATTAAAATGTTATTCTCCCTCCCCTATTGTTCCTCTCCTCCCTGCTAAAAATCTTTCGACTATAAAACTACACTATTCAACTATTTATTTAGAGTATATATTAACCTTTATTTATTGTATTATTGACCTATAAAAAGTGGAAAGCGAACACAAGAATTTGGGTAGATATATGAGTATGGTTAGGTACCTATTGATTTGCCATTCAGCATTAATTTAACTCAAAAAACCTATCTTATGAATTTTAGATTCGAAAGTTATTATTTTTAATTCCATAACTTGACCGATACTTGCATTTCATTTTTAATGCCAATATCCCCTCCTTTTACTCAAAATCTTTCGACTTCTTTCTTTTTCCTGTTGATTCGTCCAATCACACAACCACAGATCGAGCATTTTCAAATTCCGTCGTATTTCTTGTCAAAGGCACAGTGTACTAGTGTCGTTGAAGTACCTAGTATTTTAAATCCAAACACTTAAGTTATGTGAGGTACTTATGTCATTAGTTCCGGAGTGAAACTGAAAAAGAAAAAGTCTGTAATATTTACTCTCGAAGATAATTGCTTTCAGAACACAGAGAAGTGTACACGAATTCTATGCCAACATACACTCTACATTTCGTTATTCAAACCAATTCTTGAGAATGGAGTAAAATTTGACTTTGAATTCGGCTGTATCATAACAATAGCTGAGTATTATTTGAATTTAACATACATTGTCGAAAAGCATAATAGGGTATATTGTTTGCATTTGATGAATTTCAAATTAGGATTAGGTACCTGTTACTGTATATTGTGTTGCGTATTCTCAACTCAACAAAATAAGCGTTCAAGTAGTAATAAATGTAAAAATAAAGTTTTATAAATGTTATGTATGTTATATGCAAGTTATGCATGTAATTACTTTACCTACTGTTATTTATATGGGAGGCTGATTGAGACCACATAACGGTTTAAGTATATGAATTCACTACCAACGAGCTGCAAATATATACTATTAGGTTTAAGTGTTTCCATTCAATGTCCTCAATATTGAATTGACAATTACATCAACAAAAAGTATTATTTTAATTTGTAAATGCACTGATCACATCAGCTTCAAGCGCCTAGTCACCAACACACCGAATATATTGTAATTTTGCAAAATCACAGAGCACTACTTGTTGGAACTTTACATAAGACAACTTTTTATTTACCACCAAAAAGATGATTGTAAACAAATGTTGCTTATTAGCACCGTTTCCAACATAATTCGACTGTAGTTTCCTACACTATTGATGACTCCTTACACGTGTAAATTAATTATTTATTCAAAGTTCGGTCATCACAAAATCCATTTTCAATTTGCACTGCTTGAAAAGTTATAACTATTACCAGCATATGTTGTACCAGTTGTTAGATGTATTGTATATTTCTCTCGATTATCATATATATAATCTAACAATGGATACATTCTCAAATATATAGTGATATTTTAGTATAAATCTAAACACTTGACAATATTTCTCTGACCCCGTGTCAACTGTGGACATCATGCATCTTTTAAAATTTGAAGTTGTTGATGTAAAATGTTTGTACTTGAAATGATTGTATAATAAACAAACTACTTATTTATTTGCTGAGTATTGAGTTTTATTTAATAAAATTACACATTTTACATTCATTAATCAAATAAATGAACATGAAATGAAATGGAGATGATGGAAGTGATTATCTCCATTTTGATATTAATTTGGAATGTAAGGCATTTTAAATAACGGCGGATTCCTTCTTATGATAGACACTCACGAATGTTCACAATATATTTATCAACGATTTATCAAAAAACGTAAATAAATAAAAATATAATCAGTAAATAAATAAAATTAAATGAATATTAAAAGTGTGCTTCCATAGACGTCGAAGTCATTCAACTCTTGCCTTATTCAAAGAATTGATTATGAGCATACACCAACTCTATTTTCAATTTAGGGAAATACATATTAAAAAACAAACATAGCATGTTAAAATCGTAAACCTGAGTCCCTATAAGATGATTTAAAGGGTTTAGAATGGATTCAGAAAATAATCATTAGTAAATTTGTTATGCGGTGAATAGCGAAGAAGTTGGAAGCGACGAAGAAGAGTTCAGTAGAATTTAAGTTTGCAAAATCGCAGAGGCTACGTTTAATCTGATAATTTAATGTGCATAGGAACCAACTGATCTCGTATGTTCATAATAAGATTTTATCTCAGTCCCATAATTAACGATCATGATATTGATTGATTGATTCCTAATAACATACCTGAACCTGATTACTACCCAGACTGATCTCCATCTAACCTACCCCTTGCGGTATCTCTGTATTAGTATTGGAGAGTTGAAATAAAACATAACTGCTTCCCAGTTGAATCAAAATCCCTTAGAATGCTTCTCGGAGCAGATACACATATTTGGTTCGTTGAATAAATCGTACAACCATTGCCTTTAAATCAGTGTACCTAGTATTTTCTCCTTGCTCCTTCATATTAGAGTAATACTATAGAGAATCTTGGTGCATTATGGCACGACAAGTGTTTCGACCCTTGTCACAGTATCCATGCAGCTGATAACAATATTTGTCACAAAGGGCTGACCAAGTGTCCAGAGCAGACTAATAAACACAACAGTTATAGGATATGCCATATAAATTACGGTGTATGCAAATACAAATAGGATATTCCAACCATAGTCATTAGACTGAGTTTGGCGGTAGTATCCAACAGTGGTAAAGTATGCTCGTGTACATCGGCCCCTTTTGGTTTATTATTTCCAATAATAAGCCTATGTGATCGTATACCAAAAAATTTTTATAACCCCCCTCAAACTTTGTCATTTTACGTTTCAAAGTGCGTAGAATCCAAATTTGCAATGTCCGTCCGCCGTTCGAGCCATAAAAGGCCTTAGAATTGACTTTAAAAATCCGTTCTTTCGCACATAGACTCCACTTGGGGTCTAGTTGGTCCTAACTTCTCGCCAGCTCGATCGCTCCACACCCATGGGTGCTATGAGCCAAAAATAGGTGAAAAAGTGTCATTTTCGAGGCTTTGAGTGTTAGGACCGGGAGTACATCCTAGGGAGTACCCTCCAGAGTGGCGTGGAAAACTTCCTACACTTGTATTGCTTTCGAATTTCATGTTCCTTTGAGGCATGAATATATGTTTTTTTCTAGGTCATATTTGTGTGTTTATACCAATACTTTGCCTACGCATATTTAATAACATATCCTCTCGACTTTTCGTACGTACTTAGATAATGATATTATTAAGGCAATAATTATTTGAATAGATAGGAGCTCAAATCGAGAAATATAAACATGCGTATATAATTATAGAAGTATAGGTTGTGGCAACTCGAAATAGGACACGCCGAGGAGTCTGGACGGGCCTTATGACGTACGCAAGCCAACTAAAACTACGATCATACTCAATTGAAAAATAATAAACCTTTGTGAAATAATTTGCAGCGTTTTTAACCGGCAGCGTTTTTTAATCCTACTCTCCACGGCGCCACCAGCCTAGAAGAATATTCAGAATGAATATTTAGTATTTCTTGAGCCATCAACATGGGCAGAACAATTTTTCCTACTTGATGTTCTGGAACCAAAAGGAGATTAGTGAGACGCAATAACTCTTTCAGTTGTCCTGATCAAACATTTATTTATTTTCCTTAATTTTCTCTTCAGGACAAATGATGAACTAGGTAGGCACGCGAAAAACGCCGCGTCTAACGCCACAGTTAAATAATGGGCACCGCTGACGGTAATGAACCTGATGTGTCTACTCAGTGTTTTGTTACTGTGCAGAATATTTCAATTGTTTGTTCAACTTGAAGGTTAAACGACCTATTGTGATTGGTCGGCGTTGGGTCAGGGTTCAGCATAGAAACGAAAAATAAAAGAAACTGACAGGATGAGCCAGAAAGAACAAAGCATAGCTGCATAACTTAATGTCTGCACTACCTACCAACTCGAACTAAAGCCACGAGCGAATATTTAAAACGCCTGATTGAGTTACAAATACAGAAAGAGCAAACTTCCGATTTCTAATTAACTACGCATAAAATGAATAGATCAATATACATTCCTAAGTATACCTATCATATCCAACCATTTGGTGCCTACCTACTCGATAGGTACACACTTGTTGCCCTTGTGTGGCACTGTATACAATGGGTAGACTAGGGAGTCAACCGACGATAACTAAATTAAGTTCTTGACCTCAAATCAATTTTAAAAAAACTTTGTTCATATACCCCGTATTTACAGATTACAATATGTTACAGCACACTACATATTACATTACACTATTTGATATGTTTTAAATAATCTTAAAATATTATATATAGCTCTTTCCTACGGATGGTGGGGAATAGTAAATTAAGATGGAACTTAGAATTTCAAAACCGTTCAATTATTTTAGTAAAAGGTTTTTGTTGGACGTTACGTTTGAGCATGCGCCAAAGCTACCAGAGGGTCGGGAGCGATGAAGTTCATTGAGGACCATGTACAGCTTAAACCGTACCTTTAAGAAAATTTAATAAATAGGCACGAAATGAAAACTGTAGAAATCTTACTGGCTCCAAGGACTTGAGGTTCGCGCATGCACAACAGCTAGGTACTAATGATACGATCGTGGTGAAACCCATATTATAGCAAATTCAAATCGTCATGTTCCAACTAACCTCTGAATTTGAGCGAGATCGGACGACTAGGCTCCAAGAAAATGATGCTGATGGATTTATCGACTGATGAAATTGATTGGGAACTGTCTACAGTCTCATACACCGAAAATTTCATCAAAATCGGATGTAAGCTGTACAAATTAAGCTGGTT
Source organism: Adelphocoris suturalis (assembly GCA_030762985.1). Lineage (NCBI taxonomy): Eukaryota > Metazoa > Arthropoda > Insecta > Hemiptera > Miridae > Adelphocoris > Adelphocoris suturalis. The sequence continues at coordinate 16,258,250 of CM061050.1, forward strand.
GCAAGGAGTTGTGGAAACTTGGACAGACACGAAACCAGAATTGTCCAAAACGTATAAATCTGAGTGGAAATGTAGACGAAAAAGTAAAAATGTTCATCCCTTGAAATCCAGAATATTGCTTCCTCTACCCACTTAAGATTTCAACCGTTAAATTTTATCTCTTGGGTTTGATCATCGCCGAAAAAATGTTTCACTCTCTCAAAGGTGAATAAATAGATAGGCACAGGTACACATATAAATATACCTATGAGCTCATGCAACGGCGGATACATGCTCTCCTAAAGATCAAGTATCGCAAAAGAGAGAATGAGTACCTACCTACGAAAGGCAGCACTTTTCCCGCACAATGCGTAAGAAATGTAAAAATTTGGGTTGTTACAAGGATTTCACATTTGCGCATGCGCAGGAGCTAATAATGATACAATCACGTTGAAATTGCGTGGGAATGCTCGAATTTATTTCTCCCATCTATCCTCCAATGTTGAGCGAGATCGGACGACTAGGGCGTGATAATACTTGATGATATTTAAGTTTGCGCATGCGCAGAGTGAAGTATTGATTATGGAACAGTGAAACTGAGAAGGGACCATCTACATCCTAACCCGCACATCCTCTGAAAAGTTCATCGAAATTGGATGAACACTGTGGAAATTAGGACACACGACAGACACACACACACGCGCGCGCGGAAAAAAAGTTGTTCGGAATGGTCTAAAACGTAAAATGCGAATGAAAATTTTGATTTTGACTAAACATTTTTCATCTCCCGAAAGTCAAAAATGTAGAAGTTAAACACAGTTTCAAGCTAGAATTATCTAGATGGTAGTTGATTAGGTATAACTATTCATTTGTTATCATTCTATTGGCTATGTGTGATGTGCTAGATGCAGGAGAATGAGAAGGCTTTGAATGCAGTAAGCTGAATGTATATGTTGGCATCTTTCATACATGATGGACTGGCTGAGAGGATACCTCCCCCCCAGGGGTTTTGTTACCCCCCCCCCCCCTGTGGAATATAATATGTGAAGAAATGAAAATGCAACGATGATTCTCCTAGCATAGGTAGATGATAATAACATTGTGTACTGTTGGAGCAGGTTCCTGTCCTACTCCTTTTTACTTTTATTTAATTATTAATCTTATAAGAGATATTATTTTATAACTTCAACACAAAGAATGATTTATCTTACCTAATAATAATTACAAACATTAATAATTCTGTAGTTAACACCATAACAGTTACATACCAATACGACATTGATATCGTGATACAAAATTATTTCAATTACCTATAATATTACGTAGGAATAGATAAAGTGGGTATGTACCTACCTATCAATGACTTCGACCTACCTACCTACTCGTAGAACCACTAAAGGTGGTTAATAGTGCTATAGTAATGGTGTAGTGCTGTGTACCTGTATCAGGTGTAATTCAACATGATTACCGGAGTGATAGCTTTAGTTTGTTATTTATTGTAGCAACAATATTAAATAAGGTTGAAGAACGATTTCGAATGCTGAAGGAAAGTTATGACTTTGAACAGGATCCAAAAGCTTCTTTTCACGGAATATAGCGATTTTGAGGATCACGTTCTACTCGAGTGCCCATTTGCGCAGACGACGCGTGACGGAGAGGGAATCCAACAGTTGCATATTGGTATGTTGTCAATTCAAGTTGAAATTCAGATTAATTACACAGCTAAGTACTTATTATGAAAAATGGAAAGTATAGAAAGGTAAAAGAAAATGTACTAGAAAAATGGCAGTGAATCGATAAATTTTCGAGGACGCTGAATCCAGATATGCGAGCAGTTTTTCTGGATTGGCTCATATTTATGAGTAGATTCCTAGGTAGGTATATATGTACCTTTTACGGACCGTTTAAAACTGTGAAATTTAAACTTTAATGTGGTTATATGCTAAGTACACACCCGCATTCAACTATCTTCGTGCTAACCTACGTATTTGGGGGAGCTAAATTCAAATAAGAACTTACATTGTGACAATCTAGGTAGCTTTTTTAAATTTATTAATTATTTTTTAAATTAGTTTTTATTAGTTTATTTATGTATTTTTTCTTATGAAAAGGTATTAGAAAAGTGTTGATGAATCTTGAATGGTGAATCTTGATTGAAATGATGAAATGAATCTACTGTGAAAATTTCATCCCGATTTTGATGGAAATTTAATCATTATGCCCTACTTTAAACAGCTTCAACCCCTTTTATTGTGAACAAAACTTGGCGTTCGAAGATAACAACCGTTAAATACCTTAATGTACGTAGAGTGGATATAGATTGGTTAAAACTATTAAAAGTGGTGAGCTCTTCCAAGATTACATTATTTACAAGAGCGAGCGATATTTAGAGTTTACAAAATTTTTGTAAAATCGACAACTGCGTGTAATTACTTACCTTGTATAAATTGTATGCTGGAAACCTCCGTCTCAACATATAGGGTGACCGAAAATTACTCTCAATCAGATATAAAACCTCGAAAAACTTCGAATTCCATGGTTTTTCACAGAAAAAAACAACGTGATGGTTATATGTGTGAAGCGATGATTCCTATTTACAAGGTGCTCTCATTGTTCAAGTTTCAAACTAGGGGACTACTAACACTCACATAAATTACAAGTACATAATATTCCAGCACAGGGGGTAATGTGAATCCTCCCATATGTTTACTTTCGATCCAGGTTCAGTTAGGTGAGTAGGTACCTACAAAGTAACTGATTTGTCAGAATGAATCGATCGAGGAAACGGCGATTCTTCAATTTCCGGTCTCACAGGGTTTAAAATAGCCTGTAACTGTAGGATCGACGGAAAACGAGGAAGAATCCGCGGAAACCGGTGGAGGTGCACAGTGGGCTTTGAAATGCATTTAAAGGAGAGCGATCCACAGCGTACAGCCTGAACCTGACCCAAAAAGAATTGCCTACCTACCTACAAAAAAGATTATAGAAAACAGGAAATAGATTCTCAAATTTTGCAAACAAATAAAAGCACCTGATTATTAAAGAGAACGAAATTGGTTTTTATAACATTATAAAGAGGTCAAAATAAAAACTTTGTAAAATTCTAAAAATTTGGGTTATTTCAATCTGATTTCTCCCTTAAAAAAAAAAAAAAAAAATGAACAGTCGTTTACAAGTACCTACAGGAAAAAATTCAACATTGTATCAGCTTTCTAACGGTATAGCTAAAAAATTGATAAAGTGGTTTTTAAAGGGCCCTTCTCTGAGATTCGAGGGTCAAAGGGCACTTTCTCCCTTATTCGTTAGTCGTAGAGGTCTGCAGGTGTCACCATTCGATTCAGCGTGAAAAATTACGTAGAATTCGACATTTAAATCATAAAGTTGTGATGGATCGTTTTTTCCTGAAATCCATCGATTTTCGTTGAAAATACCACGTTTTTTCGCATTCAAAAGCCGTTTTTTCTCCTTGTTGTTACTTTTATCAATTTTTTAGCTATACCGTTAGAAAGCTGATACAATGTTGAAGTTTTTACTGTACTTGCAAACGACTGTTCATTTTTTTTATTAAGGGAGAAATCAGATTGAAAAAACCCAAATTTTTAGAATTTTACAAAGTTTGTACTTTGACCTCTTTTTTAGGTCTTTTAACTCTCTTGAAAAATTATGATTTGGCATCAAAAAGATAGGAAATTTAACGTCCTTTCGAACGGTATCCTCAGGTTTGAGAATACTCAAAGAATGAAGGGGTCACAGCCATTTTTAAGAGGTAAGGTCAAAAACACGAAAAAAATCATAGATCGCCAATAACTCGAAAACGAAGCCTCTAAAAAACAATACTCCAAGATGCACTTTTTGTTGCAAATCACTTGTAGAATCGATCCCTGAAGTCTTGCCTACTTAAGTCGAGACACCCTGTATTTTGTTTTTTGGCTCAGATATACAATTTTTCATCTTGAAATTCAAGTTCGAGCATTCTTACATTTTACGTTCAGATTATTATTACCTATCATACTTACAAATCCTCTTCCTTTTCCAAACAACCTCTGCAGCAAATATTGAAATACCCCGCACCGGTGCCCTACGTTCAGTACCCGGGCCCTAAAAAGCATTACTCTCGGCACCCGGCCCGTTCAAAATCGAGTTTTACTTTCGGCACCCAAGTTACGGTGGGCACCCAACTGAAATAGAAATAGACTAGCAATAGAGATAGTTTCGGCACCCCGTTACGTCGGGCACCTGCATCGCGTTGAACACCTTAATTTGCCTTCCCACTTTTACATACTTAGGACTGTCTCCACTGTCTGTGGAGGTGCGGTTAAAAACTTGGTGTTTTGTGTCCTTCCAAGAGGAAGTCTTCAAATGATAATACTAAAATAGAGTCGTCCTTGTACACCATCGTCAGACCGAGTTCCTGAACCTATATTCAAGAAACTAGGAATTACTTAATTAATTAAATAATTATATACTTATAATTAATTACTTAATTACTGAATTAATTAATTTCAAGAAGAATGTTTTGAATACCAAGATTGGTGGAGATGGAATCGACACCCTACCAACACAGCTGCGGGCCAAGCAGCCCTCAGAGCATTCATTAGCGCCTGTTCGAAATCTGAAACGCACTCGGATGGTTGCAAACTTCGCTGAGTCCAATTTTCACATTTTTCCATATTGATAAGAACGGCTGTTACGTTTTCATGATTCCCGGGTGCCGAAGGTAACAGTCCATTCGCCGTCTCATTTCAGTTTTCATCACTGCCGGGTACCCAAAGTAAACAGAGCGGAGGCGCTCCCCGCGCAGTTATTATTACTCTACCGATCGCGATATAATTTACAGGGCATTTTCCTGGAACATATACCCAATCACCTACTGAGTTTGAACGAAATCGGACCAGCAAATGATGAGAAATCGACGTTATGAGAAATTCACGTTTGCGCATGCGCACTGGCCGCTGTTGATTCTACGGTATTGAAAATTATAGGGGATCGTCTAGGAGCTAACCCAATCACAATCATCTGAACAATCACTGAAAATTTCATCGGTTTGGACTGAAAATTGGTATAGTTTTGGGCGTGACAAGGATTTACCACAGACATCAGACAGATAGGCACGGAACCAAAATTGATAAGCAAGTTCTGAAACGCAAGTGGAAATTTTGATTTTGGAGGATTTTTTTAATTTTTATTTATTTATTTATTTTTTTATTTTTATTTTTTAACTTCAATCACGAAGACAATGCTTCCCTACCTTCGGTAGTGAGGAAGCAAAATATCGAATAAATTGGAGACAAGCGATTCCAAACACCATTTCGATTCTAGGTTATGTCACTATATGGCCAAGTTACTGAGATTCGCCCACCCATTTTTACCACAAAAACATCCCCTCTGGCTCGAGTTGAAAAAAATTCCTAAAATTTAGGTAATAGGGTTCTAAAAATAACTAATTATTCAATCGCATTTCCAGGTAGGGACATTATCTCGCGAGTTCTGGAATTCGGTCTATACTCTCCTCGTAAAATGCATTCAAAATCTCAGCTCTGCGGGATATTATTATTGTATTCCGATTTGCCAGTGGAGTCCATGATGGCAATCCGTTTAGTAACGGGAGCCATAGAACCGTTTGACACCATGTACAATGCCGCTAATGACCCTGCCGATTGAGATGCGACTTAAATTCAAATTCCTTATAGGTACAGATCCAATCATTTTCCAAACACCAAGTTCCCAGTTTATGTAATGACCCCCTAGTTTTATTGACCTTATTGATTTTAAGCAATCTTATTTACTCTCCTTATGGCAAATACAAAGTACAAACATAACAGACCGTACGTAGGGTTCTCGCTGGGGTAAATTATTATTCTGTATAAATCGACATGAACAGAATAGTGGTCAATTTGGAACTTGTAATAATTACAATTATTGTTTTTGGCCAAGTCTTGAGAAGGTGTGGGGAAAAGGCGATTCGCGGCCACTGGGTGGCGAAACTCACTTCAACATCTGTAGCTACTTTCTAGTGATATGTCCTTTCAAAATTCCCCGTGAGCCAATATTTAACTCAAAACATCAATACTCTATACAAAAATCATTCTCTAGAAAATAGAAAATTCCGCATGACAATGAAATTATTTGGGCGTTGTGGATTATAATTTATTTCAATACCCCATTCACTGAGATATTTGAAACTGCAAAAAAAGTATAGTCGGGTAATCATGTTACACTTTTACCGTTAATTGATTTGAATTTTTATCATCATCAATCGATAAAACTGCACGTTTATTCTAAAAAATAGGTTTGACACCGACGAAATTGATCCTTGCCAAAGACTACCTTGAGTGGAAAGACGACCCGACGAGTAAGGAAGATCCAGTTGTAGGGACACTCGAACTAGTTTCGATGTTACCCGTGGAATTCGTCAATTTATCAGTTTACAGAAGGAAAACCAGAAACACTATAAAAGCCAGATTTTGCAATCATCAAGTTTTATACTTCGAATTAGCGTCAAGCTTCAGAAGAGAAGTAAGTCGAGCAAATTTTTGTAAAAAATTAATATGCTATTGCAATGGCTCTAAAAATTTTAAAATCAAAATTTTCGAAAAATTTCCTCATTCAAATCCGTTTTGAGACATTCTGAAACGAACCCTAGATCTCTCTCCTTAGGATTGAGATAAAAATTCCGTTCTTGCGCCAAAAATCAAGCTTTCCAAACGAAAGGATGAGTTCGATAGCCAACACTTTTTGAGCACATTAAATTGGTCAACTTTCAAAAAATATCACTAAAAATGACTAGAAACGGCTAAAATTTGTTAAATTCATATTTTTTAGCAAAATTTCAGTCAAAACAAAATTGTAAACAATAAACTAGGACATCAAAAAAATTATTCACAAAAATGATGGTGGAAAATGTAGGTACTTAAATTCCGTTGATATTTGCTGAAAAATTTGATTTAAAAAACTGAAAAATTGCTGAACATCCAAAATCTGTTTGGAATTGTAGAATATGATTTGGAATTTGTTTATTTGTCATTAAATTTGTGGCTAACAATTTCTTTGTACTCAAAGTGCTCAAACTTCAAAACGAATTAACATAATATAATAAGATAATCTACGAAAATTCTCTCATACGATCATGCTGCATGACTGGAACTTTTTTATCTTTATTGTTATTTTTTATATTATTACTATTTTATAAATGACGTAAATATCCTCGACGTCGTAAGTATCCTCGTAAATATACTCGACTGAGGGATTTCTTATTCCAATACGCTAAGCAACATCTAGGTTTTTTTTTATACTGCGAAGTAAACTAAGTACCTACTCACCAACTCGTTTCATGCCAAACTGTACTATGGAAACTTTTATTATTTACACCATTCACAGATGTTTTGGAATTTATGGTGCGAAAGAATGAAATTTCTGTGTCCCGAAGCAGATAAGGAGTCTACAGCTTCGTCGGAGGCCAGCGTGGCCTCGTCATCGTCTAGCAGCTCTTCATTTAACGTGAAATCCTTCTCGGGACCCAAAGCTGTGAGTTGTAAATTCAACAAGATTAAGACAACTGATTCCGATCTTCCATCACTCGCCTCCAAACACACTACTCTTACCTATGATTATTTTCAGTGGGAAGAACGGAATTTGTACTTGGGAAGCGAATATACGACGGAAAACGATATTTTGATTAAATGCCCAAGCAAGCAATCTGTGTCTCGATCTTGTGAAGTAATCAACAAACCTATATTAAATGAGAAGGATAACGACTGCTCTAATGTGAAGTATGAAGACGAAGCGTAAGATCAGATCATTATATATATTATTCTACATTCGTACGAGTTGAAGGTTGGCGCGTTTAAGGTTGGTGAAATCCGACATTTTTTCTGATTAACAACCAAGATCTCCAGTTTCAGTAGTAAGTATAAGGTGATTGAAAACTCTTGTCCATACTTACGCAAACTTTAACCTCCAAAACATTGATTTCTTATGATCCAATGGTTCGATTTTGCTCAAATTTGGAAGGTAGTTGGGGACTGAACGTCGGGTGATTTGCAATAAGTTTCACCATTGTCAGATCCTTATTAGGTACCTAATTAGGTACTGAACGCAAATGTGAAAACTCGCCTAATTTCCTCAATATCTGAATTTCATGGCAAGCAAAATCAACCTTCGCACCTGTATTATATGTTCTTTTTGTAGGCCACCAGCGGTGAACGAGTGTCAAAGGGTTTATAGGTTTGGAGCTGGAATTGATGAAAATTGCGTGACCAGTTTATATTTACCGGCAGAACCAGCGATGGTCTATAGCGATTTCGGGAGACCAAAATCAGCATCAGTTACTTCAGATGAGGTAACTCTTGATTCAAGAGACATCCCACGTTCGGCTAACTACTTATATATACATATATATATGTATGTATATATTTTGTAGTGAATAAGCTTTTTTGTTCAGGGTGCTCAAGGTAACTGCCCCCCCACTCTTAGCAGCAGTACCACTTCAATTTGCCTGATCTGTTCACGGATGGAGTCCTTTACAGTTGTTCCAAGATGCGTGGTTTATTTTCATAAACAGCACCTTGAAACAACTAAAGGACTCCATGTGAACAGATCAGGCAAATTGAAGTAGAACTGCTGCGAAGAGTGGAGAGAAGTTTCCGCCAACGTCTTCAACACTGCATTGTTGAAAACGGACACCATTTATCAGATGTAATTTTTCATACATGGTATTTCTTAAATTCGTACATCTACCAAGCGTTTTAACGAGTATAATCAATGGTGGTAGTTTTTTTTGTTTTTTTTGAAGACCTGTTCCCGTGAGCAACCCTGTATAAAAGTTATTGACATTTGACAACGAAAAATCCTTTTTAATTTTAAACATAATTTGGTCTCAGAGCCATATCTGTTTACAATTCACCCTAAAATACACAATACGAGAGGAAATTTTAATTCTGGAAGATAATTTTTTGTCTCTTTAGTGCTCAGAATAATATCCGAATCAATCTTTACTTAGTCTTGTCTTTACTTAGTCTTAGACTTTACTTAAGTCTTTACTTAGTCTTAGACTTTACTTAATATGTATTTATTTTATTTTTTCGAGGGCACAAAATGTTCAGTGTGAAAACGATAAATTATAAATTTATTCTACTTCTGCAAATAGGTATGAAACATCATTTTCAGATGTTTGTTATGAGATGGTAGTTTACACACATCTAGTTACCCCGTGGACAGATGATGATGTTCTACCTTGTCTTATAGTCCAGTCAAAAAACCTAAATAAATGACCCAACCTCCTAAAAAATTCGAAAGTTTTGAAACTTCGCACACTTATTTAATGGTACCAAGGGAAGAATCTACCAAAAGTCCTCATGAATATGAGTCGAGCTCTAGCGGCAATTAGCGAAAACAGGTCACCTTTTTTGGTTTTTTGTTAATATCTCGAGAACCTTTGGTCGGAGGTAAAAGTGTACCGTATACATAATTGAAGCTTATTAAATTTGCAACAAAAATGATTATAGACATTTTTCTTGTATTCCTAATGGTTACCAAGTTATAGAGCGCTAAATAATAGCGTCTTTTGAAAAATCGCGCTAGCGCGGTACAATATGTGGCATTTCTTATAATAGTTTACAATGTTTTACCACATTTTTTTGTATACCAAGGATGATTGATGAGATAAACTTTACAGCTTTGTATAAAAAGAAAGACATGATGTATATTAAACAATGAAATACATGAACAAAAAATGCTGGGGACATTCCAAGAAAAATTGTGTGCAGAAAAATCAACCAACTCTTCATTGTTTTTTGGTATAAGGCTCTGCAATCTGTTCATCTTGGTCTGCTTCTGAATTTGCAACCTGAAACACAGTAAGAAGAGGTAAATGTGCATGAGATGATGATGTGAGAGAACCATTATACGGATAAGAACATGTAGGTAAGAGAAAGTAGGTAAGCGAGCAGAAAAACAACGTATGAACATTACGACCAATTCATGTATACTATTGCAAGGTATCAATAAAAACATATTAAAAAAATACAAAAGTGCAATCTCACCTGACTTCTGGCTGCCTCTGTTTCTTCAAGGTTTATGACATCGGGATCATCAGGGTCATCAAAGTCTTCTTCGAGGGTGGAAGTAACACCATTCAAGCATTCGCCATGGCAGTTGTGACAAACGCTTGTACACATTATTCCTGACTTTCGACAACCACATCTGTTCCCACATCCCCCTGTACATTTGCAACAAATGAGGTTGAGGACAGCTTCAGGTGCTGCTGGATCCTCTGTTGTCACAGTGATCAGCCGATCGCTTTCCAACTTCCAACCCCACTGCACAGGAGGAAGTTCATTCCCAAGCCAAAATTGAAATTGGTGGTACACTCGAAATACTAGTTGTCTTGCTGCTCCTGGCGGTTATCAACCCTTTCACAATCTTTCAGTGGATTGCCATCAACAAGCAGAGTGATGAGGATTTGAAGTTCTACTTACAGCATGAGGTTGTCCAGTACCCACTGTCTTTATTTGTGGAGGTAGGAATGCGGACAAAGTGACAAAGTAGCAATAGTCGATGAAGATGTAGATCTTATTATTCTCCTCGTGGCCTTAACTCCAACTGAACAAAACATATTATTTGTGAAATCAAGCCATGGCAAAGTAGTAAGGAAAGTATATTCAAGCCAGCAATTGCACACTTTGAGAATGAAGGACAGCATACTTCTTGTGGCATGGGTTCAGCGGATGTGATACAGCTTCGGCTGCATATCTAAAAGGGAAACTCTCCTGTTTCAAATTGTTCAAGACGCAAGCTGAACTGCAAGGTATATTTAACAGCCCAAGTTCATCCTGTGAGGCTATAGCTACTGCTGGAAACAAAATATTCCTGGCATTGTACAATGCGCCCAGGAAGAAAACCTCTCTTAACATGAACCGGTATAATGCTTTCACCAAGTCTGTATCTAATGCTAAACCCGACCTTTCTGCTCTGAAACCCACAGAAGGAGCAGCAAGACAGCTGTACCACCACAGTGTACCACCAAACTCAATTTCGGCTTGGGAATGAACTTCCTCCTGTACAGTGGGGTTGGAAGTGACAACAGAGGATCCAGCAGCACCTGAAGCTGTCCTCAACCTCATTTGTTGCTAATTTACAGGTGGATGTGGGAACAGATGTGGTTGGCGAAAGTCAGGAATAATGTGTACAAGCGTTTGTCACAACTGCCATGGCGAATGCTTGAATGGTTTTACTTCCACCCTCGAAGAAGACTTTGATGACCCTGATGATCCCGATGTCATAAACCTTGAAGAAACAGAGGCAGTCAGAAGTCAGGTGAGATTACACTTTTGTATTTTTTTTAATATGTTTTTATTGTTACCTTGCAATAGTATACATGAATTGGTCGTAATGTTCATACGTTGTTTTTCTGCTCGCTTACCTACTTTCTCTTACCTACATGTTCTTATCCGTATAATGGTTCTCTCCCATCATCATCTCATGCATATTTACCTCTTCTTACTGTGTTTCAGGTTGCAAATTCAGAAGCAGACCAAGATGAGCAGATTGCAGAGCCTTCTACCAAAAAACAATCAAGAGTTGGTTGATTTTTCTGCACACAATTTTTCTTGGAATGTCCCCAGCATTTTTTGTTCAGTATTTCATTGTTTAATATACATCATGTCTTTCTTTTTATACAAAGCTGTAAAGTTTATCTCATCAATCATCCTTGGTATACAAAAAAAAGTGGTAAAACATTGTAAACTATTATAAGAAATGCCACATATTGTACCGCGCTAGCGCGATTTTTCAAAAGACGCTATCATTTAGCGCTCTATAACTTGGTTACTATTAGGAATACAAGAAAAATGTCCACGATCATTTTTGTTGCAAATTTAATAAGCTTCAATTATGTATACGGTACACTTTTACCTCCGACCAAAGGTTCTCAAGATATTAACAAAAAACCAAAAAAAGTGACCTGTTTTCGCTAATTGCCGCTAGAGCTCGCCTCATATTTATGAGGACTTTTGGTATATTCATCCCAAGGTACCTTTAAATAAGTGTGCGAAGTTTCAAAACTTTCGGATTTTTCAGGAGGTTAAACCTTGTTTTGACTGGACTATTAGACGGTATTCTGATATCAGCAAGTGTAAAGAAATCAGGGATAATATTCATGCATGACGCTGCTTAAACGAAAATTGTAGTCTTAATCGTAATTTGAAGAATTGAGTTAAAACTCTACATCATAACTATACTCCAATTACCCTTTCCTAATCCCAATTTCATTTTAGCGAATTTTTGAAGAAAATTAAGCTCCTCAAAATTTGTAGACTGTGAATTTTTGAAAAGATTTTATGCAGAAATCCGTTTCAGGCTATTCTGAATCATATTCTGAAGTTTAACGCATTTTTAGCGAATTTTTGAAGAAAATTAAGCTATTGCTCTCGCCTCAAAATTTGTAGAATGTGAATTTTTGAAAAAAATGTATGCAGAAATCCGTTTCAGGCTATTCTGAATCATATTCTGAAGTATGTATGTATGTGTCACTCCATACGATAGCTGTCCGTAGAATTGTGCTAGAAACTTCAAAAAAATTTTAAAATGTTAAGGACACAAAATGAAAGTTCAAGTTCGTTGGCCAGCATGATCGGATTACATCTTCGGGTTGAAATTTTCAAAAATGTAGTCAAAAATTTCAAAATAGCTTGTTTTTTGCGATTTGTTGTGCGAAATAATTTTTTCAGCATACTAACATGTGGTATATTCGGAATCAGCGTAAAATTTCCTATAAGAATATGTATCAAGTTTTCAAAAATTTCAAAGTTGAAAAATCAGTCAAAAATCGAAATAATGCCGTTCGCTAGTTGTAAAAATGCCTTTAATACTGACCACATTGGACATCGAAAACTATGAATATTTACCTACATTTGTCTTTAAATCTACAAGATTAGTTTAATAATAATAAAGTATGAGTACCTCCTAATTATTTTTAATAATTTGATTCCATGTTTGTCTATCAAAATCATAAACTAAAATTTCTGTACACGATCAATAGCGACTGAAATGTCGAAGATTTCTTCAAAAATTCGCTCATGGGGTCATGCTGCATGACTGGACTTTTTGTGATCCAAGGCATTTCTGATGATAGGGTTATCCAACAAAGTTAACTTGTCATTTTTTTTCCCTTTGCTATCCTCATAAGTAATTTCAAGGCTCCTACTTATATATCAATTTATTATAAATGTACTGTATCAGCGGTATAGTACTATTTCATTACTTATACTTTGCCAATATCAAAATATCTATGATTTCGAGGTTATCCAACAGGAAAGTGCCACTACGTGTTACCAAATGATGTGCCTGACAGAAGAAGCAGTTCGAGTCTGGGAAAAGAGCAGAGATAAACCAAATAACCCACAGAAGAAGCACAAACGGTCATCCGGTCTTGTGTCTTTCCCAAATCACTTGTCAGGGCTCGGGAAGGCTGATTTCACCAGAGGAAGTATCGTCTCTATACAAGTGAGTGGGGAAATCATTCCATATCAGTAACAACGTCTGATTCCGCCAAAATATTCATACTTTTAAGTACCTTCCTTCCCTTACCTGAAATGATCTCCAAAAAATTCACAACCCCGCACGAAAACTTATGGTTAACGCAAACGTTGTCTATTTCCACAAAATAAAGAATTACAATGTTACGTCGATTTCGACGGTTAAGTCACCATCAGAAACAAACAATAACTTTTATTTAGGTTCTAGTTAATTTTCCAGTTCCAGGCAATTTGACCCATTCGAGTTTTCAGTCAAACAAGTAGGTACCTCGGTAGTTTTGACGACCAAACCTACAGTTTTTGCGGCCCTGGAAGACATTCTGTCCTCAAAAATCCCACCGACATTTCATTCTCAACCTTTGGACTAACGTACCTACTTAATACATACAGATGAAGAGATGTGCTTCAGAAGTGAATTTAGCAAACGTGTCTGAGGAAGTGAAAACTGGCATTCCTAAAAGGCTTCTAATATCCAGCGCAAGCTGCGAATGCATTTACGACCGAGAGAGGGAAGATTTGGATGACCTACCGGTTCGCCATAGCTGGAGATACAACAGGACTATTGGGTTAGAACACAAACATAGGCTGTATTTACCGTAGGTAGCGAAAACGTACAACTGTTTTGACCAAAGCATTCACTGCATCGAAGCACACAATTGTCTTAAATTGCATTTATAAATAATACTTTTTCAACTATTTGCATTTTGATTGCAGGCGTGAATTGTTTTGGACACCGCATGAAACTGAATACACAAAACACGCCGCAGCATCATATAATACACTAAGGAGTCACTTGGTACACATCAACGACTACAAGAAATCTATAGGTAAAACCCAAAATTACGAATTTCTACCGTGTTCTATCTCTGAAATCGTTAGAGAAGAAAATGCAAATTTAAAATGATGAGTAGAAGTATTTCAGGTGTTAAGAAGAAGAAATCCATTTGGACGCGACTTAAGAAACAACACTCATCGAAAAAGACAGTTGCAATACCTTTGCCTGTAAAACCAGTCCGTTAGTACTGTTCACTAAACTATTCACTATTCACACGTTTTGGATAAATGCTATAGGTTGGGAGTATAATGCATTGCATGTAGACACGTCAATCAGAATATTAAAGACGTACCTATCTACCTGCGTACTATGTAATGCATTTCAAAATGTCACACTCTTAACTTTCTCTTAGTTATTGGCTAAATACCTATTTAATTTGTCATATTTTCAGGAAGTTACAATACACTAAGGAAGCAACTCAAAATGGATATTTCTGTATCGAGTTGGGATTTCGATTCAACAATATTATCCTACCAACTCACAAGGATCGATAGGGATTTTTTCTTGATGGTGAGTTTATGGTAGTCACACAGAAGATCAAAAAAGTAATGTCATCATTTATTATATCAATAACACCTTTATATCTATGGATATTTATGGTCCACAGATTCCTGTGACAGAACTTCAGGCGTTGGCGAGCGAGAAATCATCAAGAAACGCTCCTAACATTAGACTGATGATAGAATTTTCAGACAGAATTTCAAATTTGATCGTGACTGAAATAGTTCGATTGGATTCTCTCAAGGTAAGTTCTATGCATATGCTCACCTGGACTTTGATGCCGTGACCGACTTCATTATAATATTACTTTTTACCAATTAACAAAGCGAACAAAGCCAGTTGAAGAGCCCAAAGGAAACATGTTCTCGCTTGACACCAGCCTGATCAGACAGGCTGAGGCTTTGCCCAGATTGGCAAGAGGCTAAAACTTCCATTCATGCAGCATGATCGTATGAGCGAATTTTCGTAAATTATCGTACTAGATTGTTACATTGTTTTAAAATTAAGGACATTGAGGGAAAATAAATTGTTAGTTACCAATTCTATGGCAAAAAACTCGTTCTAAATAATTATCTGCGATTCAAATAGAGATTATGGCTTTTTAACTTTTTGGAGTTTTTATAAAAAATTTTAGCACATTTTAATGAAATTTAAGTACCTAAATTTTTCAGCATAATTTTGCACATTAATTTTTTAGTGTTCCATTTTATAGCTAATAAACTTCATTTGAGCAATATTTTGCTAACAAGAACATAAATTTAACGATTTTTAGCCGTTCTTTGCTATTTTTAGTGATTTTAGTTTTCAGCACTTTTTTAAATTTGACCAATTTAATGTGCTCAAAAAAATTCTGGCCAACGAACTCGTCCAGGTGATAATGGCAAACAATAATGTTTCCCTCTTGAAAGTAGAAACAATGCTTCTGCTACTTGGGTAGACAATGAAGCAATAATTTGTTTGAAGGGCAGTACTTTTCAGGCACAAAATGTGCCTCAGTCTACTCCATAAAAACTGAAAAATTGCTACAAATTGTAAAACAGCAAACCGTTATTCAGAAAAATCGCTCTGTAATAAATTAAAACGTCAAAGATGTTTTTCCAGAAGACGATGCGCAGAAATGTTACTAATTTGAAAATGAAATGACTGAATGGCCAAGAGAGGCAACAATAATTTAAAAAAAAAAACCGCATTATAATTATTTAGGAAAAGTTGGGAGTCCCATAAACATGAACGTTACAAATTGTGCTCGAAACTTACGGGCGTGAATCAGAAAAAATAACTTAGAAAAATTACATAATAACATGAAAAATAACATAGAGAGAAGTAACGTACGAAAATTGCGAACTTTTAAAATGTATTCAAAAATGCATGTTCAGACTTGATTTGTTTTGAAACAAAATGACATGTGCGCTCCCTCATTGACAGCTACCCGTTTACAAGTATTTCTTCTGTAATTTAATCGTCTAAAACTCACTCAATTTCAAACCACCACCCATATAGTGATAGGTTTTAATGCTTCAATGAACATATTTATGGAATTTACAGATGAGAGCGCGATTGATCGGGAAGTACATTAACGTAGCAGATAAGTTACATCGACTGCACAACATGAACTCAACCCACAGTGTTTTGAACGGCCTGACAATGCCGGCTATTCACCGACTTTCCAATACCTGGACCTATATGCGAAGGCACCATTACTCCAAGTACAAGTATGTTTCATCTGTATTGTATGGGAAATATCAATTCGCCTTAGTTGCGTTTAGTTGGTCAAGTTCGAACACGTATAGAGAAATAGAAGTGAATAAATAAATACATGCGAAATATGAAATTCTGTTCAATTCGTTCCCTACGGTGTCTACCTACGTCAGTGTTTGATACGTTTCAAACCACTGGACCACAAAATCTGGACTTCTATTCTATCACAAGTGCAAGTCTAGGGAATCATTAAGAAGGTACAATCCCTGAAATCTCAAACGGAATCAGTTGAAAAATGGAAAAATCAGAAAAAAAAAACCTAAGAGAATAATTGCCAAAAACTAACTATTTCACGTTTTGCCCATACATTAACTACCAGTCAATGCAATTGGATTTTCAAGGACCGTCTACTATTTAATTTAAATATTGTATTTCTCAAAATAATACCGAAATCAAAAAGAAATTGTAAAAGTTACCTATGTATGTTATAATTTCACTTTTCGCGATTGCATGGGGGTTATTGCTGTTTTTTACCAGCGCATTACAAGTTTTGAGAGTGAGTAATGGTTAGGACTAATGTAGGTGGAGGGGGTCAGGATAGAGTGGGGGGAGCATGAGAGGTGGAGGGAGTCGACAGTTACGGCCAAGGTCAAGTTGAACAGGCGGCCATTACAGAGAACGACGAGATGGCGGATACAAGTGTGTTTACTATTGAGGAACATCTGGTGGCTTGTGTTTGGGTTCATGAACGTCCGAGAAGTGGAAAAACTATGGATGAAATTATGGGCGACTTTGTTGTGCGTTTTGGGAAACCATCACCGAATCGAAAAACATTATTAACGTGGTCAAACAAAGCTTTTGTTACGGGAAGTGTTCTTGATGCGCCACGTAGCGGGAGGCCAAGCACTCGTGTCGAGAGTTGTGCTGCTGTGGAGGAGTCAATTCAGCGATCGCCAATGAAATCAACTCGTAAACGTTCAGCTGAGTTAGACATTCCAAGGTCGACAATGATGGATTATGTTCGAAAGGACTTAAAAATGAAATGTTTCCGTCCGGTGTCAGTGAACGAATTAAGTGATGTTGATTTGGAGAAACGTATCGAAGCATGCCGATTGATGCTCCATCGTTTTCGTACAGGAACAGCTAAATGTAACGTCTTGTTCTCTGATGAATGTGCAATTTACCGAAGCACCCGTAATCGAAACGTCTATTTCTGGGCAAAAGAAAACCCTCATTTTTATGAAGAAATCGAGAACAATTCGCCACATGTGATGATTTGGGCAGGAGTAACAGGTGAACATCTGTTTGGCCCTTATTTTTTTGATGGGTCTGTAAATCAAGAGACTTATCTGAGAATGCTGAACGAGTGGTTGTTCCCACAACTGAGAGCCAGAGGATTAATGGAAACCGTAACATTTCAACAGGACGGTGCGACACCGCATTTTGCATTGTCAGTTCGAAGTTGCCTTAACCAAGTTTTTCCAAATCGCTGGATTGGTCGAGGATCGGATAATGCCCCTGCCCCTTTGCCCTGGCCTCCAAGAAGTCCAGACTTGACCACACCGGACAATGCACTCTGGGGTATTATTAAAGAAGAAGTGCGGAAACATCGCTATACCACAAATGGTCAGCTGAAGGAAGCAGTTCGTGCTGTGTGGTGAAAACCACCCCCTCTTTTCAACAGCCCTTTTTAGGGCTACCAAAAAGAGGTAGACATGGCACACAAACGTTTATAAGACGTCGAGTTATAACTCCGTCAAACAAAATATTTCACCAGAGAGAAAATGCGATATTTTCTCTCAATAATGAAATATTATCAAATAACATACAAGGCGACCTCCCTAAACACTTACTGGGCGAGAGAGACGCGACAAGTATTTCGAACCAAGTCGCCTTGAATGAGAAAACTCAAAAAGACAATCAAATGTCCTCTAGAACTAACAAGGACGGTTCTAGCAAGCCCACACGCCAATCAGAAACTCTGATTGCGCGAGAGACAATAGACGAACCAACCAGGAGGCGGCGAGCAAATTACAACCGCCTCTGGTTCAGAAGCAAAGAGGGCCGAGAGACCCAGTCTCAACAACGGACGCAGAGAAGCCACCCCGGGGACCCTGTCTCAGCGACGGACGCAGAGAAGCCACCCCCGGGGACCCTGTCTCAGCGACGGACGCAGAGAAGCCACCCCCGGGGACCCCGTCTCAGAGACGGACGCGGGGAAGCCACCCCAACAACCAATCAGAAAATAGCCCAATAAATCAACGGGCTAATTTGCATACTAGCCATTAAGTGGCCACCCCTTTCAACGCCACCCCCGGGTATAAATAAGGGAGGCGTTGGCCGGGTTAATTATTCCACTCACCGCTCTCGACGAGTACACTCTACCAGTACGAAGTTTCTACACGCTCTACGCTGACGACCCTTCTGCTCACGAGTTCTTCTCAGAACGGCAATTTATTGCTCACAAGGCATATCATCTCTCTTACAGATCTCACATTGGCATCTACGAGTCCAGTGATCTTTTATCCTGCTCATTGCCCAACGTAGTTCTTCTGTCAGAACGCCACCCGGTACATCTATTGATATCCTCATTAGATCGTACGCCCGCAGGGACGTTCTAGACGTGTCGCCCGGGTTTCGTAGCACTAAGCTCTTAACCGACCGCCGGGGCACGCCGATAAATTACTCAGCTCATCCGCTCTAATTTATCGTCCAAGGAAGCCTTTTTCAAGGCTACAAGGTAGGACCCTGACATCCGAGCAAAGGAAAGAAGCTCTGTCAAGCGAGTCCACCTTCCAAATCCTGCATCCTATACGGAGAGGTATTAAAGACGAGTTAATCAACTCGGGTACATCGATGGAGCGCCGCCCGTCCTACTTCCTCATGAAAGAGGAAGCAGGGCCCGGCGCGGTCGGGAGCTCTAGCCCACAAAACGCTCCCTACCCGATACTCGACCTGTCCGCTGGTCCTAGCGACAGACAAAGGCTCGATTCTAGCGAAGAGATCGCCTTACTACCTAACATCTCCATGAAGGAAATGTTAGGTCAAGCCTCGCACACACAAAAGTTCGAGGATCCTTTCCAGACTCGCTCTGAAGTCAATCATCGTGATTCGACAAAGATATCGGAATATCCACGATATTCTACGCAAGGCTACCCGGCCGATCCGAGTGTCAAATTCACTCCTAACTTGCTCAAAACGCAAGATACTTTTCAATACCTCAACCAAGCCCGTTATATTCCCCCTACAGATATAAATCTTAGGCCGGAATATTACACAACGGCTCAGCACCAAACAGATCGGACCCAGCACACACTAAGCGAGCCCAGTGCTCCACGCGGCCTATGCGCGAACTATCCTCAGGTTCCGCCCGCCAAGCAAGATGACCTTGGCGGTTTCGCTCACATTCCTTTCGGAAATATTACGGGGACTAACCCGCATAATCAGAACATAAACGTCCCACTTGGTCTACCTACACCAAGTCAGACATATATAAATCCACTACAAATGGTGACCCCGCCTTTGAACAGGCTTAACACGGAGCATTTCGTTCCCTCTTATGAAGCTAGTGGATTTCAGGGAACCACTGCGGGCGTGCGACCCCCGCCGGGCTTATACGCCCCACATCTCACACAACAACCCTCTGCACAAAGTGGCTTTCGAGCACTTTTAGAGGAAATGGGAGATTACCAAAAACCTATCTTCCAAAAGAAGAATATTGATCGTGCACTCGCCGAGTTCGATCAATACTGCGTGCGAAAAAACCTGAGAACGCAGAACGAATGTTTCTCAGCTATCTACAAGTGGGTACCTGAAGAAATGCGGGAAGCTATTGACTCAGCTTACCTCACGGCACCCCACGCACCTTACGAAGAGGCCAAACAGCGCCTACAACGGGAATACGGGCTGTCCTTGCAGGACAGGCTCCTCGCGCTCGAGGACCCCGCATCTCTCGCCAAAAAACCCAGCACCAAGTACCATGAAATGTACTCTAAGGCTGTTGGGTACTTCTCAGAGGCTTTGATCACTCAAAAGTGGATCGAAACTCTGCCCATTGAAGCCCGGGGCATGGTCGCAGCACAGCTTACCACGAATGCCCGGCTCGACCTAGCTGATACGCTACACGCGTACAAAACAGCGAATTCTCCTCTCAACATAAGAGGAGTAGAATCTACTTCAAAACCTACCAATACGGGTTTCAAAAAGGCCCTCTCACAAAAAGCTGAGTCCAAACCTCAGCAAGCAGAGCGTAAGCCTCACAAACCAACGGCCTACTTCTGCCGGAACCATGCCCGTTTCGGTAGCGAAACTCGCAAGTGTGCAGACCCAGAGTACTGCACTTGGAAGGCAAATACCGCCTCCAAACCTATCAAAAAGGCAACGCCTATCAGCCAGCCTAAAAACTTGGTTTCAAGCGAAAATACTCACAGACCGGTACAAGAAAGTACCGTTCCAACCTCAGACGCAGAGAGTTCGGAAAACGAATAACTGCCAGTGTATCTGAGCCTATACACCGGCAGACTAAAGAGTATAAAAGGCTCTTTTTCAAGTGCAAACTAAATGGCACTGACTTTCTCATTGACACGGGAGCAGAAGTGAACATTCTGCCCCACAATGTCACCAAAAAATTGGGCTTAAAAATTCTTAAGTCCAATGTCAAGCTCACAGCAGCTAACGGCGCCCCTATAGACACACTAGGGCAGGCTGACACGACAATTAACATCGGCCTCGGAGACATGACCACCGATTTCATGATCACTAAAGTTGATCTAGCGATCCTCGGTATACCATTCCTCGAGTCTCGGGATATCGGAATACGGGTCAAACACAAATATATCTACAAAGATAAAGTAAAGAGCTATGCCGATCAAAAAATCGCTGCAGTCATGAGCAGAAAATTTACTGACGAACAAATAGCAGCTGCTATTCCTCATCGTGACAACAGTCCTAAACCAGAGGACACTCAGCTCACAGAGGACGAAAACATACGCTCTATCATTGAAAAATACAATGATAAAATGAACAAACTTCAAGGAAAGTGGAAAAACAACGGTGTTTACCACCGTATAACCACGGAAGGAACACCAGTACACTTCCGTGCAAGGCCCATGGCAGGCGAAAAACGGGCTCAGGTTAAAAATACTTTCGACAAAATGCTCACAGAGGGCATCATCGCTCCCTCCGACTCCGAATGGGCTTCTCCGCTACATTGCGTGCCCAAAAAAGATGGAACATGGAGAATCACGGGCGATTACCGATTCCTCAATGCAAAAACTAAGAAAGACGCCTACCCGCCGCCTCACATTCGCTCTTTCCAAGCGAATTTACACAATACACAAATCTATTCGACAATAGATTTAAAATCGGCATATTACCATATCCCTATGCACCCAGATGACGCTCATAAAACGGCCATTATTACCCCTTTCGGTCTCTATGAGTTTAAAAAAATGAGCATGGGTTTGGCCGGAGCGGCTCAAACATGGCAAAGGTACATGGACAGCGTCATGCGGAAATTCGATTTCGCATTTGTCTACCTAGACGACATATTGGTGGCTTCTAAAAATTACAAAGAACACATGAACCACCTCAAACAAATTTTCGACAAACTAGGAGAACACGGACTCCGAGTAGGTTTTGACAAATGCATTTTTTCAAAACCTACCGTCGATTTCCTAGGTTTCACTATCTCAAAAGAAGGGATAATTCCTAAACGAGATAAAATAGAGGCCATAGAGCAATTCCCTCGGCCAATAGACGTACGAAGCCTACGCAGATTCCTAGGTATGTGTGGTTTCTACCGAGCTTGCTCAAGTAAATTCGCTCACACAGCGCAACCTCTGTATGACTCCATTCAGTCAAACAAAAAGAATGACAAAACCCCTATCGAATGGACATCAGAGAGAGAAAAAGCTTTCAACAGCTTAAAACACGCAATGATAAAAGCTACATTGCACAATATTGCTCATCCCCACCCTACAGCGGAGTGGAGAATAGTTTGCGATGCATCCGATACACACATCGGAGCGGCACTGGAGCAGGAAATTACAGACAAACACGGCTCGAAATCTTACCAACCATTGGGATTTTTCAGTAAAGAAATTCCGGAATAATGGAAGAATAAAGCCTCGTTCGACAAAGAGATGTTCGCCGCTTACCAAGCTTGCATTCATTGGCACAATGACTTGCACGGCCGCTCTTTTCATATTTGCTCGGATCACAAGCCTCTGCTAGGCACAATGCTAAAAAAAAACGCACATTTTTCTAAAATGCGATTGAGATGGCTAACATACATCTCCCAAATGACAAGTGACATACGACACATACCCGGAGAAGACAACGTCGTAGCCGACGCACTCTCCAGACCTTTCGACCCAGTTGAAATTCAAACAAAGTCAATCTCAACCCAAACTGACGAGGGTCCGTCCGTAGCCGAAATTTCACAAATTACGGCCGCAATAGAGTGCAACCTTTTACTGCACATCTCAGATGCACAAATGCATTCTCCTCCTAACGCAGAGGACAAACTAAAACTCACACGAGTTGAATTCCCTCAAGGAGAGATTTGGTGTAACCTGGACTTAGGACACCCAAGACCTTATATTCCGAACGAAATAAGGCACGAAATAATCAGCCAAATTCACAGTTTGGGACACCCGGGCATACACTCTACAGTGTATAAGGTAAAACAGAGATATTTTTGGCACGGCCTTCGTGCGGATGTCTCCAACTGGGTCCGGGCATGCGAGACTTGCCAACGAGCAAAAATCACTCGCTCCGTGAAGCTCCCTTACTCCGAATTTGAAACGGCTACCAAATTCTCCCATGTACACGTTGACATTACCGGACCCTTACCTTTAGCTAAAGGAGGGAAGCGTTACATCCTAATGATGGTCGATAGAGCGACGGGTTGGCTAGAGGCAGTCCCTCTTAACAACATCGAAACGTCCACTATCACAAACGCCTTTATAAATATTTGGGTAGCCTCAAAAGGTGCACCTAAATACATTACAAGTGACCAGGGCACACAATTCGAATCAGACCTATTTCATTCCATTATGGAACGTCTCGGAGTAAAACATACTCACACGTTGCCATACAAACCGTCAACAAACGGAATGGTGGAACGCAGAAATAGGTCCTTGAAAGAGGCTCTCAAAGCACAGGACGAACATTGGCTCGACGCCCTTCCGAAAGTACTACTCGCCATGCGTACGGCAGTAGACCCAGCAACGGAAACTACGCCCTTCCAAAAAGTTTATGGAATTGACGTGCCGCTCCCAGGCGACATATTCGTAACTTCTACGAACATTTCCGAGCCTCTCTTTTTCCGATCTACGCATATCAGGCATAATAATACGAAATATGCCGTCAACATGCCCAAAAATTTAGATACATGTACACATGTCTACATAAGAGTGCCCACACAGCTCTCCTCTTTGCAATGTCCTTACACAGGACCATTCAAAGTTGTTAAAAGAGATAAGTTTTCGGTTACAGTGCAAATTGGCGAACATACTAAAAAAGTTCCCAAACAGCAAATAAAACCAGCTTACACTCTAAACACAGACGAAGCTGTTTCACTAAGCACAAATCAGGCAGAAAATAAGGAGGAGACTCCCCGAAAATCCGCCAGAGGGCGCGTCCCCTCTACCTAATTCGACGAGAGGTGGGTGACTGCGCTCGAAGCAGGCCACGCCCACTTTTCTCGGGTAGGAGCAGTGGGAGATATAAATACGGAGCGCCCCGGGCCCGGAGCTCATACCAATCTTGACTATGGCAGCATCCACTACCACGCAAGAAGAAGTGGCGATGATGACGGAAGAGGTAGAGAATTTCCTCCTTGCGGAGGAAATTCCTGCGCTCATCGGCCAGCTCCCACCTTCACCCGAGAAGGACAAACCGGCAGACGCCAGCGCTCCCAGAGAGGTGATTTGGAGAACGCCAGCCGCGTTCACGAAGCCAGCTCCACCCGCTCAGCAGCTACCCAAAGCTCCACCCGCTCACCAGCTGCTCACTACGCCACGCAAGTGGATCAGCTCGGGCGACGTCCCCGTGCCTCGTTGGGACGAAATGAGCGCAGCAGGGTGGACGTCACCGGAACCAGCTCCTCCGCAACGACCCAGCCGCGGCCGCGGGCCAAACTCTCGCGGGTTTGGTACCCGTCGGCAGAGCTCGGGCCGGCCAAGGACGCCCCGCGGCGCTCGCCGAAACCGGCGAGGCCGGGGCTCACACCAGGCGCGGGACGAGAGGCCTGCACCTCCGCCTCCGCCCCAACTGGTGGAGGTAACATACGGGGAATTCCGTATGTCCCTCCCAGTTCTCCCCAACCGGCGTCGTCGTTGATAACACGACGTCTTGGGGGGACGCCTGTGGTGAAAACCACGCCCTCTTTTCAACAGCTCTTTTTAGGGCTACCAAAAAGAGGTAGACATGGCACACAAACGTTTATAAGACGTCGAGTTATAACTCCGTCAAACAAAATATTTCACCAGAGAGAAAATGCGATATTTTCTCTCAATAATGAAATATTATCAAATAACATACAAGGCGACCTCCCTAAACACTTACTGGGCGAGAGAGACGCGACAAGTATTTCGAACCAAGTCGCCTTGAATGAGAAAACTCAAAAAGACAATCAAATGTCCTCTAGAACTAACAAGGACGGTTCTAGCAAGCCCACACGCCAATCAGAAACTCTGATTGCGCGAGAGACAATAGACGAACCAACCAGGAGGCGGCGAGCAAATTACAACCGCCTCTGGTTCAGAAGCAAAGAGGGCCGAGAGACCCAGTCTCAACAACGGACGCAGAGAAGCCACCCCGGGGACCCTGTCTCAGCGACGGACGCAGAGAAGCCACCCCCGGGGACCCTGTCTCAGCGACGGACGCAGAGAAGCCACCCCCGGGGACCCCGTCTCAGAGACGGACGCGGGGAAGCCACCCCAACAACCAATCAGAAAATAGCCCAATAAATCAACGGGCTAATTTGCATACTAGCCATTAAGTGGCCACCCCTTTCAACGCCACCCCCGGGTATAAATAAGGGAGGCGTTGGCCGGGTTAATTATTCCACTCACCGCTCTCGACGAGTACACTCTACCAGTACGAAGTTTCTACACGCTCTACGCTGACGACCCTTCTGCTCACGAGTTCTTCTCAGAACAGCAATTTATTGCTCACAAGGCATATCTTCTCTCTTCACAGATCTCACCTTGGCATCTACGAGTCCAGTGATCTTTTATCCTGCTCATTGCCCAACGTAGTTCTTCTGTCAGAACGCCACCCGGTACATCTATTGATATCCTCATTAGATCGTACGCCCGCAGGGACGTTCTAGACGTGTCGCCCGGGTTTCGTAGCACTAAGCTCTTAACCGACCGCCGGGGCACGCCGATAAATTACTCAGCTCATCCGCTCTAATTTATCGTCCAAGGAAGCCTTTTTCAAGGCTACAAGGTAGGACCCTGACATCCGAGCAAAGGAAAGAAGCTCTGTCAAGCGAGTCCACCTTCCAAATCCTGCATCCTATACGGAGAGGTATTAAAGACGAGTTAATCAACTCGGGTACATCGATGGAGCGCCGCCCGTCCTACTTCCTCATGAAAGAGGAAGCAGGGCCCGGCGCGGTCGGGAGCTCTAGCCCACAAAACGCTCCCTACCCGATACTCGACCTGTCCGCTGGTCCTAGCGACAGACAAAGGCTCGATTCTCGCGAAGAGATCGCCTTACTACCTAACATCTCCATGAAGGAAATGTTAGGTCAAGCCTCACACACACAAAAGTTCGAGGATCCTTTCCAGACTCGCTCTGAAGTCAATCATCGTGATTCGACAAAGATATCGGAATATCCACGATATTCTACGCAAGGCTACCCGGCCGATCCGAGTGTCAAATTCACTCCTAACTTGCTCAAAACGCAAGATACTTTTCAATACCTCAACCAAGCCCGTTATATTCCCCCTACAGATATAAATCTTAGGCCGGAATATTACACAACGGCTCAGCACCAAACAGATCGGACCCATCACGCACTAAGCGAGCCCAGCGCTCCACGCGGCCTATGCGCGAACTATCCTCAGGTTTCGCCCGCCAAGCAAGATGACCTTGGCGGTTTCGCTCACATTCCTTTCGGAAATATTACGGGGACAAACCCGCATAATCAGAACATAAACGTCCCACTTGGTCTACCTACACCAAGTCAGACATATATAAATCCACTACATGCTGCCTTTACAAAAATCACACCAGATTTGCTGAAGAGGATGAATAAACGAACATGGCGCCGAATCAAACTGTGCGTTGAGAATGGTGGGATGCACACGGATGTTTTGGATCCTTAATCTTGTAAACATTGTGAAATGTGATATAATTAAAATTATAATGCTATTGTAATACTTAACATTTTATTTATTATATACCTTAGCTGTGGGTAGGGACTTTTCGTCCACCCTGTCCCCGTCCAAGGAAGACAGGCTTATAGTAGGTAACTAGAAAAATTATGAAAATTATAAATCAGGTTGGTAAGCATTTTGGATCAAAATAAAACAAGAAAGTAAGGGCCAATAATAAAGCCACGAGGTATCCATAAATAATTTGTCTATGGCAAACCAGCCCAAACTATTTTTTGTTTTAAAAGAACATATTTAAACAAAGTCTTCAAGTATTTTTGATGTTTCTGAAGTTGGAGCCTTGAACCATGTAATTTGCTATTTTCGTTTACTGAGGCGTTGACAGGACCAATCATTGGTTAGGTTAATAGAAAGAACATGCACTTTCCCACCTCATGGTATTTCAAGAGTGTACCTGCTTTATATTAAAAAGACTTAGGTAATCTCTGAACTAACTTGTGTTGCAGGAGACTAAATACGCTTTTAAAACTTTACAAAGACGTCCGAACACCACTCTACTGCAAGATGTTTGAAAAATTCAGTCGAACACCCCCATACTTGCCCTCGATAAGATGTATAACATATGGCCTGCTAGGACATCTTCCTCAAGCCAATTGTCTCAGCGGTTCCAAGAGTTACCACTCACTCACCACCTCTTTATGGAGCAAGAGGCAAAGACTCAGATTATGGAGAACACAATCTGCAGGAGGATCGCTCGCTTCGGAAACTACAAGGTTGATTAATTTACTAGTTAAGCTCCCAATTGATTACCGGAATGAGGGAGGGGAAAGAAAGCATAGGTACAGAATTGGTGCATTAGCAAAAACCATATCCACAAGAGGTCACTAGTGAGATATAACTGTTTAATCTCAGTTGAGCGTTAATTAGAGGAAAAGAAGAACAACATCATGCTTCTCCTAATTGGTTTTGATAAGTAGGAACATACCTATGTAATTCTTCCTACAGGTTTGATTTTACGAATCGAGAGAGTTAGGTATTGATTTTGAATGGAGTCCGAACCAGTATTCTATGCAGGTGCCTGTACTGGATTTAAATATGTTTTACTTGGCGTAGGTAGGCCAAGTCGGACATTTATATTCCGGTTATGCGGGTTAGTCCCCGGTTCATTCCCGTGAGGAATGTGAGCGGATCCGCCAAGGTCAACTGGCTTGGCGGACTGAAATGGGAGATAGTTCGTGTCGCAGCCGCGTGGAGCGCTGGGCTCGCGTAGCAAGTGCTGGGTTCGATCAGTTTGGTACTGAGCCGTTTTGTAATATTCCGGCCTTAGATTTATATCTGAAGGGGGAATATGTTTAGCTTGATTGAGGTACTGAAAAGTATCCTTCGCTTTTTGTGCATTTGGAGTGTATTTGACACTCGGATCGGCCGGGTAGGCTTGCGTCGAATATCGTGGGTATTCGGACAGCTTGGTCGAATCGTAATGATCGGCTTCAGAGCGAGTCTGAAAGGTATCCTCGATCTTTTGTATAGGCGAGGCTTGATCGAACGTTTCTTGAACGAATACGTCGGGTGAGAAGGCCGTGAGGATCGCGCCTTGCGCTGTCGCTGGGTTCAGCGGATTCGCCGTGCAGCCGGTAGGGAGCACCACGGGGGCTACTCGGCCCGGCTTCGCCGTCGTCTGCCTCCCCTTGCAAGGGGAAATAGGACGGCCGACGTTCCATCGAAATAACCGAGTTTTTAGCTCGTTTCGATGCCTCTATGTGTGAAAAATAGAGGGTTTGGGAGGTGGACTCGCTTGACAGAGCGTCTTTCCAATGCTCGTATGTCAGGGTCCTACCTCGTAGCCTTGAAAAAGGCTTCCTTAGACGGTAAATTAGAGCGGATGAGCAGAGTAATTTACCGGCGTGCCCACAGAGGTCGGTTACGAGCTTAATGCTACGAAACCCGGGCGACACGGCTCGGAACGTCCCTCGGGCGTACGAGCTAAAGAGAATATCGATAGCTGTACCGGGTGGCGTCCTGACAGATGAACTACGTTGGGCAATGAGCAGGATGAATAATCACTGGACTCGTAGATGCCAATGCGAGATCTGTGTGGAGAGAAGATATGCCTTGTAGAAAGCAGTAGGAAGCCGTTCTTGAGATGAACTCGTAATGCAGAAGGTTCGTCAGCGTAGAGCGTGTAGAATTCTTCGTACTTCAGAGGTGTCGTCGTCGAGAGCGGAGAGTGGAATGAATTTCGGAGGGCTCCCAGCGGGGTATTTATAGGGAGGTGGCCGCCTCCTGCCGCCTCCTGGTTGGTCCGCTTAATTTCATAAATTCGACTGTGCAATCTCATTGGTTCGCACATTGTTTTCTCAGTATCTGTGCGTATGATAGCTGAGTTGGTCTTTCGAGGTGGTTTCCCCACGTCCGTCGCTGTGACGGGGTCCCCGGGGGTGGCTGGACGACCTTGAGTTTTCCTGTTTGAGGTTTCTCATTCAAGGCGACTTGTTTCGAGATGTTTGTCGCATCTCTCTCGCCCAGTAAATGTTTAGGGAGGTCGCCTTGTGTGTTATTCTTTAATATTTCACTTTTGAGAGAGAATTTAGTATTTTCTCTCTGGTGAAATATTTTGTTTGACGGAGTTATAATTCGACGTCTTGTAAATATTTTTGTGTTGTGTCTACCTCTTTTTGGTAGCCCTGAAAAGGGCTGTTGACAAGAGGGGGTGGATTTCACCACAGGGGCCCCCCCAAGACGTCGTGTTATTAACGACGACGCCGGCTGGGGTGTTTCGAGCGCCGTTACCCACCTCTCGTCGAATTTGGTAGAGGGGACGTGCCTTCTGGCGGATTTTCGGGGAGTTTTCTCCTTACTTTCTGTACGATTTTGGCCTTGTGATACAGCTTCGTCCGAGTGTAGAGTATAAGCTGGTTTTATTTGCTGTTTGGGAACTTTTTTAGTATGTTCGCCAATTTGCACTGTAACTGAAAACTTATCTCTTTTAACCACTTTGAATGGTCCCGTGTAAGGACATTGCAGAGAGGTGAGCTGTGTGGGCACTCTGATATAGACATGAGTACATGTATCCAAATTTTTGGGCATGTTTACGGCATATTTCGTATTATTATGTTTCATATGCGTAGGCCGGAAGAAAAGAGGTTCCGAAAGGTTTGTAGAAGTTACGAAAATGTCTCCTGGGAGTGGTACGTCAATTCCGTAAACTTTTTGGAAAGGCGTAGTTTCAGTCGCTGGGTCTACTGCCGTACGCATGGCGAGTAGAACTTTTGGAAGTGCGTCGAGCCAATTTTCGTTTTGTGCTTTGAGAGCCTCTTTCAAAGATCTATTTCTGCGTTCTACCATTCCGTTTGTTGATGGTTTGTATGGTAACGTGTGAGTATGTTTTACTCCGAGACGTTCCATAATGGAATTGAACAGATCTGATTCGAATTGAGTGCCCTGATCACTTGTGATGTATTTAGGTACGCCCTTTGAAGCTACCCAAATATTGATAAAGGCGTTTGTGATTGTGGTTGTTTCGATGTTGTTAAGAGGGACTGCCTCTAGCCAACCCGTTGCTCTATCAACCATCATTAAAATGTAACGTTTCCCTCCTTTAGCTAAAGGTAAGGGTCCGGTAATATCAACGTGTACGTGTGAAAATTTGTTTGCCGTTTCAAATTCGGAGTAAGGGAGCTTCACGGAGCGCGTGATTTTTGCTCGTTGGCAAGTTTCGCACGCTCGGACCCAGTTGGAGACATCTGCACGGAGTCCGTGCCAAAAATATCTGTGTTTAACTTTATACACTGTAGAGTGTATACCTGGGTGTCCCAAATTGTGAATTTGGCTTATTATTTCTTCCCTTATTTCGTTTGGAATATAAGGTCTAGGGTGTCCTAGGTCTAGGTTACACCAAATTTCTCCTTGAGAGAATTCAACTCTTGTGAGTTTCAATTTGTCCTCCGCGTTAGGGGGAGAACGAATTTGTGAATTTGAAATGTGCAGTAGAAGATTGCATTCTATTGCAGCCGTAATTTTCGAAATTTCGGCTATGGGTGGACCCTCGTCCGTCTGGGTTGAAATCGATTTCGTTTGAATTTCAACCGGATCGAAGGGTCTGGAGAGTGCGTCGGCGACGACGTTGCTCTCTCCGGAAATATGACGAATGTCACTCGTCATTTGAGAGATGTATGTTAGCCATCTTAATCTCATTTTAGAAAAATGTGCATTTTTCTTAAGCATCGTGCCTAGCAGAGGCTTGTGATCCGAACAAATATGGAAAGATCTGCCGTCCAAGTCATTGTGCCAGTGAATGCACGCTTGATAAACGGCGAACATTTCTTTGTCGAACGATGCTTTGTTCTTCCATTGTTCTGGAATTTCTTTACTGAAAAATCCCAATGGTTGGTAAGATTTCGAGCCATGTTTGTCTGTAATTTCCTGTTCTAGTGCCGCTCCGATGTGTGTGTCGGAGGCGTCACAGACTAATCTCCACTCCGCTGTAGGGTGTGGGTGAGCAATGTTATGCAATGTTGCTTTGATCATTGCTTGTTTTAAGCTGTTGAAAGCTTTTTCTCTCTCTGATGTCCATTCGATAGGTGTTCTGTCATTTTTTTTGTTTGACTGAATGGAATCATACAGAGGTTGTGCCGTGTGAGCGAATTTGCTTGAGCATGCACGGTAGAAACCACACATACCTAGGAATCTGCGTAGACATCGTACGTCTATTGGCCTAGGAAATTGTTCTATGGCTTCTATTTTATCTCGTTTAGGAATTATCCCTTCTTTCGAGATAGTGAAACCCAGGAAATCGACGGTAGGTTTTGAAAAAATGCATTTATCAAAACCTACTCGAAGTCCGTGTTCCCCTAGTTTGTCAAAAATTTGTCTGAGGTGGTTCATGTGTTCTTTATAATTTTTAGAAGCCACCAGGATGTCATCTAGGTATACAAATGCGAAATCAAATTTTCGCATGATGCTGTCCATGTATCTTTGCCATGTTTGAGCCGCTCCGGCCAAACCCATGCTCATTTTCTTAAACTCATAAAGACCGAAAGGTGTAATAATTGCAGTTTTATGAGCGTCATCTGGGTGCATCGGAATATGATAATACGCTGATTTTAAATCTATTGTCGAATAGATTTGCGTATCATGTAAATTCGCTTGGAAAGAGCGAATGTGAGGAGGAGGGTAGGCGTCTTTCTTCGTTTTCGCGTTGAGGAAACGGTAGTCGCCGGTGATTCTCCATGACCCGTCTTTTTTTGGCACACAGTGTAACGGGGATGCCCATTCGGAATCTGATGGTGCAATTATGCCTTCTGAAAGCATTTTGTCAAAAGTACTTTTGACTTGAGCCCGTTTTTCGCCCGCCATGGGTCTTGCTCGGAAGTGTACTGGTGTTCCTTCCGTGGTTATACGGTGGTAAACCCCGTTGTTTTTCCATTTACCTTGAAGTTTGCTCATTTTATCATTGTATTTGTCAATGATAGAGCGAATGTTTTCGTCTTTCGTGATTTGCACGTCCTCTGGTTGAGGGGTATTGTCACGATGAGGGATAGTAGCTGCTATTTGTTCGTCAGTGAACTTTTTGTTCATGACTGCAGCTCTTTTTTGATCGGCATAGCTCTTTATTTTATCTTTATAAATGTACTTGTGTTTGACCCGTATTCCGATATCCCAAGACTCGAGGAATGGAATACCTAGGATCGCTAGATCAACTTTCGTGATCATAAAATCGGTGGTCATGTCTCCGAGGCCGATGTTAATTGTTGTGTCAGCTCGCCCTAGTGTGTCTATAGGGGCTCCGTTAGCTGCTGTGAGCTTAACGTTGGACTTAAGAATTTTCAAGCCCAATTTTTTTGTGACATTGTGGGGCAGAATGTTCACTTCTGCTCCCGTGTCAATGAGAAATTCAGTGCCATTTAGTTTGCACTTGAAAAAGAGCCTTTTATACTCAGTAGACTGCCGGCGTATAGGCTCAGATACACTGGCAGTTATTCGTTTTCCGAACTCTCTGCGTCGGAGGTTGGAACGGTACTTCCTTGTACCGACCTCTGAGTATTTTCGGTAGAAACCCGGGTTTTAGGCTGGCTTATAGTCGCAGCCTTTCTGCTAGTTTTGGAAGCAGTGTTTGTCTTCCAAGTGCAGTGTTCTGGGTCTGCACATTTGCGAGTTTCGTTACCGAAACGTGCGTGGTTTCGACAGACATAGGCCGTCGGTGTGTGAGGCTTACTCTCCACGGGTTGGGGTTTGAACTCAGCTTGTTTCGATAGGGCCTTTTTGAAACCAGTATTTATGGGTTTCGGAGTAGATTCTACTCCTCGTATGTTCAGAGAAGTATTCTCTGATTTGTACGCGTGTAGCGTATCAGCTAGGTCGAGCCGGGCGGTCGTGGTAGGCTGAGCTGCGACCATACCTCGTGCTTCGATGGGTAGAGTCTCGATCCACTTTTGAGTGATCAGAGCTTCTGAAAAATACCCAACAGCTTTAGAGTACATTTCGTGGTACTTGGTGCTGGGTTTTTTGGCGAGAGATGCGGGGTCCTCGAGTGCGAGGAGCCTGTCCTGTAAGGACAACCCATATTCTCGCTGGAGGCGCTGTTTGGCCTCTTCGTAGGGTGCGTGGGGTGCCGTGAGGTAAGCTGAGTCTATAGCTTCCCTCATTTCTTCTGGTACCCACTTGTATATAGCTGAGAAGCATTCGTTCTGCGTTCTCAGGTGTTTTCGCACGCAGTATTGATCGAACTCGGCGAGTGCACGATCGATATTCTTCTTTTGGAAGATTGGTTTTTGATAATCACCCATCTCCTCTAAAAGTGCTTGAAAGCCACTTTGTGTAGAGGGATGTTGCGTGAGATGTGGGGCGTAGAGGCCCGGCGGGGGTCGCACGCCCGCAGTGGTTCCCTGAAATCCACTAGCTTCATAAGATATGCTCCGTGTTAAGCCTGTTCAAAGGCGGGGTCACCATTTGTAGTGGATTTAAATATGTTTTACTTGGCGTAGGTAGGCCAAGTCGGACATTTATATTCATGTTATGCGGGTTAGTCCCCGGTTCATTCCCGTGAGGAATGTGAGCGGATCCGCCAAGGTCAACTGGCTTGGCGGACTGAAATGGGAGATAGTTCGTGTCGCAGCCGCGTGGAGCGCTGGGCTCGCGTAGCAAGTGCTGGGTTCGATCAGTTTGGTACTGAGCCGTTTTGTAATATTCCGGCCTTAGATTTATATCTGAAGGGGGAATATGTTTAGCTTGATTGAGGTACTGAAAAGTATCCTTCGCTTTTTGTGCATTTAGAGTGTATTTGACACTCGGATCGGCCGGGTAGGCTTGCGTCGAATATCGTGGGTATTCGGACAGCTTGGTCGAATCGTAATGATCGGCTTCAGAGCGAGTCTGAAAGGTATCCTCGATCTTTTGTATAGGCGAGGCTTGATCGAACGTTTCTTGAACGAATACGTCGGGCGAGAAGGCGGTCCGGACGTGAGGATCGCGCCTTGCGCTGTCGCTGGGTTCAGCGGATTCGCCGTGCAGCCGGTAGGGAGCACCACGGGGGCTACTCGGCCCGGCTTCGCCGTCGTCTGCCTCCCCTTGCAAGGGGAAATAGGACGGCCGACGTTCCATCGAAATAACCGAGTTTTTAGCTCGTTTCGATGCCTCTATGTGTGAAAAATAGAGGGTTTGGGAGGTGGACTCGCTTGACAGAGCGTCTTTCCAATGCTCGTATGTCAGGGTCCTACCTCGTAGCCTTGAAAAAGGCTTCCTTAGACGGTAAATTAGAGCGGATGAGCAGAGTAATTTACCGGCGTGCCCACAGCGGTCGGTTACGAGCTTAATGCTACGAAACCCGGGCGACACGGCTCGGAACGTCCCTCGGGCGTACGAGCTAAAGAGAATATCGATAGCTGTACCGGGTGGCGTCCTGACAGATGAACTACGTTGGGCAATGAGCAGGATGAATAATCACTGGACTCGTAGATGCCAATGCGAGATCTGTGTGGAGAGAAGATATGCCTTGTAGAAAGCAGTAGGAAGCCGTTCTTGAGATGAACTCGTAATGCAGAAGGTTCGTCAGCGTAGAGCGTGTAGAATTCTTCGTACTTCAGAGGTGTCGTCGTCGAGAGCGGAGAGTGGAATGAATTTCGGAGGGCTCCCAGCGGGGTATTTATAGGGAGGTGGCCGCCTCCTGCCGCCTCCTGGTTGGTCCGCTTAATTTCATAAATTCGACTGTGCAATCTCATTGGTTCGCACATTGTTTTCTCAGTATCTGTGCGTATGATAGCTGAGTTGGTCTTTCGAGGTGGTTTCCCCACGTCCGTCGCTGTGACGGGGTCCCCGGGGGTGGCTGGACGACCTTGAGTTTTCCTGTTTGAGGTTTCTCATTCAAGGCGACTTGTTTCGAGATGTTTGTCGCATCTCTCTCGCCCAGTAAATGTTTAGGGAGGTCGCCTTGTGTGTTATTCTTTAATATTTCACTTTTGAGAGAGAATTTAGTATTTTCTCTCTGGTGAAATATTTTGTTTGACGGAGTTATAATTCGACGTCTTGTAAATATTTTTGTGTTGTGTCTACCTCTTTTTGGTAGCCCTGAAAAGGGCTGTTGACAAGAGGGGGTGGATTTCACCACAGTGCCTACCTATCCCATAGACGCATCACTAGTTCAAGAGTGTACACCTTCCGAGAATTGGCTGGAAGGTACATGCCTATTGAGGCAATGGCCATTGGTTCCAAAGCTTCTATCACTCTTGGCGATATGGCAGCCCTTCACAAGCTTTTACCACTTAAACTTCTTTGCTTGTTCTCTATACTGCATTTATTAATTTATATCTACTACAAGAACTTGCTTCTTTCAATAGAACACAAACAAACAAGGAATTGGAATCAAACATTCTTTTCAGGAATACAGTATCCAGCGACTCCGGAGAATTTACCAATTTGGAACCCTTCATTCATCCCCTCAGCGACGGAGAATGTGGGCAGGGACTGCGGCTGGAATCAGCCAAGGAATCACTTAGAATATGGCAACGGGCCGCCTCAACATACGACCTTATAGAAAGTAATCTTGTACGAGAGTTCCTTCTAAAAGCAAAATATCTTGAAGAAACTGAAAGTTTCTTTTTTTCGCAGAAGATCGAGCCGAACGAGTAAGTTAGGTATTTTAATAACTCCACTCAGTCTATGTTTCGAAGAACTTTCTACC
Organism: Adelphocoris suturalis; assembly: GCA_030762985.1. Lineage (NCBI taxonomy): Eukaryota > Metazoa > Arthropoda > Insecta > Hemiptera > Miridae > Adelphocoris > Adelphocoris suturalis. Next base: position 16,294,322 of record CM061050.1, read on the forward strand.
TACTTCTATGCCATTTGACAAACCCAACAACATAAAAAAGGTACCTACCTACCTGTTTAATATTCTCTTAAATTGTGTTGTAACCTCCTACACAACAAACGACATATCAAGTGATTCGTTCAGTTTTTCTGCGTTACACTCATCTACTTTAACCTTAATTCAAAATTCCTCAAAATGCATTTCCATAAAGAAAATTTAGGAAAATTTTTAGAGCCATTTGAATAGTATCATTAGACCATGCCGTTAGACTATATTTTTGTCATAAAATATATTCAAAAAGAGATATTTGCATAATCAAATATCATTATATTCAGAAAGAAAAATGACTTGTTTAGTTTAGGCTCTATTTGTTCCTTGTTCCGCTTTTTGGATATACAGCCCATGGTGCTGCTCCGGTGGCAGGTGCCATTCTTTCAGTAGTGAAAAGAAATAGTTCTGGTAACCCTTTATAAATACCATGCCTTCAATTATTTAGTATCCTAAGTATCACCAAAAAACTTGAAACATTTTTAAATCGTAACTGAAAATTGATTAGAATAAGCAAAGAAAGTACAATAAGTACTGTAACAGCCCAAAAATATTTGATACGTCGACAGGAGTTCGAACTCGCGTCGTTACAACTACGGGAAATTTCCCGAAGTTGCAACACTCCAACGATCAGAGCTATGAGGCCAGGGTGATCAAACTTCTTCGACTGTGAGAATTATTTCCCTGGAGCGTAACGTTTCCCCGGAGTCAAATACCAGCCGTCTCGGCTGGATTGGGGTCGGATGAATGACGAAGTGAAACTGCAGGCCGCTGGCTCAGCAGTTGCTCGCTGGAACAAGTCAGCAGTCGAGCGAGGTCATTGTCACGGTGTGTTTTGACTCAAGTGAGTGAGGAAGTGAAAGGTGCTAACGACAGGAAATGAGATGTTTACAGTCTTTTGGCTCGAGAGGGATTTAATTAATTATTGTTTCGTATGATTTCGGGTCCTATTTTGACTGCGCCACTGTAACTGCCCAAAAATATTTGATACCTCGACAGGAGTTCGAACTCGCGTTGCTATAACTACGGGAAATTTCCCGAAGTTGCAACACTCCAACGATCAGAGCTATGAGGCCAGAGTGACCAAACCTCTTCGACTGTGAGAGTTATTTTCCTGGAGCATAACAGTACCTATCTACTTTTATATCAAAAAATGAGTGGAAGAGGTGGCTATCACAAACAAGAGATCAACATAGGTAATAATCAGCCATCCACATTGAAATTCTTGAAACGTCAAAATATACATCATAGAATCATAAAATGAAATCCTTAGCAAGAGTTCGGAAGTCTCGACTATAACCAATAGAGAGCGCTAAAAAAAAAAGAAAAAAAAATTTTAAAGAGAGAGAGAGGAATGCGTTGAGCGTAATTTACACTGATTGCTAGTATCCCGCCAAGCTCTGGCTATGGAATCGAACGACCCAGCAGTAAGTCAAAAAAATGTTTGATGCCGATACAGAAATTTCGTTGAGTTTTTCTTTTGTTCATACATCTTTGGCATAATATGACCTTAAAGTCCAGTTATTCTAAAACATTTTTCCAGTTTCAGGGAGCAATGAATTGAATTGCCTATTGGCGAAATATACATATACTCGTATTTATTTAGTTGTTACCTAATAATTATTTACAAAAGAATGATAATACAACAAAACACTTGATAAATTATCAAATTTCTTCTCTCTGTACTTTGATTATTGGTTTCGTTCCCCAGTTCGTCAAGTAAGGGCATGAGAATGGTGAAACATTTCCGTTCAGGTGACATTCACTGATGACTGGGCACACACCACAGGGAAGCATGACCAGACCAGGAGGTTCAACCAATGGGTTAACCGCCCGATAGATATACTCCCCGTTAATGGAGTACTTCCTTTCCACTTTGCCGTCATACAGTAGAGTGTCGAGGATCGTCCGAATGTCTTCTTCGGATAGAGGAACCTGAAAATTAGTCACATTTGAAGATTTGTAGGGGGCGTTTAGCAAACAAAAAACCACTCAATTAGTATACTTTCCGCCGTTAATGTGCAATTGGACGAGGGAAATATGGAAAATTACAGCGATTAACTAACATACTGTACTTACCATTGGTCCGTTGACACAACCAAATTATGAACTAAACGGGAGTGACTACGAACTCTTCAATATAGTGTGCGCAAGGGTAAAAAAAGTGATTAATAATATAATGATACGTAGGTCTTAAACCAAGGTTGGGTAGGCCAAGAGGGAGCTACAACAATGCCGCTAGCTTTTTCCCCCTGAATTTTCATGGGTACTCGTCATCAGCACAAACGGTGCAAAACAATAGAAAAATACGGAGCCCCAATCATGAGAAAAAGCATCGACCCCTTCTGCCCTAGGATTAGGGAACCAAGAATAAAATCGATCACAGAGGTGTAAATCTGCAGATGCAAATGAGGATCTATCTCAGGTTGTCCAAAAGGTGGATCACCTCTTGGAGACGATGAGGATAGAGGCCCCATTCTGTGTGGACGTTATCCCCAAGTGATTCTGAGTGTGCGATAGTGTTATCCATAGAGGGTATGTATGATGGAAAAAGCCATAACTGGCGTTCCTCTCAGAATGCCCATATTTTCTGTGTCAAATTATGGAAGTGGGGGTGACGAACAGTGCTCGTTTGATTTACAACCAAAAGAGCCGTAGTATTGTCAATAGGCAGGAAAATCGACTTTCGATACCAGTGAGATGCCAAGGCTTCCAATGCCAGTAGTACAGCTCTCAGTTCCTTCTGATTAATGTGAGCTTGGCGGTGTTCCCCACCCACCAACCACAGACATGGCATATCCCTCAGCAGCATATCCCTCGCATCTGTGGATAGTTCACAATCATAATAATCCTCCCTAATAGGAGCTGGTGGGCCACCTACTGCTTGCAACCACCACAGTAATTCCTCCTAAGCCTCCTTCGAGATGGAGGCAGAAGCATCAAAATCCCCTAGATGTTCCTGAAAGGCTTTGATTTTGTCACGTTCAAGTGATATTGTATAAAGAAACTGTACGGTAATGCCGGAGCTATAGCTATCAGTTGTCCAATAAACTGGGCCCATTCACGAATCCATCGAAGCCCTCCCTAAGTGCTTTTTGTAAGGTCTGTAAGTGCTTTTTGTAAGCCCCGTGTAAAGTGCTTTTGTAAGGTCTGGCAGTATTTTAGGAGGTACTCCCACTGATAAATTCCCCGTTTCAAATTCACCCCCACAAATGTGAAATTAGACGAAGGGATCAATTGGCACTTGTTATAGTTAATTATAAACTCTAGGTATGAAACAAATCGATAGATGTGGCCAGTGCCTCCCTGCAAACTTGCGCCGAGTCAGCCAAGATAAATGAATCATCTAGGTAATTTATTATTTGGATCCTCCGCATGCTCAAGCTCGCAACCACAGATCCGCATGAGCTTATGAAAAACAACTGGTGCGGTAGCAAGTCCCATGGGAAGGCAGTTCATTCAAAATAGCCGAACAACTCTATTCCCCAACCATACTTCAACCTCCGCCAAATTCCACTTTGGAGGCTTCCAACTGAAAATGGCTAGTTCCCTCAAATAACCTTTCATCAGATGGCTCCACATTCCAAAACTCTCTGTTTATTACACATTTTAACCCCAACAATTATCTAACATACATAAAATATCAATTTTCTAACCTAACTGTGTGGTGATTAGGAAATGTAACTACAAAGAAATGTTTCTTTGCCTTTCAATAAAATTTTTATAGGTAGCACCATTATATAAATAAAAACCTACCTTGCTAATTCCTAAATCTGTGATGAACTTGCAAACTTGACCGGGGTTAGCTGAAGAAAGGTTGTACATGGCGAGGGGCCCTTTTTTTGTGCTTGCCTGATCATTTTCATGTTTATTCCGCAGCTCCAAAAGATATCTGTTGAGGAATCAAAACAATTAATTGCGCTAAATAAATAGGAGAATCTCTTCCACATAGGTTTTAAATAAATATATAGTAAATTCGTCAACATATGACAATTGATATCAGCGTTAAACTTGATTGTATCAGCATTAAACTTGATTTGATCCCTTTTCAGGAATCCAATGAAAATAAGTTACAGTCTATTGAGAAATATGGAAAGCAAAAGTGAAATGCAGTAAAAATAACATCAAATATTCCTGGATGACCGATCTTAATTAATGAACTGTAACTACATTTCATGATCTCAACCAACATATATTAGAAAGATGTATGAAGACAAAATTTCAAGGCTTGGTTGTACAGCAAGTTATACAATGTGTCTCACACTCCAATAATAAAAGATTCCAAAAGCCTCAACCTGTAAAATCCATTACTATATTAGTTAACATTATTATGATGTTAATTCTTCAAGTTAACTGAATAATGGACAGGGGTCAAATACTACGAACAAATTGTAATTATTTCCAAATGAAGTCATCATGGATCAATAAATTAGAATTAAGACTGGTGGATTTCTACCTTTATTCTCTGTAAAGCGAAACTTGCAGGTTAGAAGATATGAAAATGCAGTGAGGTTTTCTGTCTAAGGCTTTATATACACATAGAGTAGGACATCTTGACGAGGCGAAACCGCACATAATCGTAATTGTGAATACGAATATATTCACAGAAAACTTATTCTGTGAATAGAAATACATGTGTAGGGGAGAGTGGGGTAATACCGCCATGTCGGGGAATACCGCTACTCCATATAATTATTTAACCACCCGAGTGACAATTCTTGTAGCCAAATATCATCATCTTTAGATTAGCAATAATGTTGGAAAAGTTGGTTTGGGGTCTTAATTTGTTTTCATCAAAGATAAGCGAGTTCACAGTTTTCGAAGCCTGGTGTTCTAGTTTTAGTGTTGTCAAGTTTTCGTGGTAACAGTTTATCATACGTTTATGTAAATTGTTGAGCATGACGACATAGCAAAATCATTTAGCTCTAATTCCCATCCATTACTTCATTTTTTTACGAAAACTGTAGTTTTTAATGATTTTTGATCTCCAAAAGTTTACTGGGGCAATATCGCCACACCGAATTCACGGTAATTCCGCCATGCGGTATTGCCCCGATGCTCCAATCATCAGTCGTCTTTTTGGAAGTTTTTGTGGTAATAATCACCTATTTCTATTGATTCTGAATAATTAAAATATAAATTAATATTGAAAATAGTACCTATTGTGATAACTTACCTCCAAAAGCACCTGAATATTTACCTAATCGTGATTTATTAGATGTTTACCTATCTATCAACTGAATAATTGTACAGTAGGTATCGACCTAACTGCCTTCCTAAATTAACTTAATCGTTGTAAGATTCCACTCTTCTTGCTCTCGTTTTGGTTTTGTGAATGGACGTTAGTCTTGTGAATTTTGCTGCGACCTGAAGAAGAGCACAAATTGAAAACTTTAAAAGCTGGGAAGTTGGAATGTTTTTTTTTTTTTTTTTTTTTCTTGAGTTTTGCGTTAAAAGCTGTCATTAATTCAGTTCCTGTGAAGGACTAACATTATTTCACCAGTATTTATTTTGTTTCAATTTTACTAGGTATTCTGATGTAGAAATTGTTTTTCAACCTTTAATGAATCCTTTTCTTGTCAACTAAGTTCCCAATATGGTGAGAAGCTACCCAGGAAGAGTTTTTGAAATTCAATAAATCGTTATTCCGATGTTCTGATGACTGTTCATTTCCTCCTTGTTATAATATGGCGGTATTACCCAAACACCATGGCGGTATTACCCCAGCTGGGGTAATACCGCCATATACAAGGGTCTCGTAAATTGCTGTTTACTAATATAAAGTTGCTATACAACCAGCAAAAACGTTGTAATTCACTACTGCAGATGTTTTTTTACAATTTGCTTCAAAATCTGAAGCTCGTGAGTGCAAACTTGGGCTGTGATAGTCAAATATGCTTAAGGTGGCGGAATTACCTTATTTCCCCTACTTATTCATATTCAGTTGTGTGAATACAGGTGCATTCATATTCGCAAATATGAATACGAGTACCTACCAATTAGTAATCAGTTGTGCGGATACAGGTTTATTCACACCCGTAAAAATGAATACATTAATTTGTATTATTCACAGAATGGGTTTTCTGTGAATATTTTCGTATTCACGAGTAAGAATAGGCCCATTCTCTATTGTAATTTGTTGCATTTAAAATTGTTCTGAAAGCCAAGAAGAGTTCAGTCTCGAAACACGACGCTACAGCGGTCGTACCTTATCAGCTAATATCCTTGTACTAGCACTGATGAATCCGGTCACTACCTCAACAATGATAAAAGAGACTAAAGATAAACTGACCAAGTTAAGCACCCAATTAGACAACAAAGTGCATGTCAATTGGGTGCCAGGTCATGAGGGACACATAGAAAATGGGGAGGTAGATCGCCTTGCCAGGCTGGGTCGTCTAGAAACTATTATGGTGCGAAACCAGCCCTAGGCATAACGCGGAACGCGTGTAACGCCAAGGCAAACACCAGGACCATCAAAGATCTAAAAGAGCTATGGAGAAAAGAGGACAGCAGGTATAGACAATCTAGGATGTGCATCTCTGGCTGCAATAAGAGTCGCTCAGACTGAATTATATCACAGCCTATAACGGCAATGAGGAACATAATTGGGGTCCTCACAGGGCATTTTAGCTTCAAGACGACCCTTTTTATCATGTCCAAGGCACCTTTTCCACTCTGTGAATGTGGAAACGGGGAGGATGCACTTTCTATGTGATTGTGATAGATTCTGGAGATCTAGAAAAGAGGCCCTAGGACATAATACAATCGAAAGGGCCTCACTCAGAGACCTAGATTGGAAAAAGATCAAGAAGTTTGTTGAGTTAAGCAACAAATTTAGGGACATAGTGCAGCCGTAGAATCCCCAAATCAAAAGGGGCCCTTTTTGGGGAAATATAAGCCATTAGACCCTATGCAGTCAGTCAATGCATCCTCTTTCTATTTGGTAGGTCGCTGTACATCAGATAACAATATCCAGAAAAAAGAAAATGGTGCATCTACATTTGTATACCTGTAGCACTGTTGGTTCAAAACATCAACGAATTCAGATTCAAAATCCTGATCACTGTACCATGAGCCACCAGTCAGAGTACTGTCCGGTTCCAATTCAAAAAGCATGTACACTTTCTTCTTGCAAGCCTAAAACAAAATTTGATACTTTTAGGTGTTTTATAAGTCTAGTAAAACAAGGTCTATTATTAACTATAGTGTTACTGATAATATAAGAATAAATCGCCTAAATTGACGACATCCTATTAGATTTACAGCATCCTTCAGGAGAGCTCGTATTGCACAAAACCATATCAATTGTTTTGCGCCTAAGCTTATAAATAAACGTCCGTCGGAAATATATGGAAATAGTAAACCTAGTCGGTTCAGACAAATTAAAGATTGGATTATCCAATCAGCCAACAAGTTTTAAATCAATTATAGGTTCTCCATATACTTATAATTATAATCCCACAACGTAGACTGATTATGCAATTCTTATTCCTATTCCTGTGGAGACTGGAGTATTAGCACTCAATGAAGACTGATTTTGTAACGAGCTAGCTATTTGTTCAAATTTTAAGATTTATTTGATTTTAAATATTGTTCTATTCCAAATTTGTTAAATTTTTAAGATTTATTCATGTTTTGATTAGTTTGTTCATGTTTTGAAATTTTACGTTCAAGCTGATTTAATATTTCATTGATGTTTTGATTAGTTCATTCCCCTTTCTGTTTTAAGAAGAAGAAAATAATGTATTTCCATGGTTTCTATCCCTTAGAAATACCAACATTCAGGCTTTGCCTTGAGAGATTTTCAGTGAGAAAAATCGCTTATGGAAATCATCTCTCTGTATATCCTGTATTTCTGAAAATAAAGTATTTATAAAGTAAAAAGATGCTTGAAAACATACCGAAACAGATTTAACAGCTTTTATCAGTTTTTTGTTCTCTAAACTTTTCAATACTTTATTAAGTACTGTTGGTTGAAGATTCGATTTTAGACGAATATCTCTCATCCATATCCCCTTGTTCCCAGCTTCCTTAATAACGCCATAAACTATCTTTTCTTCAGTATCAGCATTAACTAGGTCTGCCGGTTCATTGTCCTGAGCCCTAACTTTGTATCCCAATTTGGAGCCCACTTGGTAGATATCGATCAGTCTCTGAAAAAACAAGAAATCACAATATAAATTGTCTCGTCATTTTATTGTACCTTTAATGCTTCTAAAACGAAAATCGTATAATTTAAAGAGAAAAAAAAAAAACATACTGCTTATATGTAGTCTACTTATATTTAACAATTCCAGGTACTTTTCCGTTATACCCCCCGTTATAAGTTCACATAATTTTATAAATGAAAAGATATACTAATTAACAAAAGAAAAAAAAGTGAAAATATAAAATCGAAAGGAAGAAATGAATGAACGAAATGGTGGAATTGGTGGGGTCGATGAGTCAGCCATCATGAAGGAGGTTTGATTTAACAATAAAGTGCTGCTCAATACGGCCACGGAAGACGGACAGTTCAGAAACCAAACGGCAACCAAGAGGCAACGCACAGCGGTCAGGAACTAGACAAAAGTTCGGCTGCGATGCCGACGAAAACCAATGGTGAAAAACGATACTTTGAAGTACCAGAAAACCAAAAATTCAAACCCCAAAATCAAAGCGGTGCATCTCCAAAAACGGCGCATGAATTGAGAATGTATCGGTTACAACATTTTTTGACGTTCGATTATGACCCAAGCACAACGATAGGGTGGTTAAAAAAAAAAAGTTCTGGGATTTCTTGTCCCCATTGTTTTTTTTTTTTTTTTTTTTTTGCTTCCTCGGTATGTCAGGATGACACTCCTAAATTTTTAGCAAAAAATATTAATCCTAATCACTTTACCTGGGTCGATTTTGGCCAGTTATCGACCGCTATCGTAAACCAACCTCTAAATTGGTGCCGAGATGATGATTTGAAGGACGGATTTCAATTTTTTTGGGTCAATTTATGGGTTATCGCATGCGCTGAACACGATGAACCTATTTATTTTACGCTCCGTCCACTAGTTATCCGGTAAACTGGCAGAGGGCGCTGCTTGAAGATAAGTAAAAACCGAAAATTTCACCGAAAATGCTGTCGCCTGGTTAAGAATTGTACTAGAAACATTCTAAAATGGTCGGATAATATGCTTTGGCATGTTCTGAACATGATTCCGTTTTTTACTATACTTTTCCGCCGATGATTGCTTCGTTTATCGGCCATAAATCTCAAATTAATAGTAGAGTAATAGACAAATTCACCCTAATTTCACCGGAAATTATGTCGCGTTGATAATTTAAGGTTCTGAAATACCTTGTGCCGATAAAATTTGGTATTTTCCAGGATACTCGGTACAAAGCCGTTGGTAATTTGGCAAGGACTTGAACCGGCATTGTACTTATTTGCCAAATATAAAATGGAGAAAATAGCTAAAATTTTCCAATTTTTCTGTGAAATTCCTTAGTTCCATCAGTTTTCCGGGGTCAAATTCGTAGTTCTCAATTGTCTGAACTGTGATTGGATCGTTTGAGCGTAGGGTTACCTATTGTCAGCGGTATCGGTCACGTGTAAAAGCTTGTACAATGGTATCGGGTCGTTAAGCGAATAAGTACAATGCCGGTTCAAGTCCTTGCCAAATTACCAACGGCTTTGTACCGAGTATCCTGGAAAATACCAAATTTTATCGGCACAAGGTATTTCAGAACCTTAAATTATCAACGCAACATAATTTCCGGTGAAATTAGGGTGAATTTGTCTATTACCCTGTAATTAATTTGAGGGTTATGGCCGTTAAACGAAGCAATCATCCGCGGAAAAGTATAGTAAAAAACGGAATCATGTTCAGAACATGCCAAAGCATATTGTCCGACCATAATAGCATGTTTCTAGTACAATTCTTAACCAGGGGACAGCATTTTCGGTGAAATTTTCGATTTTTACTTATCTTCAAGCAGCGCCCTCTGCCAGTTTACCGGATAACTAATGGACGGAGCGTAAAATGAATAAGTTTATCGTGTTCAGCGCATGCAAAAACCCATTAATTTACCTAAAAAAATTGAAATCCGTCCGTCAAATCATCACCTCGGCACCAATTTAGAGGTTGGTTTACGATAGCGGTCGATAACTGGCCAAAATCGACCCAGGTAAAGTGATTAGGATTAATATTTTTTGCTAAAAATTTAGGAGTGTCATCCTGACATACCAAGGAAGCAAAAAAAAAAAAAAAAAAAAAAAAAAAAAAAAAAAAACAAGGGGGCCAAGAAATCCCAGAACTTTTTTTTTTTTTTTTTTTTTGAACCACCTTATCGTTGTGCTTGGGTCATAATCGAACGTCAAAAAATTTTGTAACCGATACATTCTCAATTTCATGCGCCGTTTCTGGAGATGCACCGCTTTGATTTTGGGGTTTGAATTTTTGGTTTTCTGGTACTTCAAAGTATCGTTTTTCACCATGGGTTTTCGTCGGCATCGCAGCCGAACTTTTGCCTAGTTCTTGACCGCTGTGAATGAATTCCACGCCCTCGCACCAGCTACCCTCAAGGAATGACAACACATCGAAAGAGTACGGTGGGCGCCACATTTAAGACATGGAGCCTGGCAGAGGGCCCGAAAGCAAACATGATCTCAAGGTACTCCGGGCAAGGGTTCACACCATGTAGTAATCTAAAAATGAAAAAACATACACGCATAGTAAAATGGTCGGTCATGGAGCATCCCACTAAAGATCGTGAATATGGAGTGATATGAACGTATCTTCTGATACAAAACACATACCGAGCTATGGAATTCCAACACACTTGAAGGCGATGAAGCTGCTCAGAATTGAGGTTGGTGGAGAAAATCTCGCAGCAGTAATCAAAGTGAGGTATTAGTAATGTTTTAGACAGCATTAGTTTTAGATTAGAGGGTGTGAAATTTCTTAATTTTTTCAGTGCATATAAGGATCCATAAACCTTTCTAACAATATGGGAAACATGTGAAGTCCATGTCAATTGGGGATCAAGAAATAAACCCAAATTTCTTATCGTAGAACTAGGAGTAACTAAGTGATTTTTAACTATTAAAGAAGGTTTTTTGCCCACACCTCAACACTATCCATATCTGAGTTTAAAAGTGCCACCGCCTCTTGAAGATCGTTAAGGGGAGCTTGAATAAAACACTGAACATCATCAGCAAAAATATGACACCTAGATTCATGGAAGCAACTAGAAATGTCATTAATACATGCAGCAAAGAGTATAGGTCCCAGGATTGCTCCTTGAGGGACACCAGAAGCCTGAGCAAGTGTGGTGGAAACGTCAGAATTAAGTGAAACGAATTGGGACCTGTTTGACAATTATGATTTCAAGAGATTAATTGAAGGGGTATCAAAACCAAAGAGAAATTTCAATTTTAATAAGAGAAGTTCGTGATTAACTGACCCAAAGGCATTGCTAAAATCCGTGTTTTCAGAAGTTGCCGATGTCAGTGAGGATTTGTTGAAACAAATTGGCGTGGTTGTGGTTTGATTGCCTCCACATGAATTCGCACAAGTAAATATATGCACATGAATTCGCAATGATGATGAAAACACTACGTACAACCTATCGAAACAAAATGGAATAAATACAATAAAAATACGCGCTCACTTTCTTTGCAACTCTACCTTAGTTATAAGAGCGTTAATAGCAGCAACTCGGTGTTCATTGGTGAGGCTTGGCACTGCTTTTTCCAAATCATCATTGAGGCAACCATTAGGACCCGACCCGGCGATGAATGCTAGTACTCTTCGTAAACAAAATACACGTAATATAATTAAGTATATGAAGTACTAATTTATTAATATAAATAGTAAATATTTTGAATGATGCAGAGAAAAGTTCTACATTATGCAAGTTCATTAGAGGAGTTCCGTTTTGAATAGTATTTCAGGGGTGGGTGAAATCTTTATGAGTAGGTAGGCATGTTATTCAATCATCAACCGACGAATTGACTTCTAATAATTCAGGGAAAAATTATTACACATCACGCATTCAAAGATTCGGATAAGAACTTTGAAATTAGATTCGTACTTATTACAAGATTATTCGAGACCTACTTATTACAAGATGGAATGGTGCTTACAACTGAGTGTTCACTTCGCTGGAGTCTCCCATGATTAAAAAGCAAATATGGATCCAAATTATCAAGAATGGATATCTGGACTATTCAAAATTGATTCATAATTAATTAGCGCTGAATAATTATCAAAATAAATCATTAGAGTACATCAGAAATACTAGAAAACATGAGAGGTGTTATCGAGAATCTGAGATTTGTTGACATCACGTTATCAGGAGAGTCTCCGGAAAACCTGATCTTGAGTAGGGGATACAAACCGAACGGATCTAGCCAAATACCTGTTTCTACCTCTCCTGCTCTTGTTCAATGTAACAGCTCTTATGCTCATCAAAATTCGGGAAAAAAATAGTGGCCTTGGGTAAATAGAACTCAAGATCTTCTGCACGGGAGTCCAGTGCTTTAACAAACGACCACGGAAGACCCTAATTAGAATAAATAAAATATATATCTGTGCAAAAATATCAAGTGGGAACCTACAGTCTCTTCCTCATAAACAAAGAACTGTAATAAATAACTGTCTGTAGTTCTACAAAAAGAACGATTCGACTAGAACCGCTTAGTTGGCATCCCCTGCTCAAGATCAGATTTTCCGGAGAGTCTCCTCACGTTATCAGTGTTATCTTCTTCTTGCCATCCATTAGACCTTTCGTAAATAGTCTGCGTGATCACAATAATGTGTTCTTTGAATTCATCTCTGTTACCGGCACGCATGACGAATAACGTCTCTCTTCCTTCTGTTCCATGTTGATATCGGTAAAAAACATCGAATATCGATATTTTAAAAATATATTTTAAATAAAATAAATATATGTTATAGTAATTCGATATATCATAAAATACCGATATTTCGATATATCGGTCATCCTTCATTAATACAGGTCTAAATAGATACTAACAACTTGCTCAGAGAAATAAATTGATGCCTTCTAACTTGGAATGTTAGCATCTTGACACTTATTACAATATGACAATCTGTTGTTTCTCTGTCTGTAAATTTCATTTTTGAGCCTGCAGTTCTAAAAACCAATTTTAATCGAATATCTTTGGAATACCTAGGTATCCTACCTAATTAGAACTTTTGGATTGGGCGGATTTGAAATAAAATAAAGGTCAGGCTCTTCAAGGAATAGTTTAATAGTACAATGTTGAGACGAAAACAAAATCAAAACCGAGTAACAAAGGAAAATGTCTTGCGGGTTGTAGGTAGGTCGTTGCCCTGGAAGGCTGAAGCTCTCAACTCAGTTCAACTGGAGTGACCCTGCTGGCGGCATCGGAGTTTAATGTAATGTAACTTATTGACATATAGGACGTATGTCCCACCTCGCATGTCAAGTTTGACGGAATAGGCGATAACAAAGTAAGAAGAACAAGGAACAAAGTAAGTTACAACTAAAGCCAGAAGGGCATCTAAATTTAAAGCCTGAAGGGCAACTTAGTTTAAAGGGAGATAAATCATAAAGTTCCAGAAATATCTATACAGGATACATATGGGATGAAACAGTTTTAAAAAAAAAAGAAATTAAAGTCCGCCCCCCTGCACCCCCCGGTTTATTTCTTTTTCCATACTCTGTATGAAATCATAGGAACACAGAATGTGTTTTTGCGATGATTCTATTTCCTTACCAACGGCTTGGTTGCACGTGAATAATAACAATATTTGGCAATAATAAAATAAATAATTGTTAGACATTTAATTTGGTCTAAAACCCTATAAATATTATATAAATAAATATGTAACTACAAGAAAAATAGGTACTATATAAATTGAGAGCTTTCCAACGAATGGTGAACGATTTCTGTGCGATTAAAATTGCGGAAGTTCCATTTCCATGGGTGGAAATGGAAATGGAAGTTCCATTGGAAATGGAATGGAAGTGGAAATGGAATGGAACATGGAAATGGAATGGAAGTTCCATTGGAAATGGAAGTTCCATTTCCATGGTTGGATAAATCAGGAGCTTTCCAACGAATGGTGAACGATTTCTGTGCGATTAAAATTGCGGAAGTTCCATTTCCCTACCAACGGCTTGGTTGTACGTGAAAATCATTATAAAAGGCGCATAACGGTTTTTTCTGTCGGTTTTTTGTGACGATTTTTTTTCGGTAGGTCATCGCAAAAACACATTCTGTGTTAAAACTAGAATTGTCAAATGTAGGTAATAAAATCCTGTCAAGTTAGGGGAAGAGTGATTTTAAAATTAGGTAGGTAAGTACCAACTCCTTCATGGATCCGAGATCACTTGCTGATGTTTTGATTTACTTTAGACCTTTTCAGGAGAAAATAACAATAATAAAAAATATCGGTTCCGATATTGTAAATATAATATTGATTTATCCATATATCTGTGGAAAAATTGAGTAAAAAATATCGGTATATCGATATTTTTCAACATCGATCGAGGGAAGCGTTTAGAAAGTGGAGGGGATTGGTGAATTGAGGAAGGGAAAATAGTTCAAGACAATAGTTGACAGCAGCGCTGCTACCGCAAATTCTCACCACATGGATCATAAAGTTTGTAAGTATCCACGGTTTTCTTTCTTCATAAATCTTTGGAAATGCGTTCTAAAATATTGGTAATTCTTAAATGTAAGTTTTAAATATTATTTTGCAATTCGTTGATGTAAACAAAATAAGTAAAATTTAAAATTATAAACATGAGTTAACATCCTGGAACATGTAAACAAAACTGTTTTCCAGTTTGAAACCTTTGCTGAACTAACTCAATCTGTGTTGTGCTCGTTTTTCGCTATGAACCTAGTTTCTAGGTTCATGTTTTTCGCTGCTAAACTTTTTATTCTTTCAAATATAAATTCAACTTATTATATGTTATTCTGCTAGTTATTGTTTGTTACCTATAAGCACTGATAAGGAGCCCCATTTGAATTTTCCGCCGGTAATTAGTTCAAAAGAAAACTTGAAACAGCAGCACCATCGGAGAGTTTGCTCTTCAAACGCTTGCCGACCATTTTAACATTAGCCTTCCTCTCTATGCATTCTACATTCTGTGGACATGGGTTACTTGTTTTCTCTGCTGATAAGAATGAACACTTAAAATGTTTGAACCTCTCCAAACTCGTCTTGAATTATCTTGAAAACAAGTATTTAGTTAGAGCTCACTTCATGCCACTAGCCGGCCAGTATTTGACTAGATTTTGTCAGGAGTCTATCTACTCTCCAACAGGTGCCAACCCTATTTTATCTTTTATCAGCGGACGGTAACCTAAGTTGCAACCTCCAATGTTTTTCATTTCTCCAAATATTTTTAAAGTTGTTGTGCTCGCAACATTCGCATTCATTATTGCAATAATGACAGACGCGGCGATCGACATGTCTGGAGAACTTTCAGCCCCTATAGTTATGGATAAAGGAGGGTAAGTACGATAAAAACCATTATAAATATTTAGTTTTGATCTTCATGTAAAAGGGTTGTTCAAGTTCTTACTTATCACCATCCGAACTTAGTTCATCCCAGAACTCGTTCACGATATCTTCTTAATTTAGATTCATCCTTTATTTGGTGGGCCTCCTTGATCTCCGAATTCCTGTAAATAAATTTGCTTACTTAATAGGCTTGTAGTATGGACCGATTAAAAGAGTTCAACCCTCCGAATCCAATGGACACGTCAACTTGTTCTCAATATGGTGCCGCTTTTTGCGATACTTCACAGCTGTCAATTACCTTTTGTGATTCTTCCGTTATTTGAGTGTTCTGATTGTCAATTAAATCATTGATTACCTTAGCAATGTAATCGCTCAAGATCCCAAGAAAGATTTGATGATTTATTTTTTTTCCACGTAGGTCCCGTTGGGTACTCAACCACTGGTTTGGTGACATTTGCTGACAATCTTTTCCTAATTCTTTCTTTATTATCCTTCATAAAGTAAGGTCACAACTTATCGATCGAAATTTGTTAAATTGCAATTGAATATTCTCCACATGGTAGCTTTTCCACGCACCAGATCTTCTCATATTTCGTCTGTACCTGAGGAATATTTTGTTACCTGTGCTTTCCTAGCCCTCCAGACTGTAAGTACACACACCTAGGTACATTAAAAAATCCTATTCTGTAGACTTCGTATAATAAGTCCTAAGCATTTTTTAGTGTCCGAACATGGGAAGCTCGAGAAGAGCGCAGCACTTAAGCAAGGACCTTACCGATTTGCTCTTCTTTGTTGCCCATCTTGTTCAAAGAAAAACTCACAGTCAATGAGGTTGGATTAAATCGGCCTCACAGCCCAATCCGTTAGAGTGTTGCAACTAAAGAGAAATTTCTCCTTAGTAAGTAAGCATTCGAGTTCGAACTTTGCCCGAGGTATCAAATACTTTTGGGCCGTAACATTTGGCGCAGTTAGTCAGGACCCAAAATAATATGAAACAATACTTAATTAAATTGCTCTCAAGCCAAAACACCACATTCACACTCACTGTAAACATCACATTCTCTGACATAGCATCTTTCACTTCCTCACTCACTCGAGTCAAAACACACACCATGACAATGACCTCGCTCGACTGCTGGATTTCTTCCAGCAAACATCTGCTCATTAAGTGGCCTGCAGTTTTCACTTCGTCATTCGTCCGACGCCAAACTAGCCGAGACAGCAGGTATTTGACTAGGCAGGTATTTCAAACCCCTTCATGTGCATAGATGAGTGGTCGGATGCTTACATCATTAGTATCTCAATATTGAAAATAACATTAACATTATGCACCCGAACCTTCACCTTATAACACACTACACAGGTACGTAATATTACAATAGAGACTTTTTTCAGTCGTCCCACGAACGAAACCGTCCAAACCGTAGTCCCCGAGATAAGGCGAGCACATGGATGCTAACTGGATCTTTTGGTTTTTTGTATGTTTTTGTGACAATCGCGACGACCGTAGAAGTCACGTTTAGCGTGACTTAAAGCTTGAAATTTATGAAAATTAAATGGCTGAACCATTGAAGTCAAAGGCAGCCAGTCTTTTAGTGTTTTGTTACTCTTTGCTGTCCAACTGACATTCCGATTATACCTTGGTTCCAAATCGGACAACCAAGGTAACAAATAAATCAGCCAATTAAAATCAGAACAAATGCAGTTGAGTATAGCTGAAAATATTTTTTAACATTCGCTAAAAATGAGAAGTTGTTTGTGAGCGGTACCTACCTATAGTTTCTTCATACCCTTCAACTGAACATATTCTTCATTCAAACTGAAATATCCGGTAGGCAGTATGATTTCCATCTGTATTTCCAATAAATTTAGCAATAGAGGTAGGTGCTCCCATTGAGATCTTAACATTGAAACGATCTCTTCGTCCGTCAGTTGCTCTGAGCTGAACTCGCCAAACCTCTCACGCCGGAACCCTCCTCTCCACATATAACTGTGATATGTCTGTCAAAAGCTTCGTCTATATCCCTTCCAATAATCAACCCTTCATTGAAAAGCCGAAGCAGGCGATTGGGTTCATCCATTATCGAAAAATGGTAGGATGATATACCTATTTGATGCGGTAATTACATGATACAGACTACTATGTGACGATTTATTTTATTTTTTTATTCAATAGTTTGAGCCGCACCTCAACCAGAACGGTCATATGTATAGGTATGATGTTATATTATATATATGATAAGGTAAGATCATATGAATATGAATGAAAAAGTAAATCGAAAATGTAACACTGAGGACTGAGACACTGACTAAAAGTAAATAAGTAATGGTACTGTTCATAAAGTGTCAGGTTGGGTAGCTCAACACGGTGTGAACTCGTCGTGGAGAAGCCGTCATGGAAGAACGTAGGATTGCGGTTTTGCACGGCGTGTGATGACGAGACGCCCGGCTGTTTGTACGTCGCGCATGCGCATTAACCATTTCGCTGAATACGGTACCGTAGTAGGCCGCCTCTTGGTGGCTGCAAAAAGTCTCTAATATGCTTGGGAATCCTACTTCTTCACCTTCACCGAATTTTCAGGATTTCTCCAAACTAAACGATTGAAGAGGCAACAAGCAACACACTTCCTTCAGGTACAACCTTCTTACACCTAATCTTGTATTTTTCTGGCTTGAGCACAGGCATAACTGACGCAAATCTCTTTACTTTGGATACTTAGTAACGCAAATCGATGTGATGAATGATCTGTTTTCCTTTCAATGGTCTAAAAAATGAAATTTATTCTGCTCATTGCAGCCATTTTGGAAGCGACCGCAGTGCCGCCAACAGTAATTGGAAACGCCAATTGTCAGCCCGAATCCGACCATTCGAAGAGTAGCTGTCCAGAATCCATTTCTATGTGACTTTTTGGTGTTGATACTGTTGAGCTTATTAGGTTTGCCTAAATGTTGTTGGACAGCAATTCAATGGCAAAATAATCACCACTGTTGTGGACTATCATTAAATCTCTTCCAATATCCTTTCAGCAGCTTGGTATCAGATACTCCTAGCAACCCAACCCTAAAAGGATTAGATATCATCGATGTATAGCCTTGAATACAACGAACTAGATATTAATCTATGTTATCATAAATTTTAAACATCCTCCTGCACTGTTTAAGTAATCCATAAATACTCGAAAATGTTGAGTCAAGATGTTATTTTATGGAGGCTTGTGGGTGTTATACCTAGGTGTCATGATTTTTTTTTTTTTTTTAATAGAACAGTATAATTATAAATTAATTACAGTGATATTGTTTTACTGTTCAAGTATTCATTGAGTTTCATATTATAACTTTTCTAAAGGCCCCTTAATATTTCACAGTTGGTGTCTTCTCACCTGTACTACGTTATTTTGAATTTCAGCATTCTAACCAGACTCTAAATTTTCAGTGGTTTCAATTATCCTGGACTTAACAGAATCCCATCAATTCAGGATTTCATCAAGACGAGCAAAGAGAGCATCAGACCGTGGAGCACTTTCATTAACACCGCCAACTTCAAGGCTCCGCCTAATCTGTCCAGACTGTTGAAAAGGGCTGTGAATAATATCAAGTATTTCCAGGGCAACTACATCATCATCAGCATCACATTGATGGCATATTGTCTGTAAGTTGGACTAATACCTTCTGTATGTTCCCTTAACGTGAGTTAGCTGTTTGAAGTGCATACAAACTTAATGTTCGCATTTGCGTTTCTTGGCTAAGTATAATGCCTGTTTTCACCTCATAACAATATATTTATACAGGTATCTGATCTACCAAAAGGCAGCAAAGAATAAGAAAGGCAAACCTTTTCTCTCAAGTTAGGCTTATAAAATTATTCGAGTACCTACCGTATCCCATTGCATTTATATCAAGTGCTGTGCCATAGGTTTATTTGTTTAGGAGAAACCTCAATATTGTTGTCTGAAAATTATTCGACCTTGTTACCACTTTTCCATTAGGACGAATTTGGTCTCGCCCAAGCCTTCACCTAAGCATTGGTAAACACCTAGCCTTCTCGTCTCCTTAACACGTTTGCGTAGAAGATTTAAACGTAGTGATGTAGGAATTGTAATACGGGGATATGATGTTAAGATAAAGTTAAAAGTTTAGTTATTGTATAGTTATTATCATGCTAGTCGAAGCGTTTTGAAGATTTTACGTTCTTGAATTCACTGAGGCTACCCTTTATTTGGGAACAATGAATTTCATAGAAGACCTCCACTACTCAAACCTGTTAAATCCATGCAAATTTCATGGGTTTTGGACAAAAACTAGAAATTATGCTTTTTATCGAATTTAGACAAAACTAACTCCCCAACTCGTACAATCCCAGAGAACTTAATCGTAATCAGATGTTAAAGTTGGGAATGCTGATCCTTCAGACAAACATAATTTAAACTTTATTAACATTTTTGAAAAATTGAAAAAAATAATGGCTTTATTTTCGCTACCCCCTAATTGCCAACGAGCTATTTGGTGTCCCTGAATATATCAACTCAATCCTGAAACTGGAATTTTTTCATGTAATTTCAGATTGTCAGAACATGATCTTCACCAGCTAGAGAAATACGGAAAATCGCTCACATAGTTTTTCATTGCCCCGTAAAAATATTTTTTCAGTTTCTTTCCCTTATCTGTGGGATCGGAATTCACCAGTTGGAGACAGACACCCATTAATTTCTCCGATCCGTCATTTATGTTTCAGCCCAAACCGATCTACGTGGTAATTTCACTAACATTTTCTTGGCCAAATAAAAACTTTTCTTGACCCTTCGGATGTTAAAAAAGTTAATGTGAAAATGACGTAAACATTCCTGCTACTCTCATTTCTTATTTTCTTCCAGATGAATAGTCTCGAATTGAGATATAGAGCCACGGGTAGTGTTCTTACTGCACCACGTTACCTTAGATAGTGTTGAAGCACCTATTGTATTAACACGTCCGAAAAGTGTCGAGTGGAATCACTTCCCAGATCTTCACATGAAGAAATATTTCAGTAATTGCATAACTTTCTAAAAGGTTTCAATATCGCTATTACGTTCAAATTAATCTGGTTAATATCGAGACCTATGTACATTTTGTGCACTCAAATTTCTGACCCCCGAATTTATTACGTCTATTATATTTTAGCGTCACCAAACTTTGCTACGATCTCCGTATACGCTCATCTTTCTGTCTGTCCGTCTGACCTTTCCATCCAGAACTCGGCACCCAGGGCACTTAGAGAATCCCTATTTTCACTAAATGGTAGTGTAAAGGGTCTATATTTTCGCATTTGTACAAGCTAGTGGATCAGCCGACCAGGAGCCGAAACATTAATCATAATGATGGCAACATCGTGGTCTCTTGCTTTTAATAATCATAAAACATATCCAATATTTTAAGTATATCCACCAGGAAATCAGGTGATGTTTAAGAAGGCTGTTTTTGTATAATATCTCTTTAATTAATCATTCCCGACGTTTCGCAATGATGGGACATTGCATCATCAGGGGATAGACATTCAGAAAGTCAGCAATCTACGTCAAATGGTTCAGGAAGGTGGGCATCATTCACCACTGCAGTCATCCACAGGTAAAATGGGGATTTGGGGCAAATGCCATGTGAGCCTGTAGCAATGAAAAATTTATTTCAAAGTGCTTCCTGTATATTTGTGCAATTATAGAGATTTTAGTCAAATTGTGCTTTATAACATTCTAGTTTTGTTAGTGTTGTTGCAGTTCCTCTTAAAGAATATTCTATCAGTTCCTAATTTTGTTGTTGTTGATTTTTGATAATGAATGAAATGTTGCTGTTGATGAAATGTTGATGCTGTTATGTGCAAAGTAAGGAGAATCCCCCAAATCCCCATTTTACCTGTTGATGACTGCAGTGGTGTCTATCCCCTGATGATGCAATGTCCCATCATTGCGAAACGTCGGGAATGATTAATTAAAGAGATATTCACAAAAACAGCCTTCTTAAACATCACCTGATTTCCTGGTGGGTATACTTAAAGTTATAATGAAGGCTACAATGGCGGATAATAAATATCCAATATTTTGTCCTGTTTGTCCTACGAAACTGAAATTTTAATGGGATCCTTTCAAATCAAATCGTATATGTTGTCAAAACATGATTGAATGGAAGACAATTGCCAACATAATTCGTTGGTATGTTAACTTTCTTGTATCCAATAAAAGAGAGGAAAAAAATAGATTAATTAAATTAAAAAAAATAATAATATAGTAAAATAAAATGAAATAATAGAGTGTAGTCTGGTCATTCACCCACCTAAAAAACGGCTCAGCGTGGGTATCCCGACCGAACCCGGACCCGACCCACCATGGCTCGCAACAAAGCCATACACTCAATAAATTACAATCATGCCAAACAATCACTCATACGACTTATATAAATCTAAATAAATAAAAATATTCAATAATTAACAAGAATCAACAAGTTAATCACAGTCATCATAAATATCAAAAAAGCTAACTCGAGTACTTTTATAAAATTCCTCAGTAAACGGCTGACATAAAATTAACAATGGCTACAAGATAGAAACTATTTAACAGTGAATAAGTGGAGTACAACGTCCCTCTAGTCAAAAAAAAAAAAAAAAAAAATTATTGTTTGATTTTTGGTTGCTTGAAAAATTGATTAGGTACCTACTAATTAAAAATGGTACATTTTATTTTGAAAAAATCGCTAGTGAGGTAAAGTTCTCTTGCTCAATGAGTTCACGTTTTATAGTGCACTTGAATTGTTTGAAAGAAAGCTCTTTAGTCTCCTCATAAAGTAGTTAAACATGCGTCATCCTATTTGGTAGGGGTTGTTAATCATTGAAGAATTAACCCTAACTTGCGGGAGACGGAGGATTTTGCAAGATCTGGTGAAATGGTTGTGATTCGATGAGCCCGCGGAAAAAAAGTCCAGATTCGTCTTAACAAGCGACAAACAATTGAGCGCATAGATACTAGGAAGTGTCAGATTCCCGAATTCTTTAAAATGTCCTCGACAACTTTCATTCTATCCAAGCTTAAGGACAGTACGGATGGCTCTTTTCTGTAGTTTGAAAATATCCTCCACTTGTCAGGAATCCCCCCACAACACCACACAGTAAGAAATACGGCTTGTGAAACGTGCGTGATACACCATGAGCAGAACCTCAGAGGACACCGAGTAAGCGAGTCGGCGAAGAAGAAAATTGCAGGATGCAAGCTTTGAAGAAAGCGTGCCAATATGGCTGATCCAGGAAAACCTATCATCCACTGAGACTCCAACAGGTTCACAGAGTCATCGAAGCGACCATTTAGTTTGAATGACAACTTTTGCGTTTTAGTATTGTTTAGAATCAAAGCATTGGCAGCGCACCACTCATTTACTATGCTTTGTGATTGTTATACGTTGCATTCAAGGGATTCGTTGTCAGGTGCAGCTTATAATACTGAAATTTCATCCACAAAAAAAGGGCTAAGTAACCGGAATTTAATGGTAGATATGATAGGTCATTCATGAATTAACAGACAAGGAGCTAAGACGGAACCCTATTCTATCCCACAGGGAATCGTAACCTGCTCAGAAGTCTGACCATTGAATGACCATCTCCTTAGGTAGATCTCAAAAAAAGTAATAGCTCCATGACAGAAAACGTATTGGTCCAACTTTCGTAACAGGAGGTCATGAGGAACAAGGTCGAAAGCTTTTAAGAGGTCGTATAATAAGTTTCATACGATTTTTCCCCTCCAGGAAATTCAGCGCCGACCTTATCAATGAATTAATGGCGTCATAGGCGTAGCTTGGACCATTAATTTGGGGGGCACAGAAACCAAAGTCTATCAACTACTTTGCCCTTAACCTTTCCGATGCTACGCCTGAATATATTCAGGGCGGCAGTGTCTTACATGCCATGCTATTCCCAAGAATACTGGGGCCACTCCAGACTGCTCTGGTGTGCTATGCACGAATATATTTGTGCTTGCTCCCTCGACCTACCGGCTGCATTTATAAGTCTTTATTTCACCATTACCCCTACAGGGAGCAGCACTGCTTGGATCCAACGATGTTTATGGACGATTGTTGCCATCTTATCTGCTTGATAACAGTTTGGTTTGTTTTGATTTCCCTGGCATTTACAAAAAAAGTGAACTCACGATGTTGCGCTGCGTTTACACTTAACAGGAACTGTTGAATATTTTCGAAAATAGTGATATCGAAGATGAATCATTTCGTGATTTGTTTTCTAATGGTTCAACCGCAAATGGTTCCTTTTGATGTTCCCTGTTGAGTTACTGTTTGCCGACGTTCCAATGATTCCAGCAGCGAATCTGATGACGAAGAGGAACCAAAAGCCTAACAAGTAAGGGACTATACATGGGATAATTCCGAACCAAATATTGTTTTTCACTATTTCATGGACAAGAGAAGTGGGGTTCTGGCCAGCAACATCAATGATCAATCATCCAGATTGACCAAATTGCATGTTGCTCGTAAAAAAGTATTTAGCACAGAGAACCTGAATGAGCGTAGAAGCATGCAGTATAACCGGCACCAACTGGCTCAGCTGGGTGCAGCTGCTAAAATGTTAAAGATGCTTACAACCATACGATTAAGTTTTAGCGAATTTTTGTAGAAAATAAAGCTATTGTAATGGCTCCTTTTTAAATAAATAATTTTTAATTTATAATAAATGATTTTTTTAGGTTATGATAAATGATTTTCATCCGATTTTGATGAAATGTTCAGTGAATGTGTTGGTTAGGCTGTAGATAGTCTTCTACTAATGTCATTGTTCTCAGATCATTACTTCATTCAGCGCATGCGCAAACGTACATTACTTTAAGCATGACCTTTCTCGTTTTCTAATTAACCGATTTTGACGTTTTACCCTGCCTACATTTTGATTCACTATTTTCCGTTAAGGGTATAAACATCCGTTTGATTCACATTCATGTTAAGGATACGAGGAAACTATGTGCCACACCAAACTTGGCAGACGTTTTTAAAAATTATGTTTTTTGTGGCTATTTGCGGCATTGTTTTAAACTTAGAAAATCAGACTCATTCTGCTTCCCTATATTTAATCAAATTAAAAGCCTCATGATAATGGAGCCTGAATTCTGATTTGATCATTTTCTCATATTGCTTATTATTAGTTTTAAAAAACGTGATTTATGTGCTACCGTATATAGGTTCGTTACTTTGAAAATTCTACTTTTCCTGTTGTATTTTAAGGTACTTTTGTTGAGCTTAATTTGACTTTACCACCCACCACCCTTTACAGCAGGGGCCTATTCCATAAAGTTACAAGCCGATTTTATGTACAAATTGTAAAAAATGAGTGTGCAAGCGTTTCATAAAGGTAGAAGTGTAGACTTGTAATGCACTGTGAAAATTAACAAGTGTACAGGCGAATTTGGACAAGTTGCAAGTGTTCCCCCATCATTTTGAACAAGTCACTGTTTTACAGCTGTAAAAAATGGCCGATTTTTAACCTACGTCCATTCACCTGTAAACTTGTTATTTTCCAGCATTGTGTGTTGACAATAGTTCGGTGTTTGATAGGTACGTGGGAATCATTTTCTGCTGAAGAATAGAGACAAGAAAGAAGCATTCAGCGTAGAAGACGCCAAAGATTTGTTTGGCCACGACTAAACGCTCATTTCGTGGGTATGTGTAAGCCGGTAAATCGTGGTAAATGCACAGTTTATGCACACCACTCATTACGCCTACTTCGTAGCTAGGAAGGTGTTTGCTGAGTTTGGTCAATTACCCCCAATACCTCAAAACTCCTTTCCAGCCTCTGAATTACACTCACCCTAACCCCTGACCTTGTGAAGGTGTTATAAGGAATTATTGGAATCATAAGGCAGATGATGACCTTTCTGAAATAATTGTTTTATTATTATAGTTTGCAAATAATATCCTATCCTATCACCAAGGACCTTACATTGATAGTTATTTACTAACTGACCTTAATCTTCCTGTTCCTGTTGAGATTCGGGTGAAATCCAGTATGTCCCAGCCTCGGATTTGTTACTGCATAGATTGGCTAGGCCTACGCCAAACCTCGGCGGTGTACGACCGGTGATCGGGATTAATGTTCTCCGGAAGGATTCTAAAACCAGAGACCGTCTCTGCTTTAACACGCTTACCACTTATCGCGAATTTCTGTCACGAAAGTCTATACCAGTAAGCTAGCACTTGGACGGCCCCGACCCCAGCAACAGGCTGCTGTTGGGCAGGTGTAATGTTAACTGGAAATCACATAATCTTAGAATGAAGTTCCTTTACTCTTTTCCAAATCGTCTCTCCGATTCCTTACGCATGCCCGTGATAAGGGGCGTTAGATTAGATCCGGATTCTTCCATCAATTCTGGTTGCTAAGGCGACGACGAATCACAAGACTCCAAAACGATGTACCGCCTTTTGGGGCGAGATTTTCCGTATTGTGGTAGCCAATCGAATCGTCTAGGCTGGTCGAGAGGGGGCACGGAAAATCCGCTTCGTTGAATTCCTTCTGCCGCACGTGTCGTGTGTCGTCATGATTTTCCCGTCTTCGTTTTAGGTAATCTGACCGTTTATCCTGGCTCGCGGGATCGTAGAATCTGGGCGATTCCCACACGTTGTAGCCAGACGTATCAGATTTACAGGCGTCGGATTGAGAGCCGTTTCGAGGCTCACAGTATTTTTGAGTTTAACGGGAGATTTAGGATGTCTACCGAGACCCTTAAAAGATTCAAATGCTGCGTGACCCTGTGCAATTTTTCCTGATCGGGTATTGAGGATCTCTCCCCATCATTGCAGAAAAAAGTGAACTGCGAAAATCATCTCGAAGTTACAGATGACATTCCTCACCCAGCAGTATTCAGACTTGATGAACTGATTAATCATTTCCGCTGAATGAAGGAGAAAAATCCGATTATGCCAGCCATCAGAATAAGTTGAAATCAAATACACAATTTCTCCACTTTGCAGTTTATAATTTGTCTGTCTTCCAATCATTACACCTTGTCATGTACGATAAACATCCTATCGTGTACTTAACACCGTTTTTATAATATGATTCGTTGACAAAACTTCAATTTCGGCAGCCCGCTTGACGTTGTTCATTTTGTTTGTCCCCACACGCCTTTTGGTTTATTATTTCCAATAATAAGCGTATGTGATCGTATAGCAAAAAATTTTTATAACCCCCCCTCAAACTTTGTCACTTCACGTTTCAAGGTGCGTAGAATCCAAATTTGAAATGTCCGTCCGCCGTCCGCCGTCCGGGCCATAAAAGGCCTAAGAATTGACTTAAAAAACTCGTTCTTTCGCACATAGACTCCATTTGGGGTCCAGTTGGTCCTAACATTTAACCATCCCGATCGCTTTACTCGCATAGATGCTATGGGCCAAAAACGTGCGAAAAAGTGGCTTTTTCGAGGCTTTGAGTGTTAGACTTACGCACGCCTGGCACGCTTGGCAGGGGGTCACGGTGGGTGGTGAGGGGAGTGAGAGGAGGCGCCGCAGCCATCTAATATCTTTCGTTCTTCTTCTTCCCAAAATCTTCTCAGATAGTTCGAAGCAAATCGTTTTTAAATTAAAATTGCATTACATGGGCAGGTTGGAGTCTGAACCCTCTGGATGAATAGCTGTTTACTTATATTTCTGCCATAGGTAAGTGGGGTGTCGTCACCCAAGTAATTTCGGACGCAGAATCGACTGGGATAGGTCCCAGATGCTTTTGGAATCCAGTGTACCTACGGTTTTAGTTTGATTCCTATAGAAATTAGCTCCGTGGATTGAATGAGACCACTCAGGTGGCTGTACGATCATCCATTTGCTCCCCATCGGGAGCGCAGCCTGTAACGCGAGAACAGAGGTGGATACTAAAAAAGAGACTGGCGAAAGCCCCAGAGCATGCTGGTTACTATAGCTGGCTATCTGATTCAGAAATAATAAACCATCTTTTCTGCTACACTTTTAAACTTAGCTTCTATAGGTGTAATTTTTCTATACTTGTACTCTTTGTTTTGGTGAAACACTTGTTCTAGTTTACCGTGCATTACAAGTAACTGTACTTGTTAACTTGTACACTTGTAACTTGTTGTTTTATGAAATGGGCCCCAGGTGGTAGATACCATATTCATTTTACTGTTATCCACAATCTTTGAATGAGCTCCTATTCATCAGCTTTATTTCATTTTTTTCAGATTGACTTCTCCTCTTCTTCTTCTGTCAGTCGCTGCTAGCCTTATCGCTTGCTACCTCTTAGCCCTGCGAAATGCTGAAAAGAAAATGAAGTTCAGTAACAAAGAAATCACTCTTCATCAGCAATACGGTATTGTAGGTCTCTGCTCTCTCCCCCTGTATTATTGGGCTGGAGTCGGGCAAGCCGTATTTTGGGTCATTGGTAGGTGTTTTTAATTTCTATAATTGTTTTCGTCCCAATATTATAATGTAGATTATTCGATAATTATCCACCTCATATGGCATATAAGCATGGTTGGAAATCCAAGTTTTCCCAGTAAAATGTCAGAAGCATGGAATACTAGTTTTTACCCAGTTTAAACGATTTATAACTCTCCACAGGAAACAGGAGGAGGTTTGAGAATAATCAATGTTTGAATATTTGGCGCTTGAATTTAAATTTCAAATAGTAGTTATTGCCACCATGTTTGCTAGTGTGACACCTACGGATTTTAGTGGCCTAGGTTGGCTAAGCTGAACTGGATTCAATATTACAAATGGCCAATTTATTCCCTTTTTCACAACTATATTAGTTGATATACCTTGGTATATGTTATTAGGTAGGTATTATATTGGTAGAGCAGAGAGAATAAGTAAAATACTGTAACTGCTTGTTTTGGGCAGGGTAGAGTTTGCTACTTGAAACGTTTGTCACAGTAATCTACGAACTTTTAGAAATCTGTAGGGCTGCTCCTGCAACTTATGATGACGTCATTGTCACGCCACCACGGTCGCTGCTATAGAGGTGCTCGAGACCTATAGGTGATATTCTTGAGACTTCGACACCAGCGCATCCTTACATCGAGGCAATGCGAAGTCGAAGTTATTTCACCTTGTTGTCACGGTGAAGAGTAAACTATGAAAAAATACGCCATTTGTAGACATGGCTGGGCATACTGCACAACATAGTCTTACCTAGTTCCTAGTCAATATTTTCATTATTTTTAATATGCAAGGTAATACATTTTATACTAATTACATCAAGTTATTATCAGGTGGTGACCTCACACACTACGAACGCAAGATTAATCTGTGCCGTCGAGAGTCATATGAAATGTGTGTTGGGGAGTTGACATACAAGTGTAAGATTTTCCAGACATCAGCCGCGAAGATGTTAAGTAGATTATCTATCTAGCTTTCAGAACTCTCAATTAAGAAATCTTAGAATCTTCAGAGTACCGTGAAAGTGGTTATGTGCAAGGACGTGCCATGAGAGCTCTGCTAGGCAGGAATTTTAGATATGTACCTAAGTATCGCATGTAGAAGGTTAAGTCCTACCTAGAGGGAAGGTATACCTACGTACTTTCCATATATTATTAGTAGTTCATGTACTTCATAGACTAAAACGAAAGTAATACCTAATTAACTTTTTTTTCCCTAAAATTTGTGTAACTGCAAAACTCGCTTAATAACAGCACTGCCAATGCCGTCTTTATGAAACCTTACCTTCAGAAGAATGAATTTCAAGGTTTTTTCCATACAGCTGGTTTTTAATTCATGTTGCAAATTTCCTGATTCGATATTTGACAAAGTTGCTAATCAGCAGTTGTATTCGTCGGCAAAGCAACAACCTGCCTACTTTGTTCAAGGCACTTTTATCCAACAGCGAATCTGGTAGGTTGTACGTACCTCCCTGCCTTGTTTACTCTGACAAACAATCAAATCTCTCCTTTTATTCATTCAATATAACAAGTAAAGCTTCCTCAGTTAAGCACAGTACTTTGAACTTATAATAAAACGCTGATGAAGCTACCTGAGCAATAGCCATGTACCTATATTGCAGTACAGACACCTGTGGAGTTTTCAATAATTTTTCTTCACTATTATTGAGGTTAATCATTCTCAAAGCTTTAATGAATGAATTTCTTTAGTTTTTGGACACTGATTAACTACAATAGATTGGTATCGTTGGCTACAACCAATAAGCGCCCTGACAGACACCATTAGTGTAACTATTTAGTTGAATTGAAAATGAATTGCTACAACATTACTTTTGCAAAACAAAACTGTTGAAAAATGGCTTTATAACCACGAATTAGGGTGACGTGAGACTGCAAACTTCTTGTGAAAAATAGGTTGGTTGAGTAGCGATTCATTGATGTAGGGCAGTCATGGCCAACTTCGCCTGAAACGCTAACCTACTCCAGGCGTGACGTCACGAGAATATGGGTTTCAGGGTACTTGGTGCAGTGAACCGTTGTCATCTTGATTTTTCAAGTTGTTCTTTCAATAAATTTCAGGTGCTTCCTGCTTTGTTGTCGGTCTTCACGCAGGCACTTACAGCATAGAAGATGTAATTTCTCCAGAAGATCAACTGACTGTTCTCCTTCAGGTTTAAACTCCAAAGGAACTATGCAACAGGCAAAACTCGAAATTTATTTTCTTCTTTCTTACATGTCAATACAGCTTTTCTCTGCAAACGTTCTATACATTTCTTATAATCTAACAAAACAGTCGAAATATTGTATTTATAATATCTATCAAATACTTTTTGTTTCATTGTGTTAGTATTAAGTTGAATTTACATTTTTAAATACTGTGCCTTTCTTCCTTTCCTTTGGTATCGAGTTTTCGTCTATGTACATATTAACATAACCAAACTTGTATAAATATTTTTGTATAATATTAATTTAAATATATTGTTCTCCCAAACAACAAATTTGAATTTCGCAATCATTTTAAGACACCCTACTTACTTTCAATCATATATATACAATTCCGTTCAAATATCGTAGAATAATACCCAACTTCCGTAAATAAATAAAATTTAAAATGTTTTATTTGGGAAATGTCGGCGATCTTACTATTTTTCTTTGTTAATTGAATTGTGTGCGTCAACATTTATTTCCTAAGAATTTATTGCATACTAAGTAAAACACATAATTCTACTAATCGTAATTATTTGGTAGCTTTTTTTTTTTTTTTAAATTTAAGATGCATTAATCTTTCATACAGCTCAATACATATTGATGGTCATACCCTAAATTCAATAAGTACCTACATTCCATAAAGTAATAAATATTCCACTATAATTATCATGAGATGAATTTCCTTGCCAATACCTAACATATTACATTTAAATTTAATGGACGAAATTACACTTGGGGACATGAATGTCAATTAGATAGGTACTGTAAGAACGTATACCTTAAAATGGTTGTTAGTGTAAGTGCTCATTTTATTAATGGGTTTGGGCAGAAATTTAGTTGTGCAAATTAATTCTGATTGCAAATATTCATTAGGCAGCAGAGCGATTCCAGGTGATCTCGAGCATGTAAGAGGTACCTGAGTTAAGCATTGTTATGTATCATACATGAACTAACAAAAACGTTTGGCTAACATTGAAAGCAAATGTTACACTATAAATATAGGATTTAATAAATACACACTATTTTTTCTTTGGGCAATTATTGTAGTTACAAACATAAAATTAGAGGTAATTTTGTTCCCTCCAAGGGAAGACAAATGGAATCAAAATTGAGAGAAGAGCAATAATACAATTGTTATGTATGTAGGTAGAATAAAATAACACCTACCAATAAAATGGCTCAGCGGACTGATTTGTACAATGTGCAGGTCCTCAAGATTACGGTTTTTGGTTATTGAAGTTGCAATCTACAGCAGGAACTGTTTTAACGCGTGCATAAATTTACCAACTAATGTGGGGCCTTATTTTACTCATTAAAATATATTTGAAACGGACCCTGATGTCGACTTTAGTATGTAGATAGGAACAGACTCTAGCATGATCGAGACATGTCACTGAGGTACATAGCTTTGGCTAAGCGGAGCTGGAAGTCTTTGTATAGAAGTTTGCCGCCCAGAGGAACTCTGTCCAGAAACATGGAGACTGTCATAAGGCAAAGTGCTTTCCCGTTCATGATGAACCTGAAACAAATGTAGTTATGATACAGATGGTTAATGTCAAGTTATGATGGTCAAGTCAATGGGATATGTAAAAATTTAAAATTAGATGTCTGTAATGAACTTAGGCCGCCCCGTAGGTGCAATGGAGGCCTAAATCCACACTCATAGATAGAGAGGGGTGTGACAGTACCATAAGAGATACAACTCGTACTAATAGCATATATGCTACGTTCGGAGAAGATTGGTTTTCAAGTTCTAGGATCACCCATCCATCGCCAAACGCGTGCTTTCAAGAACACGAGAATAGGCGTGCGACGCCCGTTGGGAAACAACGGAGCGACGGCAGCACATTCCCTTGGATCTCGCGGGAACTGACCCCCCCCCTTAAAAAGCATACTTGATTGAAGAGCAAGTATGTAAACTAGGTGGAATAGTTTACTGGTTGAGAACTGATACTCACTAACAAATAGATGCATTGGCGATTGAGGATAAAAAGGTGAAATTAAAACAGGATGGATTGTCAATGAATCTTCATTTGAATAAGGTATTCATTAGGTTGTTAACCCCCAATCAAAGATTGGAACAACCGGGAATAATATAACTTGCTCAACCAGGAGACTTACAGTAAGGAGCTGCTCACTTTGGGGACTTACGAAAATGGGAACTATGCCCTGGGTAATTAACTTGCTCAACTTTGGAGACTTACAGTGGAAGGTGCCCACTATGGGGACTTATGAAATAGGGAACGATGCCCTGGGTTTGGGAACAATACCCTTGAAAATTAAGTAGGTATGTTAAATAGAAATAATATGAGGGGAAAAATTGAGAAATTAATAATCAAGAACCAATGAAAGTATTTATGTATCCAAGGGAGTATAATGGGTATTCCTTCTGGAAACCCGGGCCATGTTTCTTCTGAAACATTAACGCCCCAAAAATAGTGGATCGGATTACTAGGCGTCAGCCGTGGATAATCCTAACCACGCTCTGCTACCATGTAATGAACTTAGGCCGCCCCGGAGGTGCAATGGAGGCCTAAATCCACACTCATAGATAGAGAGGGGTATGACAGTACCAAGAGATACAACTCGTACTAATAGCATACATGCTACGTTCGGAGAAGATTGGTTTCCAGTTCTAGGATCACCCATCCGTCGCCAAACGCATGCTTTCAAGAATACGAGGACATGCGTGCGACGCCCGTTGGGAAACAATGGAGCGACGGCAGCGCATTCCCTTGGATCTAGCGGGAACTGTCACAAGTCTGCTGCATGAACAATTACTTCACATCTTTCTTTTTTAACTGTGCCTCTCGATTGTTAAAACTTTTCACTTCATGCTCACATTTGTAAATGTTGGTACAGTTTCTCTTCAGCATTGTAAAAAGCATTAATACAAAGGGTGGATTTGGATTGGGTGGCCCTCATGGATTGCTTTAATCTTATTGTAATAAATTATTCACTTAAGAGCAACTATCCTTTCAAGGCAAATACTAACCGATCATTGGGGACTGCAGGTAATTGGTGGACGGTAGCCATGTGGTTCAGCCAGGTAGCCACATCCGCGCGGCTCCAGTACCTTGGATCTGCGTTACAAAGAAATATCAAATAATTGTATTAGCATCGAATATAAAAAGGTTTTTGGACTATTGGTGCAGTACGCATTACAAAACTAGATTAAAATCGATCGTTCCTTCTCATCAGGTATATTTTCAAACCATTTGTCAATGTAATATAAAACATTATAACGGATTTAGGAAAGATTAACTTCCTCTTTTGAACTTTCTTAAAAAACGCTGCAAATTATTACACAAAAATTTATTATTACTGTATTGGTAGCCCTTCTGCGTAGATTGGTCTATAATTATTAAATCCTTATATAATGCATCATCCAAACTTGGGGTTCACACCTTTACAGTTCCAGTTTGTGCTTTTTAGTTAATAACGAAGGACCTAGGTCGAAAAGGAAAGAAATTAGCCTCAGAGGCCCCCGCTGATCAGTGCGCCTCCGTACCACGTTATTTGTTTAGCCTCAGAGATATAAAAGCTCATCTGAGCTCCACTATACCTACTTTTTAATTGTATTCTGGATGTCCAAAAGGAGCTCCATTTCAGGTTTCAGCATCATAGGTCGATTAAGAATCAAATTAGGCTCTGAGGTCTCTCAATGCGCCTACGAGAATTAAAATTATATTCTAGATTTCCCAAAAGAGCTTAAATTCAAATTTTGGCTCCGTAGGTTGATTAAGAAGGAAATTAGCTACACGGGTCCCTTAGGGTAACGCGCCGTCGTAAACAATTTGCATAATACCATTTCGTGGTGGTCAGGCAAAAGACTGACTTGTCATTAAATATGCCTCCGTAGATATAGGCACCTACCAAGGAAGAATTAATTCATTTAATTAATACGTCTACACTTTACTAGTCCTTCAGATCTAAGTAGTACCTATAAATTTACAGAGGTAGGTAGTTACCTACCAATTGAAGATTTATGAGATAAAATGAAACCCCTACCAACGCTTCACTAGTCAGAATAGACTAGATATCGATTCACTAGATATCGCGAAGTGAGAATTCCATTGGAATCACCTATACCTATCAGCTGAAGGGCGAGTTTTACTAAGTATGTCCCGATTTTAAAACCACTTACACTTTCTAGCGGTCATTAATGTAGGTAACTTAGCAATTGATTCGGCAATTTAAATATGTCTCTGTTCGCGCTTGATTTCACTGTCAATGTTCTACCACTCAGGGAGAGCATGCGGATGAACGTTCAGCGTTCCGGGTGGTTTCATTCGATTCTTTGGGAGGATATCTAACAATGAAAAAAAATCACTGTTACCTACCTTGAAAGTTTTGGAAATCTCGATTTTTGGATATTTCAGCCCTTTAATTATACCCTTTAAGGTTGATAGAAATTTATGCCGAGCTTCTTTCTAGGACCAAATATATCCCAAATGTGGCGTTGTTAGTTGCTTATATTGCATTTTATTCAGAAAATTTTGTATTCACATTCGTTTTAACTGTTTTATTCACAAAACAGAAAAAGTTGCAAATTAGTATCCAATTATAATAATAATGAAATAAAATACAAAATAAATAAATTAAAAGCTGACATTCCCAATAAGAAGAATCTTGTGCAGGGAATCGGAGCGGCTGATCAATATTTAGCTCTCATATTTGTGATAATTTAAAATAATAAATTGCAAAAAACAGAATTTTTACTCAAGTACAAGGTCGAATGAATTTAGAAGAAGGTATTCATATAGTTCTATTGGTTTACAGCAATAAATTTTACCTAGAGTTGTTGAGGGTGAGAAAGAGAGATCACCTTCTCCTATTAATTTATTAGCTAAGCGCTTTCGCCTTTATTAGCCTCGTCAGAGCTTAGATTTATATGTAGGGGTTGCTTGGTGTTACAATTTCCATTTGGTAGATTGTATGTCATGTAATTTTTTTTCTCTATATCTCTATTTCTTTTCTCTATCTTTTAATTGTTATCAGTGGTTAGGGGGACCCATCCTCTTGTCTTAGTTGTAAACTTGTTGCTGCTATACCTTTTAACATGTTGTTGAAGGTAGGGGGGGGGGGGTTTAATTTTAGTTTTAAAATTAATAAAATACGCACGATATTGGAGCAAGCACTTATCATTATTTTAAATTTAAATAATGATAAGTGCTTTCTCCCTAATCACTGATGTAAATAAAAAGACTTATATAGAGAAAAAAGTCCAGTCATGCAGCATGACCCCATGAGCGAATTTTTGAAGAAATCTTCGACATTTCAGTCTCTATTGATCGTGTAGAGAAATTTTAGTTTATGATTTTGATAGACAAACATGGAATCAAATTATTTAAAATTATTAGGAGGTACTCATACTTTATTATTATTAAACTAATCTTGTAGATTTAAAGACAAATGTAGGTAAATATTCATAGTTGTGATTACATTTTTTTTTTTTTTTTAACAAGCACCTACTACCTACGTTTTAAACAGCATGGTTCTAGGATTGGTTATAGAGGGATACTTCCATAAGAGTAGTTCAATCTGAATTTGGACAATGTTTCATGCAAATATTACCGATTTTACAACTAGCGAACGGCACTATTTCGATTTTTGACTGATTTTTCAACTTTGAAATTTTTGAAAACTTGATACATATTCTTATAGGAAATGTTACGCTGATTCCGAATATACCACATGTTAGTATGCTGAAAAAATTATTTCGCACAACAAATCGCAAAAAACAGGCTATTTTGAAATTGTTGACTACATTTTTGAGGGTTACAGGGTTTTTCTCCAAAAACTACTAGCCCATAAGTCATAAACGTCTGGAGACATATATATAGCATTTCCAGACCAAATATAACCTTTTCCAGACCAAATTAAACTTTTCCCAAACCAAATTAAACGTTTCCCAAACCAAATTGAACCTTTTCCAGACCAAATTCAACTTTTTCCAAACCAAATGAAACTTTTTTCAAACCAAATTAGGTTTGGAAAAAAGTTCAATTTCGTTTGGAAAAGGTTCAATTTGGTTTGGAAAAAGTTTAATTTGGTTTGGGAAAAGTTTAATTTGGTCTGGAAAAGGTTGTATTTGGTCTGTAAATGCTATATATATATGTCTCCAGACGTTTATGACTTATGGGCTAGTAGTTTTTGGAGAAAAACCCTGAACGTCGAACTGGTTTTTTTTTTTTTTTTTTTTTTTTTTTTTTAAGTAATTCGATTTTTGGTGATTCAACGAATTTTGAATGTAAACCAACAAATTTTGAGGATTAAGTTAAACAATTTTTTCTCGGTCGGCTAGTTCATTATTGAGAATTATAAACCAACCATAATGATTGTTCCCTAGGAAAATTATTAAAGGATGAATGGCTGACACTTTCTCCAAGTACCGATTATACATCAAATATTTGTATGTAGTTAGGTCAAATAAAATAATATTGTCACTCTAGCAAACATCATCGGGTTGATTGATACCTGTAACATTATAACATTAGGTACATCATCAATTCATTAATTTATTGCTATATTTTTTATGGAGATGAAATAACTCTTCCTTATTGGTGTGCGTTGTAGGTACCTACTAACATAATAGGCATCATATGTATCACATATATAATTATAATAAGTATAAAGAATAAACTTCTATAATCGACATACCGTTGGGTATATTCGGTTCACAGGAATTAGACCCATTCCATACGTTGTAGTAATTGGGGCTGGACAGTAGTTCGGTTTGCATTTTGTTCTGTAACATAGCAACAAGAATAAAAATGAGCCAGATATTAACTAGGCATCGTAAAATAATCATAGGTAGGCATACGATTCAAATTAAGGCATAGGTATATTTAATAATTAGTTAGGTATACCTAATTAAATAGGTGTATTTAATTACTGAAAACGCTGCAGCAGATGAGATATTGGATTAAAAAGTGATATGCTTAAACTAAAATAACATTAAATTTTGAGATGAACTGAGCGATATTACATAGGTATATAGAATATATACTCGTATGTTGAACCATAGTAAGTCTGCTTGATCTAAATGTTGTCAATAATTGTTGAGCTTCAAGGATTCCGTCGTAAAAGCAATATTAGGTAAATAATAATTTGTACGTCACGTGTGGATGGGGAGGGTTCACCCGTAAAACGATTAAACTAGTAATCGTAAACGATTTTGGTGGGTTGAGCCGAGCAGTTTTTATTCGTAAACATAGATCTTAAAACCTGCAACGGCTTGGCTGTACGTGAAAATCACAAGAAAAAAAAAGCAGCGAAATGCTATTTAATCATAAGAAACGCTTGCATACGAGTCTGAAACACATTGGGACATTTCATGTCTTTAGTTGCAGACTCGTATGAAAGCTCTAAGAGACACTCAGCTGATAAGGACCCTGGGCATCGTCAAGTAAATGACCTAATGAGGCTAAGTACATACGTAATTACAGCTTCCTAGAGTGTAAAGTATAGAAATTAGGTACCTACCTATTAAAATGATTTAACCACCGCTTCTCAAATCAAACCGTTCTCGCAATATTCGGATCACCTGCTATGAATCAAATCATCGAAACACCAGCTCAATGAAATCATCAGAAATTAACAAGCGGTTGCAATCATGTTCACAATATCAATTATTGAGAATGATCACCTGAGTGTTCACAATTATTCAAATAACCATGCTCATAACTCGGCTAGTTGGCCTCGCACTTCGCAGTAGCTATCATAATATTAGTTGGATAAATCGAGAGCTTTCGAATGACTGGTCAACGAATTTTGTGGGATGAAAAACGACGAAGTACCATTTCCCTAGCAACAACTGGGTTGTAAGCGGAAATCATCAGAAAACCAACCGTAACGCTTTTTGTTACCGCTTTTTTCGTTTATGTGCCAAAGTAAAGACATAAATGTCAAAAATAAAACGAAATTGTCTCTTAAGCGACCTATGTTGTTCTGTTTTTTTAAATGTTTTTCTGCGAATGAGCAAATGTGTTTTATTACACAAAAACATTACCTATATTAGGCACCTAACGTATATGATACTCGGTCGCTGGGATTTGGAGTTGCATTTGCTCTAATTCGTCTATAAGACATTGGTACGGTAAGAGGTAGTAATTCGGTGAGTTCTAGTTTTAATATATAAAGCTAAAGCCTGCTTAAGATCCGATTATCGTTATAATGTGCATTGAGAACGAAATTTATGGGACCATGCTGATGGTAGCCAAGTAGACCTTAAAAACGTCGACCTGACAATACCTATCCAATTAGTTCGTTTCCTCTCTGGGGAGCTAAACCATCTCTCAGCTGACAGAAAAAAAGCGGCCTAGGAGGTCCTTCTCACAATGGGTAATATATCAGAAGGATCTCGTTATGGGGTCGTCAGGGACCTGATGGCAGAAGATGGAGGAGACCAATCTTACGGAAGTCCTTTGACGGAGCCACGGAGCGGACGCCAAATGGGCGGCATATGTCACCTTGTTATTATGTGGATGTGGTGTCTGGCCTGGTATAATAGCCACAACACTCTGCTCTCAGACAATGGCTTTGGTCTTTTTCCGAATTTACTGCAGGGTGGCCTGGATAACGTGGCATCATAGATGCTTCTCAAACAAAAATCGTTTGATTAATTGAAAAAAAAAAAAAAAAAAAAAAAAAAAAATCAGGCAGCATGACCACATCAGCTAATTTTCGTGATTCCATAATAATATGATGTAAGTCGACTTGTTTTTAAGCCTGAGCACTTCGTGTGCCCTGAAATTGTTTACTATTAAATTATAGCAAAAAAAAAAAAAAAAAAAAAAAAAAAAAAAAAACTGAACCAGTTAATTTTAAAATTTTCAACTATTTTGCAGTTTTTTAAACAGATTTATTAACATATTTTAATGAACTTTAAGACATTTTACGACATAATTTCGTGCACGAATTTCTTAATGTTTTTGCTAATAGTAGATATAATTTTTCTAAGTAATATTCCGCATAAAATGATGAATTTAAGGATCTTGTCTCTTTTGCTACTCATCACGATCAGGATTCCGCGCGCGTGTACAAATGTGGAATCTGTAAAAAGCAAAACCTTTACAGTTTTCATTCAATTACGATGAAATCATATGGGAATATACGGGCTAGGTTGAGAATGTGTTAATTTCCAACCAACTTCGTCCCTCAAAAATTGGGTAGGTACTTAAACGTATAATCCATCATATATCATTTTCACAAGACCTATTCGTGCGATCTCGCTTTAATTGGGTTATAGGCTACCCTGAATCACACACCTGAGTTTTAACATTGTTCATTCGCATATATGTGTGATTCCTTCCAGACATCTCCTGGTGAGTCCTTCTGGCATCAGAAATTTATTTATTCATTTATTGTCACAAAACGGGCAAGCCCAATGATATGTAAATTAAAAATGAGACTATGCCTAATGGATTGAAAGTATAAATTCTCCGTGTTATGAGAGAAATTACAGATGAAGCAGATTTAAATACGCAAAAAAAAACTAAAACTTAAAACTAATAGCTCTACTTGAAGATCTACAATGACAAGTTCAAGTGACAGCCCGTTTCAAACGGTACCAAATTTAAGAAAATCACTACTTATCACCACGTGAGTCTAATGCCCTCCTCCAGACTGTAATTTTTTTTTTTTTTTTTTTTTTTTTTTAATGGTCTTTTGCATTTAAGAGGAGCCTAGTGTCTTACTTCCATTTGCAGTGAAGTGCATTATCAGTACTTTTTAGAATTACTCATAAATTGTATTACATTTTCATTTCATCTTTGTAACTCTTTCACAATCCCGTTTGATTTACCTACACGTATATAAATATTCCTTTTTCTGGAGAATATCTTGCACTCTGTATTTTTCTATTTCATTCTAACATTGGAGTTGTTTAATTGACGAAATCCGAACTTATTAATAAATAAATATTATTGACAATAAAATTGGCACATAGCTTCCTCGTGCTACAAGGATTTGAAATCCGCTCATGTGCAGCTGCTACTAATGATAAAATCGTGATGTAATTGATATGAGATTATTGAATCGTATCTTCCTGACTACCTTCAGAATTTAATTGAATTTATTTGTGAGTAGCAAACTAATAAGAGATCTCTACAACCTAACACGCACATTCCCAGAAAATTTCATCAAAATCGAAACTGTTAAAATTGAGCTAACAAGCTCAACTTTGAGCTGTGGTAACAACCAGGGGATTAGCGAATATAGACAGATTAGAGACCAAAACTATTCATAATTTTTTTTTGCTACTCATCACGATCGTACCATTAGTAGCTGCCCCATGATACTAATGATTGCTAACGCAATTTGATATTTTATGTTCTCTCAATTTGTGATCTGAACCGAGTCGTTGGAATTTTACGTGAAATAAGAATTTTTATCATTTACCTAAATTGAAAAAAAGAAGAAAAAGTTGATTAAAGAAATTCTCAGACATCTGATGATTTGTGCCGAATTCTCTGATATTTCCTTTACTTTTCCCGACGCAAAGAATTCTCTGAAGTTTCCAGGTTTTTCCAGACTTTTCCAGTTGGGGGCCGGGAGATTTATACAGAAACAAGTCTTCTAGCAAACATGATGCTCATACCAGTTATATCCACATTGTCTATAAGCGAATGAACGATTTCACCTATTTTATTTCATTTCATCAGCTGAAAGATCTCGAAGAAAACTTTCTAAAACGCTGCAAATTATTACACAATGATTTATTATTTCTGTGTTAGATAGCCCTTCTACGCAGATCATTGGTCTGTATTATTAAACCCTGTATGTAATATATGATCATGGCGCATAGTGCCTCCGAGAAGGGTTCACACTTTTACAGTTCCAAGACCCCGCAATTTTACGCTTCACAGTAAAGATGTTAAAAATTAGACACTTTCACCTATTTTTTGGCTCATAGCACCCACGGGTGTGAAGCGATCGAGCTGGCGAGAAGTTAGGACCAACTAGACCACAAGTGGAGTCTATGTGCGAAAGGACGGACTTTTTAAGTCAATTCTAAGGCCTTTTATGGCCCGGATGGCGAACGGCGGACGGACATTGCAAATTTGGATTCTACGCACTTTGAAACGTAAAATGACAAAGTTTGAAGGGGGGTTATAAACATTTTTTGCTATACGATCACATAGGCTTATTATTGAAAATAATAAACCAAAAGGTGCAATATGAAGGGTATTGGATGATTGGAAATAGTCAAAACATCGTCAGAGGAACTCTCACCCCCGCGACCACATAAGAGAGAAACTCTTTGCCGTCTACCTATAAAGCCAATTAATTTTCTTGCTATTGGTTGTCCAATGAGTTTCGAGCAGAAGATTTGCAGCAGAGGGGATATTAACGGTACAAAATACAATTCTTAGACCAAAAATTAGAAAATTTAACACACGACATTTCGGGCCCTTACCTATGTAACTACTTTATTGAATTGAAACTTTCTTCATTGAATTAATTGAAACGGGTTTTCATAACCTCGGGGACCAAAGTTAAAAAGAGTTTTTTTTTTTGCCATCAAGTAGGTACATGCAATTGTGAAAATTATGGAGCGTGAAACTGGGTTGAGGGACTAACGGTAGGTACAGCCAAATGTACCGGTAAATCTTTTGATGGCGGGCCGCCGAGCTCGGATGTGGCTCAACGCGTTTCTGACGGGAAGGTATAGAAAAATCTCTGGACCGAGGAAGTAAATTAGGGGGATGGACGACGAGACACGCTGTTCGTGATGGATAAACGTGTCGAATTAGTAGTGGTTCCTCTGAATAGGATGATGTTTTTTCTAAATTATTATATGATTCGGCAGGTGCATCATCACGGCATCACGAACGGTTGGGAATGCTCGTGCTTTGTATTAAAAGTACCTATACCTACCTACCTATCTAAATACAATTTATCAATGACTATAGCAACATATCAGACAGAATTAAGCTGTTGTAGTGCCTCCATATCTGATGGTAGCGGCCTAGAGAAGTTGCCTAGGAATGAGCTAGAAGGTACCTCCCTAGTATACGTACACGGAGCCGTCAATGTAGGTGGGTCCAGCCCACAGAACACAGAGAGAGACTATTGCGTGTCTGATTCTCTTTTCTGTGTT
The DNA here is from genome assembly GCA_030762985.1 of Adelphocoris suturalis. Taxonomy (NCBI): domain Eukaryota; kingdom Metazoa; phylum Arthropoda; class Insecta; order Hemiptera; family Miridae; genus Adelphocoris; species Adelphocoris suturalis. Next base: position 16,336,570 of record CM061050.1, read on the forward strand.
CTAGCCACACTCGGTGAATGTACAGAAAACATCCCCTCTCTGGATTAGCAGAAACATTAAATATAACAGCATTAACAAATTAAACAATAAATACATATTTGTCCCCGAACTACTTCTGAGTCTACCTATAAAGGTAGCCTATATTTCGCAAAAATCAAAATTTTCATTTGCATTATACATTTTAAACCATTCTGAATAAATTTCGTTTCGTTTTTGTCTGCGAGAGTACCAACAAATCCATATAACAAGCATTATTTCCATATTTTTCTTCCTATTTTGATGAAAATATCAGGAAATGTGCGGGTTAGGCTAAGGATACACCTCTTTCAGTTTCATGACTCAAGCATTAATAGTTTTCGCTCCCTAAGCAGAAACGTAAAATCAACCAAGCGTCATTTTCTTGTGCCCTATTTGTCCGTTTTCTCCCAAATTCGGAGGGCAATTGGGAAATGAGGATTTGATTACCACATAATTATGATTTTTATCAAAATAGTATTCATTGGTAACTGCTGCGTATGCGCCAACCTCAAATCCTTGTACCAGCACGACTTTTACAATTTGCTTCCGATTAGTACAGCTGTAGATGGTCCTCAAAGAATTTCATCGTTCACCCGGCCCACTGGTAGGTTTCGCGCATTTGCAAGCATAACATCTATCAACCACCTCATATTGCTAATATTATTGTTGTTTTTTTCTTATTATTTCTTTTGTACTTTTGCTTGCAGTTTGCCTATAATTTGCCTTTTTTCTTATGCCGGGTTCGGGCACAGATATGTGGACAAATTTTATTATGGGTGGAAGTAGGTAGGTAGCTGTCCAACATGAAACAACGAATAGGTAGGTACGTGTATACCCTCCAAAAATTGATTTCATACAACAATAATTTTAAGAGATGTGTAGAACTTTTTAATATTGGTCAATCACCAATCACTTGCCTATTTTCTCCTCTTCTAGAAGTATCTCCGATTTCGGACTGAGTTGTGGGCGGCGACCCCTCATTAGTCGCCATTGCACAGGAAGTCCGCAACCGAAAGACGAGAAGCTGGTTTGTAATGTCACACCCGTCGAAACCTCCGAGACACCCCCATCAACGTTCCCCCAAACGGATAAGAGAAAAGGTGAATTATCGAGAGGTCGGTTTTAGACCCGATGGCGTGCGTTTTGAGTGCGGAAACGGCCATTAGTCTTGAGGGGGTGATGATGTGGTGGTTGAGGTGAGGGGTTCCTGTAATTAACTAGAGAGAAAAAGGGGGAGGATAGATGCCCGCGTTTTCCGTACGCGATGCCGAAGGGTGGTTCGGATGGCATATGCTGCTACCGGGCTTCCTATCCTGTAGTCCACCGACAGGAAATGCTGTTTGTTTAGACGTTTCCTTCCGCAAGGGCGGGGAAGGCACCGCTACCTATATACGCCAGTTGTCGGGCCCTTCCTGCGTCTGCCATCACATCGGATCAGATCCATTCGTATCAAAGAGCACAGAATTAATAACACTCATTAGGTAGCTATCTACCTAAGCTTTGGTATACGGCAACAATGAGCCTACACAATGAATAAAACCCTCATGCACATGCTGATTATATATAGAAAACCCTCAGCATATTTGGATTTACAAAAATGATTGAAAATCTTTCTCCAGAAAACTATATCATTGCAAGAATCAATGAAATTTTGAAGATTCATTGTCCCTCCTGTGTTTCATTTTACTCCACTCCCTCTCTGCGCTTAGCGCGAAACATTTCAAGGAGTCATATAAACTCAAAAGAGTCATAAGCGCAATTCTCGTGTATTTTATACCTTCGAAATAAATGATATATACTGATTCATTCATGGATAGCAAGTTCTATAATATGTTCTTGAAGTTTGATTCGCTATAGGCGCGTAATAGGTAGAGGTAATCAAATAGGTGGGTACCTTACCTACCTCGGAACGCTTCAGTTTTCGTAGAAACCTAAAATGTCGCTTTTATCACCGAAGGACTAAAAACGTAAGTTAGTGAAAAAACGTTGTCTATTTCCACGAAAAATAAAGAGTTACACTGTTGAATCTATTTTGACGGATAGGCCATCATCAGTAACAAACAATAACAATGGCCTAACCGTTGAAATCGATTTAACATTGCAACTCATTCATTTCATTTATTTGGCAAATTCAAAAATATTCACTATACAAAAATTAATATACATCTTACTATGAACTATCGTTCTGTGAACTATCTTACTCTTTATTTTTCGTGGAAATAGACAAAATTTATTCACTAACTCCCGTTTTGAAATGGGTTTCCACAACTTCGTCGCGAGTGATTTAGTTCGTACCGACGGACTGATTGGAATCTGTGAGCATGCGCACAATTGAATACATTCATTTCTTGATGCACGTTTTTCTCACGATCTTATGGCCCGAATCAGGTCTGAATCAGAGACTCTTATTAATTTTTAAAGAATCTTATTAATTTTATAACAATTAAATCAAAAATGGTCACTGCGCATGCCTAAACGTAAAATTCGATACCAAAGTTCCAAAGTCATTGTATGTGAAAGTTGGATTTTATTTACATAATCACGATTGATAGGCAAGTATAGGACGGTACTAATTTATAATTGATATTTTACTGTAATGTGAAGTAAATCGTACTTTCCGTACAATTTTTATTACAATAAAAAACATCACAAACTTTTTTTCTTTGAGCAGGTTAGCCTTTTAAAAATACCACTTAAATATCATTGCCGTTGGAGTATTGGTAGATTTTGTCCAATAATTTCGTTGAATTTTTTCACCAACTAATGATTGTATCCATGGATGTGAAAAAGGCACCCTATTTTATAATATAGTAAAGTAAAATACTATATACTAGGTATATACTATATACTATACTATATAGTAAAATACTTTTAATTTTTTTTAAATGGAAGTAGGTTTTATCCTAAGAAGTTTACTATCAATCGAACTCTCCTTCGAAGAACCTAGTTTATTTCTATGATTTATCTAGCCAACATGCGTCGATCGGTGATTTCACACTGGACAGGGGGATCCCACCCATTCGGGAGGGTGCTTTGACGTGACAGATACGACACATTGGAAAATCGAAGATAGAAAAATTCTAAACGTAGGTGCGTGTGTGGGTGGTGTCAAACTTTTTAGAATGGAATAAATTTTTATCTTTAAATAGAATATGAATGCGTGGGTTACGCTTGCAGTCTCTCGTTCTATTAAAGTGCCCATCCTACTTGCAGGGTTTTTTTTTTAATCCGCTGAGTTGAAGAAATGACAGGATGGCCCCCAGCATTGACGGACTGAAATGCAAAGTGGGGCAGCGGATCGGAAACGATATTCGCGATTGGTCTATTTCGAGCTGCCGCAGCTATCCTGACGAACTGCGTCATACGCCGACGTTTCCTGCCCTAAGTCGATCGTCTCCCATCTGGGGGAGGCCTGCCCGCGTGACCGGATGCCGGTATTAATGACAACTTTAAATACAATCGACCTAACCTCATGCCGCCTAGCCCTACAGTCCATCTGTTGACTTCGTCAGACCGCAACAAAAACTACTTTCCAAATTGATTTTCAGTGTTGAAATTAACTCTGTTGTCGCTGATTAGAAAACATATTTATTCCTTTTCTATTATGAAATTTGATGAGGAAAAGGTACCTAAGAAGAAACCGTCTCGTAGTCGTCTGCAACCACTTGAGAGCGTTTTCATGTTCAACGCTTGAGGCTGATTGTTTCGGAATCAATAAGTGAACTAGGATGATCGAATCGCCGAAAGGAAAGCCGCGCTATATTCGTAAATCATGAGTTTCCTTGGTTAGACAGGTATCTACCACGTCTTACTGGAACAGGTTTATCAAAATAAGTAACAACAGTTTTTTGTGCAATTTATTTAGGTAGGCACGTCTATTCGTGACGATTTTGACATGAATATATTGCTGATATTGTTTGCTATATTGTTGGGGATCATTTGAAATGTCACCGAAACGTCACTCGAAATTACGAATGCCCTTCACGAACAACAGACTCGCTGTTTTGAAACTGTAACTTCGTAATTTTCCACCCCAAGAACAATCGTTAACCACTCATTGGAAAGCTTCCGTTTTATTCAAAATTCGTATACTACCGAAATTGCTGTAAGAACCATCTAAACAATTTTCGTTTGTTTAATTTTGCTGCTATAAGTGATTCATTTGCCGGAACTCACTTAATTTCACTTGTTGATGATTAATTACCTACCTACCTACAATCCTGGTTATAAGTAGGATCCAACATTGGTGGGTAAGTACATACTAACAACCACAACATACTAAAACAAAATAAACATGTTTACCTATATTATTTTCCGACTACTTTACGATATCCATTGTAACCAGGGAAAATTGAAACTAAGAGTTGGGTATCTACCAGTTTTTTTAAATCGTGAGTTTTGTAATTTTTAATGTTTAGCAAATTATTGAATGTAGTTCTCTAAAATTTCGCTGATATGTTGATACTGCATGACTTAATGTCCCAGGACGGTAATAGTAGGTAAATTTAATCCAAGGAGACATTCACCTAAATTACTTCAAACTAACAACGCTGTAATTATTACAAAAAAGTTTATTATTTCTTTGTGAAGATTAACCTTCCACGAAGCTCTCATCTTTGTACAATAACTCCAGACAAATCAATAGTTCTTCGACATGTAGTTCACCAATGAACATGATATAATGCCATTCACAATCACTATTTATTAGAGAATGTATGTACCTCTACTAATAATCATCATGGGCAAACTGTGGAAACAGAAATAGGATCAAGTAGAATCAACTGAAGACTAGACCTACTACTTCCTCTGAAAATTGCTTTGCTGTATTCACAGTCGTGTTAATAATATTTTTTATATTTCAATACCTTCACTGGGTGCGAACGCCGGTGAGCGGTTCAGTGCTTCATTACAGTCTATTTTCCGCACGCCTGGTTATGTGGAATCTGAACACCACTAAAACCTCACCTTTCTTTTCCCTCGTTAGAACACAGCCTGGAACAGTTTAACACATCATTTCAGGCCGAGTCTTTTAGAAATGTCTTCTATCCTCTCGGTTCATAAGCTTTCTCCTCTGTCTATCCCGTTCCAGGATGATCTTTTTCTGGGGGATGTTTTCAAGATAGACAGCTACCTCCAATGATGCTCTCGTTCAAGCATTTTGGCTGCTACCACCTCCGGTGTCACATCTTGAGATAGCACTTCCAGAGCACTCAGGAGCCTTCTTCTTACGGTAGCCCATCGCTTGCATACAAAGGACATCATCGTTTGTTTGGACTTATTGACGTCTACATTTCCAATTTTACGCAGGTAGGCATTCCCTGAAAGGAACTGAGTCAGAAGAATAGTTTACTTCCCCATATTTCCTCTCTATCTTCATCTGGGGTGTCAAGCGAGCTGTCCATCTCCCTATCTGCTCTGTATTCCACATTTCCTGCCATCTTGCCATTGCATGTATTTTCTCCCTATTCTTCGGCTAAACGAGTTCTTTCCCGCTACTTCCTTTTATCCAGATTCGTTTTCGTTCTGCAGCCATTTGTTGTACTGGAATGTTGCTTGTAATTACGTACAAGTATGGCTGGTTCTGACACTGTCGGCAAATGCCATCCGTAGCGCTCCTCTTCCTTGAACTACTATCATCCTTTTGCATATGATCGTATGAAATAGTGGTATCTTGAAATTTAGTCGATAATGGTTAACGATTTCGTAAAATTGGGTTGCCTTCAAGATTTCTAAAAGGAATGTGACGAAATGTTTTGTTAAAGATGGACCATAATTTAGCATTCCCCCTCCCCCCTACCATCTAACTGTACTGAAATTCTTATGTTTTTCACGTATCTAGGTGCAACCAATTGCTGCTAGGGATAATATCAATTCCCCAATTTTCGCCCGACAAAAGTTGTTCACCATTCGCTGGGAAGTTCTGAATTTATTAAACGTCACAACACATCTCGTGCTACTGATTTCCCCCTCTTCATCTCCTTATGAAGTAGTGATTACTGGCTTGATGTATTTATGCAAACAAGATTGGTTGGTTGGACTTTGTTGCCTATTTTTTATTTTTGACGTATAGGTATTTACATTTATTTGTTTTTTCATATAGGAGCGATCATTTTTGTTCCATTGGTAAAAGTGATTCCATTAGTAAAATACGGGTTAAAGTCCTCGCCGTTCAGACCCACCTCTGTAATGCCTTCAGTTCAGTTCTGTTAGTGGGTGTAGTGAGAGAATCGCCTGGGAGGGCGGATGACTACAGTGGGGTATAAATATAAAGGTATTAAATGATCGTAAATATATAAACAAATGGTCAATTTTATACTGCTACATTTAAATTCAAAGTTCAAATTTTGCAATGATTATGTTTACAGTGGATTGGTTCATCTGGTATTTAACGATAAATTTCTTTAAAATTTTTAACGAAAAACAAGTTAAGTCAAACGGTCTTACGGCAGATTGTTTTTACGAATGGAGCTACCCAAGGCAAGTAGGTATCTAAATAATGTAAAAGTCTCGGAGGGTTATTTTGCAATACACTTCTTGCGTTTGCTCTCGCGAGTTTTACGCAAAGTTATGAAACATACATTAAATATATCTAGGCATCAATGTAACAGCCCATACAACCAATCTATGAATAAATACCATCATAGGAGCTCTTCAAAATTTCCGCAACGGCGAGCAATTCAAGTGCGTCTGCTCGATTGGCAGCCATTCGTAATACAGCAAATAAACGAAATCAGAATATCAAAACTACTTGCGTATAAAGCAGAGATATTTCTTCAATAAATTACCTCTCTTTTGAGTCATACTGTTTTTCACACATATTTGCTACTAGAGTTTTAATTAGCCAATACTCAATGTTGATTTATTTTGGCAGTATCTATGTGCTATTAGACGTAAAATTTGGTGTTGATTGTTTGACTGTACTCCTACAAAATTAGCATTCAATGCCCCACCTTCTATTTGGAGTTATTCAGCCCCGGAAGCACGTTTACCTATTCCTTAGTCTTTCTGACAACAGAAGAATGGGAGAAATCCATTGAATAGAAAGCCTTTACCGTAAATAAGTGACGGATGTCCAAACACGGGGGGGACCCCGGACTCTTCTTATCCCGATACCAGCTGGGCCGAGGTATCTGGTTACTCTAACGCCGGATGCAGACTGTGATGCGCCTGTCACGTCCCGCAGGCGCCTTTTAGGACGAACGGACGCTCGGTCGATCCGACTGACCCATCCGCTTTGGGCCATGAGCCGGAAAACGTACAGCAGATGTCCACCCACAGTTCGAATTACGTAGACTTTGGTGTACAGATACAAGAGTAGGTGCCTATGAGACGGTGGGTACCTCAGAAATTGGGATATTAGGTCCCTCTTCGGCAAATTGAGATGGAGGGTTCAACAGAGATTTTAATGCCTACATACCATAGTAGGTACCAACACTAGTATCTATCTCAGACATAAGTTTAATCTATACTACATATAGATAGGTACTATAAAGTAGGTACATAGGTACTCAGGTAGATAGATACAAATATAGACGCCGGTATGAAGTGTGGTACCTGAGAAAGATATTGCTATATTCGGTCCGCTTTCGGCAACTAAGATGGAGGATGGAGGATTCAGCAGGGGATTGAAGGGTAGGGAGATAGAGATCTTGCCTACCCAAGTATTTATGTAGTACCTATATTGCAGTCATTAACAATAACAGTTATATGAGACTAGTTTTGTTCACCGTACAGCAGATGCCAACCCTTCGTTCAAATTACGTAGACTATACTTGAGTAGCTAGATGAAGTATGAGTGCCTGTACGAAGTGGTACTTCATAAATTTCGTATTGAAATATTCGGTCCGCCAATCGAAAGGAATATAAACATGTAGGCCATTCATTACACAAGCACTGATGCAGTAATCATTACTAGTAGGTACTACATCTCATATACATGGGATTCAGGTTAAATTTTGAACATTTTACGTAACTCAGGATCTAAGTTTCATAAGTTCTGTTGATTTGTGTTGAAATTCCGATGGAATTTGGAATTTGGAACTCGGCATTTTTGAAAGCATTCACTGATTCAGCAGAGGATACCTAATACTAGAGGGTTAAATGGAAACCAATCTACAGGTACCGAGAATTCACGGTAGAACCTATCCAGCATCTGTTGCATTCATCAACATTAGGTAATGCTTTTGGTTTTGTTATGAGTAGACAGCACAACTTGCAACATTTTCAGACACCTAAGTACCTGCCTAAAATAACTATATATTAGAGATACCTAACATAATAGTAGAGGTAGATAGGGAGTAGTGATGGGCAAAAGTATCTATAGAAGGTCCCCAAGTTTCTTTAAAGTCTATTTATTTGTGTCCAGGGACCGGCTTCTTTCAGAGAAATGAAAGAAGAGGATAAGTATATATTTATGTAGGTAGGTACTTATTTATAAATTTACTAGGTACTTATTTATAAAATTCAAAATATCGTCCTGCCATTTAACAGTTTTTGATAGGGTGCCTACCTTTTGTACACCTCTGTTCTTTTTAAATACACCTAGTGTCTTTGTAAACGTTCCTTCCGTTGGAATTCGCCTCGTTAGCAACTGATGACAGGGACGAAGAGTCGTGGGGATTGTCTGTCTCTCAGTTCTGGCCGACTTGCAAAAACCTTCTTTCCATTCAATTTTCTATTCGGTTGACGAAAGTGAAGCCGAGGTGTGTGCAATTAAGACCAATCTTCAAATATTTAGCAATTTTTCTCAAATTTTTGTGATTTTTTCCCCCCAGGAAATTGTTTAGCATTGTTTAGCCTTCCAAAATCATCCTTATTTATTCATTGTTTGGGATGTTTGATTTTTTTCTCTTTTTTTTTCGATTTATTGAGAATTACCGCCTAGAATAACACCACTTACATACAATACTATAAATGAACAGGTATATGTGGGTAAATATGAAACATGGAGTACTTAGTTATCCAGTAATCGTGTCATGATGTCCTATAACAGATTTCTGTTATGAACATTTTCGAAAGTTTTATTTAAGCCATTGCAATAGATTAATTTTCAACGAAAATTCGCTAATACCGATTGTATAGCACGAGCATCCGTCAAGACTATTTGAACAGTAAACTTCTACCAATCCTAACTTATTTAGTCAACCGAAATCAGATATACTTAGGTAGGTACTCAATCTATTTTATCGTTTATGGTCGTTGAGTTGAAATACTTGATCATTGACATGGAGTAGAACAGAAAGTTTCAGAGTTTTGCCGGTATTTTCATTTGAAAAACTATCTATTGTATCTACAGCACTTATCCAAGCATCTAGCTCAGAGAAGGTAGGTACCTACCTAGTCAACTTGTGTCAGTTGAATTCTGTCTATTCAGTTCTCCTAGAAACGGGGCGGTCTATCGTTTGATGAATGATGACCGTCTTCCTTTAACTGACTCTAATTGAGCGAATCAATTCTTCATTGGAGAAGTCAAAAGTCAAGTGAGGACTCAACCATCCTATCCCACAAAAGGGGCGCAGGAGTTGGTTCCCCGTTTCAAGCAATCAAACCGGAATGTGCATGACTAATAGCGGTAGTCCCAGAAAGGGGTAATTAATAAAGGAGAAATGTGAAGATGAAGACGGTCAAGATAATTATACATAATTAAAACTTGTTTATAATGACACTCTAACACTATTTCTGGGCTCTAAAACCTATGGCGAACGTACAATTTTCTTTTCAGCTAAACTATCCGGGGACAACAACCTGACAGTCAAATAATGGAGCATATTATAACGGCATATTTGCAGAAGAGCACATACTCTGCACGTTTTAAAATGCATAAAGCAATGTTTTGCTTCCCCAAAACTGAAGGTTAGGAAGCCTTGTGTTTGTGCTGAAAACTAATCAGATTCGAAAAATCAATACCTACCTAAGTAATATTTTATTTTTCCCAAACGATGCGTGGTTGAGCAGTGGAATCCCACTTGGTCCCCCAAATTTCCTTGAATTTTTTCGTTGAGGGAGTAGAGAATGGCATTGAATGTACAAATTCAACATTCTGCAGAACTACATAATGCAAATAGATGTGGCTTGAAGGAACATAAACTTGCATTCAAATTATGCAATACTTATTAAATACAATCAAGGCTCTTTCTTCAACCTGTCAAGAACATCTCATTTCTATAAGTTTCGTAATTATGGTAGAGGAGTGTTTTTTCTGAGTCTTTTTACAATCATTAGGTGTTGTAACGTACGATAATACCATCAGAAGGTACATACCAACCTATCTCACACGCATAATAAACTACATTTAAAGCAAAAAATGTGTATTACCATCACGAAGAGCAGCATTCAATGAATCATTATGATAGCAACAGTTTCTCTGCCAGAAAGCTTTCCTTGAGAATCTGTTGCTTCAATATTATAAGCATCTCAATGCATATCTAACAGAGTCCGAATGCGTATGAATCACGGCAGGAAATGTTATTGCTCTCAGACCTAGACTGACATTAAATGGAAGGGATGAGTCAACCACCGTCCGCACATGCAGCATTCACTAAGTCGCTACAGTTTCAGTGGCAATTACTGCAGCGGGTGGTAAAAAGGGAACCAGGGGTCTACCCAGTCTTGACAGAGTCAATCAATTCTCGTTTCATTCTGGCAGTTCTAGGAGGTCATGCCTCAGAAGAAGAAAGCAATTTGTTATAATTGCCAGTGGGTAAAGGAGGACTGGGTTACACAAATCCGGAAAAAGAGAGCATCCTTGCAAAGCAGGATCAGTGGTGCAGAAGCAATATGTAAAAGAACACCCGTTACAATTGATGACCACGTGAGACCGAGACGAGTTTGAGAATGCGTTGTCAAATGACCGACAGCGTGCAATTGGGTGTTCAATCGAGTCTACCAGCAAGTGCAACTATTGTGGTTGGCTTTCAGTTTTCCCACTAGCTGTGGACAATTTGGACTTATCTCCTTCACAGTTCAGGGATACATTAGCAATGCGGTATAAACGTGTGCCACAGGAGATGCCAAGGTTATAATGGATGTGGAGCAGCAACCTTCTCACTACAGCACGTCCCAGACTGTTAATCAGGAGGACTCGTAACTTTGCGCCATAATGAGGTTCGAGATGTTCTTGGTGGGTTGATGAGTAAGGCTTGGGGAAATCGAGAACCTGTTTTACGAGAGGCAGATAACAATTCTGCAGGCCTGCGAGGGGACTTGGTATGCCGGAGAGTTTAGGAGCCTCAGAGTGTCATTGACACTGAAATTGGTTCTTTTGGCTCCCAAATAGTTTCGGCAGTGTTGAAGACAGCTGAAGAAGAAAAATAAAATGAAATATGTTCAAGCCTCTGAGGAACGCCACGCGTCCTTCACTCCCTTAGTTTATACTGTCGATGTGCTCTATGGCCCTGAAATGGTATAGCATTCATGAAGATATTAGCTGATGGCTGCAAGGAATGATCTGAGGGTTGCTGCGAACCAGCGTGGCTTCTGCAATAAATCTGGTCTCAGAAATGTGTATAAGAGGAGCAAGAAGAAATCGGAGAAGGGTTGATGATCTGTTCGCGAAGGGCAATGGGGCTGCCATACCCCAAAGATAATTTGAGAAAGAATATTGATATTTGGATGATGGGAATTTACTAGAACCCTCCAAATACTTACAGAATCTCATCCCCCCACTCTTGGAATCTCTCAGTTTACATTTTATACACTACATAATAAATTAAATTACCCACAGCCCTGATTGTATAATGTATTCCATTATTATATTTTATCACAGAGCTTTTGATAGTCACATATAAATTTTTCGAACCTTTTCTAAGTACAAAAAACTCATATTACCTAGTATAGGTAATGAGAACATTACCTAGTTACAGGCAGGTATCGAATCAATAATAAGTTGATTGTATGCTTAAAAGATCACTATAACTTTAGTACTTGTAATAAATATAGAATATAAATTAGGTAATGGTAGGTCTAATTGGTAAACTCTTCCTGTCAACACGAGCTAAGCCTCATCATCTCAAGCATTACCACCAGTTCATGTATAGTTTTATATCGTAAAACTTACATTAACTTATTGAATGAGTATATACAACTATTCTACTTATTGGTTTCTGCATGGATAAAGCCACTTGTGCGAATTTGAGACCTACTCTTCCACTGGATATTTATTCGGCAGATAGAAATAAATTGTTCGAAGAACAAAGGGTGATTTTCCCATAGTGTATTTGATCTGTAGTGCTCATTCATAATCCAAAATAATTTCATTTTACAATTTCATAAGCCCAAAATAATTCCATTTTGGGTACCAAAAAATACTTCCCACGAGGCAATCGCTGGGCATTGAGAAGCGGTTTTTGAATGTGAGAAAATTGCGTCATATAATAAGACTTGTCGCAAGGTTTTCTCATTCTACCAACACTACAATCTTCCCCTCCGCGATCACACGACAGAAGATCTAAACACTGGTTTCGCGCCGTGGGAAGGAGCGTATTTATAACGACTCCGCTTATAAAGGAGGAAAGGAGAGAAAAAATGAGTCATTAATTGTGTTGTGTTGTGGTGAAAAGGCATCCATGAGGTCCTTTTCCATTTTGAATGGAGGGTATCCTGGGCATTATTTGAAAATGTCCCCCCCTCCCTCCGATCCCTTTCTTCATTCTTTCAGAGTTCCTGCGGCAGTGTCTAACTTCCCGGGTATTGTTTTGTGACAGGGTTGGCGGCTGGGGGGGAATCAGGGTGCTCTGAACTACAAGCGCCGGTATAGTATTGTAATGGGACAACTTCCCGAACGGATTACGATATTCTGAAATGTAGCCATCAACCTTACTGGAATCAAATGTTATTGGTGCTATTGTCGCCATTGGTTTTCAGTTCAATCCAGTTTTTATGGTATAAACCCCTAAGAATTACAAGGGGTTCCTTATTTATTTATTAAAATAAATGTACATCTGAATGTTCAGTTTTTTCCAAATAGATCAGCTAATTCCTGGCCATATCTTCGACTAGGTACCTATATATTCAAATCTTCCAAGCTTCTTCCTAAATCAATTTCGGGTTATACGAATTATGCCATCGAATGTTTGCAAAGCATCATTTTCTAGAAACTATTTTACACCACGAATCCAACAACGCCAAAACAATATCGGCCCATTGATTCATACATATTTTATGAGTAAGAAGGTTTATTTCACGTTAACAAGAACGTAAACATATATTTTTAGTCAGAATGGTAACACAAATTAACAAACATCATATTGATGTCACTTCAATGAAATTCGAGAGGTTTAATAACACAGAGTATAGCCATCCAATAGGTAGTAAAAACTCCTAGATTAGCTGTATAGCAAGTACATTATACAGCATTGATGTATTCATCTTCATACTTCAGTGATTAAGGTAGGACATCCTGAGTCAATTGACATCAAATATATGATACGAGTATCTACATGGGGTCGTGAGTGGTCGACGTCATTATGATCAATAGTGATATATCAGTACGACGATGCGTGGTGAAGAACCTCATGATTGTGATGGTTTTGGACGGCCGTGTTATCACCTTCTCTATTTTTAAAACCTGAAGATACTATAAATAAATCCAGTGAAATGTATAAAACTCCTTCATTCACCTATATACCAATATACACGACCACCTGGCCATGAAAACAGTATATATGTATACTATACTGATGGTATTGTATATTCAAGCTTAGTCACAAGCTAAGGATGCTGAAGCGATGAATACAATCACCAATGCGGTAAACATGCGATTAGTCATTCAATGAACTCACTTCAGATATAGTAATCACTAATAACAAAGAAGCTCCACTGATCATACAAGTAGGTAGTCAGCAGGAAATAGATTAACTACAATCTCAGAAACGGAGCTTTATCGGTAGCTGAGGCAGTGCTGCCAAGTACAAACAGCCTCGTATTCGCACTAACTTTTCGGAGTCCGTATGTCAAAACGTTCGAACTTTCTGCTTAATTTTGCTCAGACTTTCACTAAATGGCAATATTTTTACAATGATTAAAACTATAAACTGATTCAGGTAAAGATTATAATCTACTTGGACCTAAGTAGGTACCTAATAATCTTTTCATAAGTTATCTAAAATATATGTTTTAAACTTACAAGGGGGAATGGAATCTGATTTTACCCTACTAATATGAAAGATGGGTCAAAAATTCAACTTTCTAATAGTAAAGTCAATTTTACTTTTACTTTGTTTATTATAGGATAACACGACGTTTGAGTATTTGACAACTTTTTTGTCCAGTATGAAGTGGGCTACAAAGATCCTAGGTACTCAAATAACTAGTAACTCGTTTTTGATTAATTAATAATTACTTAATCAAAAACGAGTTACTGTTATTTGATAATAATAATTATTATTAGGTACCGCTGAAAAGATTTGATGAATAATTAGAACAGAAATGTTTGGTAAGATCAATTTGTATATAAATATAAGGGATGTCTTGGATGGTTTTCTTACATTTAAACAGCAATTGTTCCAAAATATGCAGAGAATTCTGAAAAACTTGAAAGTTCCGGGTTTTTATAAGTATGAACTTGCGTACGAATTTTTGCACACCAGGTACAAACTGAATAGGTACGCACTTTTTGCCTACTCGGTACCAACTTTTAATTTTCTGATCTGGTAACACTGAGCTGAGGGGATTTTTATCAATTGATTCCAGATCAGGGTTGAGTGTGTACGTCAGGTAAGGTATGTACAGCTATTCAACTTAAAACCAGCTTGAAGAGACGTTTGTATTTAATTGACTCATTGTTACAGGAACGCTAGCGAATCGTCCGAATGAATGTCCGAAAAGGCGAAAGTGTCTTTTTGAAAGTATCAAATGTCCTGCAACAGCGTCCGAGAGATCGCTTTTATCTCCCAATAAGAATGGAACCCCACCGGCCAGACGGTCTCCGCTCCACATAAAAGGAGAGATTTCGGGGGTCATTTCTATATTTTTCTTCAGACCTCCCCCCGAGGAGACTAGGGGATAGAGGGATAAAGGCATTTTCTTTTCCTTTTCCCTTTTTTTTTCTTCATCCTTTCGACTCGAAAAGTGCGGCGGACAGGGGGCACGAGATGGTTTAACTCGACAATAGGGAGCCTTTTGAGGCCGCAAATGGTCACAACAGATGCCGCCTCACCTGCCCCGGCTTCTCAATTCACCTGGATCCTCTTCCTCTCGCAACAGTCCTTTTGCTCCAGCAAAAGGGCCCCGAAAACTAGCTCGGACCTCACGAAGGAATTATCACAGCACTACACTGTCTTATCGATACATCTCTAGCGACCTAGAGTTTTGTACCTACGAATTATCGAGAGATCTCGAATCTCCTCAGAAAAATGTATTGTCGTGTTTTAAAGTTTATTTTATTTTTCTCCCGAAACTACCAAGGTACCGGAAATATATTTTTCACTTTCGGGGTATGAACTATTGCTTTTTTTCCCCTTGCCAAAATCAAAATTTCCACTTGCATTAGCAAATTTTTCAACGACTCCAAAAATTTTAAAATCAATATTTTCGACAAACTTCTTTATTGAAATCCTTTTTGAGACATTCTGAAGCGAAACGAATCCTAAAGTTTAACGCTTTTATTATATATATATATATATATATATATATATATATATATATATATATATATATATATATATATATATATATATATATACTGATTTGAATGGTTTTTAAAACGGTTCCAGAGGAACAATATACTTTGGCACAGATGTGCGGAGGAAAATAGAACATATATAAAGATAAATAAAAAGGAAAAACTCACGTTATAATATTTCGGCTTTTGCCTTTTGCTTTTTATTTATCTTTATATATGTTCTATTTTCCTCCGCACATCTGTGCCAAAGTATATATATATATATAGGTTATAACTCTACTCTTCATTTTGAAAAAGGCAAATGCCGAAATATTAATAATAATTGTGTAAGCTTTCATTCTTTATTTGTGTTGTAATTTTCACTGCTGCCCATCTGTGCCAAAAGATATACAGTTCTTATAGAACTGTTTCAAACCAACCAAAAGTATATATATATAATTCCAGACTATAACTCCCCTTAGGATTGAGATTAAAATTCCGTTCTTGCGCCAAAAGCATTCCAAACGAAAGATTCTGTTGGCCATCACTTTGCTTTAAAAAATCACTAAAAATGACTAAAAACGGCAATAATCGTTAAATTTATCTTTTTCTCAGAATTTTAGTTAAAAAAAAAGTTGATCAACTATAATAGAAGCTATTATAATATCTATCTATTACATCTATAATAGAATAAGCTATTATAGAACGTTAAAAAATTTATTCACAAAATTATGGTGAAAAATGTACATAAATTTCATCAATATTTTTGCTGAAAAATCGATTTAAAAAACTGAAACTGAGTTCGGATTGTTACCATCCGGAGTGATTTGAAGGGGAGCAAATCTTCCGGATTGAATCATTATCCCTTGCCATCAGATATTGATGAAATTTTCTGGGAATGTGCGGGTTATGCTGAATAAGGTTCCCTATCAGATTCATTCTTCTCAAAAAAATAGTTCAGTGTGCGTATATCGCAAAAGTAAGATGCATGAAGCATAATTTTCTTACGGGTTTTTCGAGTTCGATTGAGAAGGTCGTCGGGAAAATACGATCTAATCCTCCCACATTAATTTCCGCTCGATCGTACCAGGTGTACTAGAGAAGTAGAAGAACTTCTACGGTATTCGTTAGATGTCGATGAGATATTTTAGGAATGTGCGGATTAGGCAGAGGATGTCTCTTATCAATTTCACTACTCTAAAATTATTAGTGTTAGCGCGCACGAGCAAAAGTAAAATCCATCAAACATCAATTTCTTTCAGCGTACTCGTCGGATATCGCTTGAATTCAGAGCGTAGTTCAGAAATGACAAATTATATATCGCCATAATGAGTTTCATCCCCACCATGACATTAGTTTGAAAAACTTCACGAAAAATAGGACTTTCTGTCCGTGCCTAATTTAGATTTAATTTTTCCTCTAATTCAGGAAATGGGGTTCTCCAGAGATTTTAATAATAACAATCAAATTTAGAAATATCTTGATAACGATAACGCTGAAAGTATCAAATATAAGTTTGTCATCATAAATTGGAATATTCAGAAATATTTTCGTGAAAATCTTAGGTAAGCTTCATAAATCGTTAAAAACTGCGATTGTAATAGCCAAAAATCCTAAAATTAGTTTGCTTAGCAAAATGCTATTAAGAAAAGAATTATTTTCAATACATATCATTGTTCCAATTTGCATGCACACAAAGAGCTGCGTTTGGAAAATGTTTGACATAAATTTCTCTCATATGGTCATGCTACAAACAGAGACTTATGCTTCCGCACTACCGAAGGTAGGGTAGCTTTGTGGTGGTGTTAGAAGTCGAAAAAGTGCTTGTACTTATTCGAAAAGTAAAATTTCCACTTGCTTTTTTCAGACCTTGCTGATCAATTTTGGTAGTCAGTGGTAAATCCTTGTCAGGCCCGAATCTGTTCCAAGTTTTAGTCCAATTTTGATGACATGCTCAAGTTATGCGGATTAGCTCCTAGACGGTGCCTATGACCTTCATTGCCGTCGGATCAATAGTAGACTGTGCGCATGCGCAAAGTTTTTTCTATTTATAAAACAGATGGCTGGATATATTGTGTGTAAAAACCTATACCGATCTTATCGATAAAATCATTTGTCTACTACCCGACCGAGAACTAAACTATTGCTCAACGTCATGGTAATTTCAGGTTTCAGCCTTCTCAAAGGCGAAGGCATCAATAGCTAATCCAAGGTGCGGCCGACAGACCGCTGGCCAGAACTAATTCCGACGTTTTGCGGCTGGACCTTCTTCCCCTCGGTTTTTCATCGTCATTCAACGAAGAAATAAATCATCGCCATCATCACAAATGAAAGAGAGCATTTGCTATGCTCCAGTTGTTTCGCCGTAATAAGGCCGTAAGTTTAACCAGCGTGACGGGCGCCTCCAGGTGAGAGTAGCTGTAGTCCCCACTCGCATTTTCATCAGGAAATCTCGCGAAAAGAAGACACTCAGCTACATCTAAGTCAAGGTCAACATTATTACAATCTCACCGTGAAATAAGAATATATCATTTTAATTTGTTGTTCGTGGAAATTGTTGATTTGTTGTTCGACAAAAATATATTCTCCTGTGAAAGGAACAATAAACTGCCAGTCGTGCAGCAGGCCCTCAGGAGCATATTTTCATCAACCTTGAGTTTTGAGGTTGATCACTTTAGAGCTCAAGAAATTATAAGGCTCAATTTTATGGTTTAAGAACTTCTTATAAATGATTTATACCTAACATTAAACAAGTATATAAGATTTAAGGTATATCTGCCGTTTTTAGCAATTTTTGAGCACAAAGACGTTCACTGGAAAACAAACATTTCTACATAATATCCTATATTATAAATAGATTTTTAAAATGTTAACCTTTTTTTGGTCGAAACGAACGTTAGTGAAAAAAACGTTGTCCATTTCCACGAAAAATAAAGAGTTACAATGTTAAATCGATTTCGACGGTTCGGCCCTCATCAGTAACAAACAATAACTTAGTATTGTTATTGTTTGTTAATGATCATAACCGAACCGTCGAAATCGATTTAACATTGTAACTCTTAATTTTTCGTGGAAATAGACGACGTTTTTTTTCACTAACTTCCGTTTTGAAAGTTGCTCTTTTTTTGGTCGATTTGCTTATCTTATTTGATCAGAATCGACAATAGAATTAGATATAGGTAAACATTTCTTTTGAATTTCAACCCTCAAATTGTACGTCTTGCGGTTAATTGAACATGATATCCAAATATCAAGCACGATACAAGACCCCGGCTGATTTTGAAATTAATGTTTTCTTATTCATGCGGGAGATCGAAAGTCTTCCAAAAACAAAAAAAGTCCAGTCATGCAGCATGACCCCATGAGCGAATTTTTGACAATTTAATTACTTTTTTTTTTAATTTTATTAAACAAGCACCTACTACCTACGTTTTAAACAGCATGGTTCTAGGATTGGTTATACAGGGATACTTCCATAAGAGTAGTTCAATCTGAATTTGGACAATGTTTCATGCAAATATTACCGATTTTTACAACTAGCGAACGGTATTATTTCGATTTTTGACTGATTTTTCAACTTAGAAATTTTTGAAAACTTGATACATATTCTTATAGGAAATTTTACGCTGATTCTGAATATACCACATGTTAGTATGCTGAAAAAACTATTTCGCACAACAAATCGCAAAAAACAGGCTATTTTGAAATTTTTGACTACCTACATTTTTGAAAATTTCAACCCGAAGATATAATCCGATCATGCTGGCCAACGAACTTGAACTTTCGTTTTGTGTCCTTAACATTTTTAGTTTCTAGCACAATTCTACGGACAGTTATCGTCTGGAATGACACAGTACTTACTTTTTTCCGTTTCACAGAATTCTATATAATTTCGGTTCACCATTTTATTATTATTATTGTGATTTTTTCGGTTTTATTTTGGTTATTATATTGGCGTTTATTGCGTTTATCATTGTGAAATGTTGAATAAAAATCATCTGATTTTGGTTCCGTATCGGTGGGTGCGTAGGTTCGTCTGTCTCCACTAACCTAGATAATAGGCATGTACCTAATTATAATCCAATCATGATGTATTCATTAGGGATTGGAAAGATCCTAGATGTTTCCTTAACCAACCCATCGCGTTGGACTAGTAGGAGCTTGTGCGCATGTCCAAGGTGAATTTACTGGAATGCTTAAAATATCACGTTCTACGTTTCTAATGACCAGGATTCGTTCAAAACTGATACGTAATTGAAGGTTGAATTCAAAGTAATTTCTAATGAACTTAATCAAGATTGGATAAAAAATGACAGCTGCGCATGCGTACACGCCGAATTTGCTATTGGAGACAATACTGAGAGAATATTCGGAAGAATCTGATGGCCGAATCACCTTTTGAAATTTCACATGTTGTTCAGGATAGATTGTAGAAGGTTCCCAACAAATTTAATTTTCATATTCAACTAGGGGGTCACCCCCTGCAGGCTTTGCCTGCCAACCCCCGCCATTGCGGCCTGACGGGCCGCCCATTTCGGCCTGACAGGCCTCTCATCAATCGAAGGGGGCCACCCTTTGTTTTTGATCTAACCACGTTTTTTGACGCATTTTCGCAATTTAAACGAATAGGTTTTCCGCGCATAAATCCTTCCAAACTCAACTAAATGAAAGGACATGTTTCACTGAGTGTTCCTAGACCAAAACGAACAATGTATCTCAGTTAGAACTTGAGATATCAAAGAACAAAGCTAAACATAATTGAGTTGTCTGATTTTCAATGCTTGATGACAAATCTATGCATAAATACATTTCATTACATATATCGGCCGGATAGAACGGCCGTACAGACTGTCATAAGATTTCGTAATTTTTTTTAGTGTAGGTATAACATAAGTGAGAAATATCCTTTTTGGTCGACTGCAAGAGTTCATTATTGCAAATGGTTAACTAAACCTGAAGGTGATGTTTAAAAGAGCCCGTAGGCATTTTCAGAATGGCTCAACTGTCAACCTCAAAAGGGGAAATCGGCAAATGGTCCCTTTCGACACACATTGCGCTGCCTGGGTCATATTAATGATGTATTGTCGCTCGCGTTTCATTGTCTGGACTCTCACGAATGAAGGTTAAAGACGCGGGAACTCGGTTGTCCTCAGGAGTCAGGGCACGTGTATCAGGGCCCACCCCCTTCTTCCCACGGACATTTTCAAAACGGACAATGTCGGTTACAGAAACTTTCTGCAGCAACATTTTCAAGCACTTAATTTAATTATTGGTTGGTATATGCCAAAGACCTCGCTTGATCTCCCTCTCCCTACGACAATGTTTGACATGTTTCATATCAAGGTATAGGATGGCCCGTGATTAGAATGCTTACAGGACCACGAGACGAGCACGAAAGAACATAGTCATGGTTGTAACATGTTGGTAGAATAACACGTGGAGGGGAGACTATCAAACTGAATGGAAAAACCATTTCGAGTCACATTTCTAACATGCACATGCGCAATAGTTATTACTCAACCAATCGTGATCAAATTCTTAGGACACCGTCGTTTGTATCTAAATACCCCTCAAACGAAATCAGGTCCATAGAACATAAGAAATCAAAGTTACAGCATATTCACATTTGTGCATGCGCACACGCTACTATCGGTTTGACGGAAATGTTATCGGTATGTACCTATTCGAACCGGTTAGGTACAATGAGGGAAGGTAGATGACTCCGCTTATAAAATAGTATAGATTCAGTGCTTGTTGTGTATTTATCAAGATTGGAGTACTTTGTGCCACAAGGCTCCTATTTCTTCCGTAACACGGGCCCATTGGGAAGTGACATCAACATTTGTTTGCGTGTTAGGACAAAAAACTGCTTTCAACTCACTAAGCTAATTTTACACCATGAAAGTGTTTTGACTCCCGGAGCGAGACTTTCTCCCATTTAACGGCCCTTTTGTGTCGTTTACGGCGAAAAACAAGGTGCTCGTTAGAGTTGTTCGAAAACAACCCATAAAACTCCACTCCCTCTAAGGACTTCCCAAAATACCTTTTTTCACATATTGACATTTTTTCTCGAATGATTCATCAGATTTCACGCAATGTGACACAATTTGGGGACCATGTGCTGTGCTGTGCTGAGCGTAAATAAGATGACAGACTTATCAAGTCAATGAGGACTTTGGGTGGAGAAGAAGAAGCTTTTCCGATTCCAACATATTTACGACTGTTTTGGATGAGGGAGTAAGTAGGGCCTCACATCACCAAATATGAAATCAATAAATGGAAGAGGGTTGAGTCTGCTCCGGTAAAACCTTAACACGCAATGTGCAACTATCGGAAGCTTTCTATCTAAATTATTCAAGGATCAGATATCCCTATTTACTACATCTTGAAGGCTCGAGAAGATACGTTCAACTTCGAGAAGTGGTCACGAGGGAGACGCACTCTCTTGTTTGAGACCGGAACCGTCACGTTTAGAAAACGCTGCAAATTATTACACAAAGATCTATTATTTTTGTATTACATAGCCCTTCTACGTAGAATACTGGTCCATAAAAAAGTATCTATCAAACTGAGTCTATGGTGCTTCATCGAAATAGAACTGGACGATGTCACCCACTAGGAGAAAATAAATGAATTTATTAAAAATAATCTTGAAAGTGACAAGGAAGAAAGAATTGAAAGATGTATTGGTCGGTTACACGGCCGGCGTGCCGCCCCCGAGTCGATCTATCCACTGAGCTAAGATCGTCTGTATAAAAATGTTAGCAACGCATGATTTGTCTATGTTTTCGCATCCGGAAATCCGATGGTGTTTTTTCGAAGTGTGTTTTTCCCTTGGGGAAAGCGAACAGTTCCACATGCAGCATTGTGGATGGTTTTAATCGATTCTTTGAGATTACATTATCATTGACAATAAAAAATCATGACTGTTACCTTAAAAGTTTTTGAGATCTCGATCTTACAATATTTCAGCCCTTAATTACTATCCTTTAGGGTTGAGCAAACTAACATATTATATTATAACAGGATATAACGCCAACATTGTTATTATACAGATGGGTTGAGTGTCCGACTCTGGAGCAGCACGGCCTATCACAGCGTCGATCGT
Source organism: Adelphocoris suturalis (assembly GCA_030762985.1). Taxonomy (NCBI): domain Eukaryota; kingdom Metazoa; phylum Arthropoda; class Insecta; order Hemiptera; family Miridae; genus Adelphocoris; species Adelphocoris suturalis. The sequence continues at coordinate 16,359,294 of CM061050.1, forward strand.
TCCACAGCGGAGACCAATACACACATTTTTTTAATTCTTTCTTCCTAGTCACTTTCAGGATTTTTTAAAATTTATTCTTGCATTCATTCCTTGCATTGCATTTATTTTCTTTTGGTAGGTGACATTGTCCAGTTATATTTCGATAATGTACCATAAACTCAGTTTGTTCAGACATTTTTTATGGATCAGTGTTCTGCGAAGAAGGATGTCCTGTCTAATACAGAAATAACAAACCTTTCTGTAATATTTGCATCGTTTTTCCATTCTTTGAGATCATGGAAGGGCATTCACCACGACCATCAAGGCTCATACTATTCGAACAGATCTACATTCGATTGAGGCATTTGGAGATCTTTCGTGGAGGACATATTTATAGGATTACCATAAAGTGAAATAAACCCACTGTATATATTTATGTTTTATTTGACGTACTTTTAAGTAGTGGTTTTATTATTATCTGTTGTCAATTATTTTATATCTATTACTTGAACGTATCTACATCTATATGTATTACTGTGACGTTTGTATTGCCCATAACTGAAGGTCACTAGAAGTAAAAACATAGTCTATTCTATCAAGATTGGGTACTAATGTAACAATTGACTTAGAAATTATATAGTTGAGAAAAAAGAAGATAAAAAAGCTTTTAAGAGTATGTGATAGTATAGTTGTATAGTTTTCCATGGCTCCATCTGTATGATTCTCAGTGAATTGGATTGCGATTGCATCACGGCCTAGTTTAATTGTAAGAGCAACATGCAGGTGATAGGAACGTATACTGCGCACTCACTGGATAAAACGATTTCAATTATTTTCCGAAATCCTAAAACTACTACATAATAATATTCCATGTGCAAAGCGAGTGATGTTGTCCCAAATGATACAGAATATTAGTTGAACCACCATCAAAATACGTATATACGGTAAGGCTATGGACACATTCTATTTTGAAGTATTTCCGTTAGGGCGAATTGTGTATTTTCGAGCAGAATCTCTTCACTGTATTAGATATGTGTCCCTGTTTATTTTAAATAACACTTGAGTCTTTAAGCTACGAAGGAAAATTTTTAGGTTATGAATATAGAATTTTGAGCATATCTAAGCTGTCTTAGTGATTTGTCTAGGAAATGCCGAGTTTTCTAGGGTCGCTGAAACTTTGTTTACTCTAATTCGTAAGAATGGGAATGACGACCATAAAACCTTTTAAAGGCACATGTTCGCAACGAGCGCTATTGTCTGTTGATGTTTAATGCGGAACCCTAAACAAGGAAACTCGACGATCCGTGAGAATCAGACGGAAAGATTTTGCGGACATCGTGCCTCGTCTCCACTCGAAAAATCACGTTTCGCACCATCTTCTCGCCATCTTTATGGTTGAAGTTGAGCGATTCGCGTCGAAACTTTGAATAACATCTTAATTGTCTAATATTCCGAATAAGACACCTGTTGTTATCTACTTTGTTTTAAATGCAATTCAACCATAATGTTAGAGCAGGCTCCTCTGTTTAGCGAGTAAACATGTTGGTATCTACCTTCAATATAATCTTTGTTAAGAACTTCGTTGGAGTAACCAAACTATTTTGCTTACGAGTCTACCTATAGGTAGCGGAAGTATTGTTTTCACTTTTGGGAGAAGACAATTTTTTGCCCCCAAAATCAAAATTTCCATTCGCATTTTACGTTTTAGACCATTCTGTACAACTTTGGTTCCGTGTCTGTCTGTCTGTGGGTGTGTGTGTATGTCTGTGTGTGTCGGTCGTGTGCCCAGAAATCCTTGTAACAAGCTTAATTTCCACAGTTTTTATTTTGTTTTAACGATTTTAGTCTCACCTCAACCAGAAGTGGGGTGGGGTGGGGGGTGCTTGGCATTAACAAGGTATCTAAAGGGACACTACTGCCCTACTTCCCTAAACAGAGTGCCACTGTGGACCATTGGCAGATCTGAGAGGCGAAAACAAGAGTAAGAGCATTCCGCATAGAAAGGAGGACCCCGTTTTACCACTAAAGTAAAGCGGATAAAAAAACCCAAAAATGAAATAATAGGTACAGCTATGACTAGATGATGAATAATCTCATAACTAAATAGGTACCTATTACCGATTAGATATGCATAATCAGCAAAGTGAAATAGAACTATGACTAGATGCACATTAATATATCACAGATCAGATATCACAGTTCGTGATAGAGCCCAGCGGCTCTCAGGTACAATAACAGGGACTGGACCTTGTCTGGCCCGGGAGCATCGAGCCTGAACTCGGAGCTTCTATGATTTGAGCACCTCCAGGAAGTGGCGAATAGATATAGTTAAATTATTTTTAAAAAAACTACAATTGGATGTTCAATTCTCCCATTCCTATCTATGTTCAGCTTTAACAAAATAAACTAATGATTTCGTACGCGATTTCGTTCATTATTGGAATGCACGTGTAGGATTCACTTTTCATCGTTTTATTCAAATGAATTCAAAATTTCTAGTTCAACAAAAGTTAACGTTGGAACACGCTCGGCAGATTGGTAAAAAGACTATGGTAGTGGTGAAAGATTCTAATACATGAATACACGAATACCTACATGATTAGATTGTATGAAAGTTTTCTAGAAACGCTGCACCTATTTCTCAAATTGATTATTCTGATTTTTCTTACTACCGAAGTTCTGGAAGCTACGTATTTGTACGGGATGTTGAGGATTTCCTATAAATCAATATCAAAATGTCCACTTGCTTTTTGTGTTTCAAGGCTCTGTAGGGATAGTCTATACTTGAATGCAGTCCAATTCTGGTGAAATATCCAAAGATTGTGTGAACTGGCCCCCATACATGGTCTTCATATGTTTCATCACCACCAGACCAATAATAAGTAGCGTGTGCGCAAGCGCAAACGTGAATTTTTTGAAACACATACTTATTAGATACAAACGATCTATTTGACAGCATTCACTCACAAAAGGAGATTGACCATGAATGTCATTGAGATGTGATCAATTAGAGAAAGAGGGGTAATACCGCCATCAAGGAAATTTAGCTATCAAACACATACAGTTAGTATTGTGGAAGCCTACAAAGAAAATCATTATAAAAAAAAAATAAAAAAATAAAATAAATAAAACCAATACCGCTGCAGTTATTAGTGAATTCCAAGATTGTTAGTACATAGTTATTTGATATCTCTTTATTAGAAAACAATAATTTAGCTCCAGCTTTCTTGGGTAAGACACAACCATTAGAATATAACTTTTACCACCGGCTTGTTATCCATTCCTCGATAGATTTTATCTGTCTACTTAGTGGAAAGTTCACAAATGATAAACAAAGGACATCAATGAGGACGCAGATCATCTTCATTATTATATTGTTTTCAATTTTAGAATATTGCTGAAACCTTATGAAATCATCATCAAAAACTATTTTGAAGTTCTCCAAGAATGTATAGGTTTGAACACATAAACAACCAGAAAAAATGCGGTGGCCAATCGCATTATAGGTACTTAGTATACACATTTTGTTGACATAGGAATGTCGAAATCGTTTCATTGCGAAAATCTGTCACCGTGGAAGATGTTCATGATTGGTAGATACCTTATTAGTTGATTGAGATAGCTTTTTGATTGATGGACAGCGAAAGTTGTTTATACTTCTAACAGGCATGGCAAATATTTCAGAGTCTATCCTTTTGTATCGATCTAGGCAGGATTTGAGCATAAATTAAAGAATTTTCATAATAAAATTGAAAGAAGCATTACCCTAACAACGATTTGGTTGGACGTATGGTTTCACTTTCGGGAGATGAAAACTTGAAAACTTTTTTAAATCCAAAATCAAAATCCCCCCCCCCCCCTTTTTTACGTTTAAGGCCGCTTTGAACGACGGTTCTAAATTCTAGTTTCTAAATCAACAGTTCTAAACAGTTTCAACAGTTCTAAATTTCCGGAGTCTTCATCCGATTTTGATGAACTTTTCAGGGAATGTGCGGGTTAGGCTTTAGATGGTACTCTATCAGTTTCATTGCTCACGAATCAATACTTCATCTGCGCGTGCGCAAACTTGAAATCCAACATGCAAAATTTTCTTACGTTCTAATCGTCCGATCTTGTCAAATTTTGAGGATCGTCGGGGAAATAGGTACGGTTTAATCATCCCATAACGATTCGAGAAAACCGTATCAATATTAGCTGCTGCGAATGAGCGATTGTGAAATTCTTGTAACAAGCATTACCGCTACAGGTTTCATCCGATTTTGATGAAATTCCTAGGGAATGCGGCTTAGGCTGAGGATGGACCCCCGACAAATTCAAAAAAATTTATTTGCGTGGAAATCAATAGGTATTTAACAAAAATTTTCCGCACTTTAGGCTGTGCACAATACGCTCAATTCACATCTACGACTTTTTCCAGATTCAAACTCGAATTTTCACATTCTCTAATCCACCCCGACAAACTAAAAGGAAGTTATGTAATCGGTTTAAGATTTTTTATTGGAGCACTGTAAATTATAGTGTTCTGGACCCAAACTGGTGCAAAATCTATAATAATCAGAGTTTATATACGTGCCTGTCAAGTTAACTGATGATTTGTGTGGAGCATTGGAATTGCAAATGACTTCAGTACCTTGGTAGTGTAAAAAACATCATAAGAAAAGGGTCTCATAGAAATAGAAATAAAACTGAAATCATAGAAATAAAACTGTTTTTCAAAGGAGAGAGCTTCCAGTGTCAAAGTACTCTGAATATGATCTAATTTAATTTAAAATGTTCAAAGTATGTTTTCCAGACAGCAAAAAAAAAAAAAAAAAAGTTCGAAAAAAGAATATTCACATTTTTCTTCTTAATTTTAAAATACCTTTTTTTCCCCCCATATTTCCTAATCATTTGTCGTAGTGACTCACATTCCTTAAGGAGGTACAAATGATGCCCGATCCTTTCCATTCTGGAAACACTGTAATATTGTTTGTGGTATTGATATGGAAAACATCAAATATAAATTACATGAAAGTCAATTTTAAGGATAGTACCGAGTGTGAAATGGTTATAAGATATTTTATCATAATTACAAAATCGATACCTGATAGAGTTCCATAATAGTTATGGCATCATGTGAAACAAACACCTCATGTCATAATTTGGCAGATGAGAAACTTTCATCAACTTTACAAGACAACTGATAAGAACGTAAAGCTTGCTTTATGATCAAGACACTACCTTTTATAGCAAACTTCGATGTTGTTTGATTATGTGCATGATAATAACTACTACTTTATTGGTGTTTGATGAAGCGTAATCGGCACGGTAATTAGTTAATAATATTCCTAATTAGCAGAAGTAGTTGGTAGGTATTGGAGAAGAAGCTTCGCAATATTGTAGGAAGGTACCTAACTAACTAGATGTGTACGGCACAGACAGATATTTTGCATTTCAAGTCAATTGAATTCAGTTGAATTCCAATTGTAGAGGAAAAATTATACTTACGGGTGTAGAGTGAGGAATGATGAAAGTGACGAAAGATCGACAGTCTTGGAAACAAGGCCACGAGCGAAACTCCAAACGGGCGAGCGGTCGAACACAGACTGGCGAGAGCGAGAGGACCCGGCGTTTGGGAAAGAAGCGGACAGTTAGCCGGCTAGAGGGGGAGAGAAATGGCAGCTGAGAGGATGAGGAAATGCTTTGACTGCTTCCTCCGAAAATGAATGGGGTTCGATGAAGGCGAAGGGAATTTACAGGATGCTCGTGCGTGGCGCAGGGGTTGCCAGGTGTCCGATATTTACACGGACTGTCCAGTTTTTGTCCGGGTGTGACGTGAAAGTTGGTCCAGACATTACCAAATGGCGTCCCGAAATGTAACCCATATAGCCCTTCTTTCAGCGGATTTCAGATGAAGGTATAGTAAAAACTCCAAAAAAGTTACAAATTAAATTTCTCAAAATTTTTCATCATGGAAATCCGTTTTGAGGAACTCTGAAACGATTCCAGAATTTTAACGCTTATAGCGAATTTTCGTAGGAAAAACAATGGGTAGGAAAAGGAATATGAGTGATATCGAAAACTCGTGTAAACACAGTTAAAATCCTCTAATAAACTAAACTGGGTCCCCTCATAAACTAAACCTTTGTGTAAGAATTTGCAGCTTTTTCTTTTTATGCCATATTTCTGACTATGTAGTAAACTTTATTACCCCATTAACAACCCACAGTTTCCATTATACAACATAACATTTTCCAAAATTGACGTGAAAATGAAGGGTTCTTAGTAATCATCTAAGAAGAGATTCATCATTGAATTTGACATTTTCATTCGCCAGTTATGATACACAGGTTTGAAATTGTCAGGAAAACCGTTCCAATCGGCATTGTGAAACCAGATTTTTATGCGAGTTGAATACTGAGACTATTATGGTAGTAAGGTTTTGGGATTCATTGTTAGTTAGCAACGACAATGGAGAATTCATTTAATGGTAATGGATTAGGAAAAAGCGGTCATATTTTATGCCATTCTTATTAGCCAAGCTGATCTACCAACAATTCTATCTTACCTGGTACCCACCTATACAATACGTTTTAACACTGATATTAAACCTACAAGATTTGTGGTTGAAGAAAGTTCTGTTTTAGACCTTTCTATCTTGAGTGCGATGAAATAGTCAGGATTATGTGGCTCGGGCCCTGGATGGTTCCCTACGAAATCCATTGTTTTCGGATTAATATAAGCTAGGTAGTAGGTACCTACCTAATATATCTCTATTCGACGCATTTAGCGAATTTTAGAATAAAATGAAGCTATTGCAATGGGTCAAATCATTTGAAATTAAAATTTTCCAAAAGTTTCTTCATGGAAATCTTTTTTGAGGCATTCTGAAACGATATCTAAGTTTGCGCTGAGCTATATGTGTACATTATATTTTTAAATCCGTTTATTTACCAAATAAGATAAAAAATAAAATAAAATAAAAAAATTAATAATTAAAAAAAAAAAAAAATCAAGCATTCTAAAAGAAAGGATGAAGTCACTAAAATCACTAAAAATGGCAAAAAACGGAAAGAATTATTATCTATATATACATTTTTTGAAGAATATCCTCAAAGGAAGTTTAAAAACCATGAACTAGAACATTAAAACATTTATTCAGAAAATTAGGCTGAAAAACTTACTTAATTTCAGGAATATGTGCTAAAAAATCGATGAAAACTGAAAAAAATGCTTAAAATCCAAAAATTTGTTTGAATTTTAGATTACTTATTAAAATTAATATGTAAAACACGCTTTCTTGCCATGAGTTTGATAGTTAACCATTATTTCTTTGCGCTCAAAGTGCTCGATTTTCCTAATAATTTAGCATACATACAATACAATAATTCGATAATTCGCTCATTCGATCATGCTGCAGGGCTGGAACATTTAATGATCTATTCATTCACGTAGTGGAATTGAGGAAGCTACGTGATATTTATCCGCCTTGTTTGTTTTTCAGGGGGGAGTGCAAACTAATGTGATTTGCGTTTCTAAATATCTAATATTCATCCTATTTCAGGGGATACAAGTGACTCATGGTGTTATGTTCCTAATAACTCCGTATGATCGTGATCAACTGTAGCGTCTACGGGCAACGTAAAATTATTGCGACATGTATGCCCTCAACAGTGTTTTGATTTTGATAGAAGTTTCAGATTGGTTCTATTTCGATGAACTTTGCAAAGATTTTGCGAAAAGACCCTAGATGTATCCTACAGAGCTTATCGCTGTCATATCATTGGTAGCCCCTGCACATGTACAAAAGTAATATCCTTGTTACAATCAGATCTTCACCAGCTGTCATCCATTTGCAAATATACTCTCACTGATTCTGCGATTGGAGTTGTGATGGTCAATTTCGTTGTCCCTTGGCCTTGATCTTAAAGTTAGCTACCTATGCGCATGCTGAAACAATTTTTTGAACAAGCATATCTTCCAATTGTTTTCATCAGATTTCAATGAATTTAACTTATGAATTACTTACTATTGATTGTGAGGGTTGGGGGTCTATTGGTCCCCTTTGAATTACTCCGCTCGTGAACAGCTTCTAAATTCTAGTAACAACCATAACTTTTGCCACAGGTTTTTAACTGATTTTTATATAATCCTCAGAGATTGTCGGGCCTGGATTTACGTTTTCTCCACCCATGGCAGCCCCCCCCCCCCCCCCCCCCCCCCCCCCCCCCCCCCCCATCACTCCCTCCACAATAGAATAATTGCAAAACCCAACTTGACCCAACTAACAATAAAATAAAGAAATTCATCGAGTTTTTTTGTAAATGTTTTGTAAATGTAGGTATTTTCACTTCACTAATCTAGTTAAGTACTTATATTGGAATTATCTATAGCTATACTTCCAGTTACTTACTTACTTATTTTTGTGGGTGTAATTTTAATTGATTTAGGGTATTTTAAATGAAATTGGATTACAATATACTTACAGAAAATTTGAGTTATAACATTATGTTATAACATAACATTATTATCAAAGCAAACGCGTGTTGATGATACTAAATCTACATTAATTTGATCATTAATGAAACTTTACACGTCTGGTTTTCCTGTTGGTAAACTCAGAAATTGTATCCTCAAAATCTGTCAAATCTCTCAAAATGTTGTCAAATCTTTTTCATTGGCTAAAACTGCATGAAAGAGCCGTCGCTTTTGTGGGGTGGTGGAACGTACCCGTAAATAGTTCTGGACCCTTGCGAGAGGAGAAACCGATCTCTCTATAGAGCAGTTTGAAGCAGGAGTACAGAGATATATTGTCAAACAAATATTCACATATGTATGTAAATCTATCAGCTTTTTTGAAACTAGAACTTGTGCAGTCTGGACAAATTCAAAGGTTCAGACTAATTAAAATTTTCTTGACGCAGTAAACCTTTAAGGTGAATCCATTCCATAGCAAAAAGTGATTCCTCCGTACACAACAACTTAATAAATCTGTTGATGATTTGAAGCAGCACTTTTCATATCTTCTGGATTCATCTCTCAGTTAATAAAACGCTCTACAAAAATTTGCCCGCGTTGCCCATGCGGTAATTCCAGCCCTTGGGATTGCGTGATTAGGCCGTAGATATCAACTTCATTCATGGTTCGAATTAATGGTAGCCTCTGCACATGTGAAAATGTAATATCCTTGAAGCAATAATACAACCAATAGCTGTCATCAGTTTTCAGCGTTAGTCTTAGGCATTGTACGTTTGGGAGGGGGGGGGGGTGTACTTCTTCATGTATCTCATTATTGAAGATATTGCTCAAACAACAAATTACCATTTTAATGATCATGTTTAACGACCCAGTTTTCATCCGATTTCAATCAATTGTCCAGCATGAGATAGAGGTGGGCCACTATATGGTACCTATTCATTGTCCTTAGATCAGCCACCATAACGTAATCAAACTCTTTTGTTTCTACATTAAAAATAATTAGTAATAAAATAATTGATTTCACAATTCCTCCAAGAATAATGCTAGTTCATAACTATTTATACGTAAGCAATCTATAATAAATAATTAGGTAACCCTATTTTCTCACATGCATTTATTTAAGTGAGCTAATAAAAAAACATGTTATGGATGCCCTCCCTCAGGTCTCATGTAGAGTGAATTATAAGTTATCACGAACTTATACCATGAGCACCCATGCAGGTTCAATACATATGGGGAAAATAGTGTGAGGCCTCGCACCAGAAGGCTCGCTCTGGGCCGTTGTTTTGTAGGAGATGGCAGCGATCCCCTTGTACAGGTGAATACGAGGGTTTCGTAGGCGCCGTGGGAGACGGTGGTTGCGACAGTTGGAGACCGTCTGGACGGTAAACGTCCGGCTGAGTCACAATTGTCGGAACTTGGAGGAATCCGGCGATTGAGACTTGCAGGAAATGTCGATCCAATGAGAAGAGGCCGATAAGTTCCGTCGACGGCGGATATTTTTATTATTCACCGAGAATTAGGTTAGTTAATGCAACAAGTATCCAATCCAAGTCAAAGGGAAAAAAAAAATCTTGCAAATTATTACTCATAAGTTAGTTATTTCTGTATCGGATAGCCCTTATACGCAGATTTCTGGTCTATAATTATTAAAAGTAGTTATCATTTATTGAAATTTATTTATTATTAATATTATCATTAGATTATTAGAACGTTATTATTAGATGCCTACCGAGAAGAATTTAATGAGATTTAATAATACAACAATCAAAGAAGTATATCAACTTTGACGGAGGTACCCATCAACTGAAAATTAATGAGATATAATAAAAAGAAATCTTCGACATTTCAGTCGCTATTGATTTGAAAATAGATCACGCAAGGCCGATCCAGAAGCTGAATTTTTTAGTCTATTCTACTCTTCACAATGAAGAAGAATAAATGACAATAACGTAAAGAAAGAGGCAAACACCATTAAAAACTGAAAGGTTGAAAACTTGAAAATGATGACATCGGGATGGTAACAACAACATTGCAATTATGGTATGTCTATTTGTAATATAATCAAGAAGTATTGCAAAATAGTATCGCCGTACCTCGTATTTTGGACTGAATTAATCTATCTCAGTACATGTAATTGAATGTTTACATTGAGACCAGTGAATGAGTAGAAGCCTAAAATATGATACACGTGGCATGTGACATTATCATACATTGCAAATGACTAAATTGTAGTATATGGGTACATTTTAGGACGTCCCTCTAAAGCTAGGCTTGGTCAATAGAGGGACGACCTATTGGAATTGATCCAGGGGGGTAGGGGGACAACCCAAGCATGATAAAAAAATATCCACATAAAAATACGTTTCAGACCATTGTAAGACCGAATCCATGGAAAAAAACCATAGATGTGTGTGTACGTGTGGGTGTGTATGTATGTGTGTGGGTGACAAATTTTGTTCACGCTGCCCAGGCCACAATTCTCAACTTTTTTTTGAGATTATTTCTTTGTTCGGTCCCAATTTTAGTCTAGTTGAACAAAAAACGTCGGAAATTTTGAATTTCAAGATGGAAGAAGGGAAAGGGGGTAAATCCAAAAAACGTGTTTTTTCGAAAAATTTTGTCGACGCCACCCAGGCTACAATTCTACATCGATTTTCGTGATTCTTATTTTGTTCGATTCCAATTCTACGAACCTCGGAAATTTTGGATTTGCTGTCGAGGTGGAGGGTATAATTACCGATTTTTTCAAGCGCTGCCCAAGCTACAAATCTCTACCAATTCTCGTGATTCTTATTTTGTTCTATTATGAATTCGATATATTTTTGGAAAGTATGTCAGGATTTTCAAATTTCATCAAGAAAGGGGGTGAATGGAGGAAGTAATCTGAGAGGGGGTGAATGGAGGGGGTAATCTGAGAGGGGGTGTATTTCCGAAAATCATGATAATTTTTTTTTCTTTTATTTTAATTCTCACCAAAATTATATGCAATCCATTCATAGGGACGTCCCTGCAATGTATGAATTACTTACCAATATGTTTAACACACAACCTCATATATTTGAAAATGGTCTACACAATATATGCATTCAATCAATAAAATAAACTAAAAATCGTCTGGGAGTGAACTCATGCATAACAAACCTTATAGGTAGCATAGATTGGTTTTTTCATTTATTCAATAAACTATCCCACCAAACAAGAGCCCCACTCGTATCTTTCCGATTAAGTTATGTGCAATTTTTTCGTGTGCCACCATGAGGCTATGCGCCGTTTACGGACTGCCAGACAGCGCCGGGTGGCGGGCGGTTTCGTTAACAGTGAGTATTCTACTTATTTTAAGATATTCAAACGTTCTGTACCCTTCCGGTTAAGTTTATGGCTGCTGGCTATCATACTATAGGTGTCACGAATAATAATAAACTTGGAATAATATCAGGTGATACGACTGTTGGCGTTTATAAGACGAGTTTTACTATGTTCACACCAGATCTGACTTACTCTAGTGATGATGATATTTTTTCCTGTCAAAAATCTAGCCTTTAATGAGATGTAAACGTTTAACCTAATCTGAACGGTTAAACGTACAGCGAACCGGGTGGTTTCATTTGATTCTTTGGAATATATCTTTCGAAAGTTTTGAGATATCGATTTTTTAAATATATTTCCCCTTAGATTTTACCCATAAGGGTTGATCGAACGTGATGCCGATGTTACTGACACATGGCCAAAGTATGATTTTTGAGCAAAATTTCATAAAGTTTCGTAAAAGTTTCGAAGAAAAGCTACGCGCCGGCGTTCGGAAGGATATGATTTTTCCGATTATTGAAACCTACACATCTTGAATCGTGAACCTACAAATTTTAAGGGGGGGGATTTATTTTTTGGTCGATTACAATGGTTACTATTGAAAATAATAAACCAAAAGTTCCAGAAATTTGTTTTTTAAAACTCAATATAACTCATTTCTGACAAAATTAATTAGGTATGACAATAAAGAATATTAAATTTCCCACCAATTACTAGGTAGCCAATGCACCCCTACAGCGAGTATAGTGAGTTGGTGTAGTAAGCCTTGAATCTTGATTTCTTACACCCACTGCCAGTATCCAACCTAAATTAGGAAGAACATTTTTTCCCACTTTTTAGAATATTTTCCGGTCGGCTTTTTGATTTTTGATGGGATTTTATAAATTTTGATTCAGCACCCTCGAAAATGTGCACCAAGCTAGTCGAAAAACTTCTAAGCATTCATTTGGACGAAAGAATAGTTAGGTATGGTTAGGGTTAGGGCTTTTGTGGTTTGGTACCTACCATTTGACTGAAATTCCGGAGTATTCACAGCGAAACGGCACAGAAACTGTTTTATTATATTCCCAACGCAATATCAGAAACCAGGCCGAAAGAGATGTGAAAACTGAGATAAGCAGTAGTGTGTGAACATTGATCCACTTACCAGACAACCAGAGGAGGCCGGACGCTTGTTTTAATTTGTGGAGAAACCTGTATAAACAGATTTGTGCTTCTCAATAGTTGTGCGATAATTTTTCATTTATTTATTTTTCAACTTGTTTGAATTCAAGAACACCGGATAATAGTAATAAAACTTCTCTCTTATAGTCTATGATCTACCTTCAGAGGGCCCTCCTAGAAACCAAAACACTGGAGTGATTGGTGGATATAATGGTGTCTGGATATAATACAGGATTCCGAACCGCTTTTGCATGGCGCACAGCGCCGAGTTTACGACTGTCATCCTCAAAACGATTCATAGACAAGAACGATAACAATTTAACAATCACATTAGAGTTAAAATGTTATTAGTCCGCTATTTAGTTGAAATGCCATGAGAAGGTAGTAGTTTTTAGGTCATAAATCACTGTTGCCTTCAGTGCCTTTCTACCTACCAACTGTATCAAAGCGGGGGTGAAAGCCTTTTGAAGTTATTTCCCTCGAACCTCCCAGGCCGATCGGTGCCTTGACACGACTCTCTCCGCGGGGAAACTCTGAAGGCGATGATGAATTAGGCTCTCCCTTTCAATTAACATGGGAATCCGTGCTAACCACCTACAATGGAAGGTCTTTGCACATTGCTCTTTCGATGGAATAGATCGTTTTAATGAAGTAATATTTCCACGTCAATGGAACACTGCAATGGAATTAGCACGTTGATTATAATTTTAGTTCAAATCAAGCCAGGCGTTTTAATGATTATCCGAAGAATCGTTATCACCCAATAATTATAATCGGAATCGGAAATTCGTAAACTCGAATAAATTAATTAATTTCAAATTCATTAACAAATTATTCAAATGGGTTAAAAAATTATAACAAATTATAAAATAATAACGTTTTTGAGAGTGCTTCCAGGTAATATCTTACCTTGAGATAAAGCTTAAAAAGAAAGGGAAATCGATAATCATCAGAAACGCTTGAATACGAGTCTGCAACACATTGGGACATTTTATGTCTTTGGTTGCAGACTCGTATGCAAGCTCTAAGAGCCACTCAGCTGATCCGGACCCTGGGCATCGTCAAGTAAATGTCCTAAAGAGGCTACATACGAAATTACAGCTTCCCAGAGTGTAAAGTATAGAAATTACCTATTAAAATGATTTAACCACCGTTTCACAAATCAAACCGTTCTCGCAATATTCGGATCACCTGCTATGAATCAAATCATCGAAACACCAGCTCAATGAAATCATCAGAAATTAACAAGCGGTTGCAATCATGTTCACAATATCAATTATTGAGAATGATCACCTGTGTGTAAACAATTATTCATATTACTATGCTTATAATTCAGCTTGTTGGCCACGCACTTCGCAGTAGTTAATATAGTATGGTTGGATAAATCGAGAGCTTTCGAACGAATGGTCAACGAATTTTGTGGGATGAAAAACGACGAAGTACCATTTCCCTAGCAACGACTCGGATGTTAGCGGAAATCATCAGTAAACAACTGGGACAATTTTCGTCAACAGTTTACGTAACGATTTTTTTGTCTATGTGCCAAAGCAAAGACATAAAATGTCAAAAAAAAGTTTGGTGTAGCGCATAGCTTCCTCGTATCCGTAAAATTAATATACACATCAATGAAATGCAAATTATCTTATGTCTCCATAGCTGGTGCCTAATGGAAATGGTAAATTAAGATGGAGTGTGTTTTCAGACGACTAGGACGTGAGAAAATTATGTTTGATGGAATTTACGTTTGTGCATGCACTGAGTGAAATATTTATTTGGGAACAATAAAACTGATAGGGGACTATCTACACTCTAATCCGCACATTCCCAGACAATTTAATCAAAATCGGACAAACACTCTGGGAATTGAGACTGTTGAAAGGATTTCACATGCGCATGCGCAAGGGCTACAATGGATACGATCAGGTTGAAATTGATATGGAATGTTCAAATTGTCCTCTCCAAACTATCCTCCAAATCTGAGCGAGATCAAACGGCCAAGACGTGAGAAAATGATGCTTGGGAATTTACTTTTGCGAATGCACAGAGTTAAGTATTTATTTGGGATCAATGAAACTGATAAGGAACTACATACACTCTAATCCGCACATTGCCTGAAAATTTCGTCAAAATCTGATTATAACTGTGGAAATTAAGCATGTTACAAGGATTTGCGGTCACACAGTAGACAGACCAACAGACACAGAATGGAAGTTGTCCAGGATGGTCTAAATCGTAAAATGCAAGAGGAACTTTTGATTTAGTAGACAGTAAATTGTTCATCTCCAAAGTAAAAAAAAATACTTCCGCTGTCTTTGGACTTGGAAGCAAAACAAAGAAAGCTGAAAAAAAAAAAAAAAAAATTGCATTCCATTCATAACACGACAATTTAAAAAACTGGCAAAATTTTCAAAATTGATTATTACATAATTGTCAATATATAAGACATTATTGTTTCCATACAAAATTGCTCGAAATATTTTTAAATAGTGCAAAATAGTATAGGAGTGAAAACACTGCAAATTCAAGGTCAAGTAGAATTAGCAGCAGATGTTTAGCCTACTCCTGCAAGCCAAAGACGCTTTGCGTTGTACATTCATGTTGACGATTACGTATCATGAAACGTAAACCAACAAATCTTAAAACTTTTTTATCATTTAATAATGATTAACAGGTCGTTTCCATTTGTTTTCGTCATGTCACGAGCGTGACGTCACGGTGGGGTTTTCTATTGATTTTCAAGTACAACCAATGCGTTACTAGGGAAGTGTAACTCCCTTAGTTTTCATAGCAGGAAAATCGTTAGCCACTTTTTGGAATGCTCTCATTTTATCACAGCATCTCATAATCCCTAAGCCTCTGTAGTGTCTAGGAAAGCTGATTTATTACGCTCAGTTATAAACTAATATTGCTAAGTAACCATAATGAACTAATAATGTGTAAAATTAATCATTATTAAATGATCTGACTGTAGAACCGTAGGTCTACCGTCCGTTTTTTTAAAATGTCGATTAGGTACAAAGGTTTATTATTTTCAATAATAATTCTGTCCAAAAGGGTGGATTCGAACATTTGCATCTCACATTTCTAATAAGTTCCACGTATTTACCTAGCTGCTAATGATTTTACGCCAAAATCAAAATGTTCAGTCACGTTTTACGTTTTAGACCATTCCGAACAACTTACAATCCATTATAAGAAGTTTCCATCCATTTCTTCAGTATTCTATTCGAAGTAATAATTTCTACAATTTCCATCAGATTTTGACGAAATCCTCAAGGAATGTGTTGGTAATACTGGGGAGGTAGATGGTCCCCAATTACTTTCATTGCTCACGAATCAAACTTCACTCTGGGTACGCGCAAACATAAATTCATCAAATTTTCAATGCATCAATTTTTTCATGACCTATTTTTTTGATCTTAATTAAATTCGGAAATTACGATTTACTTACCACATTTGAGTTTCATCACTATAGAATCATCAGTAGCTGCTGCGCATACGTGAACCTCTTATCCTTGTAACAAACACGATTTTTACAATTTGCATCCGATTATGATAAAACTTCCTGAGATTGGACGGTTAAGCCCCGGTGCACACGAGCGTCAAAATGACGCTTGACGCCGCGTCATTTTCAATCGGATAACTAGAGATACACAGCGGAGCATGGTGCGGTGCACACGGGACGCCGATACCTATCTGCAGCTGGCGTTGACGCGGATAGGTATCAAAGTTGACGCAGGTTTCTGTGGGACGCGCGTTGCGGGCGATAGGTATCTTGCCGCCCGATACCCCTAGCAGTACTCAGCAGTCAATCGTCCGGTGCACACGTGCAGCTGCGTCACTTCGCGTCAACCATCATTTTGAAGATTTCGGCCCACGATTTTTTGAAAAACTTCAATTTTCTGCACATTGATTCATTGTCAAAGGATACGAGAAAGCTACGTGCTATGCCCAACATGCCGTTTTTAGCGAATCTTCGCAGAAAATTGCTACTGCAATTATAAAATAACAATTTTCGAAAACATTCTTCATTGAAATCCGAGTCCTAGCTCCGAGGTCCTTCCAACTTTTCGTCCAACCCCAACCAAAATCCATATTCATATCAATTTCATTTACGTATACATATGGACATGTATGTGGGAGTATGGGGATGTTATTTAGAAAAAGTTCCAGTCATGCAGTATGATCGAATGAGCGAATTTTCTTAAATTTTATGTCTTATTATATTATGCTAAATTGTATCGAAATTTCAGCAATTGATTATATATATACCTATATATATATATATATATATATATATATATATATATATATATATATATATACATCATTCCAGACGATAACTCTCCTTAGGATTGAGATAAAAATACCGTTCTTGGGCCAACAAATCAAGCATTCCAAACGAAAGGATGAGTTTGTTGGTCAACTACGTATTTTTTAGCCCATTAAATTGGCAAATTTCGAAAAATGTACTAAAAAAAATCACTAAAAATGGCTAAAAACAGCCAAAAAGCGTTACATTCATACGTTTTAGCACAATTTTAGTCAAAACTAAACTATAAACGATTAACTAGGACATTTAATAAGTTTTGCTCAAAATTATGCTGAAAAACGTAGGTACTTGAATTTCAATAATATTCGCTTCTTCAATACTTCCGATTTCATTTTGACGCTCGTGTGCACCGGGCCTAAGGCAGTACCTGCATAGCCTCCTGAGTCACCAGTAGCTTTTGAGCATACGCAGCAAACGTAATATCTATAAAGCATCATTTTCCAATTGTCTAAGTGTCCGATTTTGCTCAAACTTGGAACCTTTCAAAATTATTTAAAATTATTTCGGTAATAATACCTACATTCACGTTACAGATAGGAGAGAGCTGTGTCTCACACAATTAAGCAGACTTTTTTATGGTGGCCCAATGTTATGGCCAACCAATGCCTGCACTGTACGTTTACCAAAAATTTGACGGGGACCCCTGTTCTTCCGAAGGTTTATTTGAGGCGCCAATGAATAATCCTATAAATTGAATTATTGATTGAATCGCCGCCTTCCTCGCGGATGTTAGTGGTCTACAAGCGGCCTAACGACCCCAGATAAACATTGCCCGGGTTGTTATTCACACAGGAAACAACATTTTTTATCTCTATCCTACGCCAACTTGTAATACGACAGGCTGAAGAGGGATCGAGAGGGATAGTCTGTTTACGTTTTAACGCGTTTTTGAACCGCAACGTCACAGTTTCCGGTCTGTCCAACAACTCGACGTCAAAGTCTGGCAGAACGGAAGTGAATTTATCTTTGTCGTCCGTATGATATGATGAAGGTAAACCACAGAGTATCAGAGGCACTTGAGATGGAGCAGTGGAATATATATATATATATATATATATATATATATATATATATATATATATATATATATATATATATATATATATATATATATACATATATATAGAAACGAGGGGGTTTTAGCGAATTTTTGAAGAAAATTAAGCTATTGCTCTCGCCTCAAAATTTGTAGAATGTGAATTTTTGAAAACATTTTATGCAGAAATCCGTTTCAGGTTATTCTGAATCATATTCTGAAGTTTAACGCATTTTTTATGTATGTATATATGTATGTATGTATATATGTGTCATTCCAGACGATAACTGTCCGTAGAATTGTGCTAGAAACTTCAAACAAATTTTAAAATGTTAAGGACACAAAACGAAAGTTCAAGTTCGTTGGCCAGCATGATCGGATTACATCTTCAGGTTGAAATTTTCAAAAATGTAGTCAAAATTTTCAAAACAGCCTGTTTTTTGCGATTTGTTGCGCGAATTAATTTTTTCAGCATACTAACATGTGGTATATTCGGAATCAGCGTAAAATTTCCTATAAGAATATGTATCAAGTTTTCAAAAATTTCAAAGTTGAAAAATCAGTCAAAAATCGAAATAATGCCGTTCGCTAGTTGTAAAAATCGGTAATATTTGCATGAAACATTGTCCAAATTCAGATTGAACTACTCTTATGGAAGTATCCCTGTATAACCAATCCTAGAACCATGCTATTTAAAACGTAGGTAGTAGGTGCTTGTTTAAAATTTCATTCCATGTTTGTCTATCAAAATCATAAACTAAAATTTCTCTACACGATCAATAGCGACTGAAATGTCGAAGATTTCTTCAAAAATTCGCTCATGGGGTCATGCTGCATGACTGGACTTTTTTTTTTTTTTTTGTTCCATATATATAAAAAACGACGTTTCGGCTCTGGATCTGAGCCCTAATCATGTTTATGTATATATTGCCTGGTAGGTAGTTACTAATGATAACAGGTATGCATTGTAAAATGCTGACAGAAATAGAAAACTGGTTCCTATCAACTAGGAAATATAAACAACATTACTGTTATTGTGTAAACTACTGTTTACAGAATATATAGAGTAGTTTACACAATAACTGTAAATTTGTAGAATATGAATTTTTGAAAAAATGTTATGCAGAAATCCGTTTCAGGCTATTCTGAATCATATTCTGAAGTTTAACGCATTTTTTTAATGTATGTATGTATATATGTATGTATGTATGTATGTATGTGTCATTCCAGACGATAACTGTCCGTAGAATTGTGCTAGAAACTTCAAACAAATTTTAAAATGTTAAGGACACAAAACGAAAGTTCAAGTTCGTTGGCCAGCATGATCGGATTACATCTTCGGGTTGAAATTTTCAAAAATGTAGTCAAAAATTAACCAATCCTAGAACAATGCTGTTTAAGGCTAGAACCATGCTGTAGATAGAATTTGATTCCATGTTTGTCTATCAAAATCATAAACTAAAATTTCTCTACACGATCAATAGTGACTGAAATGTCGAAGATTTTTTCAAAAATTCGCTCATGGGGTCATGCTGCATGACTGGACTTTTTTCTTTTTATTTTACAATTCCTTCTAGGTCTCCTATAATTGAATACGGGCTCCAGGAATCAAAGGTGAGGGATAAACCATAAAATTTTGTTGATATTCGAGGAAACAGTTAGGGTAGGCGGAATTTGGGTCACTTACTCTAATATTTGAACTGTCTTAGTGTCAAAAACAAAACTACACCTAGGTATGAAGATAATTGTAGAAAATTTACTTCTAAAATTTAATTTTTAAACATTTTACTGCCATTGGAACAGAGACTTTTTATAAATTAGTAAAACGGTAGACTATCTTACTTACGATTTAAATTAACACTTCTAGTTATTGGGCTAATTCTTGGTTAAGAAACGTTATTAAATTTTGGTTCATTTTATTCAAACCAAATAATAATAATAATAATAATAATACAGTGAAACTTGGATAATTCGAACCTCAAGGGACCAGTCAAAAACTTCGAATTAACCAAAAATTCGAATTAAAGAAGTTTTTAATGAATTGTAATAAATTATATTTTAATACACTACAGTACGAAGTAAAGTACATACAAGAACATTGAATACTGTATTGACCAACAGATTATTGAACAATAAACATAAAGACACCTGGAATGGTACCGCATTTAACTGCAACCATAAAAAACAAACTATTGTTTTTCAAAAAGGGATGATATTTTGGCCTATTTCCTTGAATTAAGTCTCTCGGCCACTATAAAAGATTCCAACGCATTCAAAGAGTTAAAGAATGAATCACTTACATTAATTTGGCTTGGACCTTGGACCTGTAACGTGGCTTTGTATTGTTGTTTTGGGACGGTCGGCGGGCGGGAGGGGAAGGGGAGTTATCAGACTGTACGATGGCACTGACTTGCATGCATTTGGTCTAACGCAAACCTTTTGCGCCGAATATCGTTACTAAAACGTATTTCCCGATAAATTTACAATTATTTTGAATCGCAGCTTAAAATTGTATACCTTAATTAGCACGCCGAAAAGTAGGGACCAAGAGAAATATTCGAATTGAAGAAGTTCGAATTATCCAGGTTCCACTGTAATAATATTCTTACCTGCATCAGCTCGCTTCTTCACAGGTCTTGTCAGTTGAACGGAAAAAACGCCAAAACGAGCGTGTGTGAGAACTGGTGATATTTTGTGGGCCCTTCGAACAGCAACAAGAATCAGCAGCTCTATGTTACAAAATGGAGTTTCATACCACTGAATCTGATCTGGCAGAATCCAGATAAATGATATGATCACCGATACCACGTCATTCTAGAGGGGAAAAAAATTAGTGGGGTAAGAGGTAAGTCAATCCTCGTGTTTACTAACCTGCCACGTGAGAAAAAAAAACCTACCTGTCTGTCTGCCTATCGGGAACAACGTAATAGGTTCCCTTCTCCGATTCCATGCGTCAGAAAAACTCCTCATAAATTACTCTGACAACTCCCCCTGACTGTAGTTTGACAGTGAACTTCCTTCCCGAGGATTTCCAATAAGGTTCCAGGTAACCTTGGGGAGGTTGTCACGCTAAAACGCATAGGGGACGCGAACGGATGCGCCCGACAATGAAAAACCCTACCAGGCAATTGCCAAAGGGAACCAACAAATTGTTTTTCTAGGACTCTGGAACCCCCAGGAGGACGAAGACCTTTATTTGGGTCCCTCAGGGTATTCTCATTCACTAAGGCGATTTTACCGCCAGCAGTATCCCCCCCCCCCCCCCATCCACCAGTCTCACCAGTTCCTGTTTACTATTTTCTTCAGCATTGAGTTCGGCGTATCTCTGAGGAATTTCACACTGAACTGCCTTTTCCTTTGGACTGTGGGCGCAAGAAAAGAGACGACATTGAAAAGTATTTTGTCCTTTGACGAAGGTTAAACGTTTATATGGCAAATGAGCAGGGTCTTGAGTGGTGAGTGGTAGGTACGAAATTAAAGTTGAATTTCGATGTTGTCACAAGTGTAGGTCCCTATTACATCACCACTACCTATTAATTGCCTAAAACTGTTTTTCACGGATTCGGTCTTTTTCACAAATGGTCTGAAACGGATTTGTATGCGGTTATTTTGCTTCCTCAATACCGAAAGTAGGGAAGCTTTGTGTTCGTGATTGAAGTCGAAAAAAATTAGTGTCCTCCAAAATCAAAATTTCCACTTGCTTTTTGCGTTTCAGAGCTTGCTGTTCAATTTGGGTTCCGTGTTTGACTGTCTGTCTGTGGTAAATCCTTGTCACGCCCAAAACTATACCAAGTTTCAGTCCGATTCCGATGAAATTTTCAGGGATTGTGCGGGTTAGCTTCTAGACCGTCCCCTATAATTATCAAAACCTTCAAATCGGCAGTAGCCTTTGCGCATGCAATGATTTCAGTTGGTCCGATTCAGTTCAAAGTCGGAAGGTAAATGGGTATATACATTACAGAAAAATTCCCAATAAATTATATCACTATTGGTAGACTCCGCTGTTTAAGCCCCTTCCAAGCATCCGATACCCTTCATATTGTACTCTTTTGGGAAATTCTTCTTAAGATCTTTCAGCTGATGGAATAAAATAAAATAAGTAGGTGAAATCGTTCACTGGACATGAGATTAAGCAATAACATTCACAAACTATCTAGAATTTAGTTTATTATTTGGGCAGTTCAAACGATAAAAGTTCCAGTCATGCAGCATGAACGTATGAGCGAATTTTCTGTTACACTCAGTTGAGTTTTAACTT
This sequence comes from Adelphocoris suturalis, assembly GCA_030762985.1. Lineage (NCBI taxonomy): Eukaryota > Metazoa > Arthropoda > Insecta > Hemiptera > Miridae > Adelphocoris > Adelphocoris suturalis. The sequence goes on from CM061050.1 coordinate 16,381,830, forward strand.
TTTATAATTCATGTTACATTGTTTTGAATTTGAGCATTTTTAGTGCAAAGAAATCGTTAAATAGGTACCAATTTGATGGCAAAAACTCGTTCTACATAATATTCTGGAATTCAAAAAAGATTTTAGATTTTCAGCTTTTTCTTGGTAGTTTTTATCGATTTTTCAGGAAATATTAAAAAAATTTAAGTACATTTTCAGCATTAATTTTGTGCATAAATTGTTTGATGTTCTAGTTAATTGTTGATAAACCTTGGGGAAGTTAAATGAATTCAGATCTGAAAGTTCGAAAGTTTGCAGTACGATTTCAGTCCCAATAATATCAAAACTCAGGCAAATATCAACTACCACATTTCTCAAGAAATTAGATTACCTAATAGAAATACCTACAAATCAAGTTAACCAGAGGTTTTTCCTAATGTCAGTTAGGTAGTATTGTAATGTGGCCGGCATATATCAGAAGCGAAAGATTGTTTTAAGCACCGTGTCAATGTTTCAATTAGGTACTATTTTGTAATACATCCGATGATACCCTATTGTAGATGAATGACCTTTACCACCATAAAACTGTACCTACCGTGCGAGGTATTATATTTACTCTAGCAGATAGCGTAAACGGAGTGCCTTGAGCCACCCTTAGGAAGGTTTTTTCTAGTCGTTGCTAAGCAACCTCAAAACTTCCCCATCGTACGATAAATTCACCAGTCTTCATCGGCGTTCAATGTAGGCCGGACGTCATAGATTTTTCCCCAGAGAGCGGCAACTACGTTAAGCCATGTGGTCTACACATATGACTGTAATATCCTCGGAAACACATCGTAAAAGTCATTTGCTCCGTCCATTAGCTACGTGACGCTATTTTATCACGGTGAAATAAACCGATAGATAATTCGATACGATATAATCCCCATATTTCCCGCATTTTGGTTCTTTTCCCTTTCTCCCCACCAATTTTTGGCCAAAAGTTGCCGGACAAAAATTATCAGTGCTTCCGGTATCGAGTACGCGCAAGAATGGCAGAAGTCAAGGATATGAGTATTCATCTGACTGCGGAAAGATTGACGACGGAATTGAAGGACATGGATATATACAAAGGATTTTATGAAAATTTACAAGTGAGTGTGTCCATTTACTATGTTAAAACGCTACATGTTTTCTTAGGTTTTGCTACAAAAAATTCAGATAAAAAAGATTTATATACAAAATTTTAGATACGAAAGATTTAGCAAAAATAAATTCATCCTAGATGAGATTCATCCTATTTATATATTCCCTCTTATAAGCGTCCACCATTAGTAGATGAACCAAGTACAACGTCTGAGCCTGTCAATGGCCACCTACCAATGTTATGAAAAATCACATTCGAGAGCGACAATAACCATTTTAGCAAATTTCCGTAGAAATAGGTACTAAGGCAATTAAATTACCTAGCTTACAATTTGACAGACGACATCCACATTAAATCATTGCAGAACGACATTCCTAAAGTTTACTGTTTTTTTATATTTATTTAGAAACGTATCATTTCAGGTGAAATGTGATCTTGGAGTAGACATTAAAAAACGTCCGCCAATTTGGATTTGACACATACCTTTCTCAGAACATGAATGTATGAATCATTGAAACGTAGTAAATATTCTAAAAAGATTCCCTAATACTCGTGGGATACTGCGTGGTTGGGCCTTTTCCGCACTTAAAAGTAGGAACTTAGTCAAATGTTAGAGCGCGTAAATACCTGGGCTTATTTTTCGATGACGAGCTAAATTGGAAAGCACATATTGGCTACACATATGATTAAATTGAAAAGTACGTTTATGTGTTCTATAACATAAGACACTTCCTACTTCCAAAAGACAAAATAAAACTGATATACTATAGTATGGTACAATCGTTATTGCAATATGGGATAATAGCTTGGGATGGTACCTATATTTTTCATATACATAAACTTCGGGTTCTGAAAAAATAATCTTGAAAATTATGCTATCACTATCAAGGTGAACACCATCAAACGAATTATTTGATATTGCCAAGGTTTTTACGATCAGACATTTTCTACTATATTATTCGCATCCTGATACAGTAATTACTCAGCGTCCGGATACGTATATAGCTCGATATATATCTGCAGGAAATGTTATTGCTCCCAGTCCCAGATTGGCTTTTAAAACTTACAGCCAACATTATGTTACTTAAATATCATAGAGCCCTAGATACCAACTTTAAAAGCCCTCAAAACTTTTCGAGATCCAGAGACAAAACATACGTACTAACCTCGTTAATAACAACAGGATTTATGCATATTGAATCAATATTAAATAGCTCATATGTTTAATAGAATATGTACCTACCTAGTTAATAGCTAGTTGTTTTGGTAATACACGATCAAATAGTAATTATGAATCTATATGTAAATTAACAAGATAGGCCAGGCAATTAGGCAAGATAGCTATGTTTCCAGCTATGTTTTATTCCAGACAATAAAATTCCTTAGGATTGAGATAAAAATTCCGTTCTTGCGCCAAAAAATCAAGCTTTCCAAACAAAAGGATGAGTTCGTTGGCCACAACTTTTTTAGCACAGTAAATTAGTCAAATTTCAAAAAATGTTCTAAAAAAATCACTACAAATAGATAAAAACGGCTAAGAATGGTTAAATTGATATTTTTGGTAGAATATTGCTCAAATAAAGTTTATTAACTATAAAATAGAACAAACAGATTTTATGTACAAAATTATGCTGAAAAATGTACTTAAAATTTGCTAAAAAATCGATAAAAACTGAAAAAAGCTAAAAATTCAAAACCTCGATTCGAATAGGAGATTATTATTTAGAGTATTTATTTATTATATTATTAATTTTTTTTCCGAAGAAATTTTTTTATCTTAATCTGATTGAATCACAAACTGACTTAAGAAAGCAGGAGCATAGACTGAACTCCAGGTGTATACTACGGAGAAAGGCTATGTAACTAATACTGAAATGATACACCGTTAGGTATGTACTAACCATTATGCATTACCCCCCATTCAACCTAAAATTTAACTCTTATCGAAAAACAAACCACTCCAATCAAACGAACCTTCTCGAAATCCTTAGTATTCATAAGATATACTCATAGTACGATAAGTATACGACATATAAGATAATTATACGATATATTTACAGTATTTATACTCGTACAGATATATTTACCTATTCGCAGAAATGCTATGGGTAGGTAACGTACGGAGGAAAATATTGCGGTTCATAATTGTTTCCGGATTCTACATTTTCAAACTCAAGCAAATAAATATTGAAGGGTATTGATACTTTTTTCCATAGGTATAGAGATTACATCGTTTTACTTATTGTTGACCTATATAATAGGTTTTCTAAATAGGGTGCCTATTTGTTGTACCACTAAGTATTCATTTTGAATCTAAAACTTTTTTATTAAAATGAGGCCAAAACTTATGGACATGGAAACATTAATATTTTACTTCCGTTCTAGAAAACATGTATTCATTATATAGGTACCAAACTAGAAGGTATTCCTTCTAAGTCAACTATTACTTTCAATAAAAATGAGGAGGTAGGTAGGTACCTAGATAACAAAATTTAGACCAATTTTCGCTTTTTCTTTTTGGAGGTGTTTTCATTCTTCTTAAATTGAGCACAGTTGCTGAAAACGTCAGCAATAAAACATAGACTTACTCCTGTTGTGATGAGATTTCTTTATCAACTCCATCTCACCCGCAGACTTTTATAACAAGGTAACCCCTGACTTTGCGTGTCAGAACTTCGAAACTGCTGTGATATACCCCCACAAAGAGGATAAACTTATTCATCATTTGTTTGGTCGATACCGACTGAATGAAGTTCACCCTTGAGAAGAATCTAGGATAAATTTGGAGGAGATTAAAGACAGAATTGTGAATCGTAACAAGGTTAGGATGAGTACAGCTATAATCTATATCTCCACATGGTATCTAAAAGTATTTTAAAAAATATAAATAAAAAAATAAAATAAATAATAATAATTAATAAAAATCAAATGATTGAAGACAAGCACTTGGGTATAATGCAGATGTGAATGTCCTGTTGACATTAAAAGGTCGTTGTGCAAGAACATTGTCCATATAGGCTACTCGTAATTTTATTATCATCATTCCCCTTTCAATTTCTCCAAAATGTATTCGCTCAATAGTTAAGGTATTATTAGAAATTAACTTTATTTTTGTTAGTCAGGTACCTATATCACTCAGATTGAACAATGAACCATTAGGACCCCCCCCCCCCCCCCTCCCTCACCAACTTTTTTGGCCACTTGGGAAAACCAGCAAAAAAGAAGAAAAAAAATCAGTTAGCCAACTTTTGAAGAACTTTGGATATTTTTGACGGTATCCAAACTCACTTAATCCATAACTTGCCAATTTTTCATCTTCTGATGTTCCGTTCTCCGAATTATCCACTTTCCACTTCTACATTTTCTTATCTCCAATTTTACCTACAAGTCATTCTTTTGATTGGAATTCGACTTTGACTTTTCAAATGGCTCAACTTGCCAACTCGTCAACTTTTACTTGAAGTATATTTTTAACTTTACTTGCACAGTTTTCAGCACACCAATTGTGAAATTTGAGAAACCTCAAAAGCAATTTATTGATTAATGTATAGTATAGGTAAACATTTTGAAACTTGAAATATTTGGACTAAGAGAGAAAAAATGATAATCTTCTAATAGAAAACACCAGTTTGAAAAATTCGAACACGCTCATTTTACTTAAAATTAATCAATTTATTATCGAATTTCCAAAAGAAAACTCAGGATGCAAAATCGGAAGAGTGTCTCTACAACAGAGCCTTCCTTTAGAAAAACGGTGCTAATGATTACACAATGGTTTATTATTTTTGTATTAGATAGCCCTTCTATACGCAGATCATTGGTCTATAATAATCATTAAGCCCCATTATATATCAAGTAAATTATCAAAACTTGGCACATCGTGCCTCCAAATAGGGTTCACACCTTTACATCTCAGGACTCACAATTTTTGAGTTTTTAGTAGGTAGGTGAATGTTGAAAAATTTTTTAAAAATTTCAAAACAACAAAACAAAAAACTTGGTAAAACGGCAGGTTGAAAAGGAAAGGAAATTACCCCCAGAGGCCACATCAGCTATTCAGTGATCCTCAGAACCTCGTAATTGTTTTTGGGGTGTCCCGAACGAGCTCCATTGAATTTCAGCAGCGTGAGACGATTAGGAAAGAATTGGCTTCGCTGGTTCCGAAGCTGATCTGGATAAAACGAGAACTGAGAATATTACAGCAATATAAAATAACCAGGTGACTCAGAAAGAGTAACGCCTAGACCACTGAAGTTTCAACGACCCTCTGTTTGCGCCCAAATTGTTAAAAGAACCAGACTTTTTTGATCAAACTCTACATAAACATAAAAAATCGTTAAACTCAAGGAATTTCAAAACGAATTTCCACGAAGGAAATTTTGATTCATTGCAATAGCTTAATTTTCTTAGAAATTGGCTAAAACGTTCCGATTTTCGTAGACTCGGAAGTAATTAACCTTCTGTTGTTGGAATAGAAATAATTTAATTAAGAATATTTCTTAAGTGTTTACTAATCAATAATTTAATAAATTAATATAACTGAAGTAGGTGATTACCTAACTACGCTTCTCAAGCCCAATAGGATACAGAACATAATAAACTCGATGTTGGGAAGTCAGAATTCCATTGGAATTATATTAGGTATCAGCTGATACAATTATTGCCATAGTTTTCAAGGCGATTTTTGATATGTTTTGCTGGTTATGATTCACCCCCTTCCTTGATTAAAAAAAAAAAAAAAAAAGATTCACTCCCGTGTTGATGTCTTTTTTTCTTGTCGATGCTTTAGCCCTTAGGGAAAGCAAACGAATAAACGCATAGTGACCCGGTTAGTTTCGTTCGATTCTTTGGGCGGATACCTATAAATAAAACTCAAAAAATCAATATTGTTACAAAGAAAGCTTTCAAGATCTCTTTTTTTTTTTTTTTTAATATTTCAGCCCATAGGTTCAGCCCTTTAGTGTTGATCGAATGCGATGCCGATGATACAAGCACATCCCCGGACGGTCAGTGATTTTGAAGCCAAATTTCCTTAGCCAAACCAAGTTTGGTCCAATACTTTTTGAGAAAAGCTTCGGACGGCTAGCGGCGTACGGGCGGATTTTATTTTTATATTCCACTAGCCGCTGCGGCTCGCTACGCTCGCCTCCACGTCCAGCCGGGGGGCAAGCCCCCCGGACCCCCCCATTAAATTGCTCGCTTCGCTCGCAACGTGTGGCGTGTAGGGAATATTGCTCGCTTCGCTCGCAAAGTCTGGCATGTACGATATGTTGCTCGCTTCGCTCGCAAAGTCTGGCATGTAGAAAATGTTGCTCGCTTCGCTCGCAAAGTATGGCATTTAGGGGATGTTGCTCGGTTCGCTCGCAAACGGTAGATCTCTAAGGGTAGGTTTAACTTCTGTAGGGGATGCTGCTCGCTTCGCTCGCGAACGGTAGATCTCTAAGGGTAGGTTTAACTTCTGTAGGGGATGCTGCTCGCTTCGCTCACTTGAGGAAGTTATACTGCCCCCGGACCCCCCATTAAATTGCTCGCTTCGCTCGCAAAATGTGGCAGGTAGGGAGTTTTACTCGCTTTGCTCGCAAACGGTAGATCCCTAAGGGTAAGTTTAACTTCTGTAGGGGATGCTGCTCGCTACGCTCGCTTGAGGAAGTTATACTGCCCACCCAACTTGGCAGACGTTTTTTTCTGTTGGAAATTTTTACAGACAAATTAAATCTTATAAAACTACGTGGAACCACGAAAAGTTTATTAGGGGATGTTGCTCGCTTCGCTCGCAAACGTTAGATCCCTAAGGGTAGGTTTAACTTCTGTAAGGGATGCTGCTCGCTTCGCTCGCTTGAGGAAGTTATACTGTCCACCCAACTTGGCAGACGTTTTTTTCTGTTGGAAATTCTTACAAACAAATTAAATCTTATAAAACTACGTGGAACCACAAAAAGTTTATTCGGGGATGTTGCTCGCTTCGCTCGCAAGGTATTGCTGTATATTTGTAGGAAACAATCCTAATTTATTCTGTTGACATGGCTCTCGCTTCGCTCGCAAAGTATACCTGTACACCCTTCAAGACGTAAGTGCGTAGGCCAGGCTCGCAACCTATGTGTACCTGCTCGCAACCCGTTCCCGTCAGGTGCAAGCCCCGCCTCATCAAACCCCTTGACGTCTTCGTAGAGCCTTCTCGCGTCCGGGGCAAAATTAATTTCTGCTATTAATCGTTTCGCCTCGCTTCTGCTCGCAATTTGACCGAGTTCTCGTCACTTTTTTCGATATCCGATTTCGGATTCAGATTCGGCGGACCCAAAGCTGTATTTCGCCCGCAAAAACCGTTCCGAAAAACGTACCTGGACCTTTTCCGTTAATTCACTACCATTCATTCATTCTGACCTGTATGTCCAACTAATCTGTATTTTTACTAAGGGATTGACTACTTGATGTTATGTAATTTTGAGATGCGAGCTTGCGAGCATCCAGACCACCAAACTATACACATCATTCTGACCTACACGTCCAACTACTCTGAATTTTTACTAAAGGATTGACTACTTGATGTAATGTATTTTTTAGATGCTAGCTTGCGAGCATCCAGACCACTAAACTATACACAGCATATTTCCCGATACTTTTTTCTCGATCCGATCGCGCCGTCGTCTTTCTCGTTTCAAAACCTACGAAACCGGTATTTTTCCGGAATTTTCGACGGCCGTTTAGAGGGGTTGGGGAAGCGGGGAAGTCCAAAAAGCGCACATTAATTATTACTTCGACCCCCCTCCCGCCCTACGGCCCATGGTTCGGGTGGGATTAGAAAATTTTAAATTCGCTTATACACCCTATCGGAAAATCCCAAAAAGATCCCCCCACTCGTAGACTCCCCCCACTCATCCGTTTGGCCGTGCATAGACACGACAGATAAACAGACAGACGGAGTTTCATTCTTATTAATAGTATAGATTTTTAGATTCTACGCATCTTGAAACGTAAACGAACAAATTTTGAGGGGGTTAAAAAATTGTTCTTGTTCGATTACAAAGGTTCATTATAGAAAATAATAAACCAAAAAGCCTTTTGTATGTATGAGTGTGTGTTTGTGTGTGTAAATAGGTGTGTGCCTGTTCGATTTGTAGCTAGCTGCAGCTGCGTATTATGCTTCTGATTCTTTCAATAAGTATGATTCTGTCGGCTTTTGCCTAAAAGTACAACAAGCAGGCTTGGAACAAATGAGATGAATTTATGGGGCAGTTTTTTGGGCTCTTTCGTTGAATTTGTTGCTAAATTCAGTCTAAATTTTATATTCCATTCGATCACTCATATTCACGACCCGTCTAAATTTAAGTGAACCGGTAGGTACTGTCAGATAATTCTTAACCGGTCGTCTTTACTCACCCTTACATACATAAGTAGATATAGGTACCTACTTATCAGTTTATCACACACTTCTCTACGTCCACTTTTTGCTTCATTAAATTCAATAATCGAGTGAAACAATGCTAACCTCCTCAAAATTTGTTCGTTGTTGTTATATAAAATATGTCGTATTTTGGAATCTACGTATCTTGTAACGTAAACCAACAAATTTTGAAGGTGAGAGGGGGAGTTTTTTTTTTTTTTTTTTTTTTTTTTTTTTTTTTGACTAAAAAGGTTCATAAAAGGAAATGATAAATCTAAATATTATATTATAATATGTATTACCTATATATATTATACAAGAAGTTGAGAATTTCCAGTCTAAGGAGTTGGGAAATGTGCCCCCCCCCCCCCCCCCCCCCCCGCACCTTTTTGTTGGTGCGACGGTCCTGAGAATCATATCCCACGAAAAATCAAAAATGCCTGACTGGACTTTTATAGATATAAACTAAAAATATCTTTGATACCAAATACGATTAGTAATTAAAAATAAATAAATAAATTAAATTTTTAAAAAATCCAAGGTAGAGGTACTGCATCTATGCTATTTTATAAGAATGAAACTCTGCGAGTCTGTCTGTGAGTGTCGCTATCACGGACAAAGGGATCCGAACCGGGTTTCAACCGGGCGATCTACGTGCAACCTCAACATGCTCTGCAGTTACCAGCACTTGCTTAATGGTAGGTAGTTCATTCATGTCGGGTAGTAGGACTTGGTGGTGGTGGATGTTTATCCTTCAGTTCTTCAAGTACAGTCTTGTCTTCTGAATTTACTTCTGTATCTGGTTCCAAGATGTTCCCACCGCCATTTTCTGTGAGCCAACGAACCGCCTCTCTGATTTTTCCCCTAGACACTAAAAGACGGGAAATTTTGGTCACGTGTTATTCTTATATAATACATGACTTTTCAAGACCCCTCCTGTTAACTGCTTTAAGACGGAGCTAGAAAACAATGAATTTAGCAATGCACTTAGATAATACCTACCGAGGATTTTCGATTGGTAATTCTTCCAGATAATTTCTGAAATCGATGAATATTCAAAATTTAGAAAAACTTCTTTGATTCTATGATTTCTTCACTCTCCAGGCGTAAGAATTTTAAAATTGTGCCTAAACTACACTTATGCCATTAGTAGCGTCAAAAATAAATTGTAAGAAAACTGGTATTTTAACTACAACTTTAGCGTTTAGCTGGTTATAAATGTGCATCGGATCACTCAAGTTTGAAGAGCTTGAACCTTTTTACTGTTCCTAAGTAGGTAAGGACTCATCGTATGTCATTTAAAATTCATCGAGTAGAATGAAAGTAATGGGTATTTCAGGAGCCACGTTCAACTGTCCCATTGGCGCGAGTGACATGATCAGCGGTCATCATTGCCTGAGTTGTGGCTGTCGAGACTAGTTAGAATAGATAAGAAATATCTCTAATGAACGTTCGGACTCTTTCCCCCCCCCCCCCGTATTCATTCCTAACTAATTGCTGTTTCAGAGATTGGTGGCGTCATCTAAAGTGAAGGAAACTGATTTCAAAGAGACACTCATAGACGCCATGAAACAAACTGGGCTCGAAACGGAGCTACGGAATACAGTTTACCACTGGCTCAGGTCCCACAAGAATCCCAACAACGTGAAAGAACCTCTGATTTACCTTAGAAAGGCGCAGGTATGTATACAAAACAAAAGTAGTTCGAATTAGAAATGGCAGGAAATTCAAAATTATAATAGGGTTAGCTCCTAAAAATCTCAAGTATTGATAGGTAGGTAGATTAGGTACCAAGATATCTAATTAATATCAATGTAGTATATATCAAGCGGACTTTTGTACTTAGTGTATGTGGTACCTACTTGGGGACGGATCAATGCATCTAGAATAATCTTCATGTATGATGGGAAGGTATGACCACACATGTATATATTTTTAGGCTCAGTGGGAAAAACGGATAAACAAATCTCTTAATTCGATGGCTGCAGAAATAAAAGTGAATTTGTCTCAGCTGCGGACTCCAGAAGAAAAACAAGAAATGATGGACAAATGGAATGAACTCAGCGTTTACGATATTGGCAAGTAATTCACATGAACAATTATCCAATGTAATCAAGTAGGTATACACGTGTCTCTGTGTGTTTCGTACGTGTTTTTAAGAGAAAATTTCGGATAATATGAAGCAATAAAATATAAACCCTGATATTTTGCAATATGATTGATCACAGAAAAGGAGAAGAATGGGCTCCGCTTTTCGGCTTCATTTGGAACTTTTGCCCTTACTCACGCGTCAAATGTTGCTTGATGTTTTATGTGTTTTTAGAAAATTTGAATAAAAAGGCCTGTCTATCCTTAATTCAGTTTTTTTTTTATTTTTCTCCAACGTTTTCTCCAGGAATTGGGGCTTCTTCAGAGTGACGCTAAAAACTAGATTTAAAATAACAAATTTAAAGTTACCAAATCTCTAACAATATTTTCTTTATGTTTTTATATTTTATCTAATATATATCAAGTCACCTTATTATGCGTGTTCTAATGACGATGATCTTTTTCGAAGACTTGAGTCAATATCGACCAGTGTACGCACCGAAAGATTTCCTCGAAGTACTGCTTTGGATACGGAGTCCCAACTACAGGCCGATAGAGTAAGCACGATATACCCTACGATGTATACAGCACACTTAGTACCAAATAGTATCAAGAAAACGAATAATAATTGTTCCCGTATTTTCTAGTGGATTGTTGAGTTGGGAGTTCATACATCTGCCACTGAAAGTGAAGACTCTCAGAGAACTGGTGAGACCCTGTGGATTAAAATCCTTAATTAGTTACGTACAATGGTGTACAGTATTTGTTACTGCGACCCCGTAATGTTTGTTTGCAAACCCATAATGTTTGTTTGTTGATGTATAATTTGTCCATTATCGAACTAGAGGATCCCTTATACTTGAAGAGCGGCTTAAACTATTAAATAAAAAAATAAAGAGGATCAAATATAACATGTGGGCAAATGTTCATAATTTGTTATAAACTTTTCACGCCAAATCGGTTTTACGCTTCAAATGAAAGGCTTTGCGCATCAAATGGACGTTATTTGGAGGTTCGTCCAAATTAATGAGTAAATAGGAGTACTGCTTATAAACATACATAGCAAAATTTACTCTGTTTATAGACAAAGTATTTTTCCCACCTTATGCGACTCTTCCTAGGCAATGCACGACCTACTCCTACCTCGATCTGGCCTGCACGTATTTTTTACTTTGTAACAGTAGAAAATCTTTGTCTTCTTCTTTTCTAATCATTTTAGAGCATCAGAGTGAGAGGTTTTAAACAATTCGTCGAGCTGTTGACGAATCATGTTCTTTTTCACCAACCCCTAAGAAGTCTTTGTATTCTTTAGATTATTTCATTTTATTACCTACGTTTTAATTTAATTTATTCCTTTCTTTTTACACGTTTAAGAGAAAGCCTAGGACAAGACCTTGGGTTGAATTACAAAGAAAGTACTTAGAAATTGTGCCTTTCACGGAAAATCGTGATTTTTAAAAGTTCATGTTGAGATAGCAAGCCCAAAACAAAATTTTTTTTTAATTATGGGAAAAACCGGGTAACTTATTCTGATGCAAAGAACTGCATGAGGTGCCCCGACAAAAATTCCAACATACCCTAGTCTATATCCTACCTCCCTATATACCTTTTAACCTTATTTTGATTAAATCGGTTTGATCAATCATCGCTCAAATTTGTTAAGGTTTGTTTGTTGTTGTGTCTACATGAAAAGAGAAATGTTATTAGTCGACCCACATTCTGAGGCACTTTCTTAAAGATCTCTATTGTAAGAATGAAACTCTGTCTGTCTGTGTCGCTTTCACGGCCGAACAGCAGAGTGGCGGGGAGTCTACGAGGGGGGATCTTCTTGGATTTCTCCCGGTCAGACTATAGGCTATTTTAAAATTTTCTAATCTCACCCGAACCATGGGCTGGAGGGGGTGGGAGTCCGTTTTAATGCCATTCTTTTTGACTTCCCCGCTTCTCCTACCCCTCTAGACGGCCTTCGAAAATTCCGGGAAAATACCGGTTTCGTAGGTTTGAAGACGACGGCACGATCGGATTGCGAAAAAAATATTGGGAAATGCATAGAAAGAAAAAATGAAAGAGTACGGTCCCGTTTTCTCGAAAATTTCGACGAAAAACTTCGTTTTTTTCCTCATTAAATTGACCCCATAAAGAGACGTTTTTCGGGACGGTGTTTATGAGCGAAATACAGTTTTGACTCCACCGAATCTGAATCCAAAATTGGATATCGAAAAAAGTGACGGGAAGTTGGACAAAATGCGAGGGGAAGGGGGGGTGAAGCGATTAAAATGAGAAGTTAGGCCGCATCAGGAATCTGCGAGCAGGCCCTTTTTACCTGAAGGGGAACCTCTTGAAGGAAGGAACCTTTCCGTTTGAAAGACATTTCAACACAATAATAGATATGGTTTTTCCTACACATATACAGCCATACCGAGCGAGCGAAGCGAACTACATTCCCTACACATTTTAAACTTACCGTTTGTAGGGATCTACCGTTTGCGAGCGAAGGGATCTACCGTTTACGAGCGAAGCGAGCAACATCCCTTACATGTTCCAATATTGTATTACACCTTTATGGTTGGGTTAAAGACCATTGCATGTACACAGCCGCACCTGGCGAGCGAAGCGAGCAACTTAATGGGGGGGTCCGGCTGGACGTGGAGGTGAGCGAAGCGAGCCAGAGCGGCTAGTAGGTACCTAATAAAATAAAACGTGATTTGACTTTTCTGTTTTTTTTTTTTTTTTTTTTCATATTATGAAAATAAATCTGTTAGAGGCTGATGGATCTATTGTTGGTAATCTGTAATCGAATTCAATGTTTTATTTATCAATGACGGAATCGGTTTCAGAAAAAATTCTACAAAGAGCTTTCGCGGGGTGAAGCAATGATGGGAATGGACATAAACGGCGAAAATCCTCACTACCAGCACACGTATAATGAAAGAGCACTTTTGGGAGAACGAGGTTGGTGATAGAACTTTACTGTAATAAGCAATAAGTTGAAGAAAAATTCTAAATGAAACGGTTAATACATAACGACTATGTATAAATGCGTAACTTTAATACTTATACCACTACCCCAAAAAGCCTGAGTCGACGCTTTTTACTAGAAACCACACAGAACCTAATTTCCCGCTAACAATACTCGGTAGGTTTTCTAAGCGTAACATCGAATCATATTCCATATATTTATATCAGCAAAGCAGAGCGATCTTGAATGTGTCTTGGCATCCCAAGGTGTAGGTTAGTGTCCTACAAAGCCAAGAAACCGTGGGATAGAAAACAGGCAGGTTGTATCTACCTATCTGATCCGTTTTCTTCATCTTGCAGAGGTCGAGGATCTTGAACCAACTAGGGTCCATGTGTAATTTTTTAGACCAAATTTCATAAACGTTACCCCAAACAATAAGCATATAGAATAAACTTGAAATTTGTCAATTGCGAATGTTGCTTATTAGACTGATTACCTACCATTTGATTCCGCCGAGAGACCACCCCAAAACGCTTTGGTTCAAGGCCGGTCATTTTTTAAGAAAACTAGATTTCTTTAAAGAAAGCCCCGTTTTTAATCATCAAAACATAATTTTCTTTCCTAATTAGCAAAGTAAAAGTAAAATGTACTATAAATTTGGTATCCTGAGGTACCAAAACAAGAGTTTTCCCTTACCGGCAAGTAAAATTTCACCCCACTCAAACAAGTTTTTGATTCCCTTATGATGAAAGGAAATTTGAAGCGCTTACCAATATATATATATATATATATATATATATATATATATATATGTGTGTGTGTGTGTGTGTGTGTGTGTGTGTGTGTGTGTGTGTGTGTGTGTGTGTGTGTGTGTGTGTGTATGTGTGTGTGTGTGTGTGGGTGGGTGTGTATTTAAATTTTAAAATTGGTGGTCTAGCCAATTTTTCATGAAAAAACAGGAACTGCCAAAACACATGAAATAAGGGTTTTTAAGAAAGGAGCTTTGAGACAGTTTCAATCGGAAACATTGGATAACTTTCTATTAGATCAGAAACTTCAACAAAATTCACTGTCTAGCCGCTAACGGAAAATTCTTAGTGGTGATGTTTAGTAGAGTAACGAGACCCCCGACGCGAGCACCTCCCACTCCAACATGTTCCTCCCTCCAAAGCAACCGCTCAGCGTTGCCAACCTTCGTAAATATCCGTAACTGCAGGGAGTTATTGTCAAATGTACAAACAAATAGTGAATCGAACTTGAACGCCAGTATTTTGAAGCTATTTTTCATATCTTTCAGATTGACGTAAGACATTAGGATCATGATTTTAAAAGTTTCAGTCAAGCAGCATGAACTTCCGAGTTAATTCTAATTCATATTCATTTATGAAGGTTTACCATAACTCATGACTTTTTCAGCATGCACCTTATAAGCTCAAATTTAAGTACTTTCATGAAGCTAATCTGCCTGATAATGTTCAAATTTCCAGGGTGACAAACTCGTTTTAATAAATATTTTAATCTTAAAATAAGATGAAAATGAATAATAAAACAATGCGGAATTCGCATGGTTATTTTCATTTGCTTAATAGACAGATCTTAACGAGAGCTTTCCAAAAAGTAGCTGTACGGTGGGTATCAGACGGCTCTTGTAATTCATTTGCACGATGACGTCACGGCCCTCACCTGTCTGAAGGAACCTTCAGCTCTCTTGCATTACTACTTGCGTGATCTTATCACCCGTCTATTGGCCAGACTAAACGGTATTTTGAGCTGCAAATTAGTAGTAGATGGTTTTCAAGTGTGCTGAATCCGAATCTGGGGTCAAAAGTGTGAAATTCCAACACATGAAAGTTCCCCATTAAATTATAAAAGAAAATTTGTTTAACGAATTTTTTGCCATTTCTCGAGTTCATAAATTTTGAAATCAGAGCAACTTTTTATGTTAACATTTTTAACTATAACATTTATTGCTATCTTCAACCTTTTGATTCATTGTATCTGAACACATATTTCAAATGGAGTAGGGAAAATAAAATTGATGCAAAATGACAAATTAATAGAACAATAAAGCTTTTATTTTATTATGTAGGTGGAACAATAAATTACCACCACTCATTTTCCATGTGACTTAGAGACTGACTTAGAAGAGAGAGTGACTTAGCTAAAAGAGTAAAGTAAAATCACAGTAAACGAGTTATAAAACTCAAGAAATTTTCCTGAAAATGAAAAATTCATTGTTTGGCAGTAAAATTTGTCCGAATCATGCCAAGATTCTATGTGCCGGCGAAGATTGAATTTCCTCTTCGTTTGGTATGTGCAATGGTCACAAAATAGCATGTTGAAACGGAGGAACATACATGAGGAGGAACATATAATAAAAGTAATTAAAACTACATATATAACATATAATTAAAAGTACATATAAACTGAACATGCATGTCAAGTACTGTAATCTAAATAGAACCTAAACAAAAACAATAAGATAAGTGATAAGACGGGTCGCTGTTCGGTTGTTACCCAGCGGGGAACAAACGGAGGGGAAAAGGCAGTAGGGTGGGAGGTGCTCGCGTCGGGTTTGGAACGTCTCGTTAGTAGAGTATAAGTGTCAGAAATGCGCATACGTACTACGATTAAATATATTACACATTTAATCAGAGCCGGCCCGAGCCATTTTCGTTACCCATGCGGAATTTCTGGTGACCCCCCCCCCCTCCCCCGCCCTACCCCTCCCCCTTTTAATATTGGATTGTAAACCAAAAAAGAGCAAATTTGAAAATAAAAGCGACGTATTAAATTTGGCAATTTCCTGTATTTCTTTTCAAATGACCTTGAGTTTCCTATGAGTTGAGCAGATTGTGAAAACACGATAAGACCGATGAGTGGTCAGTTGAAATGAGCTTGTTGTTTTCTTACAGAAGTATGGATACAGAAAAATACCAGGTAACATATTTGTAAATAAATTCTATTCATTCAATAATTAACACAAAAAATGAACCAATGTTTCAATTTAATATGCCGGGGGCGCCCCTAAAGTCCAGCGCCCCAAGCGGCCGCATGGTTTGCATGCGCCTCGGACCGGCTCTGCATTTAATACGCATACATACTAATACCTAGTATCAGACCACAAGGGAAATAAATAGGTTAGATGAAATCACGCAAATTTCACACTTACCAAAAACATCAGTCAATTTATTGGTGAGTTAATCTGTTGATTAGCGATGCAATGGATGAAATTATTGTAATAACTTTGAACGGATACTACGTGCTGTGAAATAATAATAATAATAAAAACCATTTATTATGCTTAAGAAAAGTGGCCTATATACAGCATACAGCTTTACAAGGATTTTGCATACATATTATAGTACGGCACGACCGGGGACCGGCGATTCCTTCCCAACCTCCGAAAAGCATGGCGATTCCTTCCCCTGTGTTGGCGATTCCTTCCCGTTACTCAATTGCATCCCGGTCAGGTGTTGGTTAGTTTTGAAGTAAAAATTAACTCTTTATAGGACTAAACCCTTAATTGAACAATTAAGTACTTAAAACCCAAATCAAAGTATCACAATCACCAAGTATTAAAATCACAATAATCACAAAATAAAAAATCCGTCGTAAAGTTCACGTCTCAATTTCATTGCTCAAAAATCTCCCCAAATTTAACACTGACCCTTTTAGCAAATTGGTAAGGGTAATCGTCGGAAGTTTGCCAAGCGATGAGTCACCGGTTTTTGTATTTTTATTTATTTATTTTTTTATTTACTCTTGGGAGTAGGTATGTTGGTCAATGTCATAGGTCTTAATGTAGATTTTGGTTTGAAAAGCTATTAACCATCTACGAAACTAAAAATGTGGGGTTGAGGTGAATGAAAGTTTCATTTTCACCTTTACGTTTCATTCACCACTAACAAGAAGTAATCTCCTTTGGCAGTGTGGATATTCATTGTAGGAAGAGTAGACAACAACTCATCAATGGACTTCGGAAGGGTTGGAAGTTTCCTACATTTGGTCCTGAGCGACAGAACACAAGATTTCTTCAGAAACATTGACAAAATAACTACATAAACGCGATTTATTGAATAAATAGATATCAAAATATTATTAAATCCTGCGGATGCATCGGGCAATGAGCGGATCGAGTTGGGTAGAGAGTTCCAGACCCGCGCCCCAGCAATAGCAAATGACTTGGATTTGATTATAGTTCTATGGCGGGGAATCATCAAAGCATTGGATCTGTTGGAGGTTGCAAGTGTTAATAGGGAAGTCAGGTAGGATGGATAGACTTTACTGTTACCTAAAAGTAGGTTTCTACTCACTGAAAGCAGATTTATTCGGAAAAGAATATCAGGCATTTAATAGCTTGTCTATTTATATATGGTAGTTCTACATCGAAGGCATGTATCATGTAGGTACCTAGCTATATATATTATATATATGTATGTTGTGAAGTATTTTCTCACACAGGCACCCGTTGGTTTATACGCGTTTTAAACAGGGACCCATTACCTTACCTAGGTATTCAAATATGTATCATATTCAAATTTAGTTTCACTTAATTATTGATGGTGCTTATTGTGTCAACAGTATTAACATGCCGCCATGCACCCGTTACACAGGAGTACCTTAAGAAGGGGGCACCGCGGTCTTTACGAGCTCGTCTATGGGCGCAAGTACTGGGCGCAGAAACAGGACCCCAGGTAGTTTGATAATAAATTAGGTATAATAAATCAGTGACGCTTACTAGTTGCATGACAACGTGATGGTAGGGGTGTCACTAAATGTTTGGCCTCCAAATTTTAACAAAAGTTACGTGAGAATAAGTTACCTCACCCAGCTCAATAAGCCGAAAACTGCTTTGACGACAGTGATATATATGTCAAGACTACAACTTAGGCAAAAGGTAATCAAAGCAAGGGGATCATCTCAAACCGTAATCTCAAATATTACCATATACAGGGTGATTCCCTCGCAGATGCAAAAAACATTTTGGGTGAAACTACATCAAAAATGGAGTAAAATGCCGCCAACCGCATATTTTTATCTTAATCCGTACTCGAGATATGATTTTTTAAAGGTTTTTTCAGGAATACCGTGTTTTTTTGTTTTAAACTCGGATTTCTCCACTTTGCTTCATTTAATTTTAACTTTCAACCTCATTTTCGGTATCAACATTAAATTTCCTATAAGAATAGTGTACTTTGGTTCTTAAAAAGTACCATCCGAAGACCCTCACATCAGCTCAAACATTGACGATTTTAAAAAAACAATATTTCTGAAAATCTTTAAAACTTTACTACTCTTTCAAAACGAATCCTGGAAACTGACAAATCTCATGAAAACTGCTTCATCTAATATGCTTTCCAACAGTATTATCAATTTTACTTTTATTTTGTTATTTAGGGGAGAAAATAATGTTTTAATGTTAAAAAATGTGGGTTTTTCAATGAAATTGTTGGTTTTCTCGAAAGATGACCCTCCATGAACCAACGAGTATGGGGTCGGTTTCTATGTATTTTTTCTCGCTGGATCGAATGGAAACTCTTGCAGATCTCTCAACTACGTTATAATCGAGTTTTACACTTTAATTAACTAGTTTTACCCCATAACACACATACATTTAATCGTAACAAACAAACAAAACATTTGCGATTTTAAGTGTAAAACTCGGTTATAACGGAGTTGGAGAGATCTACAAATGTTACCATTCGATACAGCGTGAAAAAATACATAGAAACCGACCCCATACTCGTAGGTTCATGGAGGGTCATCTTCCGAAAAAACCAACAATTTCATTGAAAAACCCACATTTTTTAACATAAGAATCTAATATAAATCGGATGAAAACTGTGGAAGTAAAGCTAGTTACTGGAATAGTACATATTCGTATTCTCAGAGGCATTACATAGAATTCAGATAAAATGTATAAAAATCATGATTGATACAAAGACTTTACTACCAATTTATTTCATGTGCAGATACAAGGCCCCCCGAATCCGGCAGAGATAAAAATTATAGGTTAAAGGCTGAACCATCACAATCCTTTACATTTCGTCGAAATGGAATACAAACTGTAGAAGTTATTATTCTTTCTAGGATTTTACGTTTGTACACGCGTAGAGGCTAGGTAGGTGCTGCCGAGCAGTGATGAAATTCACAGCAGGCCATCCAGCACCCAACACACGCAATCTCTGAATATTTAATTGAAATCAGACTTAAGTCAGTATAGTTTTGCCCTTTACAAAGACCGTTGAACTCGTAGACAGACTCGAAGGTCTAAATAAAGATATTCTGATTTTGGAGATTTTGGACTTCCTTGATCCACACTCCCCCCCCCCCATCAATGTGCCCGCTTCCTTGATAGACTCAACTGACTGGGTACCACTTACCCATGTTTTGATATTCTTAGGCTAGGTACCTACTAATTAACTTTTTGGAAATTGCAGGAGGAGAAATATTTCCAAGGACTGAAAGCTTTGGTGATGCAATACAACCTAATGACGGACAAACTCATAATCAAGGTAACTATACCTTCCTACCATGAGCGCCTAAGACAAAACAAAAGTGCTTAAGTAGGAAACTAACATTTACCCATTATACAGGTGTTGGTCATAAGTAACGTAAAAAAAGAAAGAAAAAACTTTAATTGGGCGATAAAAGGCTGAATCTCAGTTTTTTATATTTCGTAATAAAATTAGCATTGTGGAACATGTTTTTGCTTTGACCTAGCAGTAAGAAAAAAAAATCGAGTCACGAAAGAAGGGCAGCTATTATTCGCACTAATAACGTTGCTACTTACCACCGAGGTCCCCCACAGCTAGAATTTCCCCTTCCAATCTTCCCAGTCCATATATTATAATCGTCTGTTTCATTTTCGGATTTATTCATCAAAAGTAGTTGTAATTTGATTCCTAACCATATTTTTTGACCTTCTTAGGTAGGTACCTAAGCAAAGATCCTTTTGCCACCTATTGACTGGTAGGCGGGTAAATGTGACAAAATATGGAGCCAACCTGATCAGCTCTACGATTTTTGAGGCCATTTTCTGTGCTAGTCGACCTGTAAAGACCCGTGAGTTGTCTACCCCATTCAACTTAAATTAAAATTTAATAAAGAGCCGCTAAAAAAACAATTACATAGTACCCAGTCGCCCTGATTAGCTGAGTGACATCTAGCGAGAGATAGAGGAAAAACTTTTGGTAGGCGAAAACTCTCAAAATTTTGGCATTTTCTTATAACTAACTAAGAACTTCCAAGTCCCACAGAAACTTTCTTTAGATCCCTCAAAAATCAACGTAAGCGAAATTCCCAACAAAACTCTAATCAAAATTGAATTTATAATATCTTAATAAGAGCTAATATCTTAATAAGCTCAATGTGAGGTTTGATAAAGTTACCACACTTCAAAGATTATAAAAGGAAGGGTTAAAATAACACAGTTTGATAAAGTCACCACACTTCAAAGATTATAAAAGGAAGGGTTAAAATAATATACATCTGAGGGAATATCGTCCTCATTCTTAAATTTTGGTTGAAGTGAAATTTTCTGTGGAAAATGTAATGTTACAAGTAAAAAACTGGTGGGAAGTATACCTAACATAATAGGAGTACCTACCTATATCATTATTCTCATTGCTCCCGGTTCATTCCTTTGATCGTGACGATATCCGATCCACTCTTCATAAATAAGCGCGTTGTGTGGCACCATAGTTACAGTAGCCTAGCAGGTTTATAGTTGGATTTATGCGACATTAAATTGAGTATTTTTTCGATATCTCTCGACCAATGATATAAATGATGCAGGTAGGGATGCAAAATCGGTAGCCAACAATCGATTTTCAATCGAGAGCTCACGATCGATTGTACCAATTAATCGGGCTAAAAAATCGATTTTTAATAAAAATCGATTTTTAACACAAAAATTATCTTTTATATAAAAACAGCATGATGAGATGGCTACCTTCTGCTTCAGTGTAGTTAAAGATTATACATTATAATTCTAACTCGAAATAATTGAAGATAATAAAATTCAAGTTAAAATATCATTTTAATATCATAGGGTGATGAATTACAATTCAATTTCAAAAATTACTTTATAATTAGTTATAAAAGGACCCTATCCTTAATAATAATATCCTTTATGTTGATACTTCTCCACTATTCTCATCCATGTCCCATATCCAGTCATTTATTATTTTTTTAATAATTAGCCCTGGGGTCCTAGCAATTTTTGGGAGTCAATTTTTTTCCGCGCACGAAACATATAGTGTTACAGTGATTTCCGCCTACAACCGAGTCGTTGCTAGGGAAATGGTACTTCGTCGTTTTTCATCCCACAAAATTCGTTGACCATTCGTCCGAAAGCTCTCCATTTATCCAACAATATTATGTTAACTACTGCGAAGTGCGTGTCCAACAAACTGAGTTATGAGCATGGTTATATAAATAATTGTTTACACACAGGTGATCATTCTCAATAATTGATATTGTGAACATGATTGCAACCGCTTGTTAATTTCGAATCAATATCGAGGAGAAAACATGATACATGGTTGAAATTTTTGGTTCTAGTTTTTCAAGTTGATTTCTCTTTTTGTTTTGCACAGTAGTAAATTGTACAGGCGTGGGGCTATAAACGTGAATGATTTCTGGAACTTTTCTATATTTGCTTGGGGGAGTTTAACCTGTTTAGTTCTGTTTTCCTGCTTTAATGTATCTTTACTTTTTGAAATGTATATTTTTAATGTCTTTGAAATTAGAAGTTTTTTTATTGGCATTATTTTTATTTATTTATTTATTTATTTTTTTTGAAGAGAGGAAGGGAAGGTGTTGTTTTATACTTAAAGTGTTGTTTTAAAAGCCAACCTGTTCGTTTTTTATACTTTGCTGTTGTCTATTCTCTCCTTTTCGTGGGTCTGCTGCGTAGGTACACATACAATACAATGAGTAGTAAAATACAGAAAACAAACACCGCAATGAAAATCGATTTCACAAAAATAATCGATTTTTGGATAAAAATCGGTACGATTAGTCGATTGCAAAAAAATCGGAAATCGGAGGTAAAAAATCGATTATTCGATTTAATTGAAAATCGATTAGCATCCCTAATGCAGAGGTACCTTCACCAGTTAGTGTTATCCAAATATTTCAACAGAAACAGGAAAGTGTAGGCACCTAAGAAAAATTAGTCCTCTAGAAGAAAATATCAACGGTCCAGTGGGTCGAGAAATCCTCAGCAACTGCGTAAATTTGTTACCTATCGAGTGAAGTTCATTATTGTGATTCTTTATATCATTTTCAGGACGTTCAACTCACAGCTTCAAATGATCATCAGTATTTTGTTTTCGAAGATGTTCTTTATCAAGTAAGAACTCAGAAATAGAGCTATTCACCTTAGTACAACTTAATAGAGTACGTTACTTAGTACAGGTACATGTTGGTAGTACATTTGCAAATATGCAATGTTTAAAAAGTGGGTACCTACAGATTTGAATTTTCCTTCAACTGCTCTTTAAGTGGCGCTCCTAGCGGCTTATGGACACACTTAATCCACCAAGTAGTAGCAGTAGTAGTACTTGAAGTTTACTCCACAGTCCCTGGCTCTTCATTGATTAGTAGCTAATAGCTAACCAACTTGTCGTTGATTTTTTCTAATTAATTATTTTTTTTTTTTTTTAATCAATTTTTGTAAAACATGAAGCTATTGCAATGGCTCCAAAAATTTTAAAATCAAAATTTTCGAAAAATTTCTTCATTAAAATGAATATATGTATGTGTGTGTGTGTCATTCTAGACGATAGCTCTCCTTAGGATTTAGATAAAAATTCAGTTCTTGTGCCAAAAAATCAAGCTTTGCAAACGAAAGTATGAGTTCGTTGGACAACCTTTTTGAGCGCATTAAATTGGTCAATTTTCAATAAAATGTACTAAAAAAAATCACTAAAATGGCTAAAAACTGTCAAATTTATATTTTGAAAATGAAATTGAACATTACAAAATTTACGCACAGAATTATCCAGAAAATTGTACTCACATTTCATTAATATTTGCTGAAAACCCTATAGAAAACTCCCAGAAGAGCTAAAATTTCCGAATCTTCTTTGAATTGCAGAATATTATTCTAAAAGATTTTTACTATCATCAAATTAGTAGTTAACTATAATATGCTATGTTATATGCACTCAAAATGCTCGAATTTCAAAACAGTTCAACAAAACAATGTATTCTAAAACAATAAGTTTTATTACATAATATAATACGATTATTTACGAAAATTCACTCATAAGATCATACTGCATAACAGGAACTTTTTTTTTTTTTTTTTTTTTTTTAAAGAAAACATTAATGATTTCTTTTTTAACCTATTTTTTGGGGTGGGGGAGAAGGTAATGGGAAGGGAATATGAAGGAGACAGATAAATTATTTCTGATTGAGGAGTTCTTTCACTCTCCATTCAATTGTGGGAGGCCTGCTCCGTCTTCCAGACCCAGTGGTCGTATCTTCTGTCGGGCTCCACCGTAATCGAAGGGAAACTGCCTTGATAACAGCAAACTGTATCTTTATCCTCACCCATCCTAGTACCTGCGAGAATGGTCTGCTCCATTTTCAGCCAGAGCATGAGCTGCCCTTTTCAGAAATAACTGAAATTCCTTGTGCAATTCTCCGCACACGAGCAAATGAGTGGGGTAAATGAGCCACAAAGGTCTTCCGCAGCACGATCATACTTTAAATGTCGTTGATGTAGATTTAAAGGTTCGGAATTTTACTTTTAAGATAGTTGGATTTAGATCACCAATGCATGCAGATTGCTTGCATCTATATATGTGTAGATAAACAATATTAATATTGTAATACTCGTAATAGGTACGTAGATACCTACAGAACATTCGAGGAATTATTGTGCATGTAATACGCAAGGAGCACCATATATTGCTCAGATTACATCATTCCCGAGATCGTGAAAGCATAAAACCTAAACTACCACAAATACGACTCGTACATAGGGTACCTACCTACTATAAAAAAATTGATACAGTAGATTGTTTATTGTGAAAGTTTCACAGGCATCCATCATGCACTGGCATGAATTGGAACAAATATCGAAGTACCTACCTACATCTAAGTATGATCTCAGACTATATTCGAAGGTAGTTGGATGGATGGTCCCACATCAAAACATAAATGAAAGAACATTGCATTTTTCAAATGTAGATAGGTACCTGTTATTTGTCTGATTGCGTTCTTCCTAATATAGAAGTTTTTCAGGTCATGCTTTGCTTCTCAAGGGACACAGCTGTTCTAGACGTGTTCCAACACAGCTGTGCGACGCCGATCCATGGGATTCTCAAAGGAAAGACCCCAATCCTGGAGAACACCGTGATTTACCCACCCAACGGGATCACCCCGTATCACGGCTTCACCATGTACGGTACGATCTAGACGGATACTCAGAATACTTGCTGCCAGTAACTTGCCTTCACTCTAGTTGAATGTCTATCTATCCATAAGTCAGACCTAATAATCATCCTAAAGATGAACTAATACATTATCAAACTAATGAAGATGGTAGAAGAGTGTACCACAATTCTCATTTCTCATACATTTTATGGAAATGATAGTCCCAGGTAGACTTCTGGGGAGGGGGGATTGCTTACATGAGGAGGGCAGGGTGTCATATAAGATTCTTTCAGGATTTATAAATAGGTAGGTAGTTGTTGAGTTTTTCATCTGCGCAATTACCTACAGGATTTCGATTTGTAAATAAGTTAATAATTATAAATCTGAATGATACAATAATGAAAGAACCATCATACAACGTGTAAGTTCACATTGATTTGATTGGAATTCTTCGATTCCTGTGAATCCCAAAAGCGTCTATTGAGGTTGCTTCTTGCTTTAAATATAAATATCATCTTTACCGATTTCTAATCTCGACAACGATTCGTTAATAAGTCACATTAATCGGGGAGTCGTATGAAAAGGTTTTCGAAGCATCCACGATGAGCTGTAAGTATGTAATTCGTTCGTTCACATTGAAGTAGGTATTTAAAGGCTTTGGGCAATCTGAATCCTATTCAAGAAATGGAGGGCTTTCAAATATCTAAAAAAAAAATGAGCCTATTGTTGATCGACAAGAAAAATTTCAAAACCTAACAGATTTTAAATGTTATCTTTAAATGTTATCAACTTGAAAGATGGTAGGTAAGTGAGTAGGTACCAACCTACCTGATAGAAAGAAAAAAATCGAACATTTACTCCTCTGATATAAATTTGTCAAAAACCTCAAAATATAACTCTTTTTCTAATTACAGCAACTCCGTTTTGCTATTTGTACGATGACCCCATTCAACTGTACTTCGTATTTCGCGCATTTTACATGAGATACTGGTTCAGGCTGCACGAAGTCTCGTCTCACCCACAGGGAGTTTTGTCAATGTGCCTGCTTTTTGAAAGACTCCTGCACAAACATGAGCCTGAGCTTTGGGTTCACTTCAAGAAGCACTCAGTACAACCGTAAGCCGCATCCCAGTCTTTAAGATTTAGTTCAAATTTGACAATGCTTCCAAGGAGTTTCGATTTTTACAACGAATTTCTGTTGTTTTCTGCAGGATACGATTGGCCTTCAAATGGATAATGAGGACATTCAGTGGACACCTTCCGCCTGAACAAGTGCTCTACCTCTGGGATCTTATTTTAGGTTATGACTCCATGGAAATTGTTCCACTTTTAGCGGTCAACATTTTGAGCATCAGGAGAGAAAATCTACTTTCTGTTACTTCGCTTCAGAATTTTGAGGTCAGGCAAGGTCTTGGATAACGTACCTACTACTAGATCCACACATCTTTCCACCCTTTCAAACTTCAACCAAAACGTGTTGATGATTGTAATTTCAAAAGACGACCTATATACCGAATTTAATATCGCAATGGGACAGTCACATTTTATTCTCCATTTAGCACACTATTTTGATCAATTATTGTATTTTGCACAAAATTTCTACTTGTTTTTTGAAGGAAGGACCACGATTGGCAATGAATTATATCGCAGTTGGTTCACAATCTTCTTTAAAATTTGGGTACTTGGTACCCCACGAAAAACTGTGATATTGGAGACCCCAACATCACAGCAATCGATCGGCTGATTTCGATTAATTTTTGTCTCTTTCAACTGACAGATTTTGCATAAATCTAATCATATATGGACACATATTACGCTCTAGTCGTCCGATCCCGCTCAAATTTGGTGCATAGTTGGGGGACAATGGTTTAATTATTCCATGTTAATTTCAACATGATTGCATCATTATTAGATCCTGTGCACGCGCGAAAGTGTGCTCCCCGGGACAAGGTCTAGTTTTCATCTTTTTTTTTTAATAACATTTTCTGGGAATTTGTGGGTTAGGCTGTAGATTGTTACCTACCAATTTCATTTTTCTAAAATCATTACTCCATTCTAACGCAAATTATTTCAAGCATCATTTTCCCATTTTTTAAAAATATCTTTACTTTTAATTGTAAAATTGCGGGGTCTTGGAACTGTAAAAGTGTGAACCCTTCTCGGAAGCACTATTCTGATCATACATTACACATGAGGTTTAATAATTATAGACCTATGATCTGCGTAGAAGGGCTAACACTGAAATAATAAACCATTGTGTAATAATTTGCAGCATTTTTTTAAAATCTGGACTGTCAAACGTCTTCATAAATAGAGAAATGGCCAATATATCTTGGACTATGCACTATTTTCATTCAATACAATTTAACCCCCCCCCATTAGAAAAATGAGTAAAATAAACACGATATTAGGCTTTGCGCCAAAATGCTGTTTAAAATATTGATTTTAAACTAAACTTGTTTCTTCCAGAAAATTTAACCACCACTAGCACTACTCTCCTACGATTATTAGCCATTTTTCTATAATTTTGGTTTATAATCAACCAAGTATTTTTTTTTTTAACCCAATCTCAAAATTCGTTGGTTTACGTTTCAAGATATTTAGCTTCGAAAAATCGAATAAAAAAATCCATCAGTCCGCCGTCCGGAGCTTTTCTCTGTAACTACTGGACCAAATTTTATGAAATTGGGCACAAAAATCATGGGCCGCTAGTAGTGGCTGATTCCCCTAATTGAAACTATCTTTTCAGACGCCAGTCCAGAACCCTTTTGAGATTTTACAACGATTTTTGATTATAGAGCTAATAATTCATAAGAACTAATTCCGAATAAAAATAAAATTACTTACAAGTTTTCAATAATCTTTTTTTTCCTTCTATTTTTTTCAGTCTGTACTAGCAGACCTTTCGTCTATACACGTCATTCCTCTCCTCCAAATGTGCCTAGTCAACTACGAGAGTGATGCGAATTTGTCACTTTCATGCGCGCCGACCGGAAGACAACCCAAATCTAAGGATGGAAACTCCCCAAAAAGCTGACAAAAGGCCCCATCGAAATCAAAGTAACGAAGGCGCGGTTACTTGGCACAGCAACGGGAGGTTGCTAATTGCTCGCCATTATATTGTGATAAAACTACAAGTGGTATTCATTGGTAAAAAGTTTATTTAATTTATATACATCATTTTGAAAATATCTATTTACAACGTTTGTACAGTATTCAAGAGCTAAAACCAAAGTAAAAACGTTCTTTTTCGATTTTAAGGCGCACTTAAGACACTACATTATGAACCGAATATCCAGCATTCACCAGGTTGGGGAACCAAATCTTTCAACGATCTTGTCCTGATTGATTAGATCCATTCGAACTTTCGTCCTCATGTAGAAAATCGGGCAGTCCCGGCTGTAAAATGTTATTTATAGAATTATATCATATTTTTAGCTTATTATATGTCACAATAGCAAAAAATGGAAACATCATTATTCATATTCATTATTATATTATTGACGTAAAGAGCAAACGACTCATACAAAGACGAAAATGTGAGCGTGCTAACGTATTTTTCAAAATATAAAAAGGTAAACGAATAATGTTGTTGGTTGGAAGTCATATTAAACAAGAGGCTACAGTTCAATCCATCAGGGCAACCAAATTACTGGTGTGATGTGAAAACATCACACATGGCTTGAACTAAAAGAAGGAAAGGCTGGTTAACAGGAGGGCATGTGCTTGACAAAATGTTGAAACTGTCGGCACTGGCATGGGGTAGAGTGACAACTCAGCCACATTTGCAAGAAGCAAGTGCTGAAGGCCCAGTTCTGATATAAAAGTAGATGGAGTCTGGAGAATCGGAGGCCGGTGTTTTTCGTTAATATTGGAATAAACACCGCACATTATCTCGGTACTCCCAGAATTGACCACAAATCGAATTAACCACTGCACCGAAGAAGCATCGCAAATATGATAGATCTATGGAGGAATTGCAAGGTTCCTTCTCCTTCGTTTTGCTCTTACAATGGGGAAATGCATTGGAGTTCCATGCATTCGAACGCATCCATGCTTTGTGCTCCTTCATTTCTCAAATTAAACCATTGTTTTACAAGAGTAAGGGAGCTAATGGGGGGAGGCCGAAGAATATACATACTATCGGCAGAGGCCGAAGAATGTACATACTATCTAGTGCGAGTCCTGGTGCTCCCACTTTGTCAACCCCCCCCCTTCTTTAGAAAAAAGTAAGGGTGGTACTTCTTGTCACTGTGACTATTGAGATGTATTGCGACTCAATTCTCATTCAAATATAGCACCTTGGTAATAATCCCTTCATTCCCTAAGTGAAGGGAGCTTTTAGACTTTACAATATAAGTGCGAGTTAAAGGACTCCTTAAGTGCCAGAATCTTATTGACTGCAGCAGCATGGCATCAACAATGGACGTATCATATTTTCAAGTCCTTGCAGCAGAAACTGTTTAACACTGTCCTGTAACTAGCTGTACAGGTAAAAATTAGTAAGCTTATCCGTTACCAGTAACCATTACCAGTGAGCTTACCCGTTTTCCACCACCAGAGTGAAGGGCAATCTCAGCTACTGAGACCAACTAATGATACCAGGTTTCTCTGCACGCAGCAGTCCTGACCTTGCCAATTTTGATATAGGTACTGGTAAATTAAAGTGCAGTGGTCATTGAGGATCGCAATGAACCATATATCACACTAGAGGTATGAATGTACCTCTTTTAACATTCAGGAAGGTTTATGGTTACATTAGGAGTAGATCGAATTTACAGCATTGTGTCGGAAATTCTGTATCGGTTACTGGATCTGTTATTAATCTATCCAATACTTCCAATGAGCGAAGCCAGAAGTACAAGGGAATAATTGTCTGGTTGCAATCATATTTTTGAATAATGTAGCTTTCAAAGTCAAAAATTCAGATTTTTCAGTCTTGTTACCTCCATTTGAGGTAGCAGTTCTCATCTCTGAAACCGAGCTCAATCCTTTCTGAGATGTGGATAATGAAAATCATGAATATTATCATTCAAGTTGTAAAAGTATCTGTTAACTACTAATAAGTATATTAAATTAATTAGTACACTACCTTGTACAAATTACTTCTTCGTTTAAACTTCCTTGACATCTCTGGCATTGAGTCCACAGTTTGCTGAATTTTTCTTCTAAATCCCGGTATCTATGTAAAAAATTAAATTCAAGTTATTAGGGGAAAATGTGGAGATGATCATATTTAATTATGATAAAAAGAATATTTACGTAACTATTTGGCCCTAACCAAATTCGTATTCTCCTGCCAGGGCTTGAGATGGAGTTGGTGTGTTGTCTTCCAAAACTTCCGACAGAGCGCTAATGTTGCTCAATGTTTTGATCCCGCTTTTTACATATTTCATGACGGAACCCTGATAATTCCTATTTTCCCGATCATCCCATAATAATATACGATTTGAGCTCCCGAAGGTGCAGTGAAATTGTAAATTGTTTAAGAACTTTTCATACTATAAACACTGCATTACTCACTAGCGCCCTTCCCTCTTGCGGACGATGAAGGAAGGTTCATATCAGTCTATTTCCGCCCCCTTTACAAGTTAATTGCTCTCCCACCATTATGTACCGCCTCCCGCCTTATATTCATTAAAAGGTGAATTTGGATCCCGTCATTTGTGTTTTATATATCCGAAATCGTACAGTAACTATAAGCATTTGTTCCTCTGGAAGTATGGGCGTTAACTTAGAAAAATAATGGTGGCCAACTTTCTTCCAAAGATATAGCACATTGCAGATGTTTCAAACTTATTTTTGATTTAGAAACAGAACTTTGGCACACAAAGTAACCAAGTAAGTTTTTGTACTTGCCAGTTTATTACAACAGTGAATACAAATCTATATCAGCATTTTCACCAAATGGAACCTTTGATACCCTTAGGACTTTGACATCCAGAACTTACTTAGACATTTCTGTGTTGAGCAGTACGGTGTATTTTGGTTCACAAAACTTGCAAATTGGATTCTTCTCTTCAGAAACTGGAAGAACGGATTTACAGCCAAGACAAACAGACTTCTTTTTTGTAAATGCTGCCAAGGCTCCGACTTTGGAAGTGACTACAATCCTGGTCCTCGTGTGATCACCCTCTGAAATACAAAACGTATAAAGTAAAAAAATTATTCAACAGTTTGGCGCAATAATTCAATAGGCATAATAATAATAGGCTATTAAATTCGGCACCTTGATGTTGTATAGGTCCTGCGCCACACTAAGAATTTTTAGCGAAACAGCAACTCGAGCACAAGTGTGACAACCACAGTGCATGAAGGCGATGCTAGCTTTTGACCCGAGAACCCAAGTAAATGAACAAATCCTAACACACTTCACAAAATGGGTACAGGCGCAATAGAGGTCTAGGTGCGGGGAAACGCGGCCGCAAGCGATAGCGACAGGTACCAAGTAAAGGGAGGAGACGAAACATACCAAGCAAGTTTTTCAATTGCGACTGAACTGTGCGCAATAATGGATACAGACCGATTGATTGAAGAAGTTGAGAAACTTCTTTATGGCAAAAGTGATATAAATTATAAAAAGGTGTCCACAGAAAGGAGTTGGAGAGAGATCGGAACAACCATGTTCAACGACTGGGTGGTGTGTGAACGAAAGGAAACATTTAGTAGCAGTGTAGGGAATTGTGTTTTTTCGGCACATTTTGACATAAAAATTTCTAAATATTTCAGTTCAATGTTGATAATTTTTTTTAGGTAATATTAAATTACTAAGCCACAAATTTAATGATTTTTCGCCATGTATACTGATTTTTTGCTGTCTTTGGCAAATTTTGGAAATGACGCCAATTTATCGGGTACAGACATGCCAACGAACTTTCTTTTACAATTTTCTAAGCTGTTGCAATAGCCTTCATCAAAAATTCGCTAAAAAGCGTAAAATCTAGGAATCGTCCGTGATAAAAATGTCGTACCAAATCAGACCAGTTTTATCCAATTACACTTTCAACTACTTAATTTTAAACAAAAAATTATTGCAACTTGTCATTAATAACCCTAGTTAGCAATTTCAATGGGGTGACAATAAAACATTTTGACATAGATATAATATGTCTTTAGGCTGGGGGTCATGACAAAATAAGCGTGATCATGATCACAAAATGTAATGGGTAACTATCCAGAAAATGAGGATCTTCGGATCCTAGCAATTAACAAAACAACAACAAAACAATTCGAAATTTTTAATTTATGTAATTTCACCTACTATTTCTTATCTTACGTACAAGTTAAGTAGCATATAATGGGTCCTACAAAAAATAATTGCAGTACGGAAAACAATAAATTAAAACGGGATTTGGGATTCAAAGAAGAGCAACATTCCAACTCAACCCATCTAGCGGACCAGGACAACATCGATGCAGTCTTTAGCCGTCATGTAAATCTAGAAACGCGTGGTTACATTTCATATTTCAGTACTCATCGACCTTTATTATCTAAAACTATCTAATTTTAATTATTGTCAATAAATAATTGCCAAAAGACATATCTATGCATGAGTTTTTTCCGTGCAAACGGTAAACATTTATAAGGTTTTTGTTTTGTTATTTTTTTTTCTTTCTATACTTGCTATGGTTGTTCATAGCAACTAATCAGATAGGTATTGGTTTCACAATGTTTTGCTTTGTTTCACTTTAGAAATAACTAAAAAATCATTATATAATCTCCTTTAATTGAATAAAATAAAATGCAAGCGTAAAAGCTACTTAAACTTCGTATTAAGATTAGGAAATAGGTCATTTAAGTTAAAATCGTCATGCTTTATTATCATAGAATTTATTCAAATTATACCTCCTTTTCTTGAGCTCTCTAATCGCAAAAAATGGAAGAGCAAATATAAATCTCAATCTAAATCAATGGTTGGATTTCAATCAACCCAGTATTTTCTTTCTCTCCAGCACATAGAATGATGTAGTTGAACCCCCCATGAGATGACCTTTTTGATGCTACGCCCGAATATATTCGGGGTGGAAGTGTCTTATATGCCATACTATTCCCAAGAATACTCAGGCCACTCGAGACTGCTTTGGTTTGCTATGCACGAATATATTCGTGCTCAGTCCTTCGACCTACCGGTTGCGTTTATAGGTCTATATTTCACCAGTACCTCTACAGGGAGCAGCACTGCTTGGATCCAACGATGTTTCTGAACGGTTGCTGCCATCTTATCTGCTTGATAAAAGTTCAGTTTGTTTTGATTTCCCTGGCATTCAAAAAAAAAAAAAAAAAAAAAAAAAAAAAAAAAAAAAAAAAAAAAAAAAAAAAAAAAAAAAGTGAACCCACGATGTGGCGCTGCGTTTAAACTGAATAGGAACTATTGAATATTATCGAAAATAGTGATGACGAAGATGAATTATTTCGTGATTTGTTTTCTAATGGTTCAAACGTGAATGGTTCCCCTTCGATGTTCCCTGTTGAGTTACCTGTTTGCCGACGCCCCAATGATTTTAGCAGCGATTCTGATGACGAAGAGGAACCAAAAGTCAAACAAGTAAGGGACTATACATGGGATAATTCCGAACCAAATACTGTTTTTCACAATTTTATGGACAATACTAGTGGGTTTCTACCCAGCAACATCAATGATCAATCATCCAGATTGACCAAATTGCATGTTGCTCGTAAAAAAGTATTTAGCATAGAGAACCTGAATGAGCGTAGAAGCATGCAGTATAGCCAGCACCAGCTGGCTCAGCTGGGTGCAGCGGCTAAAAGGTTAAGAGTTATTACCTAATCGATCCCCCACCTTCCCACAGGTGCTATCATACTCGAGTCACTGTCACGCGCTTGACCCACTCTCGGAAAAGCGAAGTGTAGGTACGTCAGCAAGTGGAATGTGACAACGCGTGCCTGCCCCACAGTCGCGTTGGGGACGCCAAGTGTGGCACAGGCCTAAACCTATTTCTATGTTGGATTCACTGATTAAAAATTAAAAAATATGAGGATAATTTCGAATAATTTTCGATGTATCAATGCTGGATTTAAACTCTCACTCACCTTCTTTGAGACAGATGAAGCTGGTCAATTAAGTAATTCGTTATCGAAACAGTTTTAAAATCCAGTGCTATTCATTGAATTCAAAGATACTTGATTTAAATTCGTATTTTATAACAATCAAGCAGGTACTTTCTTATCGTTGAAATCATTAGGAACTCTACCAGGATTCAATGTAGTTAATCATATTTCTGGTATTTACTCACTTATCACTATTAACTTCAAGCACCTACCTCGTCATTTATTGATATCAAACATCCGATAGAATAAGCTGTTGTTTCACATGCAAATACCAATCTATCTTGTACAAACTCTAAATCGTTTTCATATAATACTCACTTAATAAAATAGATTCGGCTTTTTCACCAAGTATGGGAGTGAAAATTCGCAGCAAAGGTTTGGATAACTGGTTCTCCAAATAGTAGTTCGCATCAATGGGAATGTTATTTTCCAAGACGTATATCGGGTCCTGAAAAATTGAAGTAGGATTGCAGGAAATCAAGAATTGATGTTGTAGAGAGCTAAAAATGTCTGCCAGCTGGAGGTACATAATACAAGGATAAAGTGAGCATCGATAGTATAAAATATGAGATCTAGTTGGATTGTGCGTGCATCATTGTGGTTGAGAATGGTTGCACATAAGCTCATTCAAGGACACTACTGTTCTGTTCACAGGACAGGTAATTAAGACAACCACCAACACGTCTGAATTCTAGCGGAATCAAAAATAAATCTGGAGAGATATGGGCATTACAATGATGTCACTTGCAAATACGCAGCGGTTATCATGACCATGATGTAAAATGTAAATAAATTCATTGGAGTTTTCAAGAGTTGAACTTACGAGACGTTCCAGACCCGACGCGAGCAACTCCTACTTCATCCAGTTCCTCCCAAAAAAGGAACCCCTCAGCATTGCCAACCTTCGTAAATATCCGTAACTGAAGGGAGCTACTGTCAAATGTACAAACAAAATATACTGAATCGAACTTTAACGCCTGCATTTTAAAGCTATTTCATCTCTTTCTGATTCAAGTAGTCAATCTCTTAATAAAAATTCAAATTGGTTGGTCAAATACATCAGAATGATTTGTATAGTTAGGTAGTCTGGATGCTCGCAAGCTCGCATCTCAAACATACATAACATCAAGTAGTCAATCCCTTAGTAAAAATTCAGATTACTTGGACAAATAAATCAGAATGATTTGTTTAGTTTGGTGGTCTGGATGCTCGCAAGCTCGCATCTCAAAAATACATAACATCAAGAAGTCAATCCCTTAACAAAATACAGATTAGTTAGACGAATAAATCAAATGGCGTTCTAAAATATGGATTAAAATAATGACGGTTAAAAATATGTTTCAGAGGTGAATTCAAATGCAACAATCGATCTCTGGTCCATTGACTCAGTAGTCTGTTGTGCTATCCACTAGTCTACAGTGTACTACAAGAACAAGAACCAGTGAACAATCATAGAACTTCGCTATTCACAGCTGGCCAGACTGTGATTTCCTCAGTATCCGCAGATGGCAGGCTTGAGACACTCTTAAAACCAATGGAGGGGAAAAGACAGTGGGGCGGGAGGTGCTCGTGTCGGGTCTGGAACGTCTCGTTTGAACTTCGAGTAATAACTAGCTTTGATTAAAATGGATGAAGATCGTTTTTCCAAGCCCTTATAATCAGTTGACAGATAGGGAAGCTAAAAAAAGTCGAAGATCGACGTTTAAGCATGTGTAGAGGCTGAGAGTGATGGTAATACGGTGAAATCCATAGAGGATCATCTTGGAACAGACCCTCATGGTTACTAGAAAATTCGTTAAAATCAGATAGCAACTCGGTAACTTATGAGGATTGCAAACATTAGCAGACACGAAGGTTTCCAATCAAATTTGTTCATGAAGTTCTAAAATGGAAAATGCAAGAGCAAATCATGATTTTGGAAGGCATTTGTGGTTTTTGAAAGTGATCCAAAAGCTTCTGCAACGTTAGTTGACTCGGAAAGCAAAAATTGACTATTTTAATGTAGATACGGATTTCTCCGAACGCTTTAGTTTATCGCTTAGTTCATCTTAACACTTTATTCAGTTTAGAGTTTTTCAATATTATCTTTTACAAAAGAATCACTCTGGCATTCAAAGAACATGACTATTATATACACAATAGTCGAGTGAGGCTAATTTCACTACTTCATGGATTATAAAAATAATAATAAAGCCACTCACTTCAGCTTTCATGTACGCTGGAGTTCCCTTGGCAGCCGCAACGATTACAAACGGCACTCGATCCCCCAGCTTCGGTGCTGACCCGGCATCTCTCTTTTTCATTTTGTTGGCCAATTCCACGTGAGCCTGTTTGGCAGCGTAGTCCGTTTTTGCCAACTCTTTGGTTATCACAAGCTGCGAAATGTCCAAACGGTTGCAGAGGAGGTCGCTGATTTGCTGTTTAGCAAAGTTCACTGCTCCGTCAGGGTCCCTAAAGCATGCATATTACTATTAACGTACTTATATAGTATAAAGTACTATATACTGTTTGGAATTCGACTTTCAGTTTCTGTAGTAGACTATAAACAAAAGAACCTAATAAGTACTATTTGTTTACTCAACACTTCAAATGGAGAGGCGTATGGCATTTTGAAATGGGCTATGTGTGTTGGAATGTCCCTTTTTGGTTTAATATTTTCAATAATGAACCTTTGTAATCGACCAAGAAAACAAATTTTTTTCAACCCCACCAGAAAATTTGTTGGTTTACGTTTCAAGGTGCGTAGAATCCAAAAAATAAAAAAAAAGCTATAAAAAGTAAGCTTGGAATCAAAGTAATTGAATTCACAGCTCTAGTCTGTTAAGATTGTAAGCCTCTCTCAGAAAAACTTCTGAAAATTCCAAATATTGAAAACTTGGATTAAAATCAGGAAATGATATTTTATTATATGAAGCCCAAGAACTAGAACTGCCTGTAGATCTGAGTTGTTGCAAAATTTTATAAATTAATGTAGACAAATATTTTCGTCAATCGAATTTACTTACTTTATAAAGAATATAATGATCGGAATCCTCAAGCTTTCCAGCGATCACAATCGCACATACATACTTCATCTCTATCGAACTATAGAAACTTTCATTGTTAATTGCTTCACACGCACATTTATACGCTTGAAACATCTTAAATTAAAGGAATCAGAAAGAAAAGAAAACTAGGAATGTAAAGACAAGGGCGATATTAAAAAGCCCTCGAAAATTTATGATGCCTCAGACAGTACTTATAGGACAATTTTAATACAGGCTGTTATATGAACTATTTTGAAAAAATAAAACACAATTGAATGAATCCTGAAACATAGAAAGCTCTTGTGAATTATTTTTACCCTAAAATCCTCAGGCAGTAATAAGGGAAAAGAGTAACAAAAGAACATTTATCCAGTAGAAGTAGTGAATGCCTGTACTTGCGCAAGTTCATTTTGTGAGCACCCGCGACCCAAAGCTATCATATACTGGTTACAGCTACTTGGAGTACAATGATAGAAAATCCCTCAGAAATGAAAAATTGTATTGCATGGGTCAGGTTCTCAGCAACTGAGTAGGCATCGTGGTGTCACCACAGGGTGGGGCGTTGCCTCGATAAGAGGGTGGACGGCACGAACGCTCCGAGGGTTAAAGTGGTATATACGAACGCTCCCGAAAGGGCACTCTCTTTTCAGTCAACCATGTACAAACGCTCCCATACCCTATGTACGAATCCTCCTGCTGAACATCGTTACGTAGTGAGCTATTAGCGTGTTACCCAGAGGACACTGCGAGGAGGTTGCTCACGTAGTCCCCCATTATCATATCGTCAAATTGAAATCCAATAAAATGTCTAAAAATACAAATATGTCCACAAGAGCCCAAACCATCCTAAAATGTCTAAAAATAAAGTTAACTAGAAATAATAAAAATCGTCAAACATTGACTCGTAAACAACAATAAACAACCAATTAAATTCTTTATGCCCCCTCCACTTTTGGCTGATACTTAATCGACAAAATTTGAATAAATTCTTTATCCCCCCCCCCCCTCCATTGGAATGTATATAGCGAATAACGGTTTAGTGTGAGAGAAAATCTCACATGTCAGCTCTGGCGAATTAATGGGAACGTTCGTGTACATTTGACTGGGCAGCGAGGGGAGTATTCGTACATGGTGAGACTCCGACAAAGTCCCTTTCTCCTTCCCGGGGAGCGTTCGTACATGCGCCCGATGACACTTACCTTCTGATCTAGCTAACTTGAACGAGAAAGTTTGTTATCTGCTACCATCTAAAGATGTAAATAAGAGTTGTCCATTCACCAACCTATCAATAAGAAGTTTTTGAAGGCAGGTGTTCAACATATTGGAAACGAGAGGACAGTTGTCACGCCGTACAGTTTCCAAGCCTTTGCAGTCCATTTTATCATATTTATCAGGATTCGTGAAATATAAACCGGCGTATCTTTTCTTATTTATGAGTAAGTAAGGATAATAAACCTGAAAAGTAGTAAATATTAAAACATTTCCAAGCAATTGGTTCCGATTGTACTAGAGGTACAGGTTGGCTTGCATATTTAATACTTGAATATAGTTCAAGTATTGAACATCAGTAAAATTACCTTTTCAAACTCAAGTTTTATAGGAGCTATAAATTTGGTCGAAACGTAGTCTGCCGCTTCCCGCCCGAGCTTCATGGCTTCTGGTAATGTCTTCACACCAAATTTTACCATAACGGAATCAGTGTCACCGTAAACGACTATAGCATCGTGTTCAAATCCATTAGCAATGCAGTAACGCTGCTCTACTTCAGACTTCGTCCTTTCAATCATCATACGACCGTAAGCAGTAACGCTCTGTAAAATGTTAATATTGATAGTTGTACCTAATCCACATAAAGAAAACAAGACTATGTCCTAAAATTTAAGTTACAGTCACCTCAAGGGGGGGGGGGGGGGGGGGACATTCTCATATTCACCCATTTGAGTGATTATTATAGGCTTCTGGCTATTACAAGAATAGAAGTCTTACGTTGGGCTCCCAGCCTGTGAAAGTATTACGATCCTATTGCATTCCTGAGAATATTGTACCAAACGCTCACGCTATTAGCATGCCCTCCCCAACAAAAATGATGTTGCGCTCCCAATACCAACTTGCAGAATACGAGTAATACTTAGAGGGTGAGTTATTGTTAATTGTGTTAGTTACAAAACGTTATCAATACATTGTTATGTAAGCTATTAGCGTTACCCAGGGGGCACCGCGAGGAGGTTGCATGAGCCACCTCGTTCAATTAAATAAAATCTACTAATTTCGCTAAATGTTAGAATATTCGCTTGTCAGTAAAAAAGAAGCAATGTAGACACAACATAGACTAATGGCAAGTTTACAAGTCACTAAGTAGTGACGTGAGGTCGCAGTTTGTAGGACAGTACTTTGACGAGGTTATATACAGGGCAAACTATCAAGAGAAATCTGCATCCCACCAAGACTATCTCAGCCCAAACTAGCTTCACTGCGTTCTGCATAGCTTTTTCGAAATCAGTCACAACTTTTGCCGGTTGAAATCTAGTTTTGATCAGCAGTTGGCACTATTCATCGATGGCTCTTGAACAGAGCTCGTACGTAACAGCTTCTTTGCTTGGAAGAAGACAAAAAACGAGAGGGATGTAACACAAACTTAAATTCCCCCCCGAAAACTACGTCGCCTCCTCCTTTTGCACCACCTTTAATCCATTCCGTTACCGTCTCGTATGAACTCATGATTGTGACTGACCAGAAGCTATGATAAATATACACGATCTGCGTTATCTCGCACGGGAGCACAAGGTAAAAGGTTCACTCAGTCCACTCAAAACGAACCGGAGCGCATCGGAATGTGGCCACGTAAACTTTTACTTCAGAGCGGCCAGCTGGGAGCGCAACGTACGTCGTCCTTAGAATCAACGTTAGCCTATAAAATGCTTCAATTTCTTTTTCTTTATAATATTACAGAATTTTTTTTTTTTTTTTTTTCAATATTCTTTATTGCACCAAGTATTACTTATTAACAATATTATTTTGAAAATATGAACTTTAATTCAAAACTAAGATACATCACTGAGTTTTGTTGATTATGGTGGATGTTTCACTTCACTGCTTCACAAGTAAGCAAGGTCCAGTGGTTTGGTACGCTTCAATCTTCTGATGATATCACTTGTATCAAGGAGTTGGACAGCTTCCTCGTTGATGTGACATCTTAACCGCTGTAGGTGTCTCACAGCTTGTCGCTTTATAGCATCGTTTATTGTTTCGATCCGAAGCTCATGATGGAGACGTTCGTTTCGAAAGTACCATGGTGCATTGACCACCGTTCTTAGCACATTGTTCTGGAATTTTTGGATGATGTCTCGATTTGACTGAGCCATACAGCCCCAAAGCTGAGCTCCATAAGTCCAGACTGGTTTAAGGACTTTTGAAGAAATCTTCGACATTTCAGTCGCTATTTACAACTAGCGAACGGCATTATTTCGATTTTAGACTGATTTTTCAATTTTGAAATTTTTGAAAACTTGATACATATTCTTATAGGAAATTTTACGCTGATTCCGAATATACCACATGTTAGTATGCTGAAAAAATTATTTAGTATACTACATACATACACACATACATACATACATACATACATACATAACAAAATGCGTTAAACTTCAGAATATGATTCAGAATAGCCTGAAACGGATTTCTGCATACAATTTTTTCAAAAAATCACATTCTACAAATTTTGAGGCGAGAGCAATAGCTTAATTTTCTTCAAAAATTCGCTATACCTGGCGACCAACAAAAAAGTCCAGTCATGCAGCATGACCCCATGAGCGAATTTTTGAAGAAATCTTCGACATTTCAGTCGCTATTTACAACTAGCGAACGGCATTATTTCGATTTTAGAATGATTTTTCAATTTTGAAATTTTTGAAAACTTGATACATATTCTTATAGGAAATTTTACGCTGATTCCGAATATACCACATGTTAGTATGCTGAAAAAATTATTTAGTATACTACATACATACACACATACATACATACATACATACATACATACATACATACATACATACATACATACATACATACATACATACATACATACATACATACATACATACATACATACATACATACATACATACATACATACATACATACATACATACATACATACATACATACATACATACATACATACATACATACATACATACATACATACATACATACATACATACATACATACATACATACATACATACATACATACATACATACATACATACATACATACATACATACATACATACATACATACATACATACATACATACATACATACATACATACATACATACATACATACATACATACATACATACATACATACATACATACATACATACATACATACATACATACATACATACATACATACATACATACATACATACATACATACATACATACATACATACATACATACATACATACATACATACATACATACATACATACATACATACATACATACATACATACATACATACATACATACATACATACATACATACATACATACATACATACATACATACATACATACATACATACATACATACATACATACATACATACATACATACATACATACATACATACATACATACATACATACAAGAATGATAGGACAATTTTACATACATATGTTCTTGCCATACTTGAGCAGAAAATATTTTATTAACATGCTATTTTGAAAGTGTGGATTTTCCACGCACACAATTTATAACTGAGGCAAAATAATAACTTACGCTTGATATCTCTAAGCAAGGTAATTTCCCAACTTGAGCTCCAGTGAATCCATATACTGAATTAGCACTAATTTTCAAGGCTAGCTGTCGACCATCCAACACTTTCATCCTGAAAGGATCAGTTTCAACTTTCATATCGTTCTTAGCCTTTTTTCGTGCACTGATTAAGCTCTCGAGAATGAGTGGAAGGAGCCCTTTTCTCATTGTACTTTTAACGAAAAAGTTTCCGCAAGGTGTTTCCGAGTATTGGTCCTTCGTCAACCTAAGAAGAAATTGAATACAAAACAAATGAATGATAAACATTGTTCACTATTCTAATTGTAAGGTTCACCAAGAACTCGGAATATATAATAATTACTTGGGATATTACCCTAGTGTATCAATCGCCTTCTTGGTCAAGAGTGTGGAATAGCAAAGGTTATGGGCCATCATGATGCTGGGGTACAGTGAGCTGAAATCGAGTGTTGCTATTGGTTCGTTGTAATACCCTTTCAGAGGTTCTATCACTGTTGCACCCTCAAACTGGTCCTGGGCTTCTCCAACAGATTGAGTCGGGAGGAGATAGCCTGCATCTCTTGCCTGGTAATAAGAATTATCATTTTTGATTTATGTATGGTGGTTAGTACAGAAAGTCAAATTTATCCATGAAACAGACAAAACCCATCCTGAAGGTTTGTCTGTGGGTTGTGCATGTAATATTTGGAAAACAAGATAAGTTATTCAGCTTTATAATTGATTCATAACCTATTGGCCTCTTAGACGTCAGTTACCTTACCTTCACTGACTCCCTCTCTCTCTCTCAGAATAAATGAGGGAAAACATAATAAACCATTGAATATATAAATAAAAAACAAATGTAAACGATATATATATATATATATATATATATATATATATATATATATATATATATATATATATATATATATATATATATATATATATATATATATATATATATATACACACAAATGAAATACGCGAAGAGCTAGCATCTGAAGTTACTTGCTCTAGACACTGCTCCACCCGTTAACAGGGGGAAAATCATACGGGAAGAACAAAATCTTTCTAATAGCAAAAAGAAAAAATAGACATGTATCTATTGCGTAATGTATTAAAAAAGAACATAAGAGTTGCCAAACCTTTCGAAGAAGTTGTGACATGACCTTGATCTGCTGTCCTCTGGTAAGCAATGAACTGAAAGTTACACCAGTGACACGAGACATTTCCATGTAATTGATGATCGACATCAATTTTTCAACCAATTTGATGGGCAAATAAGCGTCTTTCAAACAATAAACAGCAAGCCTGTAAAATTGAAATTGCAAGTGAGTATTAATGATTCAAGTCGAACATAAAACAATGTTATTTCACCGTAAATCCGCCCACAATAATGGAAGAAAGGAAAAAATTGTGAGATTAGAGTATGATGCAAGCAAAGTGGAGGTGGGATCAGTGTATCTGATGTTACATTCTAGGAAAACTCAGCAGTCGAAGAGGTTTGATCACTGTGACCTCAGTAGCACTTCTTTGTTTCTTCTCATAGAAATTAAAGGCACGAGTAAGAATTCTGTCCAGACATTAAATATTTTTGGGCAGTTACATATGGTACAAGTCAGTAGGACCCAGACTTTAATACGAAATAATCAATCCCTCTTGAGCCAGACTGTGGACATTACATTCCCTGACGTAGCATCTTTCACTTCCTCACTCACTTGAGTCAAGAGACACCGTGACAATGACCACACTAGACTGCGACTTCTTCCATCGGGCATCTGCTGAGCCAGTGGCCAGCAGTTTCACTTAGTCATCTGTCCGACCTCAAATGAGCAAAGGCGGTATTTTACTGTGGGGGAAATGTTAGGTTCAAGGAAAAATCCCACAGTAGAGAGGTTTGATTACATTGGCCTAAGTAATGCAAATCGTTGTAGAGCTGTTTCTAAAGTGCTATTCTCTAAAAAGAAATTAAAGGCATGAGGTCAAACTCTGTCGAGGTATAAAATATATTTTGGCGGGAGGGTGGGGGGTTTGAGGGTTACACCGAGCTTGCGAATGGTTTTTGAGCAATTGCAATAGGTACAAACAAGATATACAGTAACATATACGAGTAACAATATTTGCTGCATATATATAGCTACGGCTATTAATATAAATTAAACAAAAGCTTTATATCTCATGTAGATAATTGTACATTATTGTTATTGTTCTTTATTTAATGTGACAACATTACTTCACCCACGGAAGTGTAATTTTCAATCATTAACCAAACATGGTTAATGTCATTAAATGGCAAAACCAACGTTGAACTAATTTAAATCGACTCACAAATTAAAAATTTTCGAATTAAACTTACCTACTCATGTTGATAATTAGTTCAACGCTAGTCACCACTAGGTAAGTATGTAATGGGCCACACCAACTAGTGCCCACAACCAGATCCCCTGAAGGAAATAAAGATCAAGCTCCTTCAACTCCATTGAATGAAACTCCTATGATACCAGAACAAAGTTCGCCCTTATCTGAAAGTAACGTGAGGAAACAAGTAGCTCAATCACGAGATCTGATGCCCCTCACATATCTTAAATGAGGACATGTGGTAGGAGGAACCAAAACTGTTGGCTACTCCAGAAGCCCAACATGAAGAAGCGCAAGCAGGATTAGAAGAAAGTCCTACTTGGCTTGGCTAGGATTCAGCTGATCAGAGTCCTCATTCAAGCCAGCATGTCCCATACCCTTCTACCAGTACTGCCCCATATGACACCCCTAGACTATAGTCAGGATAGCGTAAGAAGTTACGTGAGATGGCCGTGGGAAGAGGGGAAGTAGCAGTCTGATACCCCTACCTATCTCCTCCTCCGATCCACCACCCACTTCCCCCGCCTACCATTGAGCATGCAGACGGTGGGGAAGTGTTAGATGAGTGTAGAGGGAGTGGCGAACTGCGGTCAGCTGATTTTCCCCACCTCCTTGCCTTCACGTAACTTCCGAAGCTGACCCGACTGAAGTAACTCGCCCCTATAATACAAGGGGAAGAACAAATTCATTATTCTTTCCCTTGTATTATAGTGGCGAGTTACTAGTCTAGGGGTGTCATACGG
Organism: Adelphocoris suturalis; assembly: GCA_030762985.1. NCBI lineage: Eukaryota > Metazoa > Arthropoda > Insecta > Hemiptera > Miridae > Adelphocoris > Adelphocoris suturalis. The sequence continues at coordinate 16,426,749 of CM061050.1, forward strand.
GGCAGTCCCCAAGCAGGTCATGGGGGCAACAAGAAAACACTTCTAAGAGTCCAAGAGCAGTTTTGGTGGCCTGGCATGAAAGAAGAATTATTTTTGTTCCCCTTGTATTATAGGGGCGAGTTACTAGTCTAGGGGTGTCATATGGGACAGTACTGGTAGAAGGGTACGGAACATGCTAGCTTGAATGAGGACTCTGACCAGCTGAATCCCAACCAAGCCGAGTAGGACTTTCATCTAATCCTGCTTGCACTTCTTCATGTTGGGCTTCTGGAGTAGCCAACAGTTTTGGTTCCTCCTACCACATGTCCTCATCTTCAAGATATGTGAGGGGCATCAGATCTCGTAATTGAGCTACTTGTCTACTCATGTTACTTTCAGATAAGGGCGAACTTTGTTCTGGTATCATAGGAGTTTCATTCAATGGAGTTGAAGGAGCTTGATCCTTATTTCCTTCAGGGGATCTGGTTGTGGGCACTAGTTGGTGTGGCCCATGACAAGTATTTGAAAAATACTCTCTGAAAACTGAGAAGTTAACAAAAGGCATACCTTCTTCGAGTTTGATCTGTTCCGTTTTGTAAATCAGAAATAATACTGTGATGAACGTCCTCTTTTTGTTCTTGTAAAAAGTGATAACTCACTGCGTTCAACGTGTAAGATCGCAGTTTATAGTCACGGAGAAGGACCTAAAAGATGCACAATGTAATAGTAAAAATTAACAAAGTTTGTTCAAGAGACAAGGCAAAGTAACGTTATAAGTAATATTTGGGTCTGAAATTTAAACTAGCGGCAACATGCAAAAGCGCCAATGGGGGCAAAAAAGATGTAAAAGTGCACAAACATATCAAATTGGCTTAACGCGACTGTTGTAAAAGCGCACTAGACATGGACATAGCTCGGTCAGCAACATCAAGCCTTGTTGAGCACATAAATTAACTAAAAATGTCCATAATGAAGCGTAACAATCTTGACGATAAAAAGCACATCACTACTTGCACATAACAGTTGTTTGCGAGTGCGTGAATTGTGTAAAGCAGGCTGAAATACCGAGGGCATGCATAGAACATTCCATCTGCTAAAAGAACACGCTGCTCACACATAAACTGCAGATTCGTCTTTGCTGTCAGCAAAACTAAGTCAGATTGGGCAGTATTAAGCAACTCGTGCCTTAGATTTTGTGTGGTCTTTCAGTTAGTTGTGTTTCATTGCAATACATGGGGCGCTTTTACAACAACACGATTTTGCCGACCTGACAGAAAGCTGGCGCTTGTACAACTTCGTTGAGAGGGAGATTTAGGGATGGGTATCGATACACGATATTTCAAAATATCGATATTATTTCACCTCATATCGATATTCTTGTATCGATACTGTAACTTCCGATATTATTGAGTATCGATACTTGCATTCCGATATTTTGAAATATCGGGAATTTTTTTCTCAACAACTTTAACAAACTTAATTCAATTTTTCTTTCTTTGACTATGGGCCAATTGCCAATCTCCGTTTAGCCGTGATAACAATGATATCAAGCAATATGGCCGCGCACCAACAGCTGGTACCCACAGTTTGATAGGTAGGTATACTCGCGCTCAATACGAATTCGAACTTGATCGAAATCAACAAATATTATAAATTATGTAAAATAACAACAAAAAATCGACGAATGTTATAAATTATATTGAACGAAATATTAATGATATTAAAGAAATTGAATGGGTTTAACGTTTGAAGCTCCTAACACGTTCTAGAACATTAGATGGAAACTAGATAGTAACTAGGTAGATGGTAACTAGGTAACTAGATAAAAACTCAATAAAGTAATTTATATGAAAATAATATCATTTTTTCCAGATAATATGTTCAACCATGAACTTTATTGTACAATGACCTCCATCCATAAAGATAAATAATTCAAACTCCGGTTTGACATTTTATGTTGGGAAAGACGTACCTATTCTTAAGCAATATTGTGGATGTGGTATCGATACTCAATATTTATGAATATCGATATTTTGCTCAAGCGATATTTGGTGTATCGATACTTGCATCCCGATACAATATCGATACATTATATCGATACTTCTGTAACGATACCCATCCCTAGGGAGATTAGAGGGGGTTGGCGCTTCTAAATTGCTCTCTAAACTAGATTTCTTAAATTAAGAGAGCATTGTTTATTAAGATGTAGATAGGGTTTTAAATTAAAGGTCAATCGTCGAATATAATCAAACGCCAATAGGGTTACTCACCAATAACAAATCGAAGCTAGTTCTTCCTTCGAAGTTTACGACTTTGTTCTCTCTTCTTCCCATTTGTTTACTCTGAATAACCGATTCCCTGATGACAGACCTAAACACAACACGGGAAAGCAATAAAGCACTGAACATGTATCAAGTAGCTATGCTTATGGCATACAATAAGTAGGAATATTCATAACGAGTACACAAGTTTCATATATAGCATTCGCACTTTGAATTAATTCTTTCGCAAATTGAATTAAACTTTCCGCGAATTGAATTAAAATTTCGCAAATTGAATTAAACTTTTCGCAAATTGACCTTAGGCGAATCTGTTGTTTTAATCAAAACAAAATGTAAAACTTCAACAAAATGTATATATTGTGACAAATCATGCAAGTGATGGAACGAGCACGAAAGTTGTAGATTTAAACATAACCCAGCACCTCATGAAGTTAATCTGAAGGTAAATTATTTATTTATTGATAACAAAACTGAGCTCGCAACAGTTGACATTTTATATAATTTATAGGCATTAGCAAGAAGACTTCTAAAAGCAAAAGGTATGGAGAGGTCGTCCAAGAGCAGCAGTTGTGAGCAGCAGAAACATATCCATCACGTTTGCACAAATGCTGAGCCGCCCTATGAGAATAACTTTGGTACCTAGCAACAGGGAGGGATCAGTGTTTCTTTCTTGATGTTTTTTCTTTTAAATTTAAGCCGCGTCTCAACCGGAAGGGTTTCTTAATGTTATTGATCTTTTCACGTATGTAGGTTTAATTTAATTTGTGGAAAGTTTAATTCAATATGCGAAAAGTTTAATTCAATTTGCGAAAAGTTAAATTCAATTTGCGAAAAGTTTAATTCATTTTGCGGAAAGTCTAATTCAATTCGCGGAAAGTTTAATTCAATTCGCGAAAGGTTTAATTCAAAGTGCGAATGCTATAATATAAAGTAAGACTATCAGACAGTAAGACACGCTGAAGCAACGATTTGGAAGCAAAAATGAGTACTTCAGGGGAATCATAACATACCTGATATTTTTTATTCTTCCAAGGAATGTGAAATTATTGCATTTGAGATGGTTAGCCCGGTTGATAAGATAGGGGAAATCGAAATTATTGATGTTGTACCCAGTAAATAAATCAGGGTCGACTTCTCTCACGAATTCGGCCCATTTCTGAAACGAATAATATAATAGGTAATAATACAAGTTCCTAAATTCCCTAGCTTTTAGATTACAGCCAAGAAAAAATTCTAAACATTATCAAGGGAACTTCATGAATATTATTTTCAGTGGTGAATGAAACCATCCTAGCGTGGTTTGAGTCTGTGAACAACCGAAGTTCACTTGATAGATGGACATAAAAACAGGATGTAGCAATAAATAATTTATTGCTGCACTCACTTCAAGCATATCTTCTTCCTTTTCGCTACTGATAACTTGAATTCCAACGATTGGTGCACATGATTTAAGAGTAAAGATGTTCCTGATGAATGGTTCATGCTGCCCTTGTCTAACCACCATGTTGGCGATTTGAATAACTGGGTCTTGATTCGGCTCCGGAAACACGCCTGTTGATTTGGGAAAGATTTGCTTTCAAACTCGAAAATTAAAAAGATGTGAATTCACAACAAAACTTTGAAGGAAGATTTACCTTTTCGTCCAGCACATTCAATATCAAAGCTAAGAATCCGGAACGGCGCAACTTTCGCCCATTCACCTTCTGGTTCATGCGATACAAGTTTGTTGTAGGCAATATCAACTTCTATTTGGCATCTGGAAGTAATTTTCTGAGTTCTTCCAGCTCCATTTGACGTCCTCCTCGTCCAAGTGCCAGGTGGGAGTTCTACCCAGTTGCAGCCAGTTATTCCACAATCGACCATGAACCTAAATAAAATGAAGTTCTCCATTTTATTCGCAGAAAAGGCGTAGTTTTTCATATCAATATTGGATGGATTGCAAATATAATTCAAATAAATAAAACATAATCGCAGGTTTATTGAATAGTCATGTCTATTTCAAGTGGAAGCTGAACAACGATTAAGGCCCAACAACTTGGCTCAACATCAGTGAAAATAACTCAAGCTGAGGGAAATGGTCAACTAAACATCAAATAACTAACAGTTAGAATAACTATGACTTCTCTTTTTCAAACTTTTCCAACTAATACAGTTTCAGTAGGATAATAAAAGGTCAGGTTTTACAGTAACTCTACTTCCACTAACTTGGCTGAGCTAGGAACAGCAATTGACACGTTTTATACAGTTTATGGCAGTGACTCCGAGTTTCCTCCCGAATATGAGCAATGAACAATATTATCAAATCTGTAAAGTGGTTTCACTCAAAAATTTAGGCACAGGTATGGGGTAATTGAAAGTAATGCCCAACATTCAGCAGACACACCACCACCAAAACACCTGTCCCCTTAACCAATATAGTTAAACGTAAAACGGATATAGCACTAATTGAAGAACCTCACATATGGATTAATGAAGTCGTGTGGCAGAAATCACAGGACCATGACCTGGTCTAGGCAGAAACACTAGTTAAACCCAGAACTTGTTTACCGATTCATAGGAAATAGGGGGCTATCCCCTAGTCTGGGGAAACAATGCAGATACCACCTCAGCCATAAAGCAGCTGAGGCTCAGAAACGGTTGGATGAGAAAGATGGTTGGGCGTTATCCGACTGACTCCTGGAGAATCAAAAACGCGAGGATGAGCAAGCCCATCTGACTCCCACTCCCAGGGGCCAGCTGGCCTGGACGAAAACGTTAACCACTACAATCCCAACTGATCACACAATGGACTAAACTGGGATACTTTACGACGACTCTAGAGTGGAATGCGAAAGCATAACCAGAACAGATGCTGCCATATACATACCAGGAATGGAAATGGATATAGCTGAGTGCTTCACACTGGATGCACACACCACCGACTTCCAGAGAGAGCTATATGCCATAATGAGGTGTGTGGAGAGTTTACTAGAAAGAAACACAAGTGAAAGACAAGTGGTTATACACACAGATACCCAGGCTTGCATCAAAGCAATGATGAATCGGGTTGCACCTCAAAGATGCTAAAAGAGGCCAAAGATAAACTGACCAAATTCGGTACGCAACATAACAATAAAGTGTATGTTAGCTGGGTACCAGGTCATGAGAGACACAGAAAATGAGGGGGTAGATCGCCTTGCTAGGCTGGGATCGTTCAGTGATTATAATGGACTACTAAGGCTAATGACAACATTTGGGCCATGAAAGATATATAAGAGATATGGAGAAAAGAGGATAATAGATTACTATCTAGGATGTGTATTTCCCCATTAAGATAAAAATAGTCCAGACTGGATTATACCACATACGAGACAAATAAAATATCGGAGTTCTCACAGGGCTTTTAGCTTGAAGAGGACTCTGTTTCTAATTTCTTAGGATCCACTTTGTGGATGGGGAAACGGGGAGGACACAGCTGAGCACTTACTGTGCAACTGTGAAAGATTTTGGAGATCTAGCCCTGAAACATCACATAATCGAAAGAGCCTCAACCTAGATTAGAAAAAGACGAAGAATTCGTTTCAAGCAACGAATTTAAGTATATGGATCAGCTCAGAATCCTCAAATAATAAAGGAACCATTCCGGGGAATCAAAAGCCACTAGGCCTGAGATTTCTTTCTACAGACCTCCATACAGTGAGTCAATCAGTCAGGTGTAGGCATTGAGCACCAACCAACCAACTGAAAGATCCTCCACGCCATAAAATATTTTATATATATTTGTATTAAGCATTGAGTACACATACCTAATGTCAAAATCTATGTTGGCTTCGTATATAAGGTAAATGTGATTTGGAAATGCATCGAAAACCGAGCTTTTTTCTAAAAGCCGTTTAGCAGGAGCAATAAGCCGTGGAAGAGCGACGGAAATCTTCAAAAAGTTTTGAAGCTTCTCGCCATTATATCCGTATATGCTCTGTTTCTTCTCCAGTTCTACCATGACAACTGCTTCTTGAATTTGCTCGCGGTTGGAACGCAGATCCGCAATGATGGCCTTGTTGAGGGCGACCTGAAATCACATATCAAAACCATGAGGGTACATGAAGTTGGTTATAAAGTTATAATAGTTCAAACGTTATTGGGAAATAGTTAGTAATGAGTGATTCGCAAGCAAGTTTTGCCAATCAAACTTTCTGCAACATGAAGTGGGAATCTGATTAGAAATAAGAATTTTTTTTAAATGTTTCTCCATAAAACTATTAGTTCATGTTCCCCAATGAATAATTTCTCAGATCTGCGAAGCAGAACGACAGTTATTGAACTTACCAATGAGGTTTCTACTTTCACCTAAATTCCAAGAACTTTATCACTTCTAACGAATTATTATAAATCCTGGATGTGTTTTAACTCTGGGTGTCATCCCAAATTATCGTCCCATAGATAAAATGTTACACTTTTATATAATAGATATGGTTTGGATTTGCACACAAAGAAAGAAAATAAAAGTGGGGTTACCCAATGCTCTAGGGATTAAGAACTTTGAAGAAGATGGAGGAGGGAGAGAGAGATGAAGTGCCCCTATAGAAGACCAACAGTTGAGGTAATAGCTCATAAGGACACGGGTGGTCTTACCACAAAGCGCTCCCGCGATAAGTTTAAAATATTTTGATAAAATTCACAAGAGTTTCTCTTTAGTCGAGTAAGAATCATATCCAATATATTTCATCTCATTCATTCATATCTGAAACTCTGGGGGCAAATATTAAAAACGACTGTTTTTATGGTGTAACGCAGAGAAGTGCCAAGAAAGGAAAATTCATGTTGGGAAAGTAACCGCGCAAATTATGTTAAAATTGAGTTTCCAAGAGGACAAATCTCAAGTTAGTTTTAATTTTGACAGCTTACTTGGAAATCGTAAAGATGGGTGCCTGAGAATCCGTTGGGGGCAGTGGCGTAGAAATATGGCGTGAAACCGTGAGCATGACAGCACACAGAATTCCCATTCATGGTGACACCATACAGCCGCATGATGGGCACAGGTCCCAACTGGCTCCCTGGCATACCGGGAAGCGGTTGGTCTGTCCAAAAATTAATGTGAATAAGAAAAAAAAATCATAAACTCTACATCATCGTGTTATCAATATGACAAAACAATATTAACTACAAACAGGTACAACGAGGAAATTTATGATTTTCGATAGTAACTAGTAAATAATATCAGCATTACCATTATAGTGATCAATTTCCAATTGCTGGAAACTTATGGTGTCCGTCTGGGGATCCAATTCTGGGGGATCCTTCCTGGCCCATTTCTTGTACTTGCCTCCCACGTCTGGTCCCTAAAATATATAGAAAATCCATGTCGATAACTGGTCCACAATCATCTGGAGACCACACTGCAAATTATCGCGGTTGCCCAGTAGCTATTGAAGCTATTAATAGAAACAAGAAAATTCCTCATCAACAACAGATGGAAAAGTTAGAGCAAGTAAAACCCAATAAAGAAACATTCATACCAAAAAAGCCGTTACTCTGTAATAAAAAAACGGCCCAGGTGGCCGCCAGTCAGGTCTCTAATCTCCTGTCATACTCGAAAGTTCTACAAAATCAGAAAAAGCTACAACAACTGCCAACCGGGCAATCGGTCGATCCCGTCAACAAAGACACCCACTCAAAAATAAATCAGATTTTCGAAATAGTCACAAAACTCAGCCAGAGTATCAGCAACCTGGATGAGCGTGTTCGTAGAATCGAAAGCACTCGTCCGGAAAGATCAACATGAATAGTGTCAAAATACTCTGCTGGAATGCCAATGGGCTCATGTCACGAAAAACTGAGCTTCAGTTGGCTCTAGACTTCAACCGGATTGACATTTGTCTCATTTCTGAGACACATTTTACCAACGAATCGTACCTCCGACTCAAAGGCTACAAGTGCTACCACGCCATTCATCCAAGCAATCAAGCGCGCGGCGGCAGTGCAGTATTGATTAAAGAAAGCCTTTATCACCATGAGCAAGTCAAAATAGAAACTGAAGCGTTCCAGATACGTGCCATTGCAATCAGGACCACTTCATTCATGATTAATGTTGCAAGCATATATTGTCCGCCGAGGCACCAAACGACATACGATGAATACATGGGTATACTCTCCCAACTTGGGAATCGTTTCATCCTAGGAGGGGATTTCAATGCTAAAAATACACTTTGGGGTTCAAGACTAACTACTACAAAAGGTCGTAGATTGATTCAAGCAATCAATGATAAAAACTGCGAAGCATTTTCAACCGGGAAACCAACATACTGGCCACAAGACCCCGACAAGACACCCGATCTGATTGACTTTTTCATTACGAAAAACATTTCAGCGAACTACCTGCTAGTCGAAGAAAACTTTGATCTCAGTTCAGATCATTCACCCATCATACTGACACTCAGTGATCGAATCATTCAGAAGCCATCCAACCCTGCCCTAGTCAATCAGAAGACCAACTGGGAGCTCTTCAAGCAAGAAATATGCAGACATATCGACTTGAGTAAGTCCTTACAATCACCAGAAGAAATTGAACACGAGCTCGAGCATCTTGTTTGCAGTATACAAACTGTTGCTTGGGAAAATACACCAACACTTACAAGGCGACTCCGAGGGATCAATTACCCTCGGGAAATAGTCACTGCAATAAAAGAAAAACGCAAGGCCAGAAAACGATGGCAAGTTACAAGAGTACCCAGCCATAAATCAGAATGGTACAAGGCAGAAAGTGAACTGAGGTCTTTGACACAGGAGATCAATGAAGAAACCCAAGAGCACTATATCATGGGACTCACAAGTCATCGTGATACTGATTACTCACTCTGGAAGGCTACCAAATATCTTAAAAGACCAATAATAGCTTCACCCATAAAAAATTCCGATGGGAGTTGGGCTAAGAGTAATATCTGATTACCTAGCAAACATATTCACTCCAAACATTGCTATGACAGATGAACTGACTCTACAAATGGTATTGATCAAGATGTCGACATTCCACCCGTTACTATCAAAGAGATTAAGCTCATAATCGGGATTTTACCAGCATAAAACACCGTTCATTTTCCAACACTTCCACGTACAAAAATTACCAGTATTATCAAAATTATTTGAAAAACTAATCCACAAACATTTAACCGTGCAATGTTGTAAGTCCATAGAATAACACATATAATTTTGATGCTCAGCCGTCTTCCTAAACACTCTGAGGGACTCAATTGACCAGCTCTTATACTATTTCAGAATTTCAGAGGAATTAATCGATACTTGAGTACCTATACAGTGAGTTTCCACCAAACGTTTCATTGGAGAATCAAGGAGTCGGTCATGTCGTTAAACTTCCCATGGGAAAAGTTATTCCGAATGCTAATGAAGCCAAATTAGGCATGACACTGGACGCCAAACTTAATTTAGTAAAAGCAAAATATTGTTGAGAATATAACAGAAAATTTATAGTTGAAAAAATCGAGACACAGAAAATAATTCGATCTTTACGAAAATGCGCTCTTACTAGCATGCTGCATGACTGGGACAGAAGATTTTCTTCTCAAAAGCAATTCAGTGATGTTCTTAGTTTTGAAGATTTTCAAAATAATATTGTTAATAAGTAAACTGGGATTTAAAAAAAAAAAAATCCTTCAATCAATATTATTGACCAGCTTTCTTGATACTTGAGTACCTATAGTGAGTTTCCACCAAACGTTTCATTGGGATTCGGTTAAACTTCAATTGATAATTTAGTAAAAGCAAAATATTGTTGAGAATATAACAGAAAATTTATAGTTGAAAAACTGGACACAAATAATTCGATCTTTACGAAAATGCGCTCTTACTAGCATGCTGCATGACTGGGACTTTCTTCTCAAAAGCAATTTGTTCGAAGACAACTGGGATTTAAAAAAATCCTTCAATCAATATTATTTTCTTGCTCCAAGAACAAGTAGGTACCTACACAATGATGAGATTCAGGCCTGACTTTTTCTGAAATTTATCGCAATCAGAAATTTTTAGTGACGATGCTTACAATTAATTTACGTTCTAGAATCTTCTACGTTTAGAATAAATGACAAAGTGCCGCATCGAATTATAAATACGAAGGCAGTAAGTAGGTACCTCTTCGGCTAGGAGCGAGGGCCAGAATGAATTCATTAGGCAACTTCCGTTAGTAATCACAAACGATATGGTGAGTTAGAGCAAGCAGAACGTCGGATACCGCCGTGAAACCGTTACAAGAGCAAGTTATCGAATAAAGTGAAAGGTTTGTGTCAAAAGTCTAACGAGTTTTTTCTTTTTGTATGCAGAATTGAGTCAAAATAGTAAGTTCTACATTATACTCAAATACCTACCTATAATTAAAAAAATAAAGAAAAAAATTCAATGCTATCAATGTATCTATCAATTTTGGGTCGAAGAGTGTGTGCTTTTCTTGGATTTAATACAAGCACTTCTTATTCAATAAAACAGAGAGAATGTAAACGTTACCATGGATACATTCTCCAAGGACGCTGATATAGTCTTATTACGACAGAATTAGAGGTAGGTACCAACTTATAAGATAGTATTTTTATAAATCACAGAAAATTTTTATTATATGTATATATAATGACACATTAAAAGCCCGCAGCAATTACATCAGTAATTTCCAAAGTAAGCAATGTAACGTCAAAAAAACAAAAGGCGAAAATAGATAAATGCGGCATGTGGTAAATCGTAAGAAACTCTGGAAATCACCTGTTGAAAGTTTGATATCAACATTTGAGGAGGAGCCATGCGAAACCCCACTTGTCCGACAAATCAAAATTTTCAAAATTTCGGAAAAACTGTTTCATATTGTTCTACAGATAAATATTTGCGTATTTTTACTTCATTGTCTTGTAGGAGACTTTAGAAACTAAGGAGTATACTCGATTCAAATCATACTGCCACTAAAGTTGAAAAAGCGCTGCAAATCATTACATAATGGTTTATTATTTCTGAATCAGATAGCCAGCTATAGTAACCAGCATGCTCTGGGGCTTTCGCCAGTCTCTTTTAACATGAAATCATGTTTTAGCGATGGATCCCCCGCCGAAATTTGACATGGATATGTCTTTGCTCTGGGGGGTCAACCAAAAATTTCCGTGACGCAAAATTTGTGTCACAATTTCAGTGTTTTTCACGTACAACCCAGCCGTTGCTAGGGGAATGGAACTTCCGCAGTTTTCATCGCACAAAAATCGTTATTTATGTGATAAATGTTCACATCTCAAGCTACCAATTTCCCCCTCCTTACGTACCTGGCTACATTCCAAAACTAAGTTGAGTGGACTATAAACAATTTTAATGAGCTGGTTAAAATATTCTTAACGTAAAGCAATAGCATCATTTACTCCACTCCATAGGAAACATTTTTATCCTCTTGACAACAGTCGAGGACAACTCGAGGACAACCGTTATGAAATCCCCAATCAAAGACATATCCATGTAACATGGTATCTGCTTGTAAAGCGGATAGTGGAACTCGTTTACGAGTTTAAATCTTTTAGTATCCACCTCTGTTCTCGCGTTACAGGCTGCACTTCCGATGGGGACCAAATGGATGATCGTACAGCCACCCGAGTGGTCTCATTCAATCCACGGAGCTAATTTCTATAGGAATCAAACTAAAACCGTAGGTACACTGGATTCAAAAAGCATCTGGGACCTATCCCAGTCGATTCTGCGTCCGAAATTACTTGGGTGACAACACCCCACTTACCTATGGTAGAAATATAAGTAAACAGCAATTCATCCAGAGGGTTCAGACTCCAAGCTGCCCATGTAATGCAATTTTAATTTAAAAACGATTTGCTTCGAACTATCTGAGAAGATTTTGGGAAGAAGAAGAACGAAGGATTTTAGATGGGCTGGATCAATTATTTTTGTAACATACTATAGTATGATATACTAAATATACTAGTGTGTTCAAGGTAGGTTAAATGTTATATGGGGTAAAAGTAATAAAATATAATATAAAATATATCACCCTCACCACCCACCGTGACCCCCTGCCAAGCGTGCCAGGTGCGTGCGTAAGTCTAACACTCAAAGCCTCGAAAAAGACACTTTTTCGCCCGTTTTTGGCCCATAGCATCTATGCGAGTAAAGCGATCGGGATGGTTAAACGTTAGGACCAACTAGACCCCAAATGGAGTCTATGTGCGAAGGAACGGGTTTTTTAAGTCAATTCTTAGGCCTTTTATGGCCCGGACGGCGGACGGACATTTCAAATTTGGATTCTACGCACCTTGAAACGTAAAGTGACAAAGTTTGAGGGGGGATTATACACATTTTTTGCTACACGATCACATAGGCTTACTATTGGAAATAATAAACCAAAATGGAAACTAGGGTAAAGATAATATGTCATTTATACGTTTTACGCCGAACTAAATTTTTAAATTGTTAAAAAGGGAATGCAATTCAATTTGAGTTAATGCTTGAATATAAAACTTGAGTAAATCAGAAGTGGAAGGAAAATTTAAAACAAATAACTATGAATAGGTAGTAATATCTATTAAAAAAAAAAAAAAAAAAAAAAAAAAAAAAATGTATCTGCTGACCATTGGATCCTTGAGTATCTCATCACACGATCCATAGATATTCTGGCGGAAATTTAAAGCATCCCCTGGCCGAATTTTGAAGCACTGGTAAGCTTTACTGTTGTGCTTACACGGTAGGAATACGTTCGAAACATATGGAAACGATTGCCTTACTTTTTTTTTTAGCGATTTCACATGAACTACTGATTTTTGCCTTTCTCCTCGTACCTAGATTACTGTCTCTCGATGTCACTGTACCATCCATTTCACTATCACCCATTTCGATCTTGAAATAATATAAAAACTTACTGATAAACGTACAGGTAGCCGAACTTCACAGATAGCTAAACAAGAAGCAACAGGAGGGTCACGAGAGGCTAGGTATCTGGCTCCCCATTAGTTGCTTGGACTAGTGGGGTTCTGCGTAATTCACAGCTCTGGACATGTGTGGTTTTGGATGAAGTACAAGAATCTACTGTATTGTTTTGACGAGATCTGTGGGGTTTTGCTCGACATTGAGTGAACAAAATGGTACAGCTGATCACAAAGACCATGAAGTCAATGCTAACAAACAAACAAAAATTATTTTTGTGACTTGTGGGGTTTTGCATGGTTCCTCCTCATTAGTAGCAAATTAGGTATAAAGTGTAATAAGTTTTTTCTTCAATTATGAAAATTGTGAGATAATTCGTACTTTTAAAATGATACAATTTTGTATCATACAAACAAAATAGGCAATTTCGAAGAGGAGGGGTAAAGAACTACATACTAATGTTTTCTGGTCGACCTCATTATTCTACGTATACATGTAAAATTGGGCTAATAAATGGGGCTCCGAACTAACAAGGTCCACCGCTAGGAGCGGTAGGGGGCATAGGACTTGGGGAACATGATGGTTGACATGACTTTTTCCAGCAAATCTTAGGATTTTCCAAGAAGCATTATTTCAGTTAGAGAGCGTGTTTTGGACTTTTACCAACTGATTGTGGTAAATCTTAACATTTCCCAGCGTTAGGCGGTAAAAGCTGAAATAAAGGTGAACGATACTAACTTTGTAAACTTTACTTCCACTTTACAAACTTGTAAATCAACTATGTAAATGTGCTAACATTGTAAACTTCTAAACTTTATTTTCACGTAGTAAAATCAAGTAAAATGACAGCAAGGAACTTGCAATAATTACTTGTTGCAACAAGGTAGAGAATTATGGCACTTCGAATTGCACTTCATATTTGCTGCCTTGCAGAGGCATTTTTTAGTGGAACACTTTCTAAACAATTGCATTTCTTGAAACCCTGGCCACCGACCAATGATTGTTTCCAAACCGCGGTACGAAGGCTTATTTATTCATCAGGTACATCTTCAGGGCATACGAAGGTCTAGGCACAAGTTTCGAATTGATTACGTGAATACAACGTAAGTATTCAACTTTCCTAAAGATGTTCCAAGTTGGTAAAAATCGTCTTCTTTCTTCAGGACAACAGCTATTAAATTCTTTGGGTCGATTTTAGAACGGTCAACATTTGGAATTGATTTTAACGTTCTGGCCAACTTCAGGTTCGGGAAATTTTTCGTTTGAAGTTTTTTTTTCTTTTTTTTTTCGCCTGTTACTCGAGTCCTTTCTTAGCGGATTCCCCTGAGCGTACAAGCCTCTACATGCAAGCCTCTGTAGGTGCTACATTTACCAACGAGTCGTGGGGAATCCGCACATTTGCCAAGAGAGATTGGTAAAAGTCCGAAATGCCTCATTCACACATGGTTTTTTGGGCATTTACCAAATTGGTCAGTCAATCTTAAGATTAACCAACCGTCAAGCGGCAAATGCCCGTTTTTCATATAATTTCGGGCTTTCACCAACAATATTGGGAAATGCTAGGATTTTCTGGTAAATCCTAACATTTACCGCACTTCGGGCTTTTACAGTAACATATATATAAAAATCAATTGCTGTTCGTTAGTCTCACTAAAACTCGAGAACGGCTGGACCGATTTGCCTAATTTTGGTCTTAAATTATTTGTGGAAGTCCAGAGAAGGTTTAAAAGGTTTAAAATTTCAAATCTGCCCCATAGGGGGTGTTTTAGGGGAGGAGGGGGGAATGAGGTATCTTTGTCATCACTGAACAAACTGGGGATTTGATTGTCGAGTATGTTTGGATTACTCCAATTCAAGTCAAAGACTACTTTTTTTTCAAAATTTTCAAATCTGACCCACAATGGAAGGGGAGGGGGTGGGGGAGTTAAAGCGTTTCGAACGTCACTGAACGAACTGGGGATCTGAGTTGTCGAATATGTTTGGAGCATTCTAACTTAAATCACAGGCTACTCGACAATTTTCAAGTCTAACCCATAGAAGGGGGTGTTTTAGTGCGGGGGGGAGAAATGAGGTATCTTTGTCATCACTGACTGAACTCAGGATTTGATTGTCATATGTTTGGATTACTCTAATTCAAGTCAAAGACCACTTTTTTCAAATTTTTGAAATCTGACCCATTGGGGAGGGGAGGATGTTAAAGCGTTTTGAACGTCACTGAACCAACTGGGGATCTGAGTGGGCGAATCTATCAGAATTACTTTAACTTGGGTCACAGGCTGTTTGATAATATTCAAGTCAAGTTAAAAATAGAAAATAAAAACCACACACAAACAAACAAAAATCGACAAAATAACAAAAACAACTTGTGTCCGTCATGACTGCCCTTATAGGTAACAAGAGAATAGCAAATTGGTAAGGTCATTGTTTACGTGCTGCGCTCTATCTCTAGCTTCTCATGTTTGGAGCGCATTGCATAAATCTCCACGTCCCATGCATCGCTCCCTGTTCTCTCAGTTCTTCGTCCCATTTTCCCTTACCAACTTTCTATGCAGTCGCTCCATTCCCAGACTTCCTCACAATGGGAACCTTTTTTATATGCCTTAACCCCGAACGTAACTCATGCATCCCTTCTTACCTACTAGACACTATTTTTCAATAATAATAATTTTTTTTTTTTTTGGCTGGTACCATTATAGTATGCGACCTAAGCTAACTTTCCAGACGCAGTATGCAATCTACACTCTCCACCGTGCGACCTACAGTTGTTTTCTTGCTTTTCAACGAGAGCTGTTATTTTATCTGATGCCCTTTCACCTCAAGTTCGTTAACCACCTCTTTCCTCAAGCTGATTCCTCTCTGGTCAAGTCTAATCAGTCCTCGCCGTTCTATCAACCGAAAAACATGTTTATCCGCGAACTGAATACCACAGTTATTTTAAATGAAGAAATGTGTGAGAAAGTTTTGAAGGGGAAAAATGTGCTGCCCGAGCAACAAAAGTGCACGAAAATTAGGGATGGTGAGCCATGTGAGGGAGACCTGAAGCAGTGTATGAGATCAATGCGGAAAAGAGATGCTGATGGTCAAATTATCAAAACTGTGACTCTGAGATGGTATCCATACTAAAACAGTGCAAGAATAGGTAAGAGTAGAAGTATTTAAATCGTTATAAATAGACGACAAAGCTGTGATGACCAATGATAAGTCTCCATTCATAGAATAAGTCCCCCTCTAGAAATAAAGGTTAAAGCGTCAACTGATTCAATTTCAACGCTGCTTCTATCTCAATCGTACTTGTGCTGCTATCATCGCACTAGTTCAGAACTAGTACCATCATACACCAGCTCATTTCAAATTCCAATGACGAAGTAGAGTAAAAATCACTTATTGTTATCAGTTACATTCCATTTAAGAAATTGAACCAAGTTTTACTTATAAAACATCTTGAGTGGCCCAGCCCACACTGATAGTTGAATTGGGCGTCTCTCATTTATCTTTGAAATATAATAGACCCGGACAACGTTTCCTGACATTTAGTCTTGGCTTTTGAGTCTAAACGTCCAAGTTCACTTTTTGTACCCAAATCCGAATCGCGTTTTACCAAGAAAATTCCATGACGTCCAATCAATGATTTCAGCTCAAATTGGTATATATTAATGGTGAATAGAATACTGGATAGTGAGGATAGCGCAACGACCCTAACATGTGAATTTCACAACTATATTTCAACTAGGATGGAATTTTAAATATTGCAGTTTGAGGATGGATAGGAAAGCAGAGTTCTACTTATTTCAAGATACAGTTTACGAGACATCACCCCTCTCTTTCCAAATATTTATATCAGCACGATACAAACCAAGCTTGTCCGTATGACCTTATATATCAAGTAGACAGATCGATACAATGCTCCTTTGTAAATGCATCTGTACCTTCATACCCGAACCAGTTCGAAACTCCACAATCGAAAATGATGTTGGGCCTAACCTCCTCATAATATTTTCTGATGAATAAAGGCTGGGACACACATATCCCCGCGCTGTGTCCGCACCGAGTGACGGCCATGTGGGACTACACAAGGGGATGAAGTTATAAGAAGGGAGTTTATTAGGAAGTCCCCACCTATCCGGACCGTCAGCCCTCCGCGTCAGCGCTCCTTGTCCGCACCGTGCCGGACTAGTTCGGTTTAGTTATAACACGGACACGGTGACCTCGACAATGGATCTAGAACTATTAATTGAAGAGATTTGAAAGTTTCCAGTGCTCTACGACCAATTGAACGAAAAATACAGGAACAATCGTCTAATCGCACTTCAGATGAGGTAGCAGCGAGACAAATTTCCTTTCGACACTTCTTTTATTTCATGTATCGTGAACCCACATTCTTCTTTGGCTAGTGGACCCACGATTTTGTCTCCAATCTTCGTGTTCTTCCTCCAGTGCGAGTGCTATCATTCCTAACTCACTATTTGAAAAACGTCTCAACATGACCAGCGTCTTAGAGTGCAAACCAAATTGTGATAGACCTCCGTATGCACAGTGTTACGCTCCAGGAAAATAACTCTCACAGTCGAAGAAGTTTGGTCACCCTAGCCTCATTAGCTCTGGTAGTTAGAGCGTTGCAACTCCGGGAAATTAATAATAATTTCTCGTAGTTGTGACGACGCGAGTTCGAACTCCTGTCGAGGTATCAAATATTTTTAGCCCGTTACAGTGGCACAGTCGAAATAGGACCCGAAATCATACAAAACAATAATTAATTAAATCCCTCTCGAGCCAAAAGACTGTAAACATCACATTTCCTGTTGTTATGCCTTTCATTTCCTCACTCACTTGAGTCTAAACACACCGTGACAATGACCTCGCTCGACTGCTGACTTGTTCCAGCGAGCATCTGCTGAGCCAGCGGCCTGCAGTTACACTTCATCATTCGTCTGACCCCATACCAGCCGAGACAGCTGGTATTTGACTTCGGGGAAATGTTACGCTCCAGGAAAATAACTCTCACAGTCGAAGAAGTTTGGTCACCCTGGCCTCATAGCTCTGATCGTTAGTGTCGCAACTCCGAGGAATTTCCCGTAATTTCTCGTAGTTGTGACGACGCGAGTTCGAACTCCTGTCGAGGTATCAAATATTTTTGGGCTGTTACAACAGCCAACACTCGGAACAATGGCCTCCTCCCACCTCTGTATGCACGGCCAACACAGGGAACTGTGTGGCCTCCCACCTCCGTCTCCGACACTCGGACGTGTTGCGAAGAGGGTGCGGTGTGGACACGGCACGGATATGTGTGTACCGGCCTCAATCAACCAAACCAAATCAAACAACCTGTGGTGGAAGAAAAAGACATTCCAACTGAATAAGTAAGTAACTATCGAAATGACGAAGCAAAGTAAGAAGCAAGTGAGAAGGTAAGTTTCAATTCTCATGATGTGAAGGATTATTGGACAGTGTACAATTGAAAACACCAGCAAGCAGTCCACTCAAGGTTCAACTTACTCTGCCAGTGACAAAGTCCATCGGAGCTGGCTGAACAATAGAAAATGAATGTTCATAAATTCAATATAGTTCAGTAGGTGCATATCATTAAAGCATTGTTCTAGTCAATTAAAAAATCTTGACTGAAACCAGTTAAAGTAGTTGTATTAGAAAAAATCAAATGTGAAATAGAAAAAAATATGAAACAGGTTTTGTTTAGGAGAACGATCGATACCTACTAATACATATTTCATGTACGAGGGGCTCGCCAAAAGTAAGGTTCCCTACGCTAGAAAAAATAGTAGACAAATTTTTTTTTAATTTTTTATATTTTTTTCCGATTCTACAGATTGTTTTCTATTTTTCAACATAATCACCATTTCTCTCAATACATTTTTGAAAGCGTGGCACGAGTTTTTGAATGCCGTCCTGGTAGTGCTGCGTGCCCACCTTCCTCAGGTAGTTGTTGACTTCCGCCTTCAGCTCTTCGTCGTCGCGGAAGTGTTTCCCTCCCAGGTGCCCCTTCAACTTCGGGAAAAGATGAAAATCTGAGGGAGCAAGATCCGGGGAGTAGGGAGGATGTGGGAAAATGTCCCAGTTGAATTGTCCCAGCAGATCCTGAGTTTGGCGAGCCGAATGGGGGCGTGCATTATCGTGCATGAGAAGCACCCCTTTTGACAGCAAATGCGGCCTTTTGCGTTTTATGGCCGATCTCAACTTTTGTAGGACTTCACAATACCTCTGAGCATTGATTGTGTTCCCACGTTCAAGGTAGTCAACCAACAGCACACCTTTGTTGTCCCAGAAAACAGTTGCCATGATTTTTCCGGCAGACAACGCAATTTTCGCCTTTTTTGGGGCCGCCTCTCCGCTCAACTTCCACACTTTGCTTTGATTTTTTGTCTCTGGAGTGGTGTGGTGAACCCACGTCTCATCTCCAGTAACAATTCTGTCGAAAAGAGCATCTCCCTCAGCACTGTGAAGCTCAAAAAAAGTGGTCGCAGCGACAACCCGGTTTCTTTTGTGCTCGTCGCTCAACAGCCTGGGCACCCAGCGAGCACAAACCTTGCTGTAACCAAGATTTTCTGAGACGATCCTATTGACTGACCGTACGCTCGTTCTGTCCTTGATCGAAACTGGAAGCTCTTCAAAGATTTCTTCAATCGTCAGCCGACGATCGCCTTGCAAAATTTCTTCAACAGCGTCAACAATGTCTCCTTCCCGAGCGGTAGAGGACCTCCCGGAACGCGGTTCGTCTTCAACATTTTCTCGGCCGTTCAGAAAACTTTCTCTCCATTTCCGGACTTTTTGAACACTCATGCACTTTTCACTATACACTGACGAAAGTTCCTTGTGAATTTCAGTCCCGGATTTACCTTTTAACGTGAAAAAACGAATTATTGCTCTCAGTTCAGAGGCGGACACGGATGGGGTTGCACTCGACATGTTTACAAGACTGATACGGTCGACCAGGTTATCGGATCACTTCCCTCCAAAAATCAGTGTGGCCACCACATCCTAGCGGAATATCCCGCCAAGTTTCAAATTTTTCCCGCGCTCCGAAGCCGAATTACAAAATAGGGAACCTTACTTTTGGCGAGCCCCTCGTAATTCCAATGGGAATAATGTGAATGATTTACAGCTGTTAAATAGAGATACTTTGTGCCACACTGCGAGTGATTCTTTATTAAATATATTGGTTTTAAGTTTTATAAAATCTGAATATGTAGATACACAAATTTTTAAAAAATCTGTACAAGAATCAGAGATTGAATTTGACTCCCTATCCACAGATAAGACACGGTATTTATAAAATACCATTATGTATTAGAAGTGTTTTGTACATATTCCTCACCTCTCCAATACATTCTTCATGATCATCTTCCATTTCTGTCAAGGTGGCAAGAGTTGTCTCAAATGAGCAAGCATCTTCTTCTTCCTCATCTTCGGTTCTGATAAACAATCAAAGATTAAATTGAAATATTTTAATAATAATGATAATAATACAACCACTGTTTTATAAAGGTAGAGCTTATGCATAGGTAGATGAAACGTTATAACGAACTAAGTAGTTTCCTTACACGAAAAGGTTATGTAAACTGAGCAACAACATCAAGAGCAGTGTTGCCAGACTCTTCCCGGCAGAAAGGGGGACAGCCAATCATAAAAAGGGGAACAAAGAGGTACATGGTGTTTCCAAAAGGGGTATTTTCGGGGGTACATATTTACAGGCATCTCTACTATAATAAGAATGGAACTCCATCTGTTTGTCTGTCGTGTCCATGCACGACCAAATGGCTGAGTGGGAGGATCTTCTTGGGATTCTCCAAATGGGTATATAAGCGATTTTTAAATTTTCTATTCCCACCTGAACTATAGGCTGTAGGTGGGAGGGGGGTGGGAGCCCGTTTTAATGCCGTTCTTTTCGACTTCCTCCACCCCTCTAAACGGCCGTTGAAAATTCCGGAAAAATACCGGTTTCATAGGTTTTTCTACGAGGAAGACGACGGCGCGATCAGATTGCGAAAAAAGTATCGGAAAATGCGTCAAAAAAATTAAAGATAACAGACCCTTTTCTCAAAAATTCCGACGAAAAACCTCGTTTTGTTCTCAATAAAGTATACCTCATAAAGGTACTTTTTTCGGGACGGTGTTTGCGGGCAAAATACACTTTTGATTCCGCCGAATCTGAATCCGAAATCGGATATCGAAAAAAGTGACGGGAAGTTGGTCAAAATGCGAGGGGAAGAGGGGCGAAGCAATTAAAAAATAAGTTAATTGTGCCGTGGACGCCTTTGAACCTTCTCGGCTCCGGTTCGAAAGACTAGGAAAAATACAGCCCTTCTAGGGATTTTCCAAAACGGTGTATAAGCGATTTTAAAATTTTCTAAGCCCACCCGAATATAGAAAATCCTTACACAGCAATATATAATGGCCTCTCTTTATCAAATCTAATGAACTTTTTGTGGTTCCACATAGTTTCATAAGATTTAGTTTGTTAGTACGTCATTTCCAACATAAAAAAAACGTCTGCCGAATTGGGTGGGCAGTATAATTTCCTCACACGAGCAAAGCGAGCAACATGCCCTACAGACGTTAAACCTACCCTTAGGGATCTACGGTTTGCGAGCTAAGCGAGCAAATCCTTAACATGGTTCAATTGTAATACACCTGAATGGGGGGTAAAATACCACCGCATGTACACAGCCACACCTTGGGAACGAAACAAGCAACTTAATGGAGAGGGGGACCTCCCCCCCCCCCCCCC
This sequence comes from Adelphocoris suturalis, assembly GCA_030762985.1. Taxonomy (NCBI): domain Eukaryota; kingdom Metazoa; phylum Arthropoda; class Insecta; order Hemiptera; family Miridae; genus Adelphocoris; species Adelphocoris suturalis. The sequence continues at coordinate 16,448,631 of CM061050.1, forward strand.
CCGGGCAGTACGTAGAGGCTATTTATAGGTTTGTTCGCAGTGACCATCAAACCTGTAAGAAATGGTTGGAAACGCGTTTGGGGCGTTCGCAGTGTCCATTTGAGGAAATCTGACTGTATAGCATCCATAGTGGTCCGTTCGCAGTGACCACCAAACCAGTTTGAAACGCGTTGTGGATCGGTTAGACCGGTCAGAGAAATTTCTGCTGACCGATCTGACAGTTTGTCCCCCACCTCACCGCTACTCGAAGTAGCCAATCAAATCATTCCACTGTGAGATAGATGGGTAGCGGGAGCTCAGCGAGCTGAGAGGTGAAAAGATAAACCAGCCGAACGAGATGAGATAGCTGTCGCACATCTGCATGTCGTGCACTGTTCACTAAGTTATACCTTTGCATTTACCTACCCTCGTTTTACTTCTACGGTTTTTTATTGAAAGTTTCCTACTAGTTGTGTGATATGGAAAATCTTATTGGCGACAACAACGTAGAATGGGAATCTTCGTCTGAATAGCAACAAAATACAAAATCAAACAGTAAAATGTTATTACTCAATCTCAACTGAAGAGTTATTTGTAAAGCTATTAACATTAAAAATAAAGAACGACGGTCGACTTCGAGATCGATTTAAATTCTTCCCGCGAGATAAACACCACATTCTCCCACAAAATCATCAGCCTGGTGGCAAGAAAAAGATTGAGCATGGATTTCTTCTTCCTGTTGGAAGGTTTGTTCCCAATGAATATTTTTCATTTTTCAACCTGTTTGTTGTCTTGTAGGCCATCTCTTTACGGTTCAGGTTCTTTATTCATACATGAAATGTTTACCTATTCAAAGGATGGCGCGAGCCCACCAAGTAGGTTACAGCTGTTGGAGGCTATGCGACGGTTAACTTTAGTCAAACCCGTTCGCAGTGCGGATTTGGTTTGAAATTAGGTGCTGGTCACGCATGCGCACTAAACCAATCACAAAACTGGTCGCCAACGGTTGGTAACCGTTTTCAACCGGCACTGCGAACAAAGCTTAAAACAATGAAACTCCTTCTGTTTGTTTGTTTTTCAGTCCATGCTATGCAGGAGTTTTTCCTACACATATACAGCCATACCGAGCGAGCGAAGCGTGCAATATTCCCTACATACATCGGATTTAAATGAGTGCTTTCCTACACATATACAGCCATACCAAGCGAGGGAAGCAAGCAACATCCCCTACACACGGTAAACCTACCCTTAGGGATCAACCGTTTGCGAGCGAAGCATGCAGCATCTCTTACATGTTTCAATTGTAATACACATGAATGAGGGGTAAAAGACCATCGCATGTACACAGCCACACCTTGCGAGCAACTCAATGGGGGTCCGGGGGGCTTGCCCCCCGTCTGGAGGTGGGGGCGAGCAAAGGGACCCACGCTGTTACGGTCACTGAAAACTCTCTAATCAGGAACTACCAGGAACTCTCTAATCAAGGGAGTTTTCCATGACCGTAACAGTGTGGGTCCCGTGGGTTCCTGAACGTCAAGTCCGATTTGATGATAAAATGCTCATTTATGACGTTTTCTATTCATTACTCTCGCTTTATAGAAACTGCACATTACAGTAGATTTATCATAAAATCTTGGTGGCATAAATTATAATTTGGTACGGTTTTCTACCGATCGTCAAGGTATTTTGAGGCGTAGGCAAGTAGGTATGTGGAAAATCGGATCTGAATTTAAAACTCCCGGTAATGTCGTAGATTGATACTCTACTGAACCTTCAAGGTAAGGTTTCTCCTTCTGTTACCCCAGTGGAGTAATTTCGATTAATTTCTAACTTCATCCTACAGGACAAGACGAAGAATGTACCTACGGTATCTGGCAAGAAGCAGATGGACTTCTGGTAAGTACCTATATAACTATTATCGTAACAATTTTTTCAACAAAAAGAAAAATCTGTTGAAGGCATGCCAGAAAGTGCGCACCGCACGTCTTACCTAAATTTCTTCGATGGTGCCGGAGTTCCAACCCCATTTTTCCGTTTATTCATGGTAGAACGAGAATAAGTCGATGTAACAGATAGCTAAGAAACTATCTGCCCGAGTACTATTATAAAAATTGTAACGCCAAGAAAATACAAAAATTAAGAAACAAAGGGCTAATGCTCACAACTAGTAACAACCAAAACGGCACATCGCACAGAGCAATAGAGCATACGGGAAGAACGGCAGAACCATCAATGTTGAGCTGTGTTCGGAAGAATCCGCTAATAGCGCTGGTATATCCCTTCTATCTGTAGAACGCGACTTGAGGCAGTTCCTCATTTCCGTTCAGTGAATACGTGGATGAGGAACAGTATGTTCACTCCAGATATTTTTGTTTAGATGTAGTAGTTATGAAATACTTAAAGGTACTAACGTAAGTATTAAGCTAAATTCGCACTAGGCGGTAAATTCGCGCAGAAGGGACAACCAACACAACAGGCAATCGGTGTTAGGTTGATACCGCAGTATTTGGTTAGTACTCATTGCTCAAGATAAATGGTTCTCCGGATTCTCTCGTATTGCACAGCTGTCACTTCATTGTTGTCCCTCAACTAAACAACTCCACGGCGTACTTGATTCGAGGCGGGAGCCGGTAAAGGGCGGGAAAAATGCTTCGTTACCTTCTCAATGGTTCAACTTGGAGATGAAGGTTATGTTTAATCAAATCTTAGAAAAAAAAAAAAAAAAAAATTATACCTATGCCTCAGCTTCAAATTTCACGAGTACAAGTTTATCAGTAATGCAACTAAATCAGTACTTGTTCTTCAGTGTAAATTCTAGATTATTGATTTGTCATTAAAACTTGGCCAAAACGTCTCTAAGTTCCGCGTCGAGTTTAAGGTAATTCTTCGCCGGAGTTATTTCTAGTTCACTGTTCATGTCATTGACCTGTGACTTGACAGGTTTTGTTTGCTTTGCTATGAAGTAGTAGTTTGAAACAATTAATTGCTGATGGTTTACCAACTTCATTATTGATATTGTGCTAACGCGATTTTACATCGTAGGACTTTGAATGTTTTATATTGTTATTCACTGGCATCCACGTCCTGTCAAAAGCGGCTGTCAAGATGACGTTTCGCGTTTAAAAATGTCTTGAAAACTAAAAATATCCAGTTCACCTGTTCAACGTTCTGGGTGTGAACACTTGCTGTTATGCCTTCGCTCGTCGTGGTGATATTTTAACTCTTCCAGAAAGAAAGTTCGGCATAGGAATTCTACGTCAAATTTATTACGTCTTCCCGACAGTTTTTGCGGTCGATAACTAGGTAGATATCTCTTGAGTCAAGGCTACTCTCCCCTCTTGGTATTGGAAAGCTCGGATCGTCACTGGGAGGGTTTCATATGCGAAGGTTTTCAGTCCGCAATTTCATATCAACGTCTCGGCGATTTCTTCAGGTTGCTTCACCGCTACATGCCCCACGTGAGTGATTTTACTGTGTACATGACATCATCAACCTAGTGAACTTGTCTATTAGACTTTAGAATGGTTGCTCACTTGTGAAGGCCTGTTAAACCTAGTAGGGACGTAGTTTTAATTCAAAAATAATCAATTTTAGTTCAAAATTTCGGAAGTTCCGAACTTCCTACATGACAGTGTTTTCTGAAGGAAAACTGTACATAAAATTGGAAATTGTAATGTTGAAATAATGAAAAAATATTTCTAAGTCGATAAAGCATCTAGATGACAGCATAACTGTGAACAGAATTGGCCGTCAAAAGAATCAACATTTTCAAGCCGAAAACAGGTGTATTGATCGGAGAATAATTTCCCAAATTATTCAATATTGGATCAATAATAAACTGCAACAAAAAAGCGAAAAATTCAAAATATTTTTTGAATTGCATTATTGTTTAGAACGATTTTGATTTATTATTCACAATAATGGATCTTGGTATTCGACCAAGGAAAAACATTTTTAGGACGTCCCTCTGAAGCTAGGCTTTGTAAATATAGGGACGACCTATTGGAATTGATCCAGGGGGTGTGGTACAACCCAAGGATGAGAAATAACCGCATACAAATCCGTTTCAGACCATTCTAAGACCTAATCCGTGAAAAAAAAACCATAGGGGTAATCGTGTTTCTGTGTGTGTGTGAAAAATTTTAGTCGACGCTGCCCAGGCCATAATTCTTGAGCGATTTTCGAGATTATTTCTTTGTTCAATTTCAAGATGGAACAGGGTGAATGGAGGGGGTAAAGCCGAAAAAACGTGTTTTTTTTCGACATATTTAGTCGACGCCACCCAGGCTACAATTCTCAACTGATTTTCATGATTCTTATTTCGTTCGATTCCAATTTCTATCTAATTGTGTAATAAACCTTGTTAATTTCGAAATCGCTGTCGAGGTGCGGGGTGGAGGGGGTAATTACCGGTATTTTCAGGCGCTGCTACAATTCTAGACCAAATTTAGTGATTCTTATTTCGTTCCATTATGAAATCGATATAGTTTTGGAAAGTATGTCAGGATTTTAAAATTTCATCAAGAAAGGGGGTAATACTGATATCTACAACATCATGATTCTCCAACTATTCTCGTCCGATTTTCGTGACTTTTTGTTGTTCATCTATGAATTTAGTCTATTTTTGGAAAATGTGTCAGGAGTTTCAAATTTCATGATGGAAGGGGGTGAATGGAGGGAGTAATAGCGATAAATCGTGATAGTTTTCCTATATTCATCTGATTTCCGTAACATATTTTATTGTTTGTTCGATCCAGATTTCAGTCCAGTTATGTAACCTTGGAAATTTCAAATCAACTGTCGGTAAAAGAATTAATTGGGGGGGTATTTAGGTGTAATCATGATATTTTTGTATCTTCTTCTTATCCGTCCCTGTTATTCATGCATTACTTACCAATATGTTTAACCCCCCTCCCCCTTCATTGCAGTAGCAGCGACTATTAGCCAAAATGGACGGCCTGTGGCGTTTTTCTCTAGCACTCGAAACGAAAATCTAGCGATTGAAAGGAGGCCACTGCTATTGTAGAGTGCTTTAGAAACTTTTTTTTAAATAATGCTTTATTTTCGTGAACAATAATACAAAGTACAAAAATAAAATTTCCCAAACGAAAATCCCACAAGACAAGAGTCTGTGTGTGGGCACTTCTAATTATTAGAACTACTAATGCAATGGCAGTTCACGGCATAAAGTAAAAGTAGGTACTAATCAGTAAATAAACAATTCAAAACACTAAAACTTGAACACGATTAATAAAAATACAACTTCATTTATTGGTAACAATCCAGTTCTTAATTAATTTTAATCTATTAACAATTCGAGGCTCATCAAAAATTTCATATGTAATTTTATTTAATAATTTTGGACCAGTATGACTTATGTGATTTTGGGTGACTTGTAGTGATCTATGTGGAACATGATATCTATTTGGATGTCTCGTAGCATGACTAATGGGTTCAATACTCAGTAAGTTGTTTCTCTTCAGAAAAAATTTTGCAGTTTGAAAATTGAAAAGTTGGTTGAAAGTTAGAATTCCATCAGATAAAGGGTTCAGGCGAGAGATTTTAAATATCAAATTTTGAGCAGATTTAACTGCCTGCAAGTGGCTCTGCAATGCTGAGCCCCATGCAGTTACAGCATAAGACAACTGAGAATGAATGAGAGCTAAGTACACTATTCTAATAAAATGTTTTGAGCAAATATTCCTAAGAATATAGAAAATATAGGATGTGTTCCTGATTTTCTTTGATAAATGGCAAATGTGACTGGTCCACTTTAGGTACTCGTCAATATACAGTCCAAGGTATTTAAAATTATTGGTTCTTTCAATTTTAGGGCAATCGCATGAAATCGCAAATCGCCATTTCGACTTGATCACTGTCCAAGGAGTATCACATTGGGTACCCATGCCCAATCGTCGGATTACTGAAGTTGCCCACTGGTTACCTCAACAACACATTGTGACTCACACGTTGCGTCTTGGGTGGGCGTCCCTGGATAGGTTTTCAGTTTTTTTGGTTCTACATTGCCCATGACGCACAGTGTGAGTCAATTTAGAAATAGGTAGAAGAAGTACTGAATTTCATAGTTATTTGAATATTTATTCATATTTATGTAAATAGTTTCAAAAATACAGGAAACAAGATAATAAAAATATTAAAACATCTTTTCATTAATATAAAAGTTGTCTATCTATACCCGACTCTTTAGGGGCTTATGGCGGAATAACACTTTATTATTCGAACCATTGCTACTTCTCTGTACCAGAAATTGCCCCAACCACGTTGCATTCTTTGAAAACAAAAAAAAACCTACCAGTACTGAACATTTTACTCGCACAAAAAGAGGTCCCTTTTCATTTTCCGCCTCACATATATTATTATGCTCGAGTAAAAATACATTGATTACAAAAAGCATGATTTCCTCATTCACCTTCGGGATGTTGGATAGTAAAATTTTGCGTTCAACTAAGGATATGTGGGACCTGAAAGTTGTTCTACAACCACCAAAAATATCATTAATCGATCCTCCATCTGAGTTGGATTTGAGGAATCCAATCTTTTCAAGTTGAGCAACTGATCATTACGTGTGTAACGTCACCTTGACTGTCCTGGGTTATAATACATTAGTTTACGATAAATCACTAAGGTTTTCTCATCCGAATGAATCAGAATTCCTTTTATAGGTTTTTCATAGACCATGAATTTCTTGGAAGGTTACCTCCTTCCTGAGATAAAATCGACTGAGAACATGAACAAATTATCGTGTTTCATGATTAATGTCATAAAAATTTCCCTCTCATTGATCAAAGCTTTCATCTCCCCTTTTACTACCCTATTCAGCAGTTATGTAAATTCAATGAGCATATATACCTAGTATTTGCAAATAGAGTTAATCTTTTTGCAAATCAGATTTATCTATTTACGAATAAATTTAATCTTTTTACAGATAAATTTAATCTTTTTACAAATAAAGTTAATCTTTTTCCGTTGTTTTTGACAAACTTTCCATGTTGTGTTATGGACGTATGTAGACTTGAAAAAAAAAGGAAAAAACTTTCGAATGACAAGCTTGCATAAGGTAACTTTTTTCTAACAGTGAATCAGGGAGTGCCCGGAAAGTTTGTCGAATTATCTCGGTTCGAGATAGGGAAACCAACGTTAAACTATCCCGAAAACGGTACACTTTCCGGGTACCCTTAATTCACTGTTAGAAAAAAGTTACCTTATTATCCAAGCTTGTCATTCGAGGGGTTTTCCCTTCTTTTTTTCAAGTCTACATACGTCCATAACACATTTCAAGTCACCATACACAACATTTTCCATAACTCAACATTTTAAGTCAGTTTGTAGTATTTGAAAAAAGATTAACGTCATTTGTAAAAAGATTGAATTTATCTATAAAATGATTAAATTTATTTGTAAAAAGTTTAATGAAATTTGCCAAAAGATTAATGTGATTTGAAAAAAGCCACTCTATTTGCAAATACTATATTCAAGGTTCCTTATGTTATTTTAATTATTGTACGTTAAATTTGTCCAGCCATGATGACATCGTCGCCCAAAGAGTGGTCGTCTTTGACGAAGGATGAAAAAAAGGGATTTATCGCTTCGTTGGACTCCGTTGTCTCAGATTGTGATGGTGAGTAGTTTTAGGAGTAACAGTAGCCACATTACGCTGACTAGAATAAATTGAAATTTTTTGGTTGTTTTTCCACATGAATATCAGAACTAGTGGGCTATGAATAATGTATTTCGGCGTCTAGACCGCCAGTTGAAGGACAAAACGATAAGCTTACGAATCCTACATTTCTCTACATTACTTGCTAACATTCTTCAAATCTTACATCCTTAAAGATAAAATTACGTGTGGACTCTTGATAATATTCGGCGTAGTAAACTTACTTCTTCATATCCACTAATTACCACCATGGTATCAAGCAGAGTGTTCCCGTTGCCATTATTGTTCACAAAATATAAATTTATGTCTACTCTACCTTTTTTATTCTCTCTCAAATAATTAAACATCCTCAATTAATAATAAAAGAAAGAAGAAGAAAACAATTAATTCAGTAATTATTCTAAATGAATAGAACAGTAATATGTATGCTTCAAATTGGTTAAAACTACTATGTTATAATTGGAATAGGTAAAAACTTATTGTATTGGTGTTGCTGTTGAACCTGTATCATGTACAGCAGGAAAAATCGATGGTCTCAAGTGGTTGCCAAGCAGGTTCTCTATCATCCAGTGGCTGGGATGTGGAAAGGGAGAAACTATATACATCATATGCCAAGTGACCGTGTTATGGTGCGGTGTATGGAAAATTGCTATAGAGTTACTCGAGTTGGGCATCTTGGCAGCAGTGCTTGGTGGTATCACCACCCACATCCTTCGGGGCTCTTGCCATAACTGGTGGTAATTTTATCCAGGCACTTCCTTTCATCCCTTTCCCCCTTCTCCACATCCGTCCACTTCCTTAATTCCTAGGGCTGACGACTGGTAAACCTAGGCGTCCTCCCCACTTGTTAATCAATTAATTTTTTTCTTATTGGCCTTAGAGCGGGTTTTATGTATTAACATTTATAAAACCTCATGAACTAGTCGATAGTAGATGTATCAAAATAATTCTAACTTTGGCGGGATTCGTAAATAGATGAACTAAAAATCTAAGACCTGGGGCTCTTGCCATAACTGGTGGTAATTTTATCCTGGCACTTCCTTTCATCCCTCTCTCCCTTCTCCAACTCCGTCCACTTCCTTAATTCCTAGGGCTAACGTCTGGTAAACCTGGGCGTCCTCCCCACTTGTTAATCAATTAATTTTTTTCTTATTGGTGTGCACCTCCCGCCTTAGGCTGAATTCACACTGCCCACGATGCGATGCGATGCGAAGCGAAGCGAATGGAGGCGCGAACTTCCAAGCGATGCGATGCGATGATGTGTTCACACTGCTAGCGATTACAGGCGAGCGAGTAGACCAATAAGTAATTCAAAAACAAGATAATTTACAATGCACAACAAACTGGAGAGCGCGAAATCTATTACTCGCACGAATCGCTCGCTTCAAATCGCAACGTTCCTTGCGATTGCGAGAGGCCACTCGCACGAAATCGCCTTAGAGGGGGTTCTATGTATTAAAATTTGAAAAACCTCATGAACTAGTCGATAATAGATGTATCAAAATAATTCTAACTTTGGCGGGGTTCGTGAATAGATTTTTAAAGTTTTTTTTAACAAGTTTTATTGCACCAAGTAATAACAACTTATAAGCAATATTCATGTGATAAATTATTATACATTTTCTTAAGATCTAATATACTTCACTTTAGACTTATTGTTCTGATAATTGAGTCACTAGTCTTGACGTTCATTTCATTTCACTTAGTTCATGCGCTTTAGTTCTTTCAAGTCTTCTAAGTAGATCTTCGGTGTCAAGGAGCTGGACGACATCCTTGTTAACATGATCTCTGAGCCTCAAAAGGTGATTGATGGCTTGTTTACGGATAACCTCATTGACAGATTCAACTTTCAACTCATAGTGTAATCTGTCGTTTCTGAAGTATCTGTATGCGTCAACGCAGGTACGCAGAACATTATTCTGAAAGCGCTGAATAATGTTGCGGTTACTTTGTGCAGTGCACCCCCACAGTTGAGCACCGTCGTGAATAGATGAACTAAAAATTTATCATGTGAGGTCTTGACTTACCTGAAAACTCAAGTATCAATCATTATTAGATACTTTTTCAATCGTTTTTAATCGACCTAAGTAATAGAATAAATTTTTGTAACCCCCCCCCCCCCCATTAAAATTGGTTGGTTTATGTTCCAAGATGAGTATAATCCAAAAATCGAAAGAAAAAAAATCCATCCGTTCGCCATCCAAAGCTTTTCTCCAAAACTACTGGACCAAATTTATAAAATTTGCCTCAAAAATCATACTTAGGACGGTGATGTGTCAGTAACATCGGCATCCCATTCAATCAACCCTAAAGGGTAGTATCGGACAATAGAGGCCAATAAAGAGAATATACGAGTCTAGGTGGGAGTTTGATCGTTTACTCCAGTAAGATCGGAACTGACGGAGTAAACAGTAATACTTGTAAACAGCGAGTGCGGTTTAGTCCCCGACAGATCAAAAATCAACGACGTTATCTTTTACTCCTGCTCACATGTTATTGCTGCCCTGGAAAGATCCGAGTCAGTTTTGTTGCGTAATGGTGGATGTTCGCAGGTGGTTCGGCAAGCAGTTATAACACATCCTGAGGCTGAAGTCGACGCCGATGAAATTAAAAATTTGCGATTTGTAGGCTACCGTATCAGGCGCAAAAAAGGCAAAAAGGGGTTTGAAAATGTATTGGGCGGCAGATGAGTGGTGAGATTTCAACCTACGAATTCTTGAAAAAGATATCCTACAAGCTGCGACCTCACTTCGAGGCTGAGGCTGAAAGTGAGGATGAAGTGGCAGAACAATGATATATTCGGCGGTACCTATATATTCGCATTCTGACAACTCTCTCCTCGAGACGCTTTAGTTTTTTTAAACATCTTGACGTCTTCCTAAATCGGGAGGGATTTCAGATGATTGTCGGATTTTCCGACATGATGCGAACTTCAAATTTTTAAGCACACCTTCAACCTTTGGAGACAGTCCTAAGTCTGTTCCAGTGGGAAGGAAAATTTGTGGGGCTTTCACTTCCGGCTGGAGTAAACGGCAACTACCACATCTTCTGGAGCGGAGTAAACAGCAACGCTCCCCTTCTCCGGGTTCCTCGCTTTGCAAGCAGCGAAAAACTGCGGGAGTAAACGATCAACTTTTTTCGGGCATGGGAGTAAACGCTCATACGCCCGTCCAGGTGCGTCGGATGATGAGTTTTTCATTTACAGAGGATCGTAGAGCAGTGGATAGATTGCTGAACTGTAGCGTGGGGGGCTACTACCATCTAGTCGGGGTTTGTATCCTAGCGGAAACAACAGATTTTATAATTCTTCCTTCTTTGTCACTTTCAAGGTTTTCATTTATTTATTCATTGTAAGTTAATTAATTTGTTTTCATTTGGTAGGTGACATTGTCCAGTTATAATTCGATAATGCACGATAGACTCAGGTTGTTGGGTAATTTTTTATGGATCAGTGATCTGTGTAGAAGGTCCATCTAGTACAGAAATAATAAACCTTAGTGTTATAATGTGCTGCGGTTTTGTTTAATCACTTTTTGATTTGTGTATCAGGAGTCCTTTGGTTAGGGTCGAGAGTCCTACCAGGTGCTACCGATGTGATGAATGGATTCAAAAAGCTGGGGAAATCGATTTTCTTCCTGACAAACAACAGTACAAAGAGCGTTGCCGAGTTGACAAAGAAGTGCGTTAACATGGGATTTGACACAAACGAGGTAAGAATGTTTTGAGGAGTATATTGACTAGGTTTGTTAGTATCAAATATACCAGTAGTCAAAGCCACGCTCCTTTAGGCTTCACTCGATTTTTCAAGCATAATTGTCGACGTCATTTTCTAATGATAACGTCATTTTTGCAAGGACTCAAATAATTGATTCAACCAGAAAATATTAGTAAAAAATGAAAAAAATTGAAATTGTCCACAGAAAAATTATTACTGACTATACAATTGAACTTAAAATACAAACACAAAAAAGAAATAACCTTTTACGTAACCTTTTTTCGTAAGGTTTTGTGGATGTATTTTTGATATTAGCTTTGTTCCAAGCCCGAAAGGAGCCCTGGGCGATCTTGGTGGTCGATTTCATGTTCCAAAAAGAGTTAGCTCCGTCTTCCAACAGATCGTTGGTCACTCCCTATTATTGGGTCATCTGACTTGCCGACTTGGTATCGTGGTATGAATTTTTCCTAGATATTTCGAAACGAGTATTATAACTTTGATAGGGGAAAAAAAACGACAAAATATAAGGCAGAATAACAATAACGCTTTTGAAAAGTCAGTTTAGGTTATACCTATTGTTGTTGATCAACGATTCACTCAACGATTTCCATAGGTGGCATTTGCTTATTTGACCTAATGCATACTTTCTATAATACATATGGTTTTTTCCATGTAGAAACCTCCTAACTTTCATTGAGATCGATTTGGGGTGGAAGTGAGTTGAAGTCTATTAGTTACCCTTTCCACTTGTACTTTCTCTTATTCCTGGGGGCGTCAGGTTCATCATTGGGATGGCTTATAAGTCGTATTTTTAACGCGGGAAAAAAAGTTCCCGTTCAAATCCCTGGCAACGTTTTTGGCTTGCTAATGAAGTTTGGATGTATACAAACAGTTTTTATCTAAAACTGACGTGTTTTTGTGTCTTTTTGTGCAACTCTTGGAAAACCTTTGTGGGGTAACAGAACATCATACTTCATGTGTCCTTTCAAATTTGTTTGGGAGAAAAGGAGAGAACAAATAGATTATTACATGACTCACGTTTATTATGCGTTTTCAGGAAGAAGCCATTGGCACTGCTCGCTTGACTGCTCTCTATTTGAATTCAATCAATTTCAAGAAGAAAGCCTACGTCATTGGTCATAGTTCTCTAGGGGAAGAGTTGGAGGCACATGGGATTCAAACATTTGGAATCGGAGTAAGCTTGTACATCTAGGAAATATTATTCTCTTCATACAGGTTGGTCCACAGGACCCTGACAGTTTTTAAATGAGTAGGACACATTTGTTTTTCAACATAACAAATTTATTTTTTCATACTCTTACAGACAGTACTATGCCATTTAAGAAATCAAACCTTAAAAATAACATCTGACATATGGTGACCGTCTTGCTCGTAACATGTTGCAAGTCTGTTCATAAACTCTTGGTGAACGCGCTCCAATAAGGGTGTGTCAGTCGCGTGGACTTGTGCTCGAATTGCTTCCTTCAGCTCGCCTAACGTTCTCGGTTTGTTTTCGTAGACACGAGATTTGAGGAAACCCCACAGAAAAAAGTCACAGGTTGTCAAATCAGGTGACCTCGGAGGCCAGGGCATGTCCCCAAACCGTGAGATCAAGTGCTCTGGGAACATTTGGCACAATTTTTCCCATCGCTACTTTAGCTGAGTGAGGGGTTGCCCCATCTTGCTGGAACCAAATGCTTTCAGTAGGAAGTTGTAGTCTGCGTAACTCAGGTCTCAGGAACATTTTTATCATCTCAACATAACGGGCTGCAGTCACAGTCACTGAGTTGCCGTTATCCTCAAAAAAAAAAAAAAAAAAAAAAAGGACCAATCACACATTTGGACGATACTGCACACCAAACCGTCACTTTCGGACTGTGTGGGGGCCCGTTCATGAAGTTGCTGAGGGTTTTATTTCACTGGCATAATAACGACAATTTTGCCGATTGACAAAACCGTTCAAATGGAAATGAGCTTCATCACTCATAAACAGTACAGCATCTTCGTTAACTTCAAGCATTGAGAGCATAGACAAACAAAAATCATTGCGTTGTGGAAAGTCAGTTGGTTTCAGCTGCTGGACAATTGCCAATTTGTATGGGTGGAATCTGAGGTCATGTTTGACAATACGGCAAACTGTGGAACGACTTACTCTTAATGCTTGAGCTTGTTTTTGCACTGAGTGGCCTGGACTTGTTAGCAACGCCTGCCTCACCCTCTCCACACTTTCAGGGGTCCGTGCCGTGCGAGTGGGTCCTGGTGGCTTCTTTTTCATCACATTTCCAGTTGTTCGAAGGTCGTTGACCAACTTCAGAATCGTGTTACAGCTTGGGACAGCTCCATGACGGCCAATATTAAATTCACGCCGAAGCACTCTCTGCGTCGCCTCCACTGATTCACCATTTTATAAAAGATTCGAACATGCGATGCCTCACACCCCACTCAGTCATGTTGTACACTAAATCGAACGGGACCCTTCCGATGACCCCACTCCACCTACCTGCCGAGTAATACCCATTCGAAAGACGTCAGGTTCCCGTGGACCACCCTGTATATTATTTAGTTATTTTCCATTCAAATCTATCTGTTTTATTCATACAAGTATTTATAGTAGAAAACATTATTGAAATTTTGATGTAATAAGTTCATAGATACTGCTCTTTAGTTAAGCTCGGATATTGCTTGCCGCAGGTCATTTCACTCATATTTATTTACTTAGCTCAATCTATGCTCAAGTGTAATTACCTACTCATCTACTACTTGTCTTCAATTTACATCTAGGTTCCAGCAATTTTATTTCATTTAAGTTAGTAGATTGTAATTACAGTAGACTCTCTCTTGAACAGCCACCTCTGAACTAGAGCCTGGGCCGGTTGGTGTTATGGCCGGTTTGTCCAATGTACAGGAGTTTTTGTAAGAAAAATTAGCTAGTCGTGTATTCAACACATAGTAACAGTCTACAGTTAGTAAACAATACTTATTTATTGTCCTCAATCAAGATAATATCATTTTTCCTCACTTGAGTTCTGAGAATGTTTGTTCGTGAATGTGTGTACACCGCATTGCGTGGGGGAAGATCAATCAGGGAGAGTGAATGAACGGTGGATGCGTAAGTGACTTTTGTTCTTTTATTTTTGATTTACCTTAATGTGATTAATAGAAAAAAAAGGAGCGAGAAATGTTTCTTTCCTTCTCAACCTTCCAGGGAAGGTCTTGCAGTTTCTAGGTAAGCGAAACACATTGTTTGGCCCTATCCAAATTTGTATTTACCGCCACGGAACTGGAATGGAGTTAGGGGCTTGTTTTCTAAGGTTACCGCTAGAGCGCTAATGTCGTTCTAAGTTGAATTACTCCCTTTGTATACTTCAGGACGGAACTATGATCATTTTCCTTTCCCTAATTATTCCGAATTTAATTTCCAATCTGAACTCTCGCAAGTGCAGTGAAAGTGATAAACTTAATATCGAATTTGCTGTGTAATTCCTCAATATGTTACCACTGTATTGTCCACTAGTGCTGTAAGAGTCTGTGGACCGGGTGGGCATGATATCCCCATTCTGTTCTGTTACTGTGTTCCGTGAAGTCATTTTTCGCTCTCCCACTTTTACCGCCCTTTATTTGTTAATAAAACGTTATTGAGTTTGGATCCCACAAAAGGCATAAAGTGTTTTAATTTCGATCCCGTGCACACTTAAAGAGTGATTTTTAAAGCCTCCTCTCCTTCTGGGAAGGTCGTGGAGAGTGATGACATTAGGGGAAAAATAAAATAATAAAGTGAAAAGAGTGGCCGGTTAATCGAGAGTCAACTGTCTTTAACGAATAATAATTAAACATGTTTCAATTTATCATTCAATTGTAAATTGCTAATAGGTATGTACTGCTTGTACTAACCAATTTAATTGATTTTCTCCTAGCCAGATATCTTTCAAGAACCGTTAGGCGAATCTCTTGATTTCACGGGCTCCATCAATGGGATAGAAGAAGGTGTGGGAGCTGTTGTAGTTGGGTACGATATGCATTTTTCGTATAACAAACTCCTAAAAGCCTGTGCATATTTGGGAGACCCAGAATGCCTTTTTATAGCCACAAACACAGACGAACGGTTCCCACTTCCTGGGGGTGTATTTAAGCCTGGTAAGTAAATCTAATTTACCATATTCCTAATCTATTGCCATCATTATAATTACAATTTGCCGATAATGTCAACTGTCGTTCCACTATTGATGAAGTTTTATGATTCATCATTATTAAGTTTGTGATATTCCAAGAGTTTCCAGAACTTCACCCCTCAATATTTGGTTTATATAAGTAAATATAGATAGCTCAGTAGAACATAATGAAGTAAACAAATATTTTCACTTGCAGGATGTGGAGCATTCGTAGCTTCTGTAGCAATTTCAACTGGAAGAGATCCCATCGTTATGGGTAAACCTTCTCCATACGCCATTGACCTTGTCCTCAAAGCCCGAGGTCTCCAACCGGAGCGTTCCCTCATGATTGGTGACAGGTACTTAATATCTATTAATGCAATCCTTCCCTATCAAATAGTTGGATTCACTAAACTCGACGTTAAATTAGGGAACCGCCAAGTTCCTTCAATCTCCGATCTTCAAACCATGGGTGCGAAAAAGTTATTTAGAGTATTTTTAAATGGAAGAAGATTCCATCCTTAGAAGTTTAGCGTGAACAGCACTCTCCTACGACGAGTAGTTTTCTTTCTATGATTTTTCAAAGTTTCGCACGCTGGTGACGTCAAAGCACCCCTCCCGCCTGGGCCTAACCCCCTTGCTATCCAGTGTGACGTCCCCAGTGCCAAATTTGAAAAGTCGTGGAAAGAACACTACTCAACGTTGGGGAGTGCGGATGGTATGAAAATTTCTTAGAATGGGATCCATTTTCACTTAAAAATATAAAATGAGTACGTGGGTAACGCTCATTGACATAGTCTCCAAGGTGGAGTTAGTAGGGTATCTTACTGCAGAAGTAGAGGTCCCTGGTTCGCGTCAAAGTCAAAATGGCTTCGAGTGAAAAGTGGTAAGTAGCTAAATAATCAAATCAATAATCCTTACTGGTTCTTTGGTCAGCAAATGTGACCTCTGACAGGTTCTCCACTTTCTCAAAAAAGGCATGAAAGCTATTGGCGGTGATGCAACCAGAAACAGTATTTTTGGTCATCAAAGTTGTTGTATCTTACCCTGCAGAATTTTCTTCTTCGCCAATCCCTTCTTCCATTCGGCGTCGACTGCATGCTGCTCGATTATTTCCTATTCAGAGCTCTTGAAACATATAGTAAAGTTTTTCCTGGGCAGTTTCTCGAACACTATTTCATCAGTGGAGTTCACTTTTCACAAGTTTGATTTGAGCCTCATTGATAATTCGGGTTGAGGCTCATGATGGATGCTTACATTGAACAGTACGCACCAAATTTAAAATAACACAGCTAGAAATGCACTCTTGATTGACCCTTACTTAACATTATTAGTGATTTGAAAGGGAATGTTTTGTCATATTTTGAAATGATTTCATGGAAACTGAAATAGTTCCTTTCTATTTTTAGATTAGTCCTTCAGAATCGAAATGTAGAAAAAGAAGGTATCTTCATTGTAGTAGAAGTAGATAATAAAACTTCACATTGTATTTTTTGTTCCTAGGTGTGATACGGATATCAGTTTTGGAAATTCGTCCAAAATGAAAACTCTGCTCGTTCTAACAGGCGTAACCGATGAGAAACTAATAAAAGAATATGAAAAGTCCAGAAAAGTAGAGCTACTTCCGACTTACTACACACCTGCGATTGTCGACCTCGTAGAAATCATCAACGAAATGATTGATCAAGCTGCCAAGTAGGACATGTGTTTGTTGAAATATTCCTTTTCTGATAACTCCACTCAATCGTGGGGTTCAACATATTCTTGTCCTGCATTTTAAATAGAACCTGTGTTGTAATGTTTTGTTATGGATATACACGTATTTATTCCTACAGAAATCAATTTTAGAAAAGTTAAGGCACGATTTGCACATTAACTTTTCTTAATGAATTTCATGGGCATCTGTTTGTAATTATTTTCATATTTTATACTTGTAAATTTAATTTATTGGTTAGCTAGGTGTATAAAAACCTATCAGAATTCAAATAAATACTGTTATTTGTTAAAATTGATTACACTTGAGATTTTTATTAAGTTAACCATCAAAACCAAATTGGTTTGGGGGGGACTAAGTTTTGTTGATTACAAATTGATTTAAGAGTACTTAAATACAAAATGAAACAGCTTAATCACGCCACCTCAAACGCATTGACAAATCAATTTCACTATGATGTGTCCAATGCTTTCTTTCTAATGTCTTTATCCCTTCTTCGTGATGCAGGTTTCAATAAATTCCAAAAATTATATGTTTTTCCATATTTAATTCCGATAAAGAATTGTATAAATCCTCTCGATTAAAAAAATCAATTAAATAAGGCAATTGATATTAGTTGATATAATCCTTACCCCGTATAAATTGACAAATAAGGTTGTAAGTAAGCAAACGAGATACACAGAACGATAGGAGTATTTCTACGTGTGGGTTACTCTAAAATGGACACAGTTACCGCCGATTTCTTACAACTAGTACACATAATTGTACTCGAATACTTAATATTAGGTTTTGATTATAGTAAACAATTAGTACATTAAATTAGTTATCAAAATCACATGTTATCATTATCAACTCGTATCAATATTCGTCTCGCTTGCTGTTAACCATCGATTTCAACCCATTGGGCATCACCCTTTCTAGGTATTTGCAGACACTTCACTTAAATCCTAATTACGTATTAGCTACATAATTCATTTCAATTTCACTTAGAAGTATTATGCTTATTGGGGTGTATTTGAATGTGAAAAGTCAACGACATGAGTAAATGAAACTAAAATGGGTTGAATAGGGTTAGAAGAAGAACGTACAATACATTTTAATGTTCAGTTGAGTTGCCCGCAGCGACGGATTTCTTCAGCAAAGCTTCTGTTTGGAATTGAATATGCCTGCGTTTTCAAATTAAATGAGTAACTACTTAGTATGTACTTAACTGTTGACAATGATTTGATACCGTCGTGAGAATCGACATGATCCTGACGACGATAAAGTGTGCCCAATTTCGCAAGTTAGAGAATTCAAGTATTGCTAAATGTCACTTTAAAATAATTCAACAGTTAACAGGTAATCTCCTACAAATTCAAGTGTTTCAAAAGCTATAGCTCAATAACCTCCAGTAATATTCATGTAGCGGGTTTATGGAATTGCTTTGTTTTAATAGATGGTAGCAGCGAACTGCTGTTTGTGTCGGGAGCAATGGACTTCTTCATAGATTTCGTTCAGCTGGTCCTCTGTGAATATGAAGTTGTTTTGTTGAGGTTAGAACCGAAAATATTTCTAGGTGTGGAGGGAAAATGTACTTCAGGTAAGAGGTAAAAGTTAGGTAGAAAGGGATGCGAGATCATTGAGTGAGGCAAATGTGTGAGGGCAACAAGAATAGGAATCTTCGCCTGAAAGTCCAAGGTGACGATGAATTAATTCAATCTAGCGTCCAATGCCGGGTGCGACGTTCAAGCGTTCAGTCTTAAGTATTCTACCTACCTCACACGAAGTGTGAGTAGGTACTTGGTGATTATTACACTACTTGTGTGGGAGTCTGAACCAATTTTACCATCACTGGCTAGAGGAACGTATGAAGAATATCGATTATAGACCGAAAATTGAAGATCATCGGTTACATGCATGTATTGTAGTGCAGTGCTTGTCGAACCGTCTGGTGATTGCATATTGATTTAATAGACAGGAAACCACATCGGTAAATGCCCTACTATGTGATTCTCAGCTTAGCGAATTCCCGGGGATTGAGACAACATTTTCGTGAAACCTTTAAATTTATTGAGTGACATGTAGGTGAACACGAATTTGTTTACCCGAGTGTTTGAATGAAATTCATAAAAATATGCAAATTGAATTGGCAAAAACGCAAATAATTGAAGGAAAAATGAGGCCCTTCGTGGCATACTCAACAAACTTATACATTTCGCTACTATACTGTTCGCTACCTGCGTTCCGTGATTCATTAAATTGCGAAAAGAAAATAGTTTTTCAATTTTATGAACATCCCAAAGTCGGTGTTAAAACCATTGGGGCTGGGACTTCGCCTTCGGAGAAAGGGTGTGTGGAGTTGACAGTGTCCAAATTTCCAATATCTCGTCAACCTAGTCATCGTGGACACATCGCTAACAAAGTGACAGTTGTTATGGGGTCGCAAATTTGTTTTGACTATTCTACTTCGAAATGCGAAGGTATATTATTGAAAATATTTAACCAAAAAGTTTACAAGAATCCGAGCGTATGGCCACAATAGTGATAAATGAGTATTTTCGACATTTTTAATACAGAGTTTTTGTTGTAGGTATACCTCCCTCCGTTGAAAATATTTTCAACGCGACAAAATACCCCCCTCCCCCCTAGACAGTAATTTTTGAAAATGGAAAAAATTTGCTTTCGCATAGAGCAATTGCAGAATGAAAAAATGACATCATTATTACAGTTAGTTGCATCATTATTATTGCAGATGGATTAAAATAATTTGAATATCTTCAATTATAAAAAAGAAAAAGCTGAAAATGAAGTAAGACTATATTACAAATCAAATGCGTTTTCTCACCTCACAAATTAGATATTGATTATGATTTTCATAATTGGTTAAACATTGAAAGTTAAATATGCTGTATGTTAGTCAAAAAATAATATATTCCTTCAGCATGCTTCCACTGTGCCACCAAAACACACATGTGATCTGTGGATGATTCCACAAAGGGGTGGCCAGGAGTGAAGCGTCTCTAGTTCACCAAACAACTTGGAATAAAAAAGCGATGAATATGACCAATTTGATGGGAACTCTTACAAATGCCTGACTTCAGGTCTTCAGGGTCAGTATGGACTACAAAAATAATACACGTACGTATGTAATGATAAGTAATATCACATTTACTGAAATATATCTGTATTCTCACATGAGTACTAGGTACAGTATTATCCAATTTACTTATGTCACGTTTAACGCGTATTGCATTTTAATGTTTTATAACTTATTTCAGTTCCCGTGTAATTTTGATTGTACCAAACAATAATGACAAATGATTTTGTTATTTTCAAATTGAGCTGTCTGAAAAGCCAACAATGAAGGTCGTAAAACCACGATTTTCCAACAATTGAAAAAATGTGCTAAAGGTGGAATTGGTGTCGAAATAATGAGCGGTTGGTTTCTCGAAAATTATGTGATCTATCCCATTTGTTCGAAAAATTTGTATTTCGTAAAATAAAATAAATAATGGATTTTTTAATGGCAGATTCAAATATTATTAATAAAACTAAAAAAGAGGGGAAAATGAACTGAACTTGTTACAGGGTTTCCTAAAGGGGCTCCTCCTGACTATTACTTGAATTGAAAAACTATTGGAACTTGGAATAATTTTCATAAATGTCGAATGAGACAATTATTAGATTTAGTAAGCGATTTGCTAGGATCGTTGAGATAAAGTAATTGAATGGGATCGATCTGACCGTAGTTTGGCGAATCTCACAGAGCGATCGCGGAATGGCGGCGTTTGGGTTCATATCGGATTTTGGTAGTGACCCAGACGAACTGCCCTTTGGCAGATTGAAACTCGTCTAGGCGGCACAGTTTTTCAGTATTTTTTCAAATAGGTAATGTAAAAACTCTTAAGGTCTAATCTGGAATATTCCCTTATTTTGGAAATAAATTCGATTAATACAGTATCCGTCGCTAAAGTCCAAGGCTATGTTGTACATAGATATGTATGTGCAACAAACATATGTATTATTTTAAAAACCGCAGGAATAATGTTCAATTTTGGTTGTATTTAAATGGTAGATTCGAGCTTCTTATCAAAGTAAATAAAATGTACAAAATTATATTAATGTACCTAGGTATATTTTGAATCATATTTTTTAAAGGTTCGTTGATGATATATAATTATAGGGTAGTTATTGCTTCATACTGTTTCTTGAACATCGAAAAAACTGATAATAACTTATTCTTTCTACAAATGGTAGACTCATACAATTTATACCATATTTTGTCGTATCGACTTGAGTAGGATTACAGAAAATATGATAGCCAATTGAATTTGATATTGGTCTTTTACTCACACAGTTCAAATTTTATTAGGTACCACTTTCATCAGCACTCAATTACAGAAGTACCGTAGGTGGGTACCTTCGTATATTCTATTAACTAGGAAACGTGAATTATTGATGTAGGTATTTCGCTGAAGCAGCAAGCGAGGCAAATATTGTCTTTAAACGACAAATAAGTTCATTTGATTCAAATAATCTATGATTTTTCCCCTTATCTTGTAGGTAATGATCCGATAATTACGGGCAACAACCCGAATTCTTCGTCATTCTACATCAATTTCTGTTGATTTTTCCTTCCTAAAAAATCATCATTCTAGGCCTAAGGAAACTAACTCCCTAAGTAACGGACCATTCCACCACGCCCTGAATGCGTCTTCTGAAGGTTTACGGCGTAACGCTCCATGATTTCGCTTCTTAACGATCTAGGTACGTTTGATCGATTGCCAGAAATCAGCCCATCATCGAATAGGTGCAGCAGAGGTTCGTCCCAAGGCACCGGTCCACATCTGTTTACAAACTTCAGCTTCTCGCAGAAGGGGGAATCACAGACCTGGCAACAAAATGGTGGTAACATGTAGAAAATACGGAATATAGAAAAATAATAGATCGAGTGCTTTTGGTAGTTTATTGAAACAAAGAGTAGAGTTTGAATGTTTGGGAAGATTCATTTAAATACAGGAGGAAACTGGAAAACATTTCAGACCGTAGTTAGACCCATCATTATCTGTCAATCCTTGGGACACAGAAATGGAAATAATCCTTAAAATAT
The DNA here is from genome assembly GCA_030762985.1 of Adelphocoris suturalis. Lineage (NCBI taxonomy): Eukaryota > Metazoa > Arthropoda > Insecta > Hemiptera > Miridae > Adelphocoris > Adelphocoris suturalis. The sequence continues at coordinate 16,470,957 of CM061050.1, forward strand.
TAAATGGAACACAATTTTGAAAATTTTTGGTTTTACTACAAAAATAATTACTATGGTTTCATACAAAACCGGTGCACATTTGAAAACCACATAATATTTTCACAATATCCATCTAGTTTCTGTGAAAAAAATTTTTTTTTTCTTTTTCAAGAATCACTGCAAAGCTGAAATACTTGACACATCAGTAGTTCCAACAGTTTTCATTTAATATCGATCAGGTTTTGAGGAATCATTTAAATATCCCAATTATCAAAAGAATTAACGTTTGTTTTTTAATAAACGAGTCTGAATGGTGTATAAAAATTTAATGGCGACCCTGAAAATGTGGTTGAAAATGAGGAAAACTTGATTTAAAGGGGGAAAATATGGGTTTTTTATGTCACAAAACAAGGTTTTCTCGAATAAAAAACGTCTGCCAAGTTGGGTGGGCAGTATAGCTTCCTCACAAACTGTATCATGGACGTTGGTATTGAATTAGTTGAAGAACAAAGTACGAGTCTAAATTATTGAATGCAAAATACAACAGTATCTAATACATTCCATATCTATTCATGTATTTAATACATGTACATATTTAAACAAATATGTTTTAAAAAATCACTAAAAATTGCTAAGTACGTCTAAAAATCGTTAAATTCATAGTTTTTAGCAGAATTTTAGTCGATAGAAGTTTATAGAATGAATTAGAACAATTGAAAATATATTCAACAAATTATTTTGAAAACTTTAGTTAAATTTCATTATAATATTTTCTGAAACATCTATTAAAAAACTCTAAAAAATTGCTAGAAATCCAAAATCAGTTTTAAATGGTAGCATATTATTTAGATCAAGTTTATTGGCCATAATGTTGGTGGTAAACAATTTCTTTGCTCTCTAAGTGCTAACATCTCAAACCAATGTAATTGGCCATCACGAACAGGAGGTGGGATGCTAAGCTGCATGACCAAACAGTCTTGAAGGAACTGTATACTCAAAGCGCCGCGTCGAATCTTAATCCTCCACACCAGTTGTCATGGTCCAGTCAATTCGACGTCGAATCATCAAATTGTCAAAACTTGAGTTTTGACGGGCTTCAATGCGCATGCGCTGGGTCATTTACGACGGTTCAATTTACAACAGGCCTTCAAAATTTAAGTTTTGACGTCGAGTCATCGAAAAGTAGAGAACGACCATACCGGACTTTGTAGAAGATCATTAGCTTGGGGCAACAGTCAACGGTGTCGTAACCAACATGGATCTATGAAATCGGTCTTCGCATATATCAATCCAGATGAAAACCCACTTTGGTTGTTAACTTAGTTAGTGAAAGGTATTATAGTTAACTCTGTCTACAGTGCAGTCAATTAGTTGATCAGTAAAGAAAAGAAAACTCAATTAATGTTGAGCTTAAGTCAATATATTTATTTGAGATTAAAACCCGTTTTCTCGAACGTCGATTAACTCTGCTCGTTCGTTTAAATCTGGTCTAATACCTAACTCACCTACACTGAGGTCTCACGTTTGATCAGGAGGCAGACGTGGCCGGCATCTTGGGGGCTGGAACTCATTTCGTCGACCGCGGAGGAGGCGGCGGAGGGGGGTATACCTGGAAAAAATAAACATTGTTACACCCCAGTGCGGAAGTTGAAAAAAGAGATTGTTCACAGACGAGATCGACCTACAAAGTTTCAAAGTTAGCCACTGTTCCTGAGGGAAATTCAACAGAGTAAAGGGCTTGATTGTTGGTTAAAGTAGGAACACATGTTCCCGAAGGATAGGCCGTTCACACTGATAAAGATTTCCAAAGATCACACTCCCAGTAAAGAACCTTATTTCGATCTACTATTTCTCCAAATTTTATACTTTATAAAGATCGAGTCATTACGTCGATAAGATTTTAAAGGGACAAAGAGTAGTTTTAGCAGTTAAGAAGTAGTAGTAGACAAATTAGTAGGTTTAAGTTTTCTCAACCCTAATAGCGATGATAGGTATCCAGTTTTTCAGCTAGGTGGATGCCACCATTACATATAGATTTGTAGAATATATATATATATATATATATATATATATATTACACATTAGGGTTCGTTATCTCCGTATTAGATGGATAGCCCTTCTGCGCAGGTCAATGGTCTATCATTATTAAATCTAGTCTAAAGAACATTATCTAAACTGGACGCATGGGGTGTGGTAGATATAGTATGTAAGTAGTATTTGGTGCACTGTGATCTACATTTATTACTAGGAAGAGCGAGCGAAGCGAGCGGGCACAGCAATATTATTATATGATTCCAGCACTATTGAAAAATGATTGTTTGATGTTTTTGTTAGTTTGAGAGTGGAATGGTGTCACTATAAATACACGTTTTTAAAGAGCTCGAATCTGAAAAGCTGTTTTCGAGATCTGAATAGAAAAATACTCAGGCCTGAGTTTAGATTAATTTATTTTTGTTGAAAATGTTCTCTTTTTTCGCCAGTGGTCTGTGGTTTAAACTCAAGTTTCGTGAAAATTCATCTTTAGTGGACGAATTCAATTTGAATGAGCTGAATAAATCAATCTTTTGACCTGCGTAATATTGAAATCGTATTCCTATTCTCCGTGGTGTTCCGACCGGCCCCCTATCGCTAATAACTGCCTCTTTCGTCAAATAATTGATCATCATAAGTATTGTCTGGGTTACAAATCACATCGAACTATCTGCACTATGCTGCAGGATAATTTTTTATTATGAATTTATTTATTTGTTTATTAGTATTTTATTTATATTCTTGTATTAATTTTTTAGTATTCATTTTTTATTCATATCTTTTAATTATTCTTTATTCCTCACCCTACTTACCAATGAGTAACTCCTTTACCCGTGGAAGGTTGAGGTCGGATCAATCAAAGATCTATATGAGATCATGTTGAGATTTCTTTCATTGAGCTGTGATCCAAGTGAGATTAATACGCTTGCAGCAGTACGACATCATGGTGAGATTAGTTTGTTGCATAAACTACCCATTAAAATAAGCGTTTGTTTATGTTATGATCTATTTGAGCTCACAATGCATCAACAGCATTTCTTTAGTTGAGCTACAATCTACATCTGTCCGAAAATATCTCTGAACAGTATGACGAAATTTTTTTGGCTGTGTTGTTAATTTTCCATAACCATCATACTCTGATTTTTATGGGAACATGTTAGGATTAGTTAGGCGAAGCTGTGATCTATCTCACCCATAGCTATAATTCTGAGACCTTATTACTCTGATATGTACAAGATCATGATGTTCACTACAATGGGACCTTTCAACTAAAGTAAATCTCTTTCATGAGGGCATTTCGTAACTATATATGCACATACTTCTATATGAATACTAATGTATAAGTAAATGCTTCCATAAATATTGAATTTTGCAATCGTTGCGACACCTCGTTCAAGTACAAGAACCTCCAGGATGTTAGGAAAGTAAATCAGTGTATTTTTGTCACTAAGGTGTACATACCTTCTGCATTTGTAGACTGTTGGACGACACGGTTCTTTCCAATATTTCTCCCCAGTACTTTTCGCTGAGCCCCTCGAGGTCTCGCGTGAGCGGTGTCGGCACGGAGCCTGGAAGCGAGCAGCATTGAAGGCTTCCACTGGGGGGAGTCTTTTTATTTCGGCAAAGTATCTGTAGGCCACATTAAGACAGTGATAATTGATTATAATTAACTTATTAAGATCAGTAGTATAACTTTGTTAATTAAACAAATAGGAAGATAATAAATGTGCCGAATTTAATTTAGGTAATTGTAATGAAACAACGAGACCTTCTCGAATGATCAAGTTTGTCCCCCACCCCGGCAACTACTTGGAACCCTACAAGAAGAACTGTGAGCTCTTCAATTCCATTCAACGCGGAGCAGCTCATGAGTCACAAATGAAAAGTCACATTTACTTTTCTAAACTATTATGTGATTGTGTTATGAGACCACGAAACTATACACTTCATTCTGATCTACATAGGTATCCAACTAATCTGCATTTTTACTAAGGGATTGACTACTTGATGATATGTATTTTTGAGATGCGAGCTTGCGAGCATCCAGACCCCCAAACTATACACTTCATTCTGACCTACATGTCCACTAAATAGGTTGAACGGAATTGAAGAACTCACAGTTCTTCTTGTAGGGAACGGTTCCAAGTAGTTGCCGGGGTGGGGGACAAACTTGATCGTTCGAGAAGGTCTCGTTAATAGAGAGTTCCTAAAGCGATAGGGAGATAGAGATGAGGTGCCTTATCGTGAACAGAAAACACTACTGCGCATGTGCGGGCAGATGAGGCGCCTCATCTCCAATAAGACAAATTTATTTCACCTTAACATAAGACGCTTTATCCCGAACCAACCTATCTCATCTCTTCCTCCCTATCGCAAAAGTAACCTTACACATCGATAACAGTGATATTCATTTCTTGTTGGAATTCATGATTAATGACATGGTACATGACAAGTATATTAATTTTCTTGGTCATAAATACTCAAAATCTGCCATTGCGAAACCTTTTCGTGAATAAGAAAAGAACTAGGAAACATAGAAATGCTGGAAACTAAACACACCGGATATGCGGGAAATATGCTGTGGCTCGCCCCAGATGATAAAATCCCCAAGCACCTTATCCCAACTGATCTATCAATTACGAACTCTCTAATGAAACACCTTTAGATTATCACATATTTATTGCATTAAGCAAAAACACAAAGCTTTCCTGCTAAATTTTAGCCATCTTTAATGCAATAAATATGTGATAATCTAAAGATGTTTAATTACAATTACCTAAATTATGGAGTATTATCACAAGAAGTCTTTAACAACTCTTCTGAGATTAGTGCCGAATTTAGTCAAATTGCCTATGGCAGGCGCCAATCAAAACGGCTGATCATACCCTAAAAGAGCATGGCTCTTCTTTTACTAAGGCGTATCATTATAGGAGTGCTCAACTCCGCCAAGGTACCACCTTAAATATATTGTGGAGGTCCAAAAAGACGTATAGTATCGAATTGACGTTTTGTCCACCTTTTGGGCCGGATTTGGTTGTTGTACACCGCCTCAGGTTCATTCAATTAATCAAGCTGATTTCTATCTTTAGAAAATGAACCTTTTTCCTACTTATTTTGCTCGATTATTCAATATTTCAACCAATATATTGTACCCTTAGGGATGATCGAAGGTGATACCGGGGTTCTAGGACCAACTAGGGCCCGTTTGTGTGCCTGTTTTTTTTTCAACGAGTGCTTAAAATTTGGACCAATAGTTTCGAAGAAGAGCTTTGGACGGTGTCGTAAGGCGAATGGACGGATTTTTGGATTCAACGCATCTTGAAACGTAAATCAACAAATTTAAGGGGGTTAACTTTTTTTTCCTAGGTAGGTAGATTGAAAAAGTTTTCTAATGAAAAAAAAATAAACCAATTATTACAAAAGGGTTTGTTATTTCTGAAATATATCACAGGTCTACATATTCAGGCTTTACACGTGTATAAACATTTAACCGAATCAGCAGAAGTTGAGCCTCGTCTCTTTTATAAAATACCTAAGCGAGTTTTCTTAGAAAATGAAACAGTTGCAAAGGCATCCAAAATTTGCGAAACATTTCTTCATTGAAATCAGTTTTGAGGCATTCTGAAACAAATTCTAGAGTTTGAATATTTTTCATATATGTAAATCATTCTAGACGATAAGATAACTCTCTTTGGCTTGAGATAAAAATGACATTCTTGCGCCAAAAAATCAAGCATTCCAAATGAAAATATGAGTTCTTTAGCCAGCACTTTTTGAGCACATGAAATATTGCTCAAATTGAAGAAGAAAAATGTGCTAAACCAATAACTAAAAATGGCTGACAATAATAAGACTTGTTGAGCACATTTAATTGCTCAATTGTAAGAAAATGTACTTAAAAAAATCACTAAAAATAGCTAACAACAATACCAATTTTTTAGCACAGTAAATTGAATTCATAAAATGAGCTGAAAAATCACTGAAAATGGCTAGAAACGGCTATAAATTATTGATTTTTTTACCAGAACTTCAGTCAAAAGAAATTTAGCAATGATGAACTAGAACATTGTAAACTTTAGCACGAAATTTTGGTGTAAAATGAGATTGAATTTCATTAATTTTGCTGGAAAATAAAAACAACTGAAGAAAAAATCCTAAAAAACCCGTAATATTTTTGAAATGCAGAATATTGTTTGGAACATTTTTTTTTGTTATAAAATTGGTAGTAAACAATTTCTTACCACTCAAAATGCTCATATTCTGAACAATGAAGCATAATATATTTCGATTGTAAATTTGCGAAAATTCGCTCATATGATCGCATGGCTGGAACTTCTTTTTATTGTACCGATGTTGTACAAATTAATAGATTACAATTAATGAGCACCTTAAACAACTTTTCCAAAAAACGTCCATTTCCATTCTAAACTAACATTTAAATTTGCATTTTCAGGAAACTTCTCGTTCAATTTTTGAAATTTATTCACCTACCTTCACCTATTCTTACTATTTGTTAATGAACAGCCCGTGAACGATCATCCGTTATGTATATATATATATAAACAATGAATAGCCTACTGGTCGTTTGATATTTTATTCAAGCCATCCACGGACGTTTTGCGAAAAAACCCTATACAGGTCCTTCATATAAATTACTGCAGAAACACTCCGGAAAGTTTATTTTGATAGGAATCGGGGCGTGGGAGCCCTAGCTGTTTTGTAAATATCATTTTCAGTCATTTTTTGTTATAAAATGATTTTTCTCCGGCTCCTGAGGCTCATTTAACGTATCGGCCGAATACGCGTCTACGTATTTCGGTCTTAAAATACGAGCAAAATTTTGAACGAAATCGGAGAGGGGAGAACTTGAGCCTCCCCCCACCCCCTTTTTTTGAATTTTTACGAATGATGAGTAGGGCTGTTGAGGCGACTTCACCCTAGTATTTCCGAAGAGTTTTAGTGACAACCCGCGGATCAATGGAACGAACGCTATAGCGAAATATTGAGTTAGGGTCATGAACGTAAAAGGATTTGGTTTGTGAGTTATATTGATGAGGTAGACCACAATTCAACTCTACTTCAAACGATGGCGTAAAAGGGTGAAGCAATTTGTTTTCAAATCATGTTCTTGACGGCTGCTTTACCTTTGTCATGAACAATTCTCGGCTTATTCGCCTAAAGTTATTGTTGAGCAACCAGAAGAGGAATGGGTTCCAGAAGCTGTTACTGAGCGCCAACCAAGTAACGATGAAATCGAGGAAGTCCGGCATCTGTAAATTTCAAAAAATACATAGTTTGTCAAATAGTTGCAATAGCAGTATTAAAATTTGGCAGATTATTCATTTTTATGCATCATGCACTTCTTAGTAGGTAACGTAGGTAGCTGTGTCTGCGGGTGCCCCATCCTCCCACTCTACAGTATGAACCGCCACTCAATCACTCCCTAACTCCCTCTCTGACGCTCTCTCTCACTCTCTCTCTCTCTCTCTCTCTCTCTCTCTCTCTCTCTCTCTCCCTCTCTCTCTCTCTCTATATAAATATATATAAATATATAATACAGTAGGAATCCTCTAAAGTGTCAGTTGAAACATAATTTTCTTGAACGGCTATTCAGTTTCTCACCACAATTTGTTCAAATTAATTTCATCCCCTGAAAAGTGAACTAGCCATTATTTATGAACCTCTTCTATAAATATTCGTGAGCCAGCATAAACTGTATTACAACGTTTTGATCCAGTTTTTTGTTAATCTTGGAAAACATTTGAAAAGCCCGACAACACAAAATTATCAAAAGAATGCGTACTTACCTCTCAATGGTTATTACCTCTCAGGCTACCATTTTCGATTACACGTTTGTTGATTCAGTTAGCAAAGATCAAAAGCGCTATGTCCTGTTGAACCGCACCAATATTATTACGTCTTGCACCAAGGGAATCCAATTGATCCAATTACCACTATCAATACTAATCTTACTCTCGTAATCAAGACTGATATAACACTTGGATTGCATATGACGCTTTATGCTAACTTACACCAAGTCTAATCAATTTCGATGGGGTTCGAAGGGAAGAATAGATATATCTACTAATACAATTGTTAGGTAATGCTTTATTCTAGCGAATTTTCGTAAGAAATGAAGCTATTACAATGGCTCAAAAAGTTTTAAAACGAAAATTATCGAAAATTTTCTCAATTGAAATCCGTTTTGAGACATTCTGAAACGAATCCTAGAGTTTGTGTGTCTGTGTGTGTGTATGTGTCATTCCAGACGATAACCCTCCCTAGGATTGGGATAAAAATTCAGTTCTTGCGCCAAAAAAACAACCTTTCCACACAAAAGGATGCGTTTGTTGGTCAGCATTTTTTGAGCTCATTAAATTGGTAAAATTTTATAATATGTGCTAAAAAATAGTTAAAACGGTTAAAAATTATATTAAATGTATAGGTATATATTTTTTTAGCAGAATTGTAGTCAAAAGAAATTGATCAACGATGAACTAGATCATAAAAAAAGTATGCACAAATTTATGCTGAAAAATGTAATTTACTTCCGATTTACCGAACAATAGACAAAAACTGAAAACGCTGCAATGTTACACGAAATTGCCCTTCTACGCAGATCATTGGTCTATAATTGTTAAACCCCGAATGCAATAGATGACCAGAACATGGCGCATCGTGCCTTCGAGAAGGGTTCACACACTTTTACCAGTTCCAAGACCCCGCAATCACAGTAAAAATGTTTAAAAAAAGGTCGATAGGTAAGGAGAGATTGTAGGTTCAGAGGCCTCTCAGCTGATCAGTGCGCCCCCGTTCCACGTATTTGTATCCGAGGAGTCCCAGAGGGGCAAACAAATCAACCTTTTCCAAGTGAAATTCAACCTTTTCACCATTATTAGGGAAATGACGAAAAATACGCACAAGCCCTAAATGTAGTACCAAATCCTTGTCTGTGATTGGGGACTGGGCAGAAAACAATTCTCCAAACGCAGTATGTAGGTACCTATACATAAAACAAAATCATGTTTTATTAAAAAAGAAAAAATAATAATAATAATAATTATTTATAAAAATCAACATTTCTTTGAAAGAAAAACTCTTCTCTCTTCTTTACATATTGTTGATTTCTTTTTTAATAAAACATGATTTTGTTTTATGTATAGGTACCTGCGTTTGGAGTATTGTTTTCAGCCCACTCCCCAATCACAGACAAGCATTTGGTACTACATTTAGGGCTTGTGCGTATTTTTCGTCATTTCCCTATTAATGGAGAAAAGGTCGAATTTGACTTGGAAAAGGTTGAATTTGTTTTGGAAAAGGTTGAATTTGTTTTGGAAAAGGTTGGATTTGACTTGGAAAAGGTTGAATTTGACTTGGAAAAGGTTGGATTTGACTTGGAAAAGGTTGGATTTGACTTGGAAAAGTTTGAATTTGACTAGGAAATGCTATAAATAACAACACCGTGGGTCGAATAGGAAAGTTAGCCTCGGAGGTTCCGAAGCTGAAACTCTTTCCTCCCCTCCCCTCCACCAACATACTTTGTATTCCAGATCTCTGAAAAGGAGCTACATTTCAGGTTTCAGCATCACAAGTCAATTAAAAAACAAATTAGGCTCAGAGGCCCCACAGCTGATCAGTGTGCACTGATATTGAATTCTTGATATTACAAATGAGGCCCATTTCAAATTGCAGATCCGAAGGTTGACATCAATTTGCCTGCGTAGATATAGGCACCTTCAGAGGAAAAATTAATGCAATTAATAAAACATCTACATTTTACTATAGTAGCCATCAGGAGAGTAAAAGAGCTGCAAACCCACAATACAGGTATACACGCTAATACGAAAGTAATCTCCGTGATTGCAAGCGCGCCTCGGCAAATCAAACACGCAACATCACTGAATGTCAAGTGTCGCTCACGTTATCTACATTAATGAAATCGTAAGTATGCCTTTCTATACATTGATTAGAATCATGAAATTTTGCGTTTCTTTTCCGTTTCATGCTTTTTGTAGACGAATGGTAACATTTTCTCAAATTTTCTCTGTCTGTCTGTCCGTATGTTTGTCCGCTTTTCACGGTTACAGAGGTCATTGGACAACTGATATGAGTACGAAGAAATGTCTGCATCAGTCCAACTTAAATTATAGGTTGTTTGAAGTTTTTAAAATTTGAGCAAGAGCGGTGTTTTAGGGGAGGGGGAGGCGGTGGAATGGGGTATCTTGGACACCATTGAACGATCAGGGGATCTGATTGGCTGAATATGTTTGGATTATTCTAACTTAAAAAACAGGCTACTTGAAGTGTTTCAAATAGGTCCCATAGGGGGTGTTTTAGGGGAGGAAGGGGGGGATAGAGTATCTTTGTCATCACTGAACAAACCGGAATCGCAGACTAGGTACTTGAAATTTTCAAACCCGACCATTAAGGTTGGGGGGGGGGGGGGGGGGGGAAATGGTGTTATAAACTGGAGCTGATTGGGAAGAAATGTTTGAAATACTTTTACTTGAATCGCAAACTACTTCAAGTTTTCCAATCTAATCACCATAGGGGGTGTTTGGGGGAGGGGGGAGGGGGAGGGGGTATCATGGACATCACTGAATAAACTGAGGACCTGATTGCTAAAATATGTTTGAATTACACTAACTCAAATCACAGGCTATTTGAAATTTTTCAAATCTGACCCAAAGGGGGTGTTTTCTTAGGGGGGGTTGGGGATCGGGGTGGGGGTGAAATGAGGTATCTTGAACATCAATGAATAAGCTAAAGACTTGATTGATTAAATATGTTTGAAATACTCTAACTTGAATCACAAACTACTTGAAAATTTCAAATCTGAACCATAATGGGTATTTTGACGAAGGGGTGGGAGTATGCGTTCTTTTGGGTTACTAATCAAGAATATTTTTAATCTGAAATAGGGGAGTGTTTGTGGAGAGGGAGTGGGGGTAGATGTCAGTAGTTTAGTCCTAATAGGTAATTTATAACTAAGTACTTTAAATGAGAACTTTTAAGTAAGGACTTTTTTGAATTAGATCCATAGGTGTGTCCCAAAATGTGATATGTGTCCCTATATTTTTTTGGTTTGTGATTGAACTGTGATTCAAGTTAGAGTATTTCAAACATATTTAATCAATCAGGTCCTCAACTTATTCAGTGATGTCCTAGATACCTCATTTCGAACCCACCCCACCCCCACCTCTCTCCCTCCTCTAAGAAAACACCCCCTTTGGGTGAGATTTGAAAATTTTCAAGTAGCCTGTGATTTGAGTTTGAATAATTCAAACATATTTTAGCAATCAGGTCCCCAGTTTATTCAGTGATGTCCATGATACCCCCCTCCCCCATCCCCAAAACACCCTCTATGGGTAAGATTGGAAAACTTGAAGTAGTCTGCGATTCAAGTAAGAGTTTTTCAAACATTTCTTACCAATCAGCGCCAGTTTATTTAGTGATGTCCAAGGTGACCACATTTTCCCCCCCCCCCCCCCCCAACCTTAATGGTCGGGTTTGAAAATTTCAAGTAACTAGTCTGCGATTCAAGTTGGAGTAACCCGAACATATTTCAACAATCACGTCTCCAGTTTATTTACTGATGTCCATGATACCCCAATTCACCCCCCTCTTCTCATACGTAACACTATGTTAACACTACGTTCACAATGTTTACTCGTCACCATGACAACAAGGTAACAAGGTAAAATAACTTCGACTTCACCTTGCCTTGGTGTATGCGCTAGTGTCGATATCTCAAGAATATCATCTCTAAGTTTTAATGTGTTTACACCAACTAACGTGTGTGCATGCGCAAACACCAATTTGATAAAACACACATTTCTCACGGCTTCACCAGAACTGGGTCAAAATTCGTGGGTAATTGGAGGGATGTCTCAAGAGGGTTGACTGTCAGTTATATTATAATTGATTCAGAAATAGCTTCTGCCCATTTGCAAACGTGATATCGAAGCCATAGGGCCAAATGCTGAATTTATAATGCCAATTTCTATGAAAATTTGAGGGGTTGTTGATGTTGGCTTTTATGAGATACGCTTGCAGTTACATTGTTGTCAGATCGTTTGGATCGCCTGCTCATGTATTAGATTGATTTCACAAGATTTCTCACGGGCTAAAATTCTCTCAAAATCGGGGGATCGTCAGAGAACGGTTGCAATGTGATGGGCTGTTTCACGAACGTAAAACTCGTAGCATCAGGCAAACTGCAAAAACTTTTCACCAAATTTCGATGAAATTTTCGATTAGATATAAGGTCTCTAATAATTTTATCGCTGTTAGACCGTTTGTATTGCTGACAGACTGTTAAACGGTAGGAAACACAATGATTAGTGTGTCATTTAGATTACTTTAAATTATTTCATTTGACATTTTCACAACTAGTTTTATGTTGCAATGGAAGCAGAAGCTATATTGCTTACCCAAGCTTGGAAGTCGTTTATGACGTATGAAAATGCAATAAGCTAACACTTAATTAGTTTCTTCTTTTTTCCTTGGTTTCATGGCTTACCAACCTGACCATGCGTATAATTATGTTGTCATCTGCTTAATAATATTTAATAACCTTTGAGCCGGTGCAAGCGACTACAACTTCCTGAATCGTCCATGGAGTGACCATGACGATAAAGCCCAGTGACATGGCGGCCATAGTGCGCGACGCGTTTGTGCTCAACCGCCTTTCATGGGCCACTATCTGAAACAAATAAGAGTAAACCTTTAATATTATGGTGATATACCTGCGGTTTTTCATTTTATTGATTGGCAATATTTACAATCTCGGACGCTGTACGACCAACAAATTACAACATTCTTCATTATGGATTTTTTCCAACAATTGAGCGAACTAATGAGTCGCACGTAGGGGAAGATGCAAACTAACTTGCTTTAATGACTTTTAGCAGTTTTAAGCAGGAAACCACAGAATAGGAATGGGAAAATGGTTTTTATTGAATAGACATTATGAAGGAGAACCAATGCTTGGCCGAATGAAATAGTTTCCATCTACCATGACAATTTTATCAATGATGATGACAAAGTCGTCGTAGAAGAGAACGAGGTCGACAAAAATTGATAGAATATGATTGATTTCCTTCTTTTTATTTAAAGTTTTTTATTTTATTTTATTTTTTTTTAACTAAATATTCTGATTTATAAAACAAAAAGGGGAAGAATATCGCTATTTTTTATTTTTATTTTTATTTTTTTCAAGTTAGCAGAAAGTTTTAATTACAAGACTTTTGCCTGATATAGGAGCATTTATTTCGATTTGTTGCCTCAGCTTCCCATCATAAAAATAACAATCGAAATAGATACATAAACTACGAAATTTGTAACACGTCAATCTCTAATGAAAGCCACTTCGAAACTCAAACGCAAAACTGCGGATGCTGAGTTTCCATTTTATTTCCTTCCCAATGGAAAGGTATGAGGGGAGAGAAATGAAGAATTCAAAAGAGAGAGTGTAAGGCAAAATAAATAAAATGCTCGAACAACTTGTTAAAAAGTGATTTGGAATGGAGGAATTTCCTTTGTCACGGAGAGAAAGTTTGGTAAATCGCCAAGAAAACCCTCCTGCCGTTTATTGCCTCAACATGTCTTAAATTGTCAATTGAACTTTTTCTTAGCAACCGGATAACTTTATGAGGTTCGAAAAATTTAAGGTACTTTTCGGCCCACCACAGAACCAGAAGTTGAGATGTTAGTTTCATCCAGTGTAGTATGAACATCCACACGAATTCACGGTTGGTTTAGTTTCATGTCCGGCTGTGTTCAGTTTCAACGACCTAATTTTAATCTGACGGGTAATATAGATTGTTAAATCCGTAATTATGTAATGTTCCCAAACAATAGTTATTTTATTTTTCCGATTTATCAAAATGGTTTGGTTAAGTAGACTAATAATTATCTAAACCTTATCTAATCAGCAATTCAGATTATATTGACGTTAGCTAGATTATATTACAGACGCCTCTGAACCGGCAACTGAAGCTACTGTAATTGCATTCGGTTACTGACAAAAAAGTTCACAAGGTTCCCAGTTGGGTTATGTGCCTCAATATCTATGACCCCAGGCTTTATCTTAATTCGTTACAAAGTTTTTAATTGGTTAAAAATGATTAGCATCATAAATTGATTCAAAGTTACTAGAATCGATAATTGTATTTTCTCGTATGGAAAAGTTGAGTACCTTTATATAATGGTGGTTCAAATTCTCCTTGACTCTCACGTTAGGGAAAATTCATTCTGCTGAGTGATCGTTTTACAAAATGAAAATGCTACACATTATTAAAAAAGGTTTATTACAGATTCTTCGCAATGATAGCTCTTCTGGCAAATCACTGGCCAAAACACACACCGGCCTTTCACTCGATTGGGGAGCGGTTGATTATCGCCCATTCACTTAATTGATTATGATTCCAGGAGCCTCCGTCTTTGCTTAACTGTAGTATCATTATAATTAAATACTTAGGTACCTATATCTATTTCTATGGGTAAAATTCCCATTTTCTACATTTCGATATTCAAAGGTAAAAGTTCCCATTTCTATATTCCTAGGCAAAAGTTCCCACTCTTTAAAGTCCCCAAAGAGGGCACATTTCTTATTTTATTGTAATCTGATGGTAGTATTGTATTAGCTTGTATTGTATTGTAGCTTGTATTGTATTTGTCATATTCTTGTACTTTTACTATGTCTTCTAAGTCTCCAAAGATGAGCAAGTTATTCTTCCCGTTCCAATCTTTGATTGGGGGTAAGTAGCCTAATGAATATTTCAGATCACAATCCCGGAACAAGATTAATTAGCAATCCAGCCTGTTTTAATTTTACATTTTATTCCTTATCCACAAAGAAGCTATTTATCACGGAGCATAAGTTCTCCACCAGTAAAACTATCTCAGTAGTACTTTTACGAAGAAAGGTTTGTAGTTCCAGATGGCATTTCCTGGATAGGAACTCATACTACTGTCTGTCCATATTTAACATACTTGTTCTTCAAACAATAATGTTTGACAATACCTAATGTTTGACAGTAAGGGGGAAGTGTGACAGTACCCGTCATTTCCGAGAGAGCACGTCTACCTCTCAATAAGCGTTGGGTTAAACGCCACTTCCTCTCGCTTTTTCGAGCTGCCGCGATTGGGGATGTAGCCTCACTCGTTTGATAGCCACCAAAATCCTTGTCTTTGTCAAGGATAGTTGATTCGTTTTGTAGCTGAATAGAGTAAAATCTTTTGAAGTTTGATACAAGGCAATTGAAAGCATCTTGTGAAAAACTATTTTGGAACGTTCAACATTTTTCTGAATCGAGGAGAGCAGCGATTCGAGAGTTTTGAAAATTGCAAACCTTTTGGAAAGCAACATCTAAAATTTCATTGAAAATCTGTAGGTTGTTTCTAGTATGTTATCTCGACGTTTTGATTGGATAATCTTTCAACTTCGTCTGTGTACTCAGTTCAAATTAAAAGTGGCGTTGTGTACTCACCTTTACAACTACCAACAGATTCGGCAGCAGGAACGCTGCCCTTCCTGATTATGTCTCACTTCTGTTCAAAATTATGTAAACTGAACGAGTGACGAACTATAGAACAATTCATGCAACAACTCTCCGTTCTCGATGGAGGTACTCAGAACAAAGAGATGAGCAAAAACCCGTGAGACAAGTTGAGAGACCCGAAACAAAGGTGTTTCACAGAAACAGAATCTATAACCTTCAAACTCCTGAAACCTGAAACCATCGATTTACAAGACTAGATATTGGGCACAAAACAATCGATAGCAAGCATGCGTGATCACCTAGTGGGAACCGCATGAAAATCGTGCTGACCTGGTGATCTGACTAAACACACACACTCACATGTGCAACACAAACTCACACAAAAACATCAAGTAGAGACGACACCGACAAATGCACCCGGCCAATGACCTTCAGCAGTCGTGGAGCGCTGCCCTAGCCACAACCACCACTTGTGCCTGCTTCTGCTTCAATCGATGCTGCTCGATCATCTGTCGAATGGTTTGTACTACCGATTCAAACAACAAACAACCAAAGTATTCATCGATCTCTAATTCGAATCCACCACGATGAATCAAGAGAACTATCTTAATCGAATCTACCAGAAACCGCCTGCATTCAAATTTTTGTATTTCTTGTATTCGTTTAGTTCTTTTTCTTCTTCTTTTTGCCAGGGGTACCGCCGCTACCTGCGGTACCCCTGAATCTGCGCCCCTGATAATTTGGCATCAGGCGACTCGGGTGGCATGCCCCTCCCAGGATATGCAAAGAAAATTAAGTTTGAGCCAACAAGGTGATATACAGAGGGGGCCAAAGTTGGACCGAAGTTCTACTTTGTTGCTTATCTCGGCGCGTCTCATTGCACGGTTTATAGAAAGCTTGGCAATGCGATACTAGCGCCTAGCTGGATTCGACTAGGTTCGACCGCGTGTAAACTAACCGGATAGTAAACTAGCTTAATGTAATCGATAACCGAAATACTACATGAAGTATTGCATTAATTTATTGTTTAAACTACTTATTTACACAATAAATAAGTAGTTATTTTAAAAGTATATAATTTGTTGAGCAAAACTTGTAACCCTCAGAATTCTTCACATTTTGTTTTATCATCCACAAAAATACCTGTTTTAAACAAAATTTCACAAAAAAAGGAAATAAAAAGAGGGCCGTATAATTAAATAATGGTGAAAGCACCTCTGTTTCCGGAACGATGGTATAATTCCACTAACGAGAGCAAATCCTTGTAAACGAAGGGGATGACAGAGTTTTGGAGTTCACTCGTGGCCGAACTAATTCCGAGCCCACAATCTCCAAAAATACGGGTTCAAGTTTTCACCGGTAAGTATATCGGATTAATATACTGACATTCATTAGCGAAGTAAAAGGATCTACCCCATTTCATCTGCTGCTGGTTGTAAGTGTTGTTTGAAATGGCTTTACCCTCGTTTAATGATGAAAATTATAGATAGACAAATGGACATCTTTAGTGTCATTGAGCACCCATTTTGACAAAGAGTAGAGCAACCGTCAACAGAAACAGTATGTATAATAGGAACAAGCAATTAATCATCATTCAGCTTCGTAATCACCGTTTTTCATGTGATGGTAATTAGAAATAGTAATCATTCCCATCATTGCATATAGTCATAATAGGTGAAGCAATGGACTAATGACAAATAATGTACTAGCGAACCATGGCCCCTTGGAAATTTTGATAATGACACTATTCCTATCCACTTTTAACGTATTTATTAAAATCAACGCATGTTTGGCATGTCTAATACGTACAGTAGAAGTAAGTTCTTATTAAACATAACAGTGACAATTTTTCAAATTTTATGAATTTTGAAGTGATGCATACCTAGTACATACATATAATTTGACAAACTCCACCAATAGTTGGCCCATGACTAATAATTGGGTGTCCGAATGGAAGGAGAGAGATTACTGTGAGCTAGTGAACAATTTTATGAAGAATAGACGATAAACAAAGAAATTCACTTAGGGTCAATGTACTCGTAGGAACTTTGTAGATCAGGTTCTTCGAGAGGTTTAAAATGGAATAATAAAACCGAGAGAGTGCTGACATTTGTGATTTATATATACGCATTTTCAGTTCTTAATAATCCAATTTGAGTATAAACAGCACATACCTACCTTTATTTGACCGTTCTACGAGTACTATATTATATTAGGGTTGGGTGTGGGTGATCAAAGGCTGCATGCATCGTACGAAACACTTATATTCCTTGCTGATCATCTGGCGTCATGGCTCAATTGGTTAAAGCACTGGTCTGGTGATTAGGGGGTCGCCTGCTCGATTCCCGGTCAACGCATTATTATTTTTTGATCTTACGATAAACGGAAGCACAATGTACAGAAAATTTCAATTTATGCTTGTGAGGGTAAGCCACCATGTGTTATGCGGGTTAGTATCATGTGCCGTGCGGGTTAGTATTCTGCGCCGTGTTGGCCCCTGTGCCAGAACGTATTTTTTCCCTCTACTTAAATGTGGCAGGGTGAAGCTATAGTTCTCAAATAACACCTAAACCGTGCGTCCTACAGAAGTTTTCATTCGCACCAAAGTTGTAGAGCATAAAAAACTGGGCCATTCGACCCTGCAGTTGCGTAGAGCGTAATAATTTTGCAAAATAATAGAGCGAAATAATTTGGCGAGGGAATTGGGTCTAGTGTACTAGTAGAGAGGGAATAGGGAGAGAGACCGCTCCACAAGCCGGTGTCTCTCAGTTTTGGTCCGCGCATCAAAGGATTTCGTCCAATGTAAACGCGGTGGAGCTATTTTTTCGCTCTGAATCGCAGTCTATTTTGGTCAGTGCGAATTTTCCACTCGACGCGAATATGTTTCACCCGATTGACTTTCGTGATAAGTCACTGAAAAATTGAGCTAATTTCAGGCGAGTCCTTTCCTCTTTTCGCTCTGGCTACACTTTTACCCATCAGAATTACCTTGGGGCTTTAGCATTGGTCCGATTGAAGACTGCTACAGCTCATTTGACTCAAAGTTAAATACTTTAAAAGGTTTAAATCGATGAAATTTCAGCGCAGATCCTCTTCCATTGACCTACATCATAACTCAAAAAAAGTTGTGTGTCATTTTATATAACTTTTTGTTACCAATGGTAAGCTAACCGACAAAATCGATCTAACTAACTCTTTATTTTCTTGAAAATATGCAACATTCAGTTTTCTTAATTGAAATGGGCTTTAACAACTTCGTCGCGAGTGACTTAGTTTGTATTCAGTCCGTTATCTAATAAACTTCGCGGAAACGGCGTTCGGTCTTGGTCCAATACTTCACGAATCTTGATGTCAGCAACTGAACCCCATTGTTCCATCAACATTGTCTTTTACGTCGAGCTCGATATTATTGAAGAATCTAAAATTTAGATTTCGTTAATAATGATATTATATAATATTCATTTTGTTTTCTTGACCACTCAGTATATAAATTCTTGTATTGATTTTTGAGGGTTGGTCAAATGAATAAACGGTTTATCCAGGCCGACGTTTCGTTCAATTTATTGAACATCTCCAGGGCTTAGTTATTGTTATCTTCAGTGGCTTCCTCTTCTACATCTCCACTCTGGTACACCATAAAACATACACTATTTTAGGGTTAAGCGATAGTGAAGAAGTTTAATGAATGATGGGAAAGGGGTGGATAAGAATAAGAAAAGAACACCGTGACAATAAAATTCTTCTAGTTTAAAGTAAACTAATACTTTCTGAGCTAATACAAGCAATTATTTCTCTGAGCGGTTGATCGAATTTCTTAAAAATCAGACACAACCGGATCACCCCACAATACATAAATCACCAACAAATCTTCTTTGCTCCTGAGTCGTATCCCTGAAACGAAGCTAACACGCCGTCAGAAAATATTGCACTCTACTCAAAGGGAAATTCCTCTGTAATAGTTCTAGTGAGAGCACAACTTGACGAAAAAGACCAATTTCAAAGGAAGTGGCGAGAAAAGAAAAATCTTCCATTCAATCTCGAGTCTTGTCAAAGAAACCAGAGCTAGGGGCCTATAGGTAGGTACTACGGATTGTCGTTAAAAAAAAACCTGAATCCTCGAAGAAATACAGTTCTCTGGCGCCTCTAATGATGCGCTTTCATGGAGAATGTTCTTCGTACCTCCAGTGCTCAATTTATTTCTATTTCCGCGCATTCCTCTTTGTCGGCAAGAGGTTCTTCAGAAGAAGGATGTCACTACAAGAAAGCATAACGCTAAGAGCAGGAAAGTGGGAAACATATATTCTTTTGAAGGTACATTTTGTTTTACGGAAAAGGTATAGGATCTGATATAAAGAAGGCAAAAGAGAAAGTTGAGGCGAGCTTATTAAAAGTTTCTTTCTGAATAAATCACTTTGATGCACGGGTAAGGAGATTATTTTTCTCCGCCACTTTATTAACCCTCCAAGCACAAGAATTTGAATTAAATTCCTTGTCGCTCCTTTGTTATAAAAACCTACAGTTTATGGCTATCTGGTTAATTCATGATGTATTTGGAAGTTCATTTAAAATGTATTAGCCACTCATTTGAGACAATTAGCTCTTAGAAGCGACCGATTTCTTGTGAAATGTCCCATCATGAGCTCGATTTATTCTTCAATAGATCTTGTTTTGGAAATTTAGTTAAGTAATGCATTTCTGGGGAACTCCACAATCTTTGAAATGAAATGAAGTTGAAATGGAATGATCGTTGTGAAATTCATCATAAGAGCTCTTTGGATGGATTCAGTATGTGTTCAAACGTCAATATCTCTAAATTCTTTTTTAGAGAAGACTACCAAGGCGCAACCTTTATGCAAACAATCATTCCGGTTCCGGATGTTAATTCGAATTTTTCCGATAGCTTCACCTCATTTCACACTGACATTGTCACGTGGAAATACATTTTAAACTTAAACTTGCCCAGAATCTTGTCTGTCCTCCTATCTAGTAGTAAAAAAATCTTCACAACTGTTGACAAATGCAGAGTTTGACAACATAGTTATCCTAAAATAAATCATTTATAAAGAGAGAAGTACCGGCTTCCAAAAGTGTCACCGAAATTCCCTCTTATAATTCCCTGTTTATGAATGATTTCAACACTAAGGTAAGAATATAAAAGAGGCGGAATAGAAAGTTGATACATTAATGTGAATTTTCAAAAAATACCCTCTTCATACATAACAAGTTTAAGTCACGCAGCATGCTCATATAAGTGAATTTTCGTAATTTTTTCGGATTATTATGTGAAAAAAAAAAAAAAAAAAAAAATGAATTAAATTTCCCTTAAAATGTGCTACAATAAACATTGAGACATTAGCCGAACCCATCATCACCCCATATTTATATTTTGTCACATTGTTTACATCAATACTAAGTATTTATAGGAATATTTTAAAAATTTTAAATTATGTACTTTTTGAAAAAAAATTAAATCAAAATTTGTTTTGTATTTTGACAAAATTTTTTTTATTAGAACCTATGTCCTGTTGTATATCACTGGAAAGAGCATAATAAAAGCTGCAAAATGAAACCTCGCCCAAGCTCAATTAGGACAGTTCCTAGAGCGAATAGTATAACAACCGTTCATGGTTTTTTGGCGAGATTTTGTAAGTTTTACATAGCCATATTTAAGAAACGGTTTGAGATAAAAATTTAAAACTTGGTATTTTTCTTAGTCTCAACACCTACTATGAGTATACCAAATTTGAGTAAAATCTAAAATGGTGAGGTAAAATTTATATTTAAAGTGTGTTTGGCATGGAATGACCCCGAGAAGAAAATCTGAGCCATCAAAGTGACAACATAATACGGCAATTAAATCCTGACAAACAGAAAGTTATCAAAAGGGTCGTAGGGTCTTCTCAATGGCTGACAGTGCTCCCAAAAGCAAGTGACGGCTTCGACCTGTCTCCGACCCAGTTTAGAGATGCCCTTGCTTTGAGATATGGCTTTACACCCCTGAACCTACCCAACAATTGCGATGGGTGCGGAGCTACCTTCGACGTATCGCACGCCTTGAACTGCAAGAAGGGAGGGCTAGTAAAAAGGGGGCATGATGAAGTTCGAGATGCAATGACAGGCTTGGCAGAGCTGGCGTGGGGGGGAGCGACAGTGGAACCAGTCATTAAAGAGGCCGAAGGCGGAAGCCCAGCTTTAGTGGCTGACATCAAGGTCATGGGAGTTTGGGAGCGAGGGAGGCCGGCGTTTTTTGATAACCGCATTGTGAATGCTGACGCCGCCTCTTATCGCTCTCAAGAATGGTTGCCAAGTACGACCGAGCAGCTGAAGATGCACGAGGTTCCTTTACCCCATTGGTTTGTTCTTGCGACGGAGCCTTGCACCGGGAATTCGACACATTTCTGAGAAGAACAGCTCACGTTCTTTCAGAGAAATGGAGTCGTTCTTACTCGCGAGTTGTAGGATGGGTGAGAGTGACAATACAGTTTGCCATAGCAAGGGCAGTGTCACTCCGTATAAGAGGAGCCAGAAGAACTATACGATCACTCGGAAGGGAAGATGGAGCGGCTCTTCCAGCACTGACCAGTTGCTGATACAGATGATTTCCAATCCGGAATATCAAGGACATTAATATTGCTTCCCAACTTTTTCCCTCCAATACGCCTCAAGTGTACAATAAAAAGTGTGAAATATTAAAAAAAAAAAAAAAAAAAAAAAAAAAAAAAAATAAACATTGAGACATTAGCCGTTTTCTCTGTTGTTGTTAGTTAGAAAACTTTACCATTTGGTTACTATTCTAAATTCGATTTACAGGTTTTGTGAATGACTATATTTACTACTCGTAGCATAAACTGAGTACGATTGTACGTAAACTGAGTACGACTTAAATGTAAACTTTAAGACAAAACGTATATGGATACTTATATTAACGTATTTTGGATGCTTCGGTTTATATCCAACTAATTTAAGTTCTCTTAGCTTGAGTTCTCTGAAATTTCTTCGTCGTTTCCGAGTTTCCTAATAAAAAGTTTACACATATTTAAGATGGGAAAGTAACTAAGTTTGCGTTAGCTTACCAATAATTTACTAACCGTGATGGCAATTAATCATTCTACAATTTACAACTTTTAAGAAATTCCATTCCACGAAAATGAATAAAAGATGAAAACTTGACAGCAGATGCAAATAAAACCATTCAAGAGAACTGGCATCTCGGAAAATTACGAATACAAATTACTTCAAACAGAGTCAATTAGGTTTCTTGATGTTAAGCATTTGGACTCATGTTGAAGGGAGTTTTGTTTGGACCATGAATAAATATTGAAGTCCGAGGATGAACGAACGATAAAAATTCCCTTTAACTTTTCATTGATCGACGAAGATGTAGCAGCTGAAATTTTAATGATTACATTAAAATTTTACCAACGAAAAATGTACTTATTTCCTTTTTTGGCTGGGTCTTCACTCATATAATACACGGAATACGTATAGTCTCGTAATTGGTTCCTTCAGTTCATAAAAAATTTCAACTCATAACATATGAACATTTTTGGTCAACGGTTTCTTATCCCTACCAAGTACTCTTTCTCAACAGTTTGCAGTAAGATTGGCACTGTCTAATAAATGTTACGCAGGGAAATATTTCTCCCACAATATAGATCAAGGAGCAATTAAGCAGGATTATAACATGAAGGATTAAACTATTTTAATTATCCTCAGGGTAGAAGCAGAGCCTTTATTAATTTCATGTCTGCGCATGCACAAAGGCTATCATTTATTTTGAGCTTAGAACTATATGAAGAATTATGTATGGCATAACCCGTGTAACTCCTGAAAATTACTTCAAAATCATGAAAAATGTGGAAATATTGCATGTCGAAGTATTTTACGATCGTGCATGAGGGATATTTTGTTTATGCCCTCAACCAACTCCCAAATTTCAAGAAAATCGGGCCGTAAGGATGACATTTTAATATTCATTTTCCCTTTTTCAATAACAAGCTTTGTGTTCCCTCGAGAACACAAAAAACATTTTGTCCTCCAAAATCAAAATTCTCACTCGTTTTTTGCGTTTCAGAGCTTGCTAATCAATATTGGCTCTGTGTCTATCTGTTGTAAATCCTTATCACGCCCAAAACTACCCCAAGTTTTAATCTGATTTTAATGACATTTTCAGGGACTGTGCAGGTTAGCTGCTAGACGGCTCTCGGATTGATAGTAGCCTGTGCGCATGCTCAAACGTGAATTTCTTATAACGTCGTTTTACCATCATCTATTTTTTTTTTCATTTTTTTAAAAAGAATATCATCTTATCATCATCTATTGGTCCGATTTCATTTAAACTTGGGAGATAATTGGAATATGTTTCAGAAAGATGCTCTATGAATCAAATCGCGATTGGTTGAGTATTTAATATTGCTTGAGCGCAAAACTAAAATTGATTGACACAGGCATAACTCTGAGACTAGATGACCGACTTTTATGAAATTTAGGGATTGTGCGGGTCAGCTTTTAAATAATGTCCTATTGATGTCATTGCTGTTTATTAATAGTAGTCGGTGCGCATGCGCAAACGTGAATTTCTCATAATGTCGATTTATCAAGACCTACCAGTATATACACGCATTGATGCGTAGATGATCACAGTTGGTTGAGTAGTAAGTATTGCGCATTCGCATAACTAATATTTGTTGATACTCCGAGGCTGATGGGCTGATTATGATGAAATTTTCCATGATTGTGCGAGTTAACTTCTAGACAATATCCTACTAGTTCCATCGCCTAATGTATATTTTGATGGATTTAGGGTACGGTATGAAAACATGAATTATAGCCTTATTTCGTATGCTTGCATGTTCACAAATATATTAGTGTTCTATTTTGCATTGAATCATTTCTTAGACTCATTTTATTCTTCAACTAATTCTATACGTTCATGTTTCAATATATGAGGAAACTATACTGCCAACCCAACTTGGCGGACATTTTAAATTATCAACCGGCTGGGAGACTGCAGCGGCTATCTGATTACCATAAGGCACCGCCACTTGTGCCCTTTCAACGGACGTGAGCTTGTAGGATTATTGTTCCTCAGGGAGATATTTTAATTCTAATCGCCTCCTGGTGAGCGAATTCCAAGTCCCTAATTCACGACTTATCTCTGCGACTGGGGTTGACAGAGTGGATATGACGGGGGTAGGAGATTATCCATCCCTCGACACTACAGCCTCAGATGAAAGAGCAAAGAAGTTACATATTGATACGAATGTAATCGTATATATGGTATCGTTAATCGAATTAGGTATGTCAAACATGTGTATGATTCACTCCCTAGGTTCCTCTTGACATCAATATTTATATGTATTTATATTACAATTAGTTATTCAATTTATGTTCATGAATGTATTTATTCCTGTACATCACCCCACATATTAATATATAAGGATACCTCATTTGGTAGATAATGCACACTTTTGGTTTATCACCCATATCTTATCTTGACGAACTATTACACCGAACTCACACTGATTTTCTTCCAGACCAAGGCGTTTCATGTATGTGTGTATTAATAGAGGTAAATTGTGTCGATGTTTTTTATTCATTCATTCATTCATAGCTGATGAGCTTATCAGTTGCGTCGCATTGAGCGAGATAAGTATAAACACCTTTCCGGGAACGTGACTTTTTACTAGGCACCTAAACAAATACAATCTTGTTAATAGACAAAAATGGAATGAATAACATTGAATAGTTCTTCGCCACAAAACTCACATAATAAAAACTATAATTTACCTCCGAGAAACGACATAAGTTAATTAATAACTTATTACATTATGCATTTCTCAGTTGGAAAAATAGAAGGATGCTAAACCTTGTTAGGTGTTTGTTATTTGGTTTGGCTGTGAACTAAACATGAAAGCAAAATGTATCAGAAACATTAGCCTCCAAATCGTGTTGCTAATCAGCGCTTTGCTCAGACTAAGTTCCGTAATCAAAATACAAACTCTTAACTCATTCAACTCCTTTTAAACTTGCGATCCTTATAAACGAAGTCTGAGTTCAAAAACTAGTAGTTCATTAGCACATAGCTGCCAAATACGCATCCTTGGAATTTTCCTTCGGGGTCGCAACTTTTAATAACGATGAAGGAAACTCTAATGGTTTCAGAACAACCCCGAAAGAGATGATAAAGTTTTGACGAAACTCCGGTTGATACCCCCATCGCTTCAAAAAGTGTCAACATTCCTCCTTACTACAGTAGTAAAGGGATTGTTATTTTTCTACACCATACATCAGATTTACGAATGGACAAAAGAAAGAGAAAACATGTTAAGTAATGTGTTTTGTATCTTTATTTATTTTTATTTACTTATTTATTTATTGAAATCATAAGCAAGGCCAATTACAGATTAAACAGAATACAGAATGTTTATAATACCAATCAGAAACACTAACATAACATAGTTGTCTTCCAGAGCACAGCACTAATCACAAGATACAAATCGTAGGAAAAAAGAATAATTAAAGGGAGCTATTCAAATATATGATTTCTGAAACGGGACAGCGGACTCGTGAAGAAATCCAAGTCGGAATAGTTTAAAACAATAAGTCGACAGTGTAGGGGATTCTAAAAAGAGGAATATGGTATAGATAAATAATTGGTAGAATTGAATGTAGTTTTAAATAGTGTAGCTGAACGGGAATAAAAATTGGGGGACTGAAAAGTTGATTGGTGCAAGGAGTGATGGGCAATCAATAGGCCCATTAATTAGCTTCTACAGGAGAGAGACGTCCAACCATTTTCTTCGGTCCTCGAGCGACTGCAGATTGCAGGTCTCCAGTAGTGCATCGTAGTTAACCTCATCGGAAGGGATGTGCAATTTATAAGCCACATAACGTAAAAACCGCTTCTGTATCCGTTCCAACTGGGGTAATGAATTTTGTAGTGCGGAGAACACACACGAACTCAAGAGATCTCATTGCCCTGCTTGTGATCACGTCAGTATGGTCACAGAAGGTAAGACCCGAATCAACCAGAACTCCGAGGTCCCGGATTACATTCACTCGTGACAAAGATGTACCATTGAGATGGTAATTAAAGTTTATTGGCGAACACGACTAAATGTGGATACAGAGCATTTACCAACATTCAAGGATAAGTTATTCTGTGTGCAGCACTCCCCAACGCGATCCATGGTCTCCTGAAGTGACAGACAATCATCTTGTGTCTCACTATAGGAAAAAAATTCTTGTCGTCAGCGAACATAAGACACCTAACTCGTCCGAGCAGCTCAACAACACCAAGAGCCATCATTAAGAAGATTACGGAGCCCAAATGTGAGCCCTGAGGGATTCCAGAGCTAGCGATAAATGTCTTTGAGATACAATTTTTTAATTTAACAATAAGTCTTCTTTCAGAAAGGTAGTTTGTCAGCCAATTCAAGAAAGGCCCATGTACGCCAATTTGAGGAATAATAAGTTTCTCAAGGATCTTGGGAATGACACAGATGGTAAAAATGGGCCTATAATGCTTAATATCTATCTGATCTGACACACACACACACACACACACAGAACCAAAGTTGTTCAGAATGGTCAAAAATGTAAAATGCAAGTGGAAATTTTGATTTTTGAGACCAAACATTTTTTTTCTCCGGAAAGTGAAAACAATGCTTCCGATACCTACAGGTAGGTTCGGAGGCAAAAAGTCCAGTCATGCAGCATGACCCCATGAGCGAATTTTTTTTAATTTTTTTAACAAGCACCTACTTACCTACGTTTTAAACAGCATGGTTCTAGGATTGGTTATACAGGGATACTTCCATAAGAGTAGTTCAATCTGAATTTGGACAATGTTTCATGCAAAATATTGTCCAATGCTAGTACGTACATAAATAGAACTTCTTCATAATTTCATGGCTGATATTTTCTAAGCCACAGTCAGTATTAAAGCTACATCGTCCTAAAACAGTTAAGCGTAAAACATTAAAGAGAGCGACCGAGAGAATCGGAGGACGGAATATTTCACAGAGTAAACTCATCAGTTGTGATTTTTTTTTTTTAACAAGCACCTACTACCTACGTTTTAAACAGCATGGTTCTAGGATTGGTTATACAGGGATACTTCCATAAGAGTAGTTCAATCTGAATTTGGACAATGTTTCATGCAAATATTACCGATTTTTACAACTAGCGAACGGCATTATTTCGATTTTTGACTGATTTTTCAACTTTGAAATTTTTGAAAACTTGATACATATTCTTATAGGAAATTTTACGCTGATTCCGAATATACCACATGTTAGTATGCTGAAAAAATTATTTCGCACAACAAATCGCAAAAAACAGGCTATTTTGAAATTTTTTACTACATTTTTGAAAATTTCAACCCGAAGATGTAATCCGATGATGCTGGCCAACGAACTTGAACTTTCGTTTTGTGTCCTTAACATTTTAAAATTTGTTTGAAGTTTCTAGCACAATTCTACGGACAGTTATCGTCTGTAATGACACATACATACAAACATACATACATACATATATACATACGTACATACATACATACATTTAAAAAAAAAAAAAAAAAATGCGTTAAACTTCAGAATATGAACAGAATAGCCTGAAACGGATTTCAGCATACAATTTTTTCAAAAATTCACATTCTACAAATTTTGAGGCGAGAGCAATAGCTTAATTTTCTTTAAAAATTCGCTAAAAGAAGACGTTCCTATACGTACCTATCTTTTGCTGTCCTACTACCTAAGGTAGAAGGACAAGATGTGTGTGTGTGTGTGATGTGTGTGTGTGTTCGTGCAAGATGTTGAAAGAAAAAAAAGAATACTCCTATAATGAGTTTCTAACGATCTATTGGTCCGAAATTTCGAACTCAGAGAGTAGTTGCATAGGTATCAGGAAAATTCTAATTTAAATAAATAACGTTAGAACCATCAACAACAGTTTCCCTGAGAAACACATTCAGCTAATAGAGGCTTGTTTTCGTCACCCCGGCAACATCAAATGCAACGGCTCGTTGGGGACCTTTCGAGATATTTCAGCTTCATTTCTCGCCGCAGGAAATTAGCTTCTCTCAGCTTGAAGAGTGATGCTCTTCCCACTCAACGACTGAGGACATCTAGAGAAATGAGGTCGGAGGAACGGTGATGCTATCTGTATATATCAAGAGTTATTTTCTGGCCTCACATTCGCAATGTAATAAATTGGCGGGAGGGAAAATAATCAAATGCGGCCAGTTATTTATCATCTAAATTTCCTGCCTGACATCTTTTTTTGTAGAAAATACATAGCATTAGAAGAAATGATTAATTCATTTTTAACAGCCATAAACCAACAAGGTAGAGCAACACGGGGTTACAAATAATAAAGCCAAAATAGTAAATTATATTATGGTATTTTCAAGTTAGTATTTTTGAAGACGCCCCTATGAAGCAAGGTAATATAGGCAAGGCTTAGCCTATATTCTGAATGGTGAGGACAACCCAAGCACGTTAAAAAAAGTTCCAGTCATGCAGCATGATATAGCGAATTTTCATAAACGGTCGTATTACATTTATGTTAAATTCTGTTGAAATTTGAGCACTTTGGGGACAAATAAAAATATTATACATTTTATAGCAAATTAACTTTTTGTCAGTAATATTCCAATGAACTATCGATTTTTAGCTTATTTTAATGAAATTCAAGTACATTTTTAATTTTATGCTTAAAATTTATTTACATTTAATTTTGTGCTTCAATTTTTAAATGTCCTAGTTCATGTTCGATTAATTTTTTTCGAGTAGCATTCTGCTAAAAAAATAAAGATCAAAATAATCCAAACTTTCCAGAACAAGTACTACGGGCGATCGTTAATGCTTCTTGGTACGTAAGAAATGACGATCTTCATAGAGACCTGCAGATGGAGACCGTGAATGACATCATTAAAAAATACGGTATGAGGTATGAGCAAAGGCTGCTCAATCACACGAACCCAGAGGCTATCGAGCTACTGAAAACTCGCAGCAAGTCCGGCGTTTCAAGAGGAATAAACCCTACGATGTTGGATGCTGATCTCCAGCTTTGGTGCTGAACTTGAAAATGTGGTGCTAGTTGTCTCTCGCCTCAAACCACAGTGAAAGAATGTGTAATTATTTGAACTAAATTTTTATGCAGTTAAATCCGTAATCATGGCTATATCATGTAACTAGTTGTTATCTACAAATTTAACGCTTTTTTTTTTTTTTTTTTTCCAATGCGATGTATTTGTATATAACATGTAGTTACATGATATAGACATTATTATGTATGTAACTATCTAGCTATTTAGTTCGCATAATTACACTTTCTTTCACTGTGGTTTTAGTACAGTGACTACTACCACCACACTTGTTCAAGTTCAGCACCAAAGCTGGAGATCAGCATCCAAGATCGAAGGGTTTATTCCTCTTCAAACGCCGGACTTGCTGCGAGTTTTCCAGTAGCTGGAGAGCCTCTGGGTTCGTGTGATTGAGCAGCCTTTGCTCATACCTCATAGCGTATTTTTTAATGATGTCATTCACGGTCTCCATCTGCAGGTCTCTATGAAGATCGTCATTTCTTACGTACCAAGGTGCATTAACGATCGCCCGTAGTACTTTGTTCTGGAAAGTTTGGATTATCTTGATGTTTGTTTTTGCCGTGCACCCCCATAGTTGGATTGCATAGGTCCAAATGGGCTTCAGCACGGTCTTGTACAGCAGCACTTTATTATAAATGTTAAGTTGCGAGTATCGGCCCATTAACGAATACATGTTCCTAAATTTGATTGAGAGTTCTTCCTTTTTCTTCTTCACGTGCTCCTTCCACCTTAGCTTGGCGTCCAGAGTCATCCCTAGGTATTTAGCAGAATTTGAATACGGTACGTTGGTTCCATTTAATGTGAGTGGTGCAGTTGAAATTCGTTGGTTAACATGAGTGGATTTAGTTTCATTGAGCTTCAGTCGCCAGTGTTTGACCCATTCATTAACTGCAGTTGTTGCTTCCTGTAACTTCTCTGTTGAGTCCTCTACCGTGTCTGCAACAGCTAAGATAGCCGTATCATCTGCAAATGTGGCGATTGTAGTTCCTTCTATGTGAGGTACGTCTTGTGTGAACAGCAAATACAAAAGGGGGCCCAAAACGCTATACCCCTGCGTTGATGTTTTCAAGGTTGGAGTACTCATCCTCCACTTTTACTCTAAAAAATCTGTTTGTTAGGTAGGAACGGAGTATTTCACAATATTGTGGAGGTAACATCCCTTGCAACTTGTTGAGTAGACCTTCATGCCAAACCTTATCGAAGGCTTGGGATACGTCCAGAAATACTGCACTACAGACCTTTTTTCGCTCCAATGCATCTTCGATTACGTTAGTTAACCTGTGCACTTGTTCAATTGTAGAATGCTTTGCCCTAAAGCCGATTTGTTGCTCAGCGAAGAGGTAATTTTCTTCTAGCATACTAATCAGTCTTTTCTTGAGGAGCTTCTCAAATAACTTCGGAATCACTGGTAGTAATGAGATTGGTCTATAAGAATTCACATCAGTTGGCTCCTTCCCAGGTTTAGGGATCATTATGACCTCAGCTACCTTCCATTGAAGAGGAACATATTTTAGACGAAATGCTGCGTTAATTAGGTATAGGAGCTTCCGTTTACCTATTTCAGGAAGTTCCTTAATAGTTTGCCCAGTTATAAGGTCGTATCCTGGAGCTTTTTTTGTTTTTAACTCCTTTATGCAATCATTGAGTTCTGGAAACTTTACTGGTTTGATTGGAGTGCTGTCAGTAAATCTTGATTGGTTTAGAGCTTCTCCATGCGATTGCTGCGGAAGTGGAGAGAAAGTTTGTCCAAGGTGATGAGCAAAGAGATGAGCTTTATCAAGCGCACTTCTTGCCCACTCCCCCCCATCTTTCCTGATTGGTGGATTTTGCGCTACTGGTCTATTGGCCCCTTTGGCGGCTTTATACAGAGAGTAGTCAGTAGTTCGGTCAGCTGTTAGGGCTTGGATGTTCCTAGTGAGGGTTTCTTGTCTATTTATTTTGATCAGAGTGGTTAGTTTTTCCGTCAGCCGATTCAGCACCGCCTTGTCTTGGGAAATCGAGTCATTTTCCACCTTCTTCTAGCTCTACGCTTCTTTCCTAGCAGTTCTCGAACAGCAACAGGATAGGAGACCTTATCCATTGGGGTTACAACATTAGGAGTAGACAACCATGCGGCTTCTTGTATTAGTTCCGTAATTTCTTCTACTTCTGTATCTAATTGGTCAGTGGTTCTGAGCGGTTTATTTAAGTCAATATTTGCTGTGATGTGTTCCCTGAAACTGTCCCAATTCGTCTGCTGGTTTACTAGTCTTGGAACTTGTTCCCGGTTCACGACGTTTTCACTTATGGTCAAAATGATGCAGAGTGATCCCCTGTCAAATGGTCGCTATCACTCACATGAGCATAGTTTGTAGTAATCCCCTTGCAGATGAAAAAATCAATCAAGTCGGGCGTTTTCCTTGTATCAGTAGGCCAGTAAGTGGGCTTTCCTGACGTCATAAATTCACAGCGGGTTTTCTGTCCTGCTGAAAACAGTTCTCGTCCTTTTGTTGTAGTCAGCCTAGAACCCCAGAAGGTATGTTTTGCATTAAAGTCACCGCCAATGATAAAAATATTGCCAAACTGTGAGAACAAGTTGGTGTATTGTGCCTCTTTCAGGTTATACCTAGGGGGGCAGTAAATTGCAGATATTTTACAGTCTTTGCCTTTCAACGAGATATTGACTGTGGACACCTGCATACTTTCATCTTCAATTTTGGAATATTCATAGTGCTTGATGGCATTTTTTACCAGCACGGCTGAACCACCTCTGGCTTTATTTGAAGGATGTAAGGCAGAATAGACTCTGTATCCTGTGATGCGCAGAAAGGTTTCTTTGGTGAAATGGGTTTCTGAAATTAGGCAAATATCAATTTTTTCAGTGGATAGGAATGCTTCCAGTTGCTGGGCATTTTTGGTTAGCCCATTAGCATTCCAGGCTGCTATAACGGAGTGTGGGGTAATCCATCATATATTAATTATTTTTGTGTGTGGTTTTTTCGAGCTTTCTCACTCGCTCTAAGAGAGCGTTAGTAGTAGAGTTCTGTTTATCCATGAACTCCATCAGTTTCGAAAGAACATCCTCGAGCTTGGGGTGTTCATCTATTTTGATACTCTCACGCCTCTTGCCTGCCACTATACTGGCATAGGACACTGACGATCGTCTACCCTGAGGTTGCGAAGCACCTTGTCGTTTCGTCTGACTCTCAGGACCTGCATTCGATTTGTTAGGCTTATGTCGAAGTTTTTGGAGCTCTTTTGCAACTTCACACCCTCTATAATTGGCTGGATGTTGTTTTCCACAGTTGACACATTTTGGGGGTTCTTCTTTTGATAATTCGCAAGAAGACACGTCATGTTTGCCCGCACATCTGACACATCGTGGCTCTTTTTGGCAATAAGACTTTGTATGAAAAAATTGCTGACATTTTTTGCATTGTGGTATAAGCCGCCCAGTTTTCCTGAGTGGCTCAATGCGTACCACCAAGTTCAGAATAGTTTTGATGCCATATATTTTTTCGATATCTTCGTTGTTATCGAATGATAGCATGTATAAGGGTAAGTTCTGCATTTCAAACTTCCCTGGTTCATTTACTGACCTAACTCTCTTCATTAGGTTAGTTGCGTCAGTCACTTTGAATCCTTGGCTTTGTAGATCATCAAGGATCTCCTCAGGCTTACAGGGCGGATGCAAGCCTCTAGCCACCACCTTGATCGGCCGTGTATTCTTATTTTGTAGCTGAACCACTGCATGTTCTTTGCCTTCAATTTGGCAGTCAGCAATCTGTATGTTTCCCCATCCGGGACATTCACTTTCCACTGATCACTGTTTAAAGAAGTTACTTTACACCTTTTTTCGGTGGTCTCCCTTAGTGTGGTTAGCAGAATTGAATAATCTTTAATCCCAGTTACTGTTACTGGGGGTGGAGGGAAC
The DNA here is from genome assembly GCA_030762985.1 of Adelphocoris suturalis. Taxonomy (NCBI): domain Eukaryota; kingdom Metazoa; phylum Arthropoda; class Insecta; order Hemiptera; family Miridae; genus Adelphocoris; species Adelphocoris suturalis. Next base: position 16,504,495 of record CM061050.1, read on the forward strand.
TCTTTCTTTGTTACCACTTTAACAACATTGTTTTCCGTTTTTTGGGGGGCCTTTTTCAGCTGATCTTCGGGAGAGCAACTGTCAATTTTCTTCCTCTTTCTTTTACTCACCCTTTGCCTAATCCACTGAGTTTCCCCAGCGAGGTCCGAATCAGTATCAAGTTCCGCTTGACTATCAACTTTCGATCCATGAGCTCTATTAATTTTTATTTTGTCCTGGAGACGTCGGAATTCCTCCTCGCTTTGTAGGATTCCTTTTGATTGAGCCTGGACATTTTGAATAAAACGCTTTGAAAAAAAAAAAAAAAAAAAAAAAAAAAAAAAAAATCTGCTAAAAAATAGAAATTTGTTAATTTTTAGCGGTTTTTTGCCTTTTTAGTGATTTTTTAAGGACATTTTTTTGAAATTAGACCAATTTAATGTGCTCAAAAAGTGTTGTCCAACAAACTCATCCATTCTTTCGAAATGCTTAATTTTTTGGCGACAGAACGAAGTTTTTATCTCAATTCTATCGAGAGTTATCGTCTGGAATGACACATACATATAAATACTTATATAATATATATATATATATATATATATATATATATATATATATATATATATATATATAGATCCTAGAAATCCTAAAGGGTAGAATTAAAAGGCTGAAAACGAAATATCGAGATGCTAAAACTTTCAAGATAAGGATACTGTTTTTCTCATTGTTACTGATAGATATCAAATGAGCCCACCCGGATCGCTGTACAATCATCCGTCCGCTCTCCATAAATTTGACTGAAAGACAGTCATAAAGCATAATAGAATGAGCGAATTACCGTAAATTATTGTATAGGTATTTATGTTAAATTATTATCAAGTAAGGCTCTATGAATTTTATAGAGTGATGTTAATTGGTCCTCAGAAATCTTTTGATGTCAGGTTATCAGGATGGGGATCTTGACTGAATTTTTACCCATTACCGTCGAGCTTTGGCTTATTTGAAACCAGATCAGGGCTTATAAAAATGAAACAAAGCACCTTTTGAAGATCAGCAAAGAGTCAACTTGATATACATTATTTATGGAACTAAATCTTGGAAATAATAATCACCTATTGAAACCAAAATTGTAGATTTTTAGCATTTTCTTGTAGGTTATACACAGATTTCAGTTTTTTAAAACAGTGATGAAATTCTAAAACAATTTTTAGGGTAACTTAGTGCATTACTTTTTTAATATTCTAGATCACAGTAGATCATTAACGAAACTAAAACTTTTTGGTTGAAATTTTGAGTAACCTTCTGTTAAAAATATAAATTTAACAATTTTCAGCAGATTGGCGATTTTTAGTTATTTTTGGTACACACTTTTGGAGTTTGACCAATGTACTTTGACCAATGTACATTAAATGTACTGAAATAGTGCTGTCCAATAAACTCATACTTTCTTTTGAAAAGCTTGATTCTCAGGCTCTTTTATCTCGATGCGAAGGAAGCATCGTCTGGAATGACGCATAAAGAAAATTAATAAATAAACGATCCAGTCTTACGAACGAATTTTTGTAAATTACAGTGTTACATTTATGTTGAATTGTTTTAAAATTTGAGCTCTTAGTGCGCAAAGCAATTGTTATTAATTTTAAAGAGCAGAACGTATTCTAAATAATAATCTGCTATTCAAAAAAAGATTTCGGATTTTCAGTTTTTTTGTGTTTTTATCTATCTTTACAGTACATATTACCTAATGGAATTTTGGAACATTTTTCAGCATAATTTTATGTGTATATTTTTGAATGTTCCAGTTTAGAGTTGAGTTGAGTTTGGTCCTTTTTAGCCGTTTTTAGTGATTTTTACAGCACATTTGTTGTAAGTTGATCAATTAATTATATTCAAATAGTGCTGTCCAACAAAATCATCCTTTCTTTCGGAATGCTTGATTTTTTAACTGTGAAAACCCGGATTTTTTACTCAATCCTAAGGAGTGTTATCGTCTGGAATACTAGATTTTCGTGGCACCATGCAGTTAATTTTTTCTACATTGAATAAGCAATCATTCGAAGTGAAACAATCCCGAATCAAACAAAAAGAAAATACCCTCGTGAGCACCCCCCCCCCCCCCCCCCCCCACTACTTCCTCCAAGATCGTTCTTATTATTTTTATGTTATTGAATATCTTACTTTTTGGAGCCAATGCATACGATCATCGTCTCAAAGGTTCAATAACGTCACTTCACGGTGAAGATTGGATATTGGAAACACATCCTCGTTTCCTTTTGTCCTACCAATATGAATCAAGCCCTCACCGTTTCCAGCCAACACAACAGCGATCATCAGTCACCACCTCACCCGGCTCCTTCCTTCATTCATCATACGAAAATGTACAATGAGAAAACCGAACTGATCGAGTGGAACATTATTCAAGAAGGTTCCAAGTGCGAGAGAGATAAAAGGTGAGAGATGATGATGATCATAGTTGCTCGTTATTTATAACGGTGATCGAGAACAATATCACGGAAATAGACGACTGAATTGTATGGGAGGGAGACAGATTTATTAGTGGAGGAACAACTAGACTGAGCTTTCAAATCATGACTGACGTTATGTAGTTAGGCGAATGTACTTTTCAGAGACATGGTACTAAGTATCCAATATAGGTTTTCCTTCGTAAAATGAAACTACCTATAATGTTTCTGCGTAGCTCTCTTTCATGGGAGGGTGGATGTTCCTGGCCCAAGAATTAAAAATTACAACACCAACTCACTCTAGTAACAGTTTAAGGAACCAAACAGTTTAATGGAGTGAATCTAGGGTGAGCTAAGTCAGGGGTGCCCACCCCCCCCCAAGCGCAACGACTCGAGCCCCCCCCCCCCCAACTCCCGACCCCTCCCCCCCCAAACTAAAATATTTATTAAATAGGTAATGTAAATGATACACTGATGTGATAAAGAATGTTGTATTTCTTGTTTTACAAATGTAAGTAATTAATTTGTTAGTATAAATCTTATTACTTGTTCATAAGAAAATTAAAAAAATACTCATTTTTCTAACCCCCCCCAAAAATTTTAACGACGCAGTTTGCGTCGTGACCCCCCCCCCCCCTGTGGGCACCCCTGGCTAAGTACATTGCTGTTTTTGCGAGCGAGTGCCCCACCAACTAGCTCTGCAGTATGACACTCAACATGCCTGTTACATTCAGGGTGTTTACGGAAATCACATGGTTTTCAAAAAACCGTAGATTTTTAAATATCGAACCAAAATTTTTTTTATTTTAACAAAATGTGTTTTTTTTTTTTTACTTGAAAATTAGTAAAACTTTCTCTAAAAATTAATTTTTTAAAATAATGTCGCGTAGATGGAGTCCTTCTGACTGAACGCATGATTCCAGACTTTCCCTGAAGTTACGCAATGCATGCTGTAACGTTTGATGTGAAATGGCTTGGATTTCTCATGGATTTACCGGGAGTCGCATGTTTTTGTGTTGTGTAGTACACAGTAAGTAGCAGGGGGGGGGGGGGGGTCTTATTGTATAGAGAGGAGTTGGAAGTTTCATTTACAGTCAAGATGTGGGATCTTGATCACTATACTTTTAACCCAAACCCACCGAGACTTTCGCTGGCACTTCAACGATCCGCCACCTAGGGCGATCCCGGATCGAAACACAGTCTCGTTGCGGTTGGGTCACGGGCTCACCGTTCGCGTAAAAACGTCTCATAACAAAATTGTCGTGCTCAAGGTCCCACATCTTGACTGTAAATGAAACTTCCAACTTCTCTCTGTACAATAGGACCTTTCCAAACCCCCTCTCCTCGCTACCTGCCGTGTACTACCCAATAAAAAAAACATGTTATTCCCAGCCCAAGCCATTTCACGACAAATGCTACAAGATGCAATGCGTAACTTCAAAGAACGTCTGGAATCATGCGCTTAGTCAGAAGAACACCATCTACGCGACATTATTTTTAAAAATTAAATTTGTTGTGTAATTTTCACTAATTTCCAAGTATGAAGAACATATTTTGTAAAAAATTAATAAAAATTAATTAAAATCTGTGGCTTTTTGAAAACCATGCGATTCTTGGTAACACCCTTTATCACATAACTGGCATGGGATTCGAGAATGACGAAGCCAATTCACTCTAATAGCAGTTGAGCTCCAACAGTGGGCACTCCAAATGTTTAATAGGTAAAATGATACCTCAAATCCAACGCCAACACGCAGCTGTGTCTGCGTGTGCCCCACCCTTGCACCCTACAATATGAATCCCCCCCCCCCCCCCCTCAATCTCACTCTCTCTCTCTTTCTCTATACATTTTCTTTGGAATTATTTGCATTCACTTAAAAAAAAAGAAAGTTTATTGAAAATGAAAGCAACAGACTATAAAGGCACCAAGCGTCAATGGAAGATTGAAGAGACTGAACAAAGTGAACTTTTATTCAAGAGTACAGGTGTTTTATATAGACTTCAGGAACAGTTAATTACATTCTAATTAGAAACAACTAGAGGCCTGTTAGGGCTTGGAAAGCCCTAATCTAGTCCGTATAACAGTACCTATAACTCAGCACATTATAGTAACGATATAAGTCCTACCTATTTGCGGCGTTATGTGACCTGGTGCAAAAAGAGGAAATACCGATCACAATGTAAGTAATGTACCTAATAAAATTAATATCACCAGTTGAGGTGGTCCTTGCCACTATGAGACTAAACAAAAAGTTGAATCGGGAAATTCAGAATTTGGGCATGGTGAGAAATAACTCTTCGTTCAGAAATAACTCTCCTAGATGTTAGTAACTACACTACGTTCCTTATTTACCGTGAATTGAAGGCAACCGTTGTTACCGCCACAGCCTAATAAACAACTCTCGTTGATAAGGACCGCCTAGAACACGATCAAGGTGGGTATAGAGACGAACGGCGACACTTTTGCAACAAACTTGGGGCCGTGCTGATTCGAATGAGCAGTCTAACACAAATCGGACCGCGAAGTTCTTCACAATTTCAAAGACCGTTCGGAATTATATATAAAGATAGGTATTGGTAGATTCCACGGCGGATGAGCGTTAGCCAGAGGAGAGCAATATGGCGGAGGAGGCTTCGAGGCAGATAAGGCGGCGGAGACTTAGAGACAGATTAGGCAAAGGGATTTGTGTCTATTAATATATGAACATATGTATAATTTGTGAAGAAAGTAGACTGTCAGACGATTGCTTAAACAATAATTTTTATTATTAATCAAATGTCACAGAGCTATAATAGAAGTAGAGTAGAACACATCGAAATAGAAACAATGTTCAACTTACCTAAAACAATAGAATTGAATAAAAATCCCTTTTAACGGTTTTTATGGGCTTACGATGTAATTTTATAGAAAATAAAAGTATCCTTTTATAATCAAAGAAAATACTAATAACATGATAATACGAAACGGAATGCTGCAATGCATATTTTAATTAAATTGGTTTTGATGATTATGTTTTCTCCTCACTTTTCAAGGATTAAAATCTTCGACGCTTGATTTAATTCAATTCAAAACTTCAGCACATGTTTGCTTCCAAGTGCATCAAGGTAGCGGAAGCATTATTACTGCTTTTGGGAGATGAAATTAAAATAATCAAACAATCGCCCGAACCAAAACTACCACTTCCATTCTACGTTTTATACCATTTGGATCAATTGTAGATTCGTTTCCGTCTGTATTTGTGTCAGTGGGCCCGCAAATCCTTGTAACAAGATTAATTTCTACAGTTAAACTATTAGATAATCCTTATAACAATAAGATTAATTTCCGCAGTTGATCAATCAGATAATCGTGATTTCAAGGATTGTGTGGGTAAGGCCGTAAACGGTCCCCTATCATTCTATTGACTACTATATCAATACTTCACTGTGCGCGTGCTCAAATATGATCCATCATGCCACACTTTCTGACAGCCTAGTCGTCCAATTTCGCTCAAGTCTTGTCGGCTCAAGTAGCTTAGTCTTGCCCATTCCTTCGAGCCGTCTAGTTTCTACCTCCCGTCATATCTACCAAAATTTACCATTTATATTGCGATCCCTCCCAGCTTGCTTTGCCCGCCCCATTTCTATCAGCAGATCCTCCTATAAAAAATCAGTTTTTTCATTCCTTATTTCTACAACCCGTCGGATTGCGACGCTATGACGTCGAACATCTATAGCATCTAATTATTCTTCCTTATTGCCATATGTTAATCATCTTTTTCATAAAATTTTGTTACTATTTTTAAATTCTATATTTGTTATAAATTGCTTTCTCCTCTTATATTTAAAACTATATATCTTGTATTTAAAATTATATATTATATTTTTCCCATGTTGTTAAACCGTACAAGTCGAACATTGATCAACTTGCAACTCCCCCCCTTGGCACAGATCAATGATCTAAGACGGGGGAGGTTTCCACCATGTCAAATGCGCAATTATAATGTATAATTATTTGTGGAAATAAATCAAAATTCTATTCTATTCTATTCAATACAACAAAGTTGGGAAAAGACGCTTCAGTAATCTATACTTAGCACGTGCGCAAACGTAAAATCCATCGACTGTCATTTCCTCGTCGCACAAATTTGGGAGGAATGTACATAGTTGGTAAATGACGATTTGATTTCTTCATTGGAGTTTCATCACGATCAGTTTTCTTTAGTAACGCGAACCTCAAATTCTTGTAGCAAGCACGACTTCTATAGTTTTCATCTGATCTCAATGAAATTTTCAGGGCTTCAACGGTTTGCAAGTGGATTGCGGATATGAGGAAGATATGTGCCTCACCCAATTTGGCAGATGTTATCATTTACAATATCTCTTTGTTTCGGCACCGGTATTTACAGGCTTTCAGCTAATATTTTGAATAAGAGAGTTGGCTATTCTGAAGAGAATACACGACAAGAAATGACAAGTCTATTTTGTTATTTTCTCCCGTTTTCGTAACGTAGTTCCCCTGTCGACGTGTCAAATAAAATGCTCTTCCGACGGCGCTAATTCTTTTTCGCTGAGTGTTCAATCAAGTTTACGCTTTTTCTACAGCTTTCTCGAGTCGTAGCAAGTTCGCTAACTCAATCTGCAAAGTTGTCTGTGTGGTCTGGGTCGATTGTGGACTCGTTTGCCCCTCACCGTTCAACTCGATATTTTGCCGATAGAGCGGAAATCACTTGAAAGCTGAAAGGTGTTTCCCCCACCACGCCGACCTTCTCTTTTGATTTGCGGAAGAGGTTGTAAACGAGGTTTTAATGAACACGAAGTTTACCTCCTCTCTTCTCTGATTCCATTCCCCGGCCCTAAGAGTGGCTAAGAGACCATTTGGGCCCCTGACCGCTAATGACCTGCGTTTCCAATCATTTGCTATGTATTCGAGTAGGTCTATTGATAATTTAGAATCATTTTTCAATCGCCACGCCCACTCTAGTTCGTGAGCTGTTTATCAATACTCATAATTGACGAGCGAAGTGATTCTCAACTGTAAATCGGCCTGCATTTGTCTGTTTGTAATCAAGAAAAATATTTGTATTCCGCCTACTCCGAAACGGATAGAGACAATTATACATTATTTACTATAAAATTATAGTTTTCTTATAAACGAAATTCCATTTCACCATCCAATTCCATTGCCTGTCACTGTTTTAGTAAGGTGTGTCACTGTTTAGTAAGGTCTCACCAAGTTATCATAACCTGTAGCATCCCTTGATTTTGGGATGAGATGATAAAATGGTACGGGATGATACGGGCTCCCGCAAGGGAGCTCCTTTCGCCCGTCTGTCATTCCTTCCCTCCAATATTGTATTAGCTATTATTTTTTCAATAAAATCTCTCTCTCTCTCTCTCTCTCTCTCTCTCTCTCTAGCTATATATCTATCTATCCATCTCTCTACATTTATGCATGTACCTCTCTCATATTCCCATCCTCCAGCCGAACTGCGTTCTCAAGCCAGGACTTGGTTTCTGATTTCTTCCATTGTTGCCGAACGGTTAACCGAAATCTGCCAACATCGCTATCGTCAGTCGACTGAGCGCGAAGGCGTGTGTGTATGTGTTTGTCTCTGTTCCACACTATAGGCCCCAATTTCGAGAGAGACACAGAATATGCGGTGAGTGTTTGGTGTGATCCTACAGGAAGTGGTGGCGATATCATCGACGACGTTAAAAGAAACACCTCAGCAATCCGTGTTTGATATGTTTTTATTTTTGATTTGTTTTTATTGGTATCGTTTTATTTTTCATTTTAATTTTGGAGATATTAGGATTCATTCCTTTTATAAATTATAACTTTAAGCATTAACCCTAATGTTCAGGAAAATACGTTAAAAGCAATTTCGGATAAAACCCCGGAATTTCATCAATTTTTTTTGGGGGTAACTCCTTTTAAACGGTATTAAATATCTCTCATGCCTGGGAAAATCACTTGGAGGTAGCGTAGACGAAGAAGTAGAGAAAAACACGACTACAATATGTGCAACTATACTTAATATTAAATTAAGCAAAGTTTGGTGAGGCTTTGCAAATTATGTCTATACATGTTTAGGTACCTATCTAATTTCGAAAATCAGACTGATTTTGCTTAAACATGAAACTGTAGTTTTGTTTTGAACGTTATTTCCTACATAATGTTTATTAAATCGGACCTGCACAGTCGGATCAATAAGAGTAGCAGCTCGTTACTTCGGCATTGTTATCTATTTAGTTCATTGATTTATACGATCACAATACACATAGGAAATGGGCCACATTCACTTGAAATCCGTCCCGCCCTATGAATAGAAATAATCATTGATTAAATTCGTTATGATAATGAGAAAGAATGTAGAAGAAGTGAGAAGACGTCTCCTACGAATTCTCGTTCGTTAAACGAGGCAGAGATAAGAATTTTAGACCCGAGCAGAAGCTGTATATATCATGGAGCAGATGGGACAGCGCGTTCGAAGTTTTTATCGGTCGGTGTTTCTTTGGTCTTTTTTTCCAATATTTTTGTGTGAAGACAAGTGGTATATAAATCACACCAGCCATTGCCCGATTGGCAGTTCTATTAAATTATTTCTATCCCAATTTGATAGGGATTTATGTATTAGATAGCCCTTTATTCGATATCTAAATACATCTGCAAAGGCATAAACGCCTACCGAGGAGAAATTAAATTAAAAACATCTACATTTTACTAGTCTTTTGAATTTAACACAAGCTGACCCACCAACTGATAGTTAACCCTGCGTCGACCACGTGGGAGCTAGAATAATAGTCGTCCACGTGGGGTCCACCAGGACCCCACTCACATTTCTGGCTGTGCCGCTCTATTGTTGCATGGGACTAGCGTCAAAACATCATGCAATCAATTTTGAGGTGTCTACGAGGATACCCTCCTAATATCGTGTCTAAGGTAGCAAAGTTGCAGCTTGTAGCTCTGAAATTACATTGGCCAAAGAATTTCCTCATCTCAGAAAACCAAAAAAGCAGGAGAAAGGAATGAAAAGCAAAACGTTCAAATCTTTCATTTATATCAGAACGAAATATAAACTTTAGTCAACTTTTTAGGCATATAAAGTCTAATTGTTTTGGAATAAAACCAGGAACTTCAGCCAACACAGAACTTTTTCGAAAATTGCCTTTGCAGAGGAACAAAAGACCACTAGCACAACAAACTTATCACGCTAAAGTCGGACTTGAATTTACACACTAAAATCAGACTCAGGCAAATCAGACTTAGACAAATCAGACTAACAAAAATCGGTCTTAGAGATCCTGAATGGCACATATAATCTTTGAAAATAGAAACAAATCATAAAATACGTTATAAAAACATGTCATGGGATCTAATCCTTTCACAGCGAGCAATTCAGGAGGTATTTCTCTTTTGCTCTTTCGCATGGTGCCTAAGAAAGTGAGTTTACATTTAGTGAGCTCCTCCGATCATTCGTATGACGTGAACCAATTGTTTGCAGTCACGTTGCGATTGGTATTTTTTATGTTTTCACAACAAAGAACTCGTCGGACACAGAATCATCGTTAGGCAAGATTTCGTCCTCCACTTCACTGTCTAATTCTTCAATCAGCTCTTCTCTCTCTTGCCTCTCCAACTCTGCTCTGATTAGCTCCTCACCAATGGAACAAGGACCTCCCCGACCTCACATATTTTTTTCACAAAACGAGATCGAGATAGAAATTAAAGTTCCATTCAGGTTGAAATATACCTATCCAAAATATGTGCCAGTATGCACAAAAAACGACTGGTTCACATTCCCAATTTTTTCCATGGTGCAAGCAGGAAAACTAAGTAACCCCTACGTATGTATGCTCAAACGATTGAAAATTAAGATAAAACATGTGGGTAAATGTGCCGACATTTTTTTTCACGGAAGTCCACGTGGGGTCCACTCAGACCCCAACAACGATTTTCATCAAACAGAAATGAATTTAAAAGGTACACTCTCCTGGAGGACCATTGCTACCTCGCCAACCTCTCGAGCAGTGATGAGTAGGAAGCTACTCGAGAAGCAGGCAGTGAGGAGCAAAGTGGCTCAAAGGGAGGGGGGAAAATGGTCGACGTTGGGTTAATGATATAAAATAAATCACCTATCTACGCTTCACAGCTCCATTCATTTACCTACTGTCTCCATTACAGGTGGTCCCCACAACTCATCTTATGCTCTTAATGTGAAATTTGTATAAACTAGATGTTCAAATTATATTTGTAAGTAAATATATCTTTGCATAATCAGACTGAACTACATAATAACTAGAACTATATATTAATTTAACTAATAACTAATTAATTAGTAATCGAACAAACCTAAGTATTTCGCTCGCTCTTCGTTGCTATGTTAAATAAATATGTGATAGAATGGTTACCATCATAACTTACCATAGTACTCTTGATGTATTTGTAGATCCCTGACAATGCTGTAATGCGAAAACGCTGAATAACTGAATAGTATTTATGAGGAACAGCAAAAACATTTTGCTCCCCTCGTTTCCCAACCATTGCAGCTGAGTGGCTCAAAATGATTAGTATAAGAATCTGTAGGTATAGCAACAGATTAGAAGGACACAAGAACACATGAACGTCAAAAGTTAATTATTTATCCCTAATAAGTAATTATCAATCAATACGTAATCTATGATATCCCTGTAAGGATTCCTCCCTTCATGAATAAGTTTTCCGTAAAAAAAGCAGTGAAAATGTGGAAAAGCGTTTTTGCGAGTTCCTTTCCTTAGTTGAAATGATGACACAATAAGTCGAAGAAATAACTTTCTATAATCGTCCAATCTTTCCCCTTTTTTCGTCGGCTGCATCTTTCCTTCTGAATTGAACCTAACCCAAGCAAGAACATTTACAGCAACTAAAGTCGCCTGAAAACAAGGAAAAAACGAATCGCTGATTCAACGACAGAGGTTTCCCGACAAATCGGTGCATTAGTTCGTGAAACGGAACCTTTTTTCCCCGGACAGTGACGACTCCGATAGTTTAGACAGCGACTACCATTCAACACGATACTACATCTCCTAGACTATGCTTCCTAGAGAATGGATATTTTATGTCCTTGCTAAAAGAAGTAGTCTCAGGTGATAGTGATAAATCGCCAGAGCGAATATACACCAAACATCCGACAAAGACCTCCTTTCCCTTACAAATGGAGTACCTACACATCTATGGTTTTCAACCGTCTCTCACGAATCGGGATCTTACATTGCAAGGATATATATACCACATCAACCTAGAACGTGTCATTGGGAGTATTTAAGGTATTTGACAAACTTTTCGTTATTCGTGCAACATCCTTATATCCCTATACCTATATAAAGGGTGCTCATACTTAAGTTTCCTGACCTCCTAGGAATCGGTTCTACAACTAATTTTAAACTTTTGTCACTTAAATTTTTTCAAATCGGGTTAAAAAATTGCTATTTTAATTCCAAATTTTTTTATTTTGACCACACGTCACTAAATTGGTCACAACTCCCTCAATTTGCGTGTATATTCAAATTTGACGATCCCGTTGGAAAGAACGTTAATTTTCCTATCTTGCAATAACCAAATACATTTTTTCAAGCTGATTCTATGGGAGAAAAACGACCCGCAAAGTAAATTTCCTCAGTTCTTCGAAATCGCTGTTTTTTTTTAAGCCAGTTCAACGTTGATCACATCAATAAATAAAAACCCACGTTCTTGACTGTAAAAACTTGCCTGAAATCACAGATTTCCAACGGTATAGTCAATTTTACTTTTACTTTGATAATTAGGGTAAAAATGATGTTTTTATGTTGAAAACATGGTTTTTTCTATGAAATCGAAGGTTTTTGTGAAAAATGAACCTCCATGGATATACGACTTTGCGGCCGGTTTCTACGTACTTTTTTACGCTGAATCGAATGGGAGCACTTATATATATACCTATATTACCTAATTTTGGGTGAAACTACATCAAAAATGGAGTAAAATGCCGCCAACCGCATATTTTTATCTCAAACCGTAATCGAGATATGATTTTATAAAGGTTTTTTCAGGAATACCGTGTTTTTTCATTTTAAACTCGGATTTCTCCACTTTGCCTCATTTAATTTTAACTTTCAATCTCATTTTCGGTATCAGCATTAAATTTCCTATAAGAATAGTGTACTTGGGTTCTTAAAAAGTACCATCCGAAGACCCTCACATCAGCTCAAACATTGACGATTTTGAAAAAATAATATTTCTGAAAATCTTTAAAACTTTACTACTCTTTTAAAAAGAATCTTGGAAACTGGCAAATCTCATGAAAACTGCTTCATCTAATATGCTTTCCAACGGTATTATCAATTTTACTTTTATTTTGTTATTTAGGGGAGAAAATAATGTTTTAATGTTAAAAAATGTGGGTTTTTCAATGAAATTGTTGGTTTTCTCGAAAGGTGACCCTCCATGAACCTACGAGTATGGGGTCGGTTTCTATGTATTTTTTCTCGCTATATCGAATGGTAACATATGTAGATCTCTCCAACTCCGTTATAACCGAGTTTTACACTTGAAATCGCAAATGTTTAGTTTGTTTGTTACGATTGAATGTATGTGTGTTATGGGGTAAAACTAGTTAATTAAAGTGTAAAACTCGATTATTACGTAGTTGAGAGATCTGCAATAGTTTCCATTTGATCCAGCGAGAAAAAATACATAGAAACCGACCCCATACTCGTTGGTTCATGGAGGGTCATCTTTCGAGAAAACCAACAATTTCATTGAAAAACCCACATTTTTTAACATTAAAACATACTTTTCTCCACTAAATAACAAAATAAAAGAAAACTTGATTATACCGTTGGAAAGAATATTAGACGAAGCCGTTTTCGTGAGATTTGCCTGTTTCCAGGATTCGTTTTGGAAGAGTAGTAAAGTTTTAAAGATTTTCAGAAATATTCTTTTTTCAAAATCGTCAATGTTTGAGCTGATGTGAGGGCCTTTGGATGGTACTTTTCAAGAATCCAAGTACACTATTCTTATAGCAAATTTAATGCTGATTCCGAAAATGTGGTCAAAAGCTAAAATTAAATGAAGTAAAGTGGAGAAATCCGAGTTTAAAAGAAAAAAACACGGTTTTCCTGAAAAAACCTTTAAAAAATCATATCTTGAGAACGGATTGAGATAAAAATATGCAGTTGGCGGCATTTTACTCCATTTTTGATGTAGTTTCCCCCAAATTTTTTTGCATCTGCGAGGGAATCACCCTGTATATATATAAAAGTAAATGAATTATAAGTATATCTATATGTGAGTCCAGCAGCTTACTCTCCTTAGGATTGAGATAAAAAAACAGTTCAAGCGCCAGAATGTCAAGCATTCCAATAAATTCATTGGCCAGCACATTTTGAGCAAATTAAAAGCAATCAATTTTAGCAGACTATTATAAAGAAAAAGTTTATTAACTATGACCTAGAACATTACAAATTTTTATAAAAAATTGTATTGAAAAATGTTGTTAAATTTCAGCAAAATTTACTAAAAATTTTCGGTAAAAACTGCAAAAAAATTATTCAAAGTTCTAAAATAAAATTTGTGAATGTATTACCGAACATAATTTAGAAACAGTTTTTTGCCATTTTTAACAGTTAATTTCTGGGCAAGCAAAGTGTGCAAATCATTTTGAGAAATATGATGAGCAAAACTATGGAAATTCGCTCATTCGAACCTAATTTAGACAGAACATAGTTCAATGAATAGAAAGATACCACTCGAAGCAATTTTCAACACAAGGGCCTATAAGTTTTGGATGATAAAAATGTCGTCAATATGAGTGTGAATTGCAAAGCGATTTCATTATACGGTAGCAGGCTGGGCTTTTGTTATATTCGCCTCAATCTTATTAAGTTTTCTCGTTATAACTGTCTGCATGTGTCATTTAACTAGATCTGTGATCTGCGCTGTGTGCAAAAAGGCTATTTAATGCAGAATAATAAATGATCCTTTGCGAAATAATTTGCAGCGTTTGTGATTCCTTCGTGATGGAGATCCTGATTCGAACAAAATGTTGCGAAACGTCGCTTAGATACGGGATAGAATCAATTTGAAACCCGAAGAAACGAAACAATCCTAAACCAACATGTTATGATACTTTCAGCCCCGGGGTCAGCTAAAGAAACACAAGGAAAAGGGTTTTTTTGCGGTAAACGTAACGGCTGAGAAAAGAGGGCACTTGAGGTCCCAGAGTTGCGAGCACTCCCAACGGTGGAAAGCCACTTCCTCGACTCAAGCACCATTTATCACCTTAGGGAGGTTGTTATTACCTTTTCAATAAGCCCCGTTGTCAGAACCATCTTGAAGGAACAGTGATCGTTTCATGATAAAATTATCAGAATAAACTCTTGTCACACGCCTCACCACAGTTGTCTACTTATAGGAGCATTAGGCTTTCATCTCAACAAGGAAACTATTTTTTTGTAGGTTGTAATGCTGGAAGTTTTGATTTTAGATTCACCATTCAATTTTTGTTAGTTTTCGTTTCAAGATACCTACATAGTTTCCAAAATATCAAGAAAAAATGAATAATAAAATAAATTAAAACAAACAGAATAAAATAAAATGAAGAAATAATAAATATACGCTGCAATTTATCACACAAAGTTAATAACTACTTATGTATTTTCATATTTTCGTTATTTTCATATTTTACAGGGTGTCACACGCTCACCGAACACAATTTAACATTAGGATACAGTTAAGTTTGTTTATAACATTTTTGTTGGTTTTATTGGTTCTGTTCCTCTGAAAATGCAGTAGGCCGTCAATACTATCATTGTTATACACGTAGTTTCGTTTCAATTCAGTTAATGAAGTGAATGTTTCTTGTCACTCGGTGCTATCAGGTTTTGAATATTCCTGATGTATGATATTTTCCAGGAATATAGTACGATGTTTGAGAACATTCCAGGTGATTCATTAATACATTCGTGGAGGATAAGGACAAGCCTCTGTAACGTTGCTATAAGACCTGTAAATCACGACTCCCCAATTGCTATCAAAATTGTGTCCTTTACCTGTAGGAACAGCTTCAGAGCGAAACATCCGTCTGTTTCCCTCGCTATACAAATCCTCGCTTAGTTCCCTTCTATTGACATGGCAAACAAGGGAAGTGATGTAGACGGCTTAGCCAGGGTGGGATTGCGTCATCATGCGGCAAGCAAAATTCTTCTTCTCACCCACCAGAACCAAGTAATTGTATAACACCCTATTTAACAATATTCCAAATTAGTGTTACAGCACGATATTCACGAAACATTGGTCGTCGACTTTTAAAATTTGATTCCATCGAACTCTTCGATGGTATAAACCCATAACTTCCTTTTGAAAGTATTATTGAAAAGACGAGTTGTCAATTTCCTGAAAATTTCTGGAAGAATATTGCACAGCTCAATACTCAGGATTAACTAAACAGTGGTTTTAAGCGGTGGATACGCAAACTCTCAACAAACACTGATCATCATATAAACAAATCATGGACGGGTGAACAAATTAATGTTAAACAATCCTCAATTCTTAAAACAGAGACCAGCCGATGTCCTTTGACCAACTTTGCACATGACTCTCAGTGCTGTTCTTTGGGTCATTTGAGTTATGTCGTAAGCAAGCAAACTGACCCATAATAAAGTCGCTGATATCATGTGAGAAGCAAAATGTAAATATTATATACCTATCTTCAACGGGACGTACCGGTTTACGCAACTTGTGACATTCTTAGCAAGAAAATCGTTGAAATTTCGTTTGAGATGGTTCGGAAAAGGGTGTTATTTATGAGAACCCAGTTCAAGGTCCCATTACTTATCCGGGGTATACTTTTATGAGAACGGGTATAGTATATGCCATTGTTCAGCTTTGCTGTGTTAGTACCTTCAAAGATATGTCTCGTTAGTACCTTCACGTCTCTCCTAAGCAAATTAGTCGTAAACACAAACGTTACTATTCTAGGAATGATTATAGAAAATGTCCGTCTTCTTTACCTAATTTTGATCAAGGGAGTAACACTGAGAGATTATATTACCTAATAAAAATTCAATCGACTAATTCTAACAATGAGCGTGGCTATTAATCTTCAAAAAGAAGGGATAGGGGAAAAAAGTATGTGATGTGGTGTAATATTATTTAATAAGTACGGAGCTTTCTAATAAGGTGAATGATTACTACGTCTTATTTCTTTAGCAACATTAGAGTGTAGATATTGCCCAAAATGAGAATCAAATTTTCGTTTTAGCAAATTTTCGTAGAAAATGGAGCTATTGCAATGGCTCGAAAAATTTTAAAATCAAAATTTTCGAAACATTTCTTCATTGAAATCCGTTTTGAGGCATTCGGAAACTAATCCTAGAGTTTCAGACTTTCTCATATGTATATATATTTGTAAATATATTGTAGACTATTTTTCTTCTGAGAGCCATCTCTCCTACCATTCCAGCCAGAACTGATAATTTCTACAATTTGTCATCGTTCCAACGTGTTCCTAGTGTGGAACGGGTTCCGCGGAACGACTAGTCCCCAAGTTCCAGTTTAAGTCATGAATTTTCGGCTAATTCATAATGCAACAAGAGATTTTTCTTGTTCTATTTACCTCTATCGTCTGGGAATACGTCCATAAACGTAACGAAAATCATTAAATATTTTGTTTCGGGGTGAGTGCTTTGTGAAGCGAGTTATATCCCTCATATCCTTTGGTAGGAATTTTACCGTGAACATAAACCAAATGACTTGAATATCTGAATTTGATCATAGAAATTCGGAGAGCGTTTGAACCAGGAACCTCTTTGACTTCAGAAACTGAACTGACGTTGACGTTTGAGACGTCGGGCACAAGAAACGGCGAGTATGACGTGAAAAGGTTAAACGCTGACGTGAGAGAGTTTGGGGGATGGCAAGGGAAACATTTTAGAAGACGAGAGAGGCTGCTGAAAGGGTGTTGTCAACCCTTTAAACGCTGTTAGTACGTAGTCTTCTTACTATTAATGGTTCCGTCCCCGTTTTTGAAGGGGATCCGAAGCGGGGGAGTGTTCCTTGTGAATAATATCTCTATACAGCGCTGACGTTCTCTGTGAGAAATGACTCACTCAACACCCGTATACGGGAGATGAGAATATTATGCATTTGCTCAATCTTCCTCCTGAGAAAAGTTGAGTGTTCTGGTTGGGTCGCTGGTTAATCCATCCACTGTAATCTACCAGCCACTAGATTTTCACACTTATCCTTATTATGGAAGTATAGTAAACAGGAACTATCAAGGAACAATTAGATGAATAGGCGTAATCAGAAAATTTAGATGAAATTGTGTTTCTGACACGATCTCATATAATACTACGTATATGGATCTTGTCCTTAGGATCTAATGGGCGTGTTATAACTTGCTAATTTTTCATCCCACATAAATCGTTCACCACTCGTTGGAAAGTTGTAAATTTATTTCAAGTCACACCAAATCTCATGCCTACTAGTCACTCCTTTCAATTTCCCTCTGAGAACTACTGGTATGTAAAAATATGTGAAATGTAAAAACCAAAAATAGTTTCAAATCGATACACCATTTACGCAACCCTTCTAGATGGTAGGTACTTAACTTTTACATGTCTTTCATTCGGTAAGATTTACTGAAAAGCGTTAAATGGACGGGGTATTACGAGGCACGAAGCGCCGAGTATTTTATATATATATATATAGGGATACGCAAGGGGAGTAATTGCAACACTCGTATATACGTATATACACAAGGAGTTTTATTCATTATTTGATCATACGAATTTGCTTGTTAATCCTTCAAAATGTACCTACCCACAACTCGCTAAAATTCCCCAAAATTGCCAATACCACATAAATCCTTTACTGTCAAGAACTATGATTTAAAAAAGGTTTGTTTGTCACGAATTTGAATGAAAAACTTTTATGGCCATCTTACGAGACTGAAACTTTTTTAGCCCCGAAGGAAAAAATAATAGGTACATAATTATTCTTTCATAGTCGTAGCTTGTCTAAGGTTAGGAGTCATGAGCGCCTAAATTATGGAAGAATTTAACTGTTTTGTTTGCTTATTTTGTTAAGTTGATTCAGGGTGCTCTGGAATTTCCCGCCTACTTTGTCCCGCCAGATTTTAAACGTTTTATTTTATTTTATGGGGCCTTCTTTTTATTAATTCAAAAGAGGGGCGCTGCCACCATTCAATCACAAATGTAAACATGGCTATGGCACCTTAGAAAATTAAATTTAAGAATGCAAATCCGGGAGAATCAGGTTATTGACGAAAATGCACGGAAATTAACCAAGTTAACTACTGCTGTTTAATTTGATGCAGGCTTATAAAAAAATGATCAGAATAATTAGATAAATTACGAAAAAAGAGATATCTGTGTGCTAGTCGGTTAAGCTTTTCCCAAAGGCGAAAGTATTTTAGTGTATTGAAATGTAAAATATCAAATTTCAAGGCAGGATTAGACAATTTTGGTAAATAATAAATGAAAATCAATAAAGATTCAATAAACAAATTTTGCAACTGAGCCAGGAAAAAAGTTTAATGCCCCCTCTATAATTGTTGGTTCACGTTTCTAAAAGCGTAAAAACAATACCATCCACCTTTTCTTAAACATTATTACAAACAAATTAAATCTTATAAAACTACGTGGAACCACGAAAAGTTTATTCGGGGATGTTGCTCGCTTCGCTCGCAAGGTATACCTGTATATGTGTAGGACAAAGTCCGTATTTATTATTTGAAATGGCTCTCGCTTCGCTCGCAAGGTACCTATGTAGGCATACCTGCTCGCCTCGCAATGTTGTGACATCGAACCCTTCACGTCAATTCTTGAGCCTTCTCTCGTCCACGGCAGAATCATTTTAATCACTTTGCTCGCTTCTGCTCGCAATTTGACCGAGTTCTCGTCACTTTTTTCGATATCCGATTTCGGATTCAGATTCGGCGGACCCAAAGCTGTATTTCGCCCGCGAAAACCGTTCCGAAAAACGTACCTTTATGGGGTATATTTTAATCGGAAAAAACCAAGTTTTTCGGCGGACTTTTCGAGAAAACGGGTCCGTACTCTCGCATTTTTTTGACGCATTTCCCGATTTTTTTTCCGCGATCCGATCGCGCCGTCGTCTTCCTCGTTCAAAAACCTACGAAACCGGTATTTTTCCGGAATTTTCGACGGCCGTTTAGAGGGGTAGAGGATGCGGGGAAATGGAAAAAGCGCACATTAATTCTTACTTCGACCCCCCTCCCGCCCTACGGCCCATGGTTCGGGTGGGATTAGAAAATTTTAAATTCGCTCGCTCCCCCTTTCGGAAAATCCCAAGAAGATCCCCCCACTCGTAGACTCCCCCCACTCAGCCGTTTGGCCGTGCATAGACACGACAAACAAACAAATAAACAGACAGACAAACGGAGTTTCATTCTTATTAATAGTACTAGCCGCTCCGGCTCGCTACGCTCGCCTCCACGTCCAGCCGGGGGGCAAGCCCCCCGGACCCCCCATTAAATTGCTCGCTTCGCTCGCAAAATGTGGCATGTAGGGAATGTTGCTCGCTTCGCTCGCAAACGGTTGATCTCTAAGGGTAGGTTTAACTTCTGTAGGGGATGCTGCTCGCTTCGCTCGCTTGAGGAAGTTATACTGCCCACCCAACTTGGCAGACGTTTTTTTCTGTTGGAAATTCTTACAAACAAATTAAATCTTATAAAACTACGTGGAACCACGAAAAGTTTATTTGGGGATGTTGCTCGCTTCGCTCGCAAGGTATTGCTGCATAGGTGTTGGGAAATACCCGTATGAAATTCCGTTGAAATGAGTCAAGTGCGTAGTGAGTCCCCTGGGGGTCATCGCGTCCCTTTCAGGTAAGCAACGTTGTGTAACGGCGGCCCGTGGTCGATTAATTTCTGATGTTAAACGCTTCCCTCGCAATTCCGCTCGCAATTTGACCTACTTTCCGTCACTTTTTTCGATATCCGACTTCGGATTCAGATTCGGCGGGATCAAAGCTGTATTTCGCCCGCGAAAACCGTTCCGAAAAACGTACCTTTACGGGGTATATTTTAATGGGAAAAAACGTGGTTTTTCGTCGGACTTTTTGAGAAAACGGGTCCGTACTCTCCCCCCTCTCAGCCGTTTGGCCGTGCATAGACACGACAGACAGACAAACAAACGGAGTTTCATTCTTATTAATAGTATAGATTACCTATATGAAATTGGGAGGTGCGTTAGTCGCAAGCGAACAGGAACGTTTGAGGTACATCGTTCTACACGTTTAACGTAAGTCAATAATATTTTTTCGAAATTTAAACGCTTTTCATACCGTTTTTGTTGAATTTTAAGGGTTAGCTTAAAAACAGCACCAAATTACACCTGTCTGATTTTTTTTGAAAACTTTTTTCCAATATCTAGATATTAAAGGACAACTATGGATTTTGCCTTAATTCTCACGATTTAAATTTATAGTATGCACTAAAAAACTATCTTTCTGTGGATTCTTGTGCATAATTTATTTAATGCTCTTTTCCTCTTCATATAACCAGTATACTGAAATTTGAAATGAAGGTGAAAAACGTATACTGCGTTAATCAATCTTTAGCTTTTAGGCCCGAGGCGTTTTTTTTAACCTCATTTTCGGATTGAACCCATTAAAAAACATTTTGTAGAACCTACCGAGTTTAGCTAGATATGTCAAATAGTTAAGGTACTATAATTTACATTAATCTAAATTGCTCAAATTAAGCACTGTCCGCCGTCCGGATCTTATCTCCCAAATATTGAATCAAACGACTATGAATCGCGAAGCGACTTTAACTCGCAGGACTTCGGCTGATTCTGCTTAATTTATTCGCTATTTTTCGGTTTTCTATTGATAACAGCCTATGCTCGTGTGATGCCCATATCTGTATATTAGTGATCTGTGCGGAAATGTGTTATAAATAAAAATAATGAAAATGTGAAATAATTCGTTGCGCTTTTTGTTCTAGGAGCACAAAAGTTTATTATCAGAAATGATAAACCAAAAGTAAGAAAAACTTCGCGCCAGTTGCGGCTGGGTCAGTTGAGGACAATGAGAGTCCCGGTTTTGTCTCAAAACATTTGGATTGAGCTCCGAGGAAAGAAAGCCCACGAGAGAGTAATCCCCTCAACCCCTCGCTCGCCTATTTTTAAATCACGGCAGATTTTTCGTCGAGAACAAAGGAGGATCCTTTGGCTTGCTGCCCAAGATCCGGACGATTTTTTAAAGTTAGATACATTTTCACAGTTTCATCCTAGGTATAAAAACTTGATCTATTTTCCGCACTCTCCCTCATGTTTTATTTTTCCCAATTTTTATGGTACGGTGGTAGATACGCATTACCCATTCAATAAAGAAAAGTTCGGACGCTTTCTGTGGGTAAAAACGTTCTTGACCAGTACTTAAACATCCGGGGAAGTAAAGTGTCAGGACATAAAATATCGGTCTTAGGGTTTTGCGTGGCAATGAACCCGAAGATTGGCGAAGTCAAGCCTGATACTTGGTGGGTACGTGTATTGGGTAGGATACTGCCATGGAGGTAGGAGACCCTTATCCGTGTAAAGATTGAGGCTTGGAAGGAAACGCTACTATTTCGTCTTGGTCACTTCAGAAAAGTGAAAGCGAAGGTTCAGCTAGATCTTGATTAGGAGGTCAGTTTTCCCTGTTGCCCTACGTTAACCTTATCGGAAAATAGTCTATATCTAATAAATAATCTAATTGCTATATTGATAATGAGACATTGAGGATTGATGGAACCGCGGAACGGAACGCCTCAGTATTATAGCTAAGTAATTTATAATGCGCACAGGACATACACGAGAGCGCTCTGTCGGGAGAAAGCGAAATTGACGGGGTAGCACGGGACCCGAAAAACCCTGATTTTCTACCTTGTGAAACACTTCCTCCATGCATTGCGAACTATTTTACCGGTTTTATGGATATCACCCACCCATGGTACAAGCCATAAAAGCGATTGAGTAGAGGGAGAATAATATTAACCATACTATGTGTTGTTTCTGGCTGAAAAGGCCAAAAGTCGTTAAATTTATTATTTTTAGCAGACCATCAGAAAAAGAAAAAAAATCAACAATTAGCTCTGACATTTAAAAATATCGCACAAAATTATGCTGAAAAATCTACTTAAATTTCATTAATATTTGCTGAAAAAACTATAAAATTTCAAAAAAATCTAAAAATCCAAAATCTTTTTGAATTGCAGAATTTTTTGTAGTATGAGGGTTTTTGCCATAAAATTTGTTTTTTTTTTGTTAAAACAATTTGTTGCAATCATATTCCTCAAATTTCAATACAATTCAACTATAATACGTTAGTTAATTTAAGCAAACTTGTTAAGTTAACAAACTACGTAAACATTAATTTGTTGACTGAAAATACAAAATTATTATGATAGCTGACTAGCCAGAAAAAGAAGAAGCAAAATAGAGGCATACCTACATGTACTATAAAGCGTTGTGGATACATAAAATTCTTTTGTTTCATAGTTGCTAAAATTTCTAAATACAGTTTGTACACACAGCTGTTATGCATTGAATATCATTCATGCAAGCGAGGATGAATAGCACTTCAAAATACACATGAGAAATCCGAGAATTTGGCACCATCCAAACCCAAGACCACATACTTCATAACCCTTATGTTTCACCATGTTTCAACCAGCTGCCACTTGCGAGCGCAGCGATCGGTGTGCGTATAACCTTTTTTGAAGTTATTCTGCTGAACAGAACTAGCTGTTAAGTACCCATTTTTCAGCAAGCCGAAGGCTTGTGCTGCCTTTGCATGAATCAACGACGGTTTTAACCAAAATCTATACTATTATTTTAAATTTAATGGTGTATGTGTGTGTAACTCAATCACGTAAAAACTACAGGACCCAGTGAGCTGAAATTGTACAAGAGTTCCTGGTTAACACATTAGTCTATTGTTATGTAGAAATTCCATCTAGGCACTGCCCCACTGGCCTTGAAAACTCTCTGAATACTCAATTAACAACCTTGAGTTTATTAATTTCATTACTGTAATGAAATAAGCAGAATGTAATGGAATAAGCAGAATCCAAATATAAGTCAACCCCGTACGACGGACGGGTACCTACTCTGCTAGTATTTCGTATGCCTGTTACATGTAAATAACACACTTTTGTAAACATGACTACGTAAGGATAATGAAGCAATCGACTTAGACATGAAGGACTAAGCTGAATGGATCCTAATTATGTTCGATCTTATCGATTTTCTCCTTATTACTGTATAATACGCAGAAACATTAATCTTTTGTTTAATAATTTGTAGCGTTTCGCTACATGAATGATCGCTAAAGTAAATTTTCTCACTTATTTGGTTAAAATGGCAATCAGCTCGAATTTTTTCGACCAGCTTCTAGCTTCCACTGATTTCACAAAACATTCCACGCGTCCGAGGCCCACTCAATTTCTATTCTTACCGAAACAAAAACAGGTCGAGCGTTTATTTGAAGAAATATTTGAATTTCAGAACGAAAGCTTCCTGAATATTGATGACTCGAGTACGGTTGTCTGAACAACAGTAAGCAAAGTGGTCCCTTTTCTTCCCTTTAAGTGGTTGAGTGTTCAAGAATGATTAAACAAGTCCGGTCCGGGGATGAGGCAAGAGAGGTCTAAACGTTCAACTCCGAACTTTGCCAACTGCGGTCGATTGGAAACCTCGACGGAAATGAACCGCGGTAGGGATGAAACTGGCATTCAGGCTCACGGTGATCAATGCGACCAAAGAAAAACTTGTGACGAAAGACGGCTTTTTTACTTTCTCAACGCGCGAACGTTAAATTTTTTTCTACGACTCCTCCAATGAGTTATACACATCACCTTCCAAATTAAAAGAAAAAAGAAAAAGGAAATAGTTTTTTGAAAAAATAAAAACTATCAAGTTCCTCCGTTTGACGGCCGCACAGTGGGGGTTTGATTTTGATCTTGTTTCCTTCGTTTTTGCGAATTTTCAAAAACAAATGAGCTATTTAGATGGCTTTGAAATTTTAAAAGGGGGTAGGAAGGGTCGGGGACCCCTACTAATTCGTTTCATACATCAAAGAACAGAATCCTAGGTTTTAACGTCGTATATATATATATACTAGCAGCTCCGGCTCGCTTCGCTCGCCTCCACGTCCAGCCGGGGGGCGAGCCCCCCAGGACCCCTATTAAGTTGCCCGACGATCACTCCCTTTAAAAACAGCAAACAAATTAGTTTCTACGTAGAAAAATCAGACTTGGGAATAGACAGGTCAAGTTCGCTGGCCAGGATCGTTCCAAAATTTTAGGCTTAATTTTACAATTCAATGGCCTAAAAAAATGCTAAAAATGGTTTTTTGAGAAAAGGGCATATGGGATGTTATAGTCGAAGTATTTTTCAGTGCTGAATCGATTGCGACCACTCATAGATCTCTAGGATTCATAAATAAGTGAGGACAATCGGTTTTTAGGTGAAAAATGCCCATAATAATTACCAAATTTTGGCGATCTCGTCACACGGCTGTCCCCTCAGTTTTATTCAGGACATGGTTGACCTCAATGATCAGAATTTAAGTGCCCGATTTGTGATGGATAGGAGTAGTTCCTGCTTGTCGATTCTTGAATACGCTGCAGCTGGAGATATCCCTGACGTTGATTCAGCGTTCAGGCGAGCCTCTGGATGTAGCGGTTAATCGCCTCTCACCTTTGAAGGAGTAATTACACTCTATCCATCACCTCTTGTTGTCACAAATGTAATGTTATCCACAACTTTTCTTTGAAAATTCGCTCTATTAGTCGTTCTGCATGACTGAGTACTTTTTTACTCTAGTACCTACTACGATTTGCTCTCACTTTGGTTGAGATTGGTGGGGGTTCATATATCCAGGTAGTTACCACACATTGTTGCTCCATGTAGTTGCCATATTAACGCGTACCTACCACTTTTACCTCAGTTTGTCACGTTGCGTTTATTTACACGTTGCGACGGGCGGCTAGTTCGACGATAAGGAGTAGGTTTCGGGAAGATTCCGATTGCATATGACTTTCCCGATGGGGTTCACCATTTCATTCGACTCTTATTGTTCCAGAGAGACTCCCTCATAATTTGAATGTCCTAGGGTCAACAGGAGGGCACTTAGCTCACTCAGCTGATCTGGAGAGAGCCCATTATTTTATTCGTATCTCGATGTCCCCGAGTGGCTCCCTTTCAAATTGCTAATTCCTAGGGTGAATGGCAGAAAATGTAGCAAAGTCAGCTGATCTGGTAGGAACCCGACACCGCATTCGTGTCTTAATGTCCTATAGAGAGGCTCCCTCTAAAATTTCACATTTCTAGGGCGAAAAGGAGATAATTTAGCTTCCTCAGCTAATCAGGAAAGAGCACATAATTTTATTGTCTCTTGATGTCCGAGGGTCACCCCATCAGATTTTTGTAGATGAACGTTCTGAATTAAATTAATTATTTTGCAAATAATTATATATACCTATATATATAAACGAGGGTTTTTGGGTGGTGACCAATCTACTTGTTGTTGGTTGGAGGTTTTTATTATTCCATATATATAAAAACGACGTTTCGGCTCTGGATCTGAGCCCTAATCATGTTTGTGTATCTAGAGAATTGAAGAAACAAATATAACGTGATAGAGGACGGATTGTTGTTATATAAATTATGCAAAGAATGTAATTGGTTAGGTACTTACATATCGTCTGGTAGGTAGTTACTAATTATAACTAGGTATGCATTGTAAAATGCTGAACAGAAATAGAAAACAATGTTTCCTGTCAACTAGGTAATATAAACAACATTACAGTTAGTGTTTACTACTAACAGGATGACATTGCAATATGGTGGAAGAGTAGTGGTGGTGGTGATCCTCTTCCACCATATTGCAATGTCATCCTGTTAGTAGTAAACACTAACTGTAATGTTGTTTATATTACCTAGTTGACAGGAAACATTGTTTTCTATTTCTGTTCAGCATTTTACAATGCATACTAGTTATAATTAGTAACTACCTACCAGACGATATGTAAGTACCTACCTACCAATAACTACATTCTTTGCATAATTTATATAACAACAATCCGTCCTCTATCACGTTATATTTGTTTCTTCAATTCTCTATACAAACATGATTAGGGCTCAGATATATATATATATATAAAAATATATACTCGTTTCTATCGAATCCTACGCTTCGCGCCTCGCCTCGCCGGGGGGCTTCGCCCCCCTGGACCCCCTAATCTATACTCGGCGCTTCGCGCCTCGCCGGATCTTTTCTCTTTTCTACTGCGTAGAAAACGAGGATAATTTGCTATGCAATTCTTAGCCTGAATCAACTTAGTTTTGGAATGTAGCCAGGTACGTAAGGAGAGGGAAATTGGTAGCTTGAAATGTGAACATTTATCACATAAATCAAGCGCTTTCCAACGAGTGGCGAACGATTTTTGTGCGATGAAAACTACGGAAGTTTCATTCCCCTAACAACGGCTGGGTTGTACGTTAAAAACACTGAAATTGTGACACAATCTATAGCAACTACTCAACTACTCGGTTGTACGTGAAAATCATCTTTAATTTCGTCCCGGACGTTACATAAAAAATTATTGGGGGTCGGCCTAAGAATTGCATAGCAATTAATATATATATATTTATATATATATATATATATATATATATATATATATATATATATATATATATATATATATACTTTGTTTTGTAAGAATAATAGATAAACGAAGAAAGGAAGAAGATGTTTTTGATATTTCGAATACATCTTGTTCACAAGTTAGAAGTTGAAAATGAAAATGAAAAAATAATTTATAAATTGTTCGGGTGAAGGGATGGTTTGTTGATAATGTCAATCACTAGGCGGAGATAATTTCAATCATTAATGTTGAAGCCGGGACGTACGTTTGCTTTCAAAACCCACTTGTGTGCCTTTGGAAGAAAGGTGTTCATTCGACGCAAAATCGATTCCATAACTTTTCTGTGGAACGACAATTGTTGACGCCATCATTAATAGCTCAATATGTTAAAAAACGTATTTTTGAGCGTTTATCGTTGAAAAACAAAGTAGGGACATTGGATTGAGGTGTTTCGGATTTAGCGCAAGATTACCAATGAGAATTGCTTATAAAATTATTCAGTCCTCCTTGATTGGTTATTTTGCCCGCTGTGTGCCTTCCAGAACTATTCTCCAAAACAACTGAACCAGCAAAACTATTGTTTATGAAACTTGGGTCAAAAATCACATATGGGGTCGAGTTGGTCGTGCCTCCTCGGCATCAATTTCAATTAATCCTAAAGGGTAGTATTTAAGGGCTGAAATATTGGAAAATTGAGATCTCGAAAACTTTCATATATATATATATATATATATATATATATATATATATATATATATATATATATATATATATATATATATATATATATATATATATTTAATCATCAGTATGGCGGTTAGTCGGAATTAGAGCGAAAGTAGTAAAAATCGCCTTATAAACTACGACGATATATCACCAGCTGACATAATTCCAATGGAGTTCTATTTGCATGAACTCGAGTGTGTTATACCTCTTGTCACCGATTAAAATGTTGTGTATTAAAACCAAACAACCGATAGAACTGGGCTCTTCAGGCCTCGCAAGGGAATCTGAACCTGGAGCCTCCACTCCACCACTGGGTCTGCCCCCTCACCACTTCACTTGCCTTCCTTCTTGTTTTGAGCCTACTACT
The DNA here is from genome assembly GCA_030762985.1 of Adelphocoris suturalis. Classification (NCBI taxonomy): domain Eukaryota; kingdom Metazoa; phylum Arthropoda; class Insecta; order Hemiptera; family Miridae; genus Adelphocoris; species Adelphocoris suturalis. Next base: position 16,532,712 of record CM061050.1, read on the forward strand.
ACAAATCAATAACGTGGAACATACTTGGTCCACCGACTAGCTTTTAATTCTTAGTTTGCGTCACTCTACTGTGTCTAGAAAACCATAAGATAGGCTGGGTACAACCAACACGTTTCTTATTTCTTTTTGTCGTAGATTTGCACAAATTATAGAAAAACTGAATAAAATGAAAACCAAATTATAGAAAAACTTGGAGCTGCGCGCCTCTCAAGGGACCTCGCCCCTTGACCCCACTGGAGAGACCCCAGATCCACTTTTGCTTTCACCTAGAGCCTTGGCTAAACATTGGAGGAACGTGGAACACGCTCCATTTCTCATTTCAGCTTCATAGGTCGAATAGCAAAGAAATTAGATCCACCGCTACTTTAGATTCTTTTTTCGTGATATTTGACACTTGTTAGGTCCCGGTAAAACGTGTTCCTCTCTAAAATGCCTATGGTTTGTAATGTTTAATAAAGCTTTCAACTATGCAAAGTAAATTAAACAAATATCAATAGACAAACGGCTATAGCATTCGTTTGAATTGCAGCAAAGCTCTTCAATAGAAATTATTAAACTCATCCCTTTCGCAAGTTTTATTGTCCAGGTCCGACGTTACTTTTAATTAAAATCTCGGAATCATTTCACGAAATGTCAAGAGGGGGAGTAATGCAATCCCACTCTGTCATCCTCCAGCAAAGTAGAAATACCATTTCAGGCTAAAAAAAAAAGAAAAAAAAAAAAAAAAAAAGAAAATCCAAACGGTTCACGGGAACGGAATCTAATCAGTACCTGCCTCACGACAATAATGGAAAAATGAAGTTTCATCGAAAAACTCTTTTGAGAGGTTCAGAGGGCTACCGGAAAAACATTGCAAGAAACAGCGGTGAAACCTTGCTTTTCTGAATCACTTCCATCGCTAGTTCTCGAGGTAGTTTTAGTGGAGAACGAAACAACTATTCGCCGGAAAATGATTTTTTTGTTCCTTCTTAACAAAAACGGACGGTAGACCTACGACGGTTCTACAATTAGATCATTTAATAATGATTAATTGTACACATTATTAGTTCATTATGGTTACTTAGCAATATCAGTTTATATCGTAGCGTAATAAATCAGCTTTTCTTGACACTACAGAAGTTTAGGCATCATGAGATGTTTAGATAAAAAGTGGCGAACGATTTTTGTGCTATGAAAACAAAGCGAGTTTCATTTCTCTAGTAACGTAGTGGTTGTACGTGAAAATCAATTGAAAATCAACATTTTCGCCGTGACGTGATGGTCTGGAAAAAAATTGAAACGTCCTGTTAATAATTATTAAATGATACAATTTATTTGCCTCTGTTGTCGAGTTAAATGTAACACAAAGAACAGTTGGTTGGTGGTAAGTAATTACTCAAATAATTTGTTCATAATGCTTCGTGGGAATTATTTGAGGAATTACTTACCACCAACCAAAAGTGCTGCACCAACATATTATGCGCTGTTTCCATACTTTTTAATTGTATTCTGTATCTCCAAAAGGAGTATTCCAGAAGAAAAGATGTGCTCATTGTTTGAGCACAGTAAATTGTTAACATTTCAAAAATAGACATTATTTGTAATGTTAGGAACATTTGAAAAAATCGCTAAAAAATGACAGAAAAAACTACCAAGTCAGTAACTATGTTTCTCAGCAAAATATTACTGAAAATAAGTTTGGGGGCTTGCTCCTTGTACCTTGGTGCTTGCGCTATTTGTGTTGTGGTGTGTGCTTGTATGAATTAGAACACAAAATAATGGATGCAAAAAATGACACTGGAAAATGTAATTAAATTACATTAACTTGTGCTAAAGAAAACGATAAAAATTGAAGAAAAAATGCTTAAACTCCAAAATCTTTGTTGGAATAGCTGACTATTATTTAGAATAGGTTTTTTTTTTTTGCCATGAAATTGCTATCCAACCATTTCTATTGCCTCAAATTACTCAAATTTCTAAATAATTTAATATAGATGTAATAGAAAATTCGCTCATGCGACCGTGCTGCATGACTGGAACTTTTCCGGGTAAAATTATGTTTGAAGTTTAACTCAGATAAAAGGTATTTTTGAGAAACCAGAGCATGAAGTTCCCGAAATGTTCAAAAGTTGATTCCATGTATTCTAAAAGAGATATCGAGTTGACCTTTTATTGGGTAATTATTTTTAATATTGAATAACCTTTTATTTGGTAATCGAACAAAGGAGGGAAAAAAGTGGCCTCCCTCAAAATTTGGTGGTTTAGGTACCTACGTTTTTAGATGCGTAGGGGGGGGGGGGGGGGGGGTTGATAAATAAAATGAATAAATAAAAATGAATAAATAAATTTAAAAAAAAAACTTTCCGCTGTACGCCGTCCGTTGCCCAAAGCTTGTCACCGAAAATACTAGACCGAACTTGATGAAATCGGGCTCAACGACCATTCATCGGCCCGGGATGTGCCAGTAACATCAGTATCAATTTTGATCAACCCCAAAGGGTAGCAATTGAGGGTGAAATATCGAATTTCAATAACTTTCAAGGTAACAGTAATGAATTTTTGGGTCTCATTTATAGATACCATCCCGAAGAATCGGTCAAACCAGCGGGTCTCACTGTACGTTCATCCGTTCACTCTCCCTAAGGGCTAGAACTTCGGCAGGAAAAAATAAATCAACAATATGGGAGCCAATCATAATCATAACTGGCGTACTGGCGGAACATTGCACAAATCGCCTAGAATCTACGACGCTCATTTCATGTGATATAATTCCAACGGAATTTTAAGTTCACGTAATCGGGTTTATAACTTTTGTGGCCTGTAGGTGGACTCTGAAGCTTAGCTAGATGATGTATATTTTATACAATTAATTTTCAGTTGGTGAGTCAACTCGTGTTAAACACTAGAAATGTGTTGGTTTGTAACTTAATAATTAAGTTCTCTTTGGTAGGCGTCTACACCTAAGCAGATATATTCAGATACATACCTAATGTATAATTGACTTCGTTTAATAATTATTATTAAAGACATGTCTTCAGCGTAGAAGGAATATAAAATACAAAAATAATAAACCTGTGTGTAGGTAATAATTTGCAGCGTTTTTCTATTATGTGCCAGTAAAAACTTGAGTTTATACTTATTTTTTTTTAGGACGTCACTATGATGGTATGGTTTATAAAGCAAAGCTAGTTTAATTTATATGAGGAATATCCTTTTACAATTGTAGATCCAGGGATGTGGACCGACCCAAGCATGAGAGAAAAAATAACGGAATACAAAACCGCTTCAGTCCATCCAGATGTCGATTCCTTGAAAAATAAATAGGTGCATGTTTGTGAAAGTGTGTATGTACAAATTTTATGGAAGCTTTCCAGGTAACAGGCCCATACTGATTTTTGTGAGCTATTTTGTTCGATCCAAACTTTACTCTAGAGTCAAGTTGTCAAACCTCGGAAATTTTGAATTTCACGAAGGAAGGTTGAAAATGGAACGGTCACTACCGATCCACGATTTTCAACCGAGTTTTTAATTCTATTTTGTTCCATTAGACATACTTCCTTTTTTTTCCTAGTCAGTACCTATAATATTAGAAGGTGTTTTTATGACTTTGCAATTATGATATTTACACTTCACATCCTGGACCTGCCTCTAGGTAACATGTGTTTATGTTCCCCATTTACAAAGTTTTCAGTTCTTTTTCAGTTTAAGTATACCGTATGGTATCGTTTAAAACACTTTTTTGTAATCAAACTTATCAAAAGTGGGAAATATGTCTATTTTGAAGTATTTTGATGCAAAGGTGGGTATTTAATAATAGGTATTTGCGAAATTTGATATTTCTAAACATGAAGCTCTTGACAGAGACACCCGTTTCGCAAGCAAGCAGTCTTTATTTTGTTAAACATTCTGAAATAATTGAAGTGTTCCAACTTTGTTCTCCAGCGGTTTCAAACAACGGCTCTTAGGGAAGGAAGCTGGAGTCATTTGAGACTCAGAAGTAAGTGCACGACCTTTAATAGACCACGAGAGTAACGCAGTTAAAACTTGTTCTCTGTGCCTCACACCAATTCTCTTCACAGGCTTTCCTTTAGCTGCTCATGCTCACCCCCTTAAATGCTTCTACTTATCTTAATTGAATAGCCGCCTTAAACCATTCCTAGGATTCTTCCACTCAGTAGTGCAACACCGAGCCCGGGATATGCATATGTGCTAAATCAGTTGTCCAGATTAATTTGATATTTCTTTAAGTGGATAAAATATTTTTTCGTACAATGAGGTCAGAGCTAATTTATTCTGTGCAATTATCTCTTATCAATGGTGTCCTCTAATTCACTATTGAATAAATGGCAACCAAATTTGTCGGCTGCATTGTTGAACGAGAATTACGTGAAAGTCTACGAACATTAGTTCATTAATGAACTTTAGTCGCCCAATTACGTTCCGATTTCCAAAGGTAGAGGCAATTCTGACACTGCGCGATCTTCAGGCACACTTATATATGAGTGGATCAGTACTCGTTCGCCAAGCATCATAGTAATTTCTACCGACTCCTTTGTTCTAAACAGGAAGCCAAGAAGCACTTCCGCCATTCCCACCCACGGCGTTAGCACTAGGAGCTTTTGATTATGGAAACATTCTTCGATCTACACAGCGGAGGTCCCATGCCATTCAGAAGGAGTTGACTCATACCTATAACTACCTTCCACCTCTAGTCCAGTCATTATAACGTATTCGAAGAGCATCATAACAAAATTATCCTAACGGCATCAAAAAATTCACCCAAATTGAAGCTTTCATTCTAAAAGTATCTGATTCAGCTCAAAACGTCGCCGTCGGGAACCCAATTTACTTGTACTTTCTGGTGGATACGAGGCCACTGTGGCACCTTTGGAAACGAGGTGGCAGAGCTATAATTAAACTAAGCAATTTCACTTCCTTACCGATAATCAACGCCAGGTTATTCATCCTCCGATCTAAGACCCATTTTAGCCGCAAGTCTTCAAAATTGTAAATAGATTTTCTGAACTACCATACTGGGAACATATGATATGAATCGCTATGCTTCCTCTCGAAATCATGGTTCATAGAGCTGACGCGACTTCAATCCAAATACTTTTAAAGGAAAATCGAGAGACTGAGATATGGCCACACCTGTTCCAATGCCAATCTCCATAGAATACACGTGGTTCAATCACCTGCATGCAGATTTTATGGAGAGAATGATGAAACTAATCAGTACATTATTGTCGAATATACCAAGTTATAATTCATTCATGAATCAGAAAAGAAGAAGGAGACCTACAACACGAAGCCGGACACCAGAGTGCAAAAACCTCTTCACCTAAATACACTTCTATCTTCCTCTGGTAAATATTTGGAATCTGGAGACTATTGTAATCGATCGATGATTACCGCAAATTCATATCATTCCTTAATACCAGCAATGCAGAATATATTCCAACTAAAAAACCGGAAATTTTAGGAACGTGCTCAAAAATTTTTGATCAAATGTCATTAAAATGTGCTGAAAATCAATGAAAAACGTAAAGAGTTATAGAAAATTCTTCAATTGATTCATTTATTATATATTGTATACGCAAGGATTTTTCGTCATGAACTATTACTGTGCATACAAAATGCTCAAGATTCAGAAAAATTTGACGTAAAAATAATGTGAAAAATAACGAAAGTTTGTTACATAGTCATGCTGCACGACTAAAACTTTTAATTTCCCATTGTAAGATTCCAGTTCGGAGAACTAACGATCGGCACAAATCGTTGTATATTAAGGGAGCTTAGAAAGACTTTCTTTGACCCCTTCATTCGTTGGCAAATCATTGATTTTATACGTCAGTTGAAGTTCAATATCTTGATGTACAATGAATGCTTCGTTAACTAAAGTTTATTTCTGAGAACGTTGTAAACTAGTGCTGAATGTTTTCTACTCCTTCAATAAAGTTGTATTCTTCTCTGGAATTTTGTGTAGGCTTCTAGGATAAATTAAATCTTTCGGGCCGATTAACCATTTGCTAAAGACCCAAAGTTTTTTTTACTGAACTTCAGTCAAGTTTCTTCCTCCAGAAATTCTGCTACTGTTTTCAGTGAGCTCTGAGCCGGAACAGATAAATAAGAAGGTTCCTGAACTGTAAATTTCAGATAACTTGGCTCATTCTTCCTTCACGTTTTTATTTTGACCCTAGATTTTTTAACAAAGGTTAAATTGATGATGTTTGTGATCTGGCAAGCTTTAACTGCAAACGTGCTGGATTTTAGGACTCTATATGCCATGTATCAGTGTAGTTTGCTTAGTACAGATCATTCGTTACGTAATTTAGAAATCTTTCTTCTTCCAATATTGTGAATTCAGTTATTTTAACAAAGCAAGTAAACATAAGGTTGTAACTAGGTTGTAACTATATGAAATGGGGCACGATTAAGAAGAATTACGTGCGAATTGTAATTTGTAACCTATGTATTACCTATGTATTGCCCAACAAAACGTTGCAAGATAATTATTCATAAAATGGCAAACATTTCAAGATCTAAATGTATCTATATAGTAAGTTTCCTTAAAAATTCCTGCTCGGAAATATGATAGTCTTCCCCATTATTAGATATTTCCGCAGGTAAACAGCGAAACGAACGGTTCGATTTCAAATGGGATTTCGCAATACGAAACAACACAATTTACAGACTTATTGGTGTAAACATAATTTACGCATCCCGAACCGTGAAGCTATAGGCTAATCAGGTAATAGTTTGAGGCTAATCAACTAATAGGTTAAACAGCTGATTTTTGAGCTTTAAAATAAATAAATAAATAAATCAGTAAAACGATTAAGAACCGATCGATTTTGTACAGTTTATATTTATTTGTTTTGCACAAATCCAGTACAATAACTCCTGGCGAAAGCTTTTTCTCTAAGCTTAAAGCGTGACATCATAAGCCCTCAAATAAAGTTCCGACTTTCTATCTTTATTTGGAAAAGCTCTACACGAATTCATTTGATGCACCCATGTAGACTTCACGATGCTTTCGTCCAGGGGGTCGTTGAATTCCATTACAGTCGTTCCCTGTACAGATTTCATAGGTGAAACTCTACGCATAGAAGTAGTTACGTGTACTTTCTTACAGCCTGATTACCATTATTCGATCTGATTTCATGTCCGAATGATACAGCTTGAATTGACAGTAATATATATCCTCCTTTTGAGCTCTCACAAAGATTGTTTACTTTACTGTTAAATGTAAGGAAAACAGTTGGTACTAAATAATATTCTGATACAAAAACCAATCTAAGGATTTTGAAAAACTTTTTGTAAGCCCAGAATTCCACGCAAATCGGAGAACGAATTTATTATTGTTCCAGTTTTTAGTAGGCATTTTTTTGAAAAGCAATATTCTGCCAACAAAATATAGATTTAAAAACATTTAGCCGTTTTTTACCATTTCATTTATTGCTTGGTTTTATAAATTCGAGCTCTTAGTTTTTCTATACGAAGATGTGTTCAACTCATTCATCCTTTCTTTTAGTATGAGTATTTTTATTTATTTATTGTCAATTTTTCTTTCTTGCGGAAGGACAGATTTTTTATCCAGATCCTAAGGAGGACAGATTACATCTTAGAATGGCACACACATACTTACACAGAAACTCTCTCGCTATCCCTCGGATTAATCCCCCTTATCGGTTACATAAATATGATTAATAAACCAGCCGTAATATGTATATATATATATATATATATATATATATATACCTATGTATAAATAAATTAAAAGAATAAATAAAAAATCCGACCGTCCGATGTTCAAAGTTTTTCTCCGAAATTATTGGACCTAACTTTATGAAATTTGGCTCAAGAATCATACATTGGCCGAGGATGGGCTAGTATAGTAACATTGGCGTCAATTGCTATCAACCCTAAAGGGTACCTAATTAATTATGGCTGAGATATTGTAAAATCGAGAACTTGAAAACTTTCTAGTTAACAGTAATGCTTTTTTTGTTGTCATTGATAAATATTATCCCAAAGAATCGCATAAATTGCAGTCCGTTGATCAGTTCGCTTTCCCTAAGGGCTAGAACTCTGAAAGAAATTATTTGGGTTTTTGAGCACGAGAACATAGAGAAATAATGCGCGGCTAGCGAATCTTTGAATTAGCGAGTCAATCGCTATCGACAACTAGAAAGTGGGATCGGAACATCGGAACACATAAAACTTGCATTATAAGTATCAGCTAATATACTTCCAATGGGATTATCAGCTGCTACATATAGTTCCAATGAAATTCTAACTTTGCGAAATCGAGTTCATCAACTATTGTCCGTGCGGATGGACAAGTGAAGCATTAGTAGATGCTTCATTTTATATCATAATTTTTCAGTTAAATGTTATATTTAGATCAGGGTAACTAGTAAAGGGGATGTATCAATTAACTGCATTAATTTTCCCTCTGCATGTGCCTATATCTACGCAGGCATATCAATGACAACCTACGGGTCTGCGATTTGAAATGGAGCTCTGGTATTGAATCTAAGGGTTATCTCTGCTAGTAGTAATCGTAAAAACCCCTATATATGAAGTGGCAGACCGACTGACTGACTTCAGTATTATTTTGACGATCTGGTGTCTGATGATGATGTCTGCATCATAAGTGCTCGCCCCCGGTACTGGGCTTGCTAGTGACGACGGATTCCTCCGAAAGGTACGTAAATGAAAATGAAGTGGAGCTCCTTCGTAATCTAGAATTAAATATCAGTACACACTGATCAGCTTGAGGGCCTGTGAGCCTGATTTGTTTCTTAATCAAACTATGATGCTGAATGTAGCTCCTTTTGGATATTTAGAATACAACTACAGAGTATAGAAGCATTCTGATCAGCTTCGAAACCTCTGAGGCTAATTTCTTTCATAATCGACAACACTACTGCACTATACTATATAACACCATGCAGATCATAGTGCACTAAAATAAATTTTCACAAATATTATGTAAGAATAATTTCGAAATCTTGAGACGTTTGAGAACAAAATAATTGAAACTCCTCAAACCTCATTCGGTCTCCCAAAACTTGAACTTGATTCACTACAGAAAAAGTTATTTTCCACTTCATGGCTTAAATCCTCTTTATCTGTGCCTGAACCCTATATAGAGAACACCCTGATCAATAGTCGCACCGCGTTGGAAGAAATGAATGACTTCTGGGACACGGGCCGTGGAACCAGAGCTCGTACTAGATGGATGAGAAGGATCCGAACCTGCTCGGACTACACCCTCTTTAACCCTTGACACCGGTTATGGGCCTAAGGGACGCTTATCCCTCATCCTTCCTCCACTCATCTCTCTCAAGTGACGTCCAGCAGAGGGACCTGAAACACCCCCTTAGGAAAGTTTTTGAATATTCCAAGAGAGGGGGAGGTAGTGCCTCGTAAGCCCATCTTCCCCAGTCCGAACCATCAAGGGCTGTCCCACCGTTTTTTGTTAAACCCCCTTCAGTCTTCCCGGGGGTACTTTCATTTCCTTTTGAGGTCGTGTTTTCATCCAGTTGCCTTCTCTCAGCCTTTCTTTTCATTCAGTTCAGGCCTCCTCCCTCTGAACGCCCGAGCCGCCGCTCTGATAACGTGAGGTGGCTCCGTAAAATATTAAGCTTTTCCCCAGACTCCGTTTGTTGCTTCCTGAATCTTCCTCCCTCACCCCATTATCGGTAACTTTATATGCGCGGGAATCGTAACTCTTCTCGCATGGTTAGCTTTAGCGGATGAACTTGGAATAATACTAAGATTTGTACAAGAGTTCGACACATGCCGAAGCCCCACTTAGAACTCTAATTTATAACTCAAAGGAATGGCCTGTTTTGTCATAAAATCTGGGGAAACGGGAACTTTATCCACAGCTTTTTGACGTAATTCATAAAGCTCTATTGTGCTTAGAAGTTAGACGGAGGGTTTTAATTCTTCTTAGATTTGGTTGATTTACAAAATGCATTTCAGCTAAGTAATTTTGTCCTCTTCAGAGATGGGATTTAATATTCGTAGGATATGAACTAATCTAAACACCTGTTTGCGAGATTAAATTCAGCAACTTATTATACTAAAAATAAGCAGGAAATCTGATTCCACGATGTTGATTAGGTGTACATTTTTTATCTTATGAAATAAACTACTAGTTGATGGAGTAACGAGCCAATATAGATATTGCTAATAAACCGAATCGTGTGAAACTTTTTATCAAAATGAATTACATGATAAGCGATTAATTTCAAACACGTCTATAAATGTAGGCATCAATTGGGAATGGCTTATTATTAAGGGATATTCTGGCATTCTACCACAATTTAATAGTATTTTCACGCCAAATGAAACCTTTTCCGAAACAAATGAAACCTTTTCCAAATCAAATTAATTCTTTTCTAGATCCAATAAATCTTTTCCAAACCGAACAGCTGGTTTTCCTCCTTATTTCTGTAATGTAAGCAATACATATATGAATTAGAAGCTATGAGCATTGAATTAATTAAAACAATTTCTTTGGAATTCAGTCAGAATAAGAGACTATTTTCAAGGAAGGAATGCAAATATTAAAAAAAAAAAAAAAAATCAGACTTATATTATCAGGAATATGTTATATATTCCTCAAAAAAACATCAGACTTATTTTATTGATACTTGTGCGGTGTGGCTAAAATCCTACGAATTTCACATTCTACAGTTCAAAATTCCTCTAATTAGATTTTTACTAAACTGAGATTGACCTACTTGAAATTAATGGTACAACATCTATAATTCACAGAACCTACACTTCGCAAACTTTTTCCATCAAAACCTGCGATTCGCTAAGATTTCACTTCATTTGGCTTACTTTCGCAAGTGGTTTCATTAGGATTGTAAAAGGTTTAATTTGGTATGGAAAAGGTTTCATTTGTTTTTCAAAACGTTCCATTTGACTAGGAAATGCTATAATAGAGAGTGAGCCATAGGTGAGCCCTTTCTAATTGTTGCAATATTATACGACCATTAGCCGTATCTGGTATTTTGCGCAACGCTTTTACTCCAAAGCATTCATCAAAATATGCATCATTAGATCGTGCATAGACTCCAACTGGAAGTGTCCTGGGTTGATGAACTGAGGCCCTGTGATTGTTCATCCGGAGTTGGGGATATCTGCGAGTGTAAACATTCGATTCAGCGTGAACACAGGTACGTGGAAACCGGTCCTTAACTCGTATTTTCTTAGGGGGGTTATTTTTCACGAAAACGCTTGATTTCATAGGAAAAAACCATACAACAAACATATAATTTTCTCCCCTAATTAGCAAAGTAAAAAATAGACTAGACTGTTCAATAGCTGACAGTTTGCAGAATTTATCCAGTAACAGGCACGAGAATTCTGTGGGATTATCCATGCTGTCTGGTGGGATAAAAGGTACGTAGTTTTTCATTTATGTAAATTTTTTACTTCGGGGTAGATTCCTGACTATGATACCTGCACAATCCAGCACGTTCGGTGGCCTATCCGAAAAAAAATTTAACGCTCTACCCAACGGTATCCTCAATTTTTTGTTTACTTTTAAATCAAGGTAGTTATGGCCATTTTAGTTACTTAAGGTAGAAAACACGTAAAATTCCTTAAAACGCTGTAAATTATTACACAATGATTAATAATTTCTGTGCTAGGTAGCCCTTCTACGCAGAAAATTGGGTTACAATTATTAGAAACCGTGTGTAATATATGATCAAAACATGACGCATCGTACCTCCCAAAAGGGTTAACACCTTTACAGTTCCAAGACCCCGAAATTTTACGCTCCACAGTAAATGGGAAAAAAAGGTCGATAGGTAAGGAAGGAGTATAGGTTCAGAGGCTGCTCTACTGATCAGTGCGCCTCCATACCACGTAATTGTTTCCGAGGAGTTCCAAAGGAGCTCCATCTAAATTACAGCACCGTGAGTCGATTAGGAGAGAAATTCGCCTCAGAGGTTTCGAAGCTGATCTGAGTCCCTCCATACTTTGTAATTGTATTCCAGATCTCCAATACGGTTTCAGTATCATAAGCCGATTAGAAACAATTTAGGCTCAGTGGCCCCACAGCTGATCAGTGTGCACTGATATTAAATTCTTGATATTGTAAAGGAGGTTCATTTCAAATTGCAGATTCGTAAGTTGACATCAATGTGCCTGTGTGGATATGGGCTCCTGCAGCGGGAAAATTAATGCAATTAACTAAAACATCTACATTTTACTAGTCCCCCTGATAAGTAGCTATACCTACTATTGGGTTTGGAAAAGGTTTTATTGGATCTAGAAAAGGGTTCATTTGATTTTGCAACGGTTCCATTTGTTCTCGAAAAGGTTTCATTTGATTTGGAAAAGATTTCGGAAAAGGTTTCATTTGTCGTGAAAAGCTATTAAATTGTGGTAGAATGACAGAATATCCCTTAATAAGCCATTCCCAATTGATGCCTATGTTTATGGACGTGCTTCAAATTAAACGCTTATCATGTACTTCATTTTGATGAGAAGGTTTCATACCTTTTGGTTTATTGACAATATCAATATTGGCTCATTACGCCCTCATCAAGTAGTTTATTTCATAAGATATAAAATTTGCACCTAGTCAAAATTCTGGAGTCAAATCTTTAGCTTTCATTTCCCTGAACAAGCCCCAGTTCCTGGGGAAAAACGTTGGAAATCAATAGAAACCAATTTAAGGATATAAAGGAATTTTTTTTGTAATAATTTGATCTTTCCAAATGAAGAAAAGTTGCATAACATTTATAGTTTGCCATTTATTTGCGCTCAAAAGTGCTCAGATTTCAATACCATTCAACATAAATAGGTATATAGGTAATAGGTATATATAGGTACGATGATTCAAGAAAATTTGCTCATGCGATCGTTCTGCACGTCTAGAATGTGTTTTTTATCTCTCGAAAGTGAAAACCGCTTCCGCTAACCAAATGTACACTCGAAAGCGAAATGAGTTAGAACTTATCATTCAACAGTCGAGCTAGCACTTTACTAGTGAATGTAATTCTTTTTTCAAGACCATGAAAATTTGCTGGTTGCAAGTTGTGACAGTTCCCGCGAGATCCAAGAGAATGCGCTGTGCGTCCGTTTCTTCGGCTCCTGGCGTTCATTCTCACGTTGTTGAATTGCTATGGTTGGCGATAGATGAGGATCCGAGAACAGGAAAATTATCTTCTCCGAACATAGTACATATGCTATTAGTACGAGTCGTATCCCTTATGGAACTGTCACACCCCTCTCTCTCTATGAGTGCGGACTTAGGCCCCCATTGCACCTCTGGGGCACTCTAAGTTCGTTACAAAGTTACCGAGAATATCGGAATTGAATTTACATTATAATACCTATTTTGACAGGTACCAATATTGTTCCGACTGGGAACTGAATAGGTATATTTTATGCATTCAGGTATAATATGAGACATGCTAGAGAAAACAAGCTCGATATGACTCCTTATCAAGTAATCTATTTAAATGGGTTGGTAACACAAATATTTTGTCTCTAAGGTGTTGCAGGTGATGTCGAAGGGAGTATAAATCCAGAAATATTGATAATCCGATCCAGGAAATGAGAAATGGAGAAAAATGAGACCTCTAGGGAACGCGGAACAGTTTGTGGACCCCCCCATGCCATCCCACCACCAAAAAGGCGGGTCCCCTGAGTTAAAGTTATAGCGATCGTAAAAGTTAAGTACATAAAATACCATGGGGAACATATGTGAGGCATCCTCCGGCTGTTATTATTGACCGAGGAGGGATTTGGGCTTTCTCCGGGCGTTCGAAAGCAAGTAAAGTTGGCTGCCGTTGCTGCGGAGAGAATTAAGGGGGCAAGTTTTGGGACAGGGCTAAAACGAAACTTTCACCTTCCGAATGTCCTCAGATACTGAAGAAATATAGTGATACGAAATGGCAGCGGTTTCCTGAGCGGACGCGTTAGATAAATACTTGAGTGTTGCGCATTGCCGTTGGAGGGAATGGGAATATCGATGAGGATCATCACTCAGGGAATTAATTTCTAGATTACTAAATTGATAGAATATTGATTCTTAGAATGGAGGTAAGGTTGGATGATATTTACAAGGTACATTTGTGATGGACTTAGGCGCCCCAGAGGTGCAATGGGGGCCTAAATCCACACTCATAGATAGAGAGGGGTGTGACAGTACCATAAGAGATACAACTCGTACTAATAGCATATATGCTACGTTCGGAGAAGATAGGCTTTCCAGTTCTAGGATCACCCATCCATCACCAAACGCAGGCTTTCGAAAACACGGGAAGAAGCGCCCGACGCTCGTTGGGAAACAATGGAGCGACGGCAGCGCATTCCCCTGGATCTCGCGGGAACTTTCACACATTAGTGACTGAGGGAGGATTGAAGAGAGGAATCTACGATTCCTCGAACTATTGATTGGAAGTAACGTAGAAATGAGAATGGGTTACGTAGTGGGTTAAATGATGAGATATGACAGTTTAGCTGGGCAGATAAACATCGTTAACACTTCGGTCGGGACATGAATGAAATTACGGTTCGGAGGGATACCTGCCTGTAAGGCATACACCAAACCTACACTCCAAGGGACATCAGCATTTTAGGCATTCCTCTCGTAATTTAGGTACGAACTCTTAGAGGGATATATGCCTTTCAAGCGTGTGAATTAAAAATAAGGAACCCATACCAAAAACGTCACCAAAATACCTGGCAGAGCAATGCTAAGTGATTTTCATGTTCAGATAATGGCTGATAATATTGAAGCTGAGGCGTTCCTTGGAAGATTTGAAGATGGAACAAAACAAAATTATTTTTAAATTAATTTCACTTGACGGGACATCTGCTTTTTAGGCATAAAAGACGTGCTCACTCTTACAGGGACATATGCCTTCTCAGCATTGAACCCCCCTTGAAAGAGATGTATGCCTAAAAATCATACAATTCGTACTACACTTAGAGGGACACATGCCTAAAAAGCAGGAAATCCATGTACACACAGCGGGATGTATGCCAAAAAGGCAGGGTATGTTCTGGTAAATGAAACTTACCGCGGAATGGAGGGAGAACGTCGTTTCCCGATGGTTCCTATTTCACACTAGATAGTCGACTGACAATGTCCTAGGAGGAGAGAGGACCCGTTGCAGTAGAACCGCCCGAAGCTGCAGAAATGTGAACCAAGCATGCCTAAAAGGCATATGTCCCGGCCGAAGTGTTAACCTGGATGCATGTACATCTACATTTCGAACCGGGTAGTTACACGAATGTTAATAATCATTTCTGTATTATAGGTAGTCCTGATCTGTAAATACTATTAAACGTGAAGAGTATAAAAGTTTAGGGTGGACTACCGGCCGGGGGTCGATTCTAGAGCTCATTTCTGATTACTCGTTTCTCCATTAAAAAACGCGGCAGGCCGCTCGTACTTTCTCTCTTATGAGAGAAGAGCTATGAGCATTGAAAATGTCTCAGTAATTTCAATGTTTTTTATTGTTTTAAATAAAATAACAATTAGAAAACATAAAATAATTATTGACACACAATGACTGAATTTGCTGTAAGCCAGTCTCGACGAAGCCCAATTCTTCCACGAATATGAATTCACACGTAGGTAATTTTCTGTTATCGTACGCGTCTACAATTATTACTACAACCAAGATTAACATCTCAACCAAGTGACAACAAAACAAGCGGCATTGTTTACTATACCCATTTATAACATAAATAAATATAAAACTACGGTATGAATAGAAGAACAAGTACGAAAGAAATACGTGATAAATTGAGAGCTTTCCAACGAGTGGAGAACGATTTTTGTCCGGTGAAAACTAAAGAAGTTTCATTTCCCCAGCAACGGCTTGGTTGTACTTACCTACGTGGGGAAAAAAAAAAAAAAAAACCTAACTTGTTTATATGTTGCGTGACGTTTTTCTCTTTGCGTGACAAAATTTCCGGTTGACCCGTCGACAGACATTTTCAATGTCAAAACACATAGAATTCAGCACAACAAATAATCTAAAAACTAGTTAGTTAAAGTATAAAACTGAGTTATAACGGAGTTGGGGGTATCTGCGAGTGTTACCATTTAATTCAGCGTAAAAAAATACGTAGAAACCGACCCTAAATTTGTATATTCATAATGATATACGAATTCATATTACGGTAGTTCCTGCTCGTATAAATCCAAAAACTCTATCACTATTTCATTAGTCCACTCCATTTTTAACTAGTTAAAAACCACCAACCAAACTCAACAACAACACAGTACAAAAGGACATGCGTTCGACATGCGCTCGGCTCGGCGAATGGCAGGCCGTGAGAACGGGTACACAAGCCGATGCGAGGCTCGCGTCTGCTCGAGCTCGCGCCTTTGATGTTTCATGAGTTTACCGACAAAAGTCGGGAACGGCTCGTGGCGGCGCGTGGCTCGGTCGAGCCACCTCGAGCTAGGTCGAAAAGCAACGGATGCAGTGTTCTCACGACGCGTTACTCGACGAGCGGCAGATCAAGGCCGTCTGTGACTTGGCAAGTCACGCGTCGTGAGAACGAGGCTTAAGAAACCCTTCGATTTCATTCGAAAAACAATGTTTTTCAACCCAACATAGTTTTTTCCCCTAATTAGTAGATTAGAGGTAAAATTGACTAGACATTTGGAAAGGTTAGATCATGCCACAGTTTTTAACGTTATCGCACCATGAAATAACATTTTTTTCCATAGTTTAATTCCCGATTAAAAAAATATCGAGATTTCCCAAATTATATAAAATTGTCTTTTCAGAGGGCTCTTTCATGTTTTCAACCTTAATTATTAAATAAGGTAAGATATTTATTTGATAGGAAATTATGTTCTTTCCAAGGTATCCTCAAATTTCAATTTACACAGCAAATTAATTAATGATAGTTTTAATAACAAAAGGTCGAAAACACGAAAAAATCTTTAAAAAATTGTATTATATGTTGTATTGTATGTTTAAAAAGAAATCTCGATGATAAACTTTCGATTAGAAAAGAGCTCTAGAATCGATCCCTGGCCGATGGCTATATGAAACACTATTGAAATGTTCATTGACGAAGGCACCTACCAATAGAAATTAAATGAAAGACCAAGTTAAGTTAGCGGCCAATCAAGATTAAGGAGTGATTGGATGCAACGTTTCAGGCTGTAACTTGTCTCTTGTTTAGGCTCAGTGTGGAATCAATTTTAGCATGATGATTGATGATACTCAAATTAGAATAGAAATACCATTAAAGAAGAAAATGGACAAATAATGTAATTGATTGAAGTGAGAATTGATTGTAATTTGACTAAGAAATTTTGTTAAGTACAAGTTCCCTTCAGAAATGTCTTCATTCACGCACAGTTCCTTCACGATTTCCTGTTTACTGTCCACACCGGTCTGGTCTATATCAACCTTCGGAGAATAGATTCACGAAAAATCGAAACATGACTACTTGGAGATGGGTACAGCGAAATAAGATTCCACGAACGACAAGTCTTTTCTAGGAAAAAGGTACGTGTTTGGTTCTCTCGGAAATTCAAGTAAAGGGAAAGTGACAAGGGGAAAAAATCATGAAGCCCGGACACGAAACGACAGGAGGAATGATAAGAACGACAGTTGGTCTAACCTATGAATGATCAATTCTGCTTTTCATATATTTCGGCGAAATGACGTTAAAGAAGATACACATGTCATCCTTGAAAAAACCTCATAAATATAAATCGACCGATCGACACATTTGCCGGGAGGGAGCGAAAAAAATCAACAACGTTTTCCTTACATCGGCGAGGTCTACGTTTATTGCTAACAAGGAAGATAGCTCCCGCATTCGTTTTGGTTCTTTTCAGTAAGTATAAAGGTAAAATGTTTAGAACTCTTTACGAATACATTACAATGTTGATAATCATTACTCCAACTAATTGTATTGGAAAATGTATCGACAGAAACTTATTAATGTGAAAAATCTTTCTTTGGAACACGGAAAAAATATACATGTTACCATTAGCGTGTGTAATTCAGCTAATGTATAAAATAACTAGTTGGTATTATACATGGTTGATCGCACCTTTTAAAACAGTTTATTATATGTATAGTTTGGTGCGAACTAAATCACTCGTGACGAAGTTGTGGAAACCCATTTCAAAACGGAAGTTATTGAAAAAACGTTGTCTATTTCCACGAAAAATAAAGAGTTACAATGTTAAATCGATTTCGATTTCACATAAAGATAATATAAAGATTTTGATTTCGATTCAACATTGTAACTCTTTATTTTTCGTGGAAATAGAAAACGTTTTTTCACGAACTTCTGTTTTTTAAAATTTGGTGGTCTGGATGATCGCAAGCTCGCATCACAAAAATGCATAACATCAAGTAGTCAATCCCTAAGTAAAGATTTAGATTAGTTGGATATATAGGTCAGAATGATATGTATAGTGCGGTGGTCTGGTTATATGTGCTTAGTTAATTTGTATACTAACTGATATCACACATTAACGGTGACATTTCTCAAAGCTTTATTATTTCTCTATTTCCTTTTACAAAGATCATTGGGCTATGAATTAAGCGAAGTTTAGGGTAAGCTTGAAAAAATCAAATAAAATACTTATCACTGTTATCCTAACATATAAAGGAGAGAAGTATGTTTGTTTATCTGTCTGTCTGTCTGTCTAAGCTCGCGTCCGAACTACTTCACCGATTTTGATGCGGGTGTTTGCAAAATGATCGCAAAGTTCTGGATCAACATTTAGGCTATACTGAACTCCTCCGAACCTCCTCCTTTGTCGTCAGCTCTTCGTTGGCCCGGTAAACAAGTTCGTAAGTAAGGAAAACCCTGATATGCGGAACTTCTTTAAACGTCAAATATGGTTGGGATTGGCTCAGCA
The DNA here is from genome assembly GCA_030762985.1 of Adelphocoris suturalis. NCBI lineage: Eukaryota > Metazoa > Arthropoda > Insecta > Hemiptera > Miridae > Adelphocoris > Adelphocoris suturalis. The sequence continues at coordinate 16,551,592 of CM061050.1, forward strand.
TCGCATTATTTTACATGAATTTAGCTCCAATCATTCAGCATAATCGTATGCGATAATTTTCGTGAATTATCGATCATATCTTGTTAAATTGTATTAAAATGTAAGCAGGTTGAGTGCAAAGAAAATGTTAACTTCTAATTTTTTGATGAAGAAACTCGTTCTGAATAATATTCTGCGATTCAAAACATTTTGGATTAGTGACTTAGTGGCACTTCACTTAATTTTCAGAGTGCTGCATACCCTGAAATATAAGCCAACAAATTATGAGAGAGTTACGTTTTTTCTGTCACAAAGGTATTGAAAATACGACAACCAAAAACAAATCACGAAAGTAGTAAACCTCTCAATAAACCGATCACCTATTAATTCACGAGTTTTTATTTCTTCGTCGTAAACTCTAATTTTTTTCGCCCGTATTCCTTGAAAAGTTGGGTTTTATAGTGCCGATAGTTTCCAGGCAATCAAATTACCCCCGTTTTGGATTCGAGGTCGTTAAAAGTGGTGGGGGAGCCGATAAAGCTCCTACGAAAAATGGCACAGCTCCAAACTTCCTATGAGTTTGACGTAAATTGAATTAAGATCCCTTGTCCACTATAAACGTTGGGGTTTCCAACCGCTAACCGCTTGCGAATGCGAGTTTACGACCGAAGGGCAGACCACCTGGTCAAAACGCTGCAAATTATTACAAACTGTTTTATTATTTCTGTGTTTAACAAATATTACTTGAAAGCCTCCTCATTAAAATTAATCTTCCGACAACTAAATTGATTTAAAACATCAAAAACTTGAGTAGTCAGCCGGTGAGCTGTATTTTTAAGGCGATTTCGTGGTTTGGAGACAAGTCATACAGAATCAATTTGGCTTGGAAACGTTTGTAAAGACAATTTTCCAGACTTTACTTTTAGCGAATTTTTGTAAAAAATGAAGCTATTGCATTGGCTCCAAAAAATTTAAAATAGAAACTTTCGAAAATATTCTTCATTGAAATCCGTTTTGAGACATTCTCAAACGAATCCTCAAGTTATCGCTTTCTCATATGAACATATATACAGGGTGTCCCCAAAAACGTCCCCTCGCCCTGCTAAAATCGTTAATAATGGGTCAAAAAGATAGAAAGAAAAGATTAATGTTTTCTTGTAAGGACTTCGAAAAATGACAAAATTGCACATTGAGCACGTGCGCAATTGATATCAACTTTGTTATTTCTAACGGGAACCCCCATTTTTCACTGTTGATTTGAATTCTACGTAAAATTTCATAAAGGCATGACCCATTACTCGATTTTTCAAGTGTGCGCAAACGGGCGCCATTCGGCTCCAAAAGTGCGCTTTTCCATTCTAAAAGTGCAATAACTGAGTTTTTCAAGGTACCTACTCAATATTGCCACATGTAATACAAAATTTTGGAGTATTTTTTCGCGCTGAACTTCGAATGATGTCCATTTTTGATATTTGCAACACCATCTTGGGAAAACACCGAAAAACCTACATTTTAGTACGCTTTGTGCTTTGTGAAAATGTGTTGAAAAAGGGCAATTCTGGTCAATTTTTCGGTGTTTCTCCAAGTTGGTGTTGCGAATATCGATCACGAGGAACACCATCATTACGAGGTGTACCACGAAAAAATACTCTAAAATTTTGTATTACATGTGGCGATGAAGTATCTTCAAAAACTCAGTAATTGCACTTTTAGAGTGGTTTTGCGCACTTTTGGAACGGAACCGCTCCCGTTTGCGCACACCTAAAAATTCGAGTGATGGATCATTTTTTCATTAAATGTCACGTAGAATTTAAATTTGCATTAAAAAAGGCGGGTTATCGTTTAAAATAACGAAGTTGATGTCAATCACGCACGTCTGCGCACGTGCGCAATTTTGTCATTGTTAAGGTCCTTACAAAAAACATCAAGATTGAAAAAAAAAAAAAAAAAAAAATTTTTTTTTGACCCATTATCAACGATTTTAGTGGGGGGTTACAGCCTATCTATATGTATTGCAGACAATAACTAAAATAAACGATAAACGATTGAGATAAAAATTCCGTTCTTGCGCCAAAAAATCAAGCTTCCCAAAGGAAAAGACGAGATCGTTGGCCAAAACATTTTTAGCTCATTAAATTGGTCAAATATATAAAAAAAATTTACTAAAAAATCACTAAAATTGGCTAATAACGGCTTAGAAATCGTTTCTAAATATATATTTTTCAGAAACATTTTAGTCGAAAAAAGTTCATCAACAACGAAATAGAACAATATAAAATTTGCATAAGCATCATTAATATTTGCTAAAAAATTAATGAAACATTCTAAAAAAGCTATATTTTACAAATATTTTCTAATTGTAGAATATGAATTACAGCAAATTTTGCTGTCATAAAATTGGCACCTAATTAACTACTTCTTTGCTCTCAAAGTGCTTAAATTTCAAAACACTGTAACATAATAGTAATACGACAATCCCTGAAAATTCGCTAATGCGATCATGGTGCATGACTGAAACTTTTTGATTTATTTCCCACGAACCGGAGTCCTATTAAAAATGTTTGTTTCGCCTCAGGAAAACTTTACAGGTCTTGGAACTTCACATTCATTCTGATGGGATCCTAAACTTTAATTTAATTGATTATCCAAGATAGTCTAGTCAATGAAGACCCAGAAGAGGGTACCTATAGAAACATTTTGGACGGGAGAATTTATTTCTTCGGGGATGTATTGAGAGTAGTTAGTAGATGAGCGTATTGAAAGTCCTAACTTTTTAAAAAGGCGGGAAGTGGGCGGGAGGTAAATCTATGAGTAAACTCGTTAATTCAAAGCAAAAAAGCTACATATACTTAAGCAGCTCCTTCATATAGTCATGAATAATACCACAAATTGCTCACAGCTCTTGTCATAATTTTATGCCTTCAAGTCCCATACATCACTTCCCGCTCAACATCGCTATCGCTATTTTTCTCCATTTTTTATTTTAAAGGATTTTTTCCCTCAAAATTCCTGCTAAGGACTCCTTACGGAAGACGTTTTAATATTTTGCAGCCGTCCGCGCCTTGCCGTCGCGCGCCGGCTTCGCCGGCGCGTTGGCGCCCCTTTCCTGTCGGCGCCCCATGCGGCCGCATGCTCCGCAGTGATTTCATTTTTTATTTTAAAGGATTTTTTCCCTCAAAATTCCTGCTAGTTTTAATATTTTTTGAGTGATTTCTTATGCATTTAGGGGTGTTAGGGGTGATGGGAAACTGTTGTTCTCCTCATTTATCCTTCCTCGTATGACGCATTGTGGAAACTCGCTGTTCATTCAATAGCATTTAAATTACTTCACGTGTAATATAATACATAACATCACGTGAAATACATATATTTACCTGCATCTTCAATAAATAATTATAACAAAATGAATGAATAAGTTACGTCAAAATTAACATCTAAGGATCAGAAGAATCAGTAAGCTCAGTGGATGCTCTTTGGTTTGACAAAGAGTGCTTTTAGAATGTCAGTAACGTCAGTGTAAGTTGAACAGTTGGCGATGTGCATGTAGAGACTCGGCGGCAAGTGATTGATTAGGACTGAAAGCTTTACTTTGTCGTTATCATCTTCCTTATCACTGGCGGCGGCCATGTAATTTTGCAGGGTGCGGAACCAGTACATCCACTGCTGGACTGAGTCTGAAGCGTTATGTTCGGCTTGCAATCTGTCGGACCGAAGAACCTTTTTCATACTAGGTTCTTTTGTGAATTAAATTAAATAAATTACGCAGGATTAGAACCTGATTCATGCTTCAATTTACAAAGGACTTGACGATACGAGTAAGAGTTTGAGTGAACATTTGAAAAACTAAGAGAAACTGCGTCCTTAACAGTACCTGTACAAGCAATTAGTAACAGTGATCATACTCAGTATGCGCAGGATTCATGATCCTCTCAAAATGTCAAATTCCAGTTTAATTTGACTTACAACTGTTGAAAGAGATTAATTTGAGAACTGTTAAAAGTTGCGTTGAGAGCCAAATTCTCACCGCGCGAACCGCAGAAAAAAGGTAGGTACGCTATTACATCCTGAATAACACAGAACCTTGACGTACGAAGTGGATAACATTTGGTGACACGCCTGCCGTAAGAATCTCAATAGAAGCCGGTGCGAATGGGAAAGAAGAGAAAAGCTTTTTTTTCTTCTCTTCACGCTCGAAAAAAGCACGTCGACTGGGAAAAGTGCGTAGTCTCTGAGATTTATAAGGAAATACGTGTAGGGGACTCACCGACAGAAAGGAGTTACATAGAGTTAGGATGAGGCGGTTAAGGGTGAGGTGGTTGAAGAGGGGAGGAAGCTATACGAAATAAGTCGAGCGCGAAAAAAACGACGGCATTGCGGACGGTAAACAAGGGAAAGTAAAGGGAAAACGCGAAAGCAAAGGATGAAATGGGCAGAAAATGTCTTGGAGGGTATTTACTATAATTTAAGGCGGATTTTCGTTTAGTCCTTTTGTTTCGAATTTCCAAGTTGCTGTGAAAAATTAATGCGTCCGGGGCGGATTAGTGTTTATTCACGCGGTTGTGTATCGTTTGTGCAGTAATGGGGGTTGGGAAGTTCCATCTACGCATTGTGAAATATGAAAAATGTTAGAATTAGTTGCTAGAATTTCATCGAATTAGAATGAATTTCATCGTACTTATACCTACAGAGGGGCCTTACGATGATTGCTCCTGGAATTTGAATGGGAGGATTTTTTCCATCGATTCTTAACAAGAAAAATAAAATTACGTAAAATAAATTAATAGAATAATGATAATAAATAAATAAATAATAATAAAATAAAATAAATACATACTAAATTACAATATTGGACACTTCATTCTCTTTTCCTCCTCATGACCCTTATGAAGGTCAGAATTAATTTATTGTTAGCATTTTTTTTTAGAAGTTTTGTGGGGTTTGAGGGATTTTATGACCCATTACCAATGGTGGTGTTCAAAGGAAAAAAAAAAAAAAAAAAAAAAAAAAAAAAAAAAAAAAAAAAAAAAAAAAAAAAAAAAAAAAAAAAAATTAAATAAAAAAAAAAATAAAATAAATAAAATTAAATAAATAAAAAATAAATACACAAAAATAATTATAAAACTGCCTCTTTTTGGAATCCCACCCTTCTTTCAGGATTCGTTGGTTTACGTTTCAAGATGAGTGAAATCCTAAAAACAGTGCAAAAATCCTGCCACTGTAAGCAATCCACCGTCCGGAGCTTTTCTTTGACACTACCAACATAAAAAACATAAGTTTTGATCAACCCTTAAGGATAAAATTGAAGAGATGATATATTTTTAAAACGAGTTCTCAAAAACATTCGAAATAAGATTAGGTAATGTTTTTTGGTCATTGATAATCATCATTCCAATGAATCGAATTAAACTACCCGGATCGCTGTTCGCTCATCCGTTCGCTCTCACTAACGGTTAGAACATTGACAGAAAAATAGATCGCCTATATAGTTAAATGTGGATCAGAACTGATGTGAACATTGTAAAACACTGCAAATTATCACACATAGCTTTATTTTCTCTGTTTTAGATAGGTAACTCTTTTACTCAGATCACTAGTTTTATTATAATAATAATTAAAATTAATTACTGTATTATTACTTACTAATTAAAATTAATTACTATACTGTTATATTAATCAAAATTAATTACTATATTATACAGCATAATTGAAGCTTGTCGTTTCGCGCCTGGCAAAAGGGTTCGATCCTTTACAGCTCCAGGACCCCAAAATTGTACGCCATTTGGTAGATAAAAATTAAAAGTAAATAATAAATGACAAAGTCATCATCCTACCATGGAGAAGGTTGGATAGACTATTTATTGGATTGAAACTACGAGTAGGTATGTTTGTGTTTTGTACATAGAATCCTAAATAAATTACGATTAATACCTACTTACATTTTAGTAGGACGATTAAAAGATTAAAAAAACTCAGAGGAAACTTAGATGATACATGATCCTCCTTATCTCATAAAATTGTTATCAATGTTTTCCAAAGGAACTCTATTTCTAAGTTCAGCACCGTAGGTCGGTCCGGAAAAAATAGCCTCTGACGTCCCTCAGCTTATAAGTACACCCTGACACCTTGTAATTGTTTTTAACGTGTTCCAAAAGTGATCTACTTCAAATTCCATCACTGTAAGTAGAAAAGGAAAGAAATTAGCCTCAGAGGCCCCTCAGCTGATCAGTAATTGTATTCTATATATACCAAAGGAGCTCCATTTCAGGTTTCAGCACCATAAGTCGGATGAGGAACAAATGGGACTCAAAGGTCCTTCAGCTGATCAGTGCACTTCCGAGGGCGGAAATTGTATCCTAGATATGCCAAAGAACCTTCATTTAAAATTTCAGCACCATTCGTTGATTATGAAAGAAAGCAGTTTCACGGGTCTCTTAGCGTAAAATGTATTCAAAGTGTCCCAAAGACGTTCTCTTTCATATTTCTGCGCCGCAGGTCACTTTAATTTCGGTAATAATAAACCAAAAATAAATATAAATTGAAAAGGTAGCATCTAGGGTCACAAAGAGACCTGGCTTTTTTCAATCACGTAATCCTGATTTATCATTTCACCTAATTAGGTAAATGGTGTGAAAAAACCTCATTATTTTTCAACGGAGAAATACTTATTATAACAAACTAAAATAATGAAGGCTTGTAAATAATAGGAGAGCGTTCTTAGTACCCGAAGCTGGTTTTATAACTGTAATGACGACACAGTTCATTTGGAAGATTGAGAGGATTATTATTTGTAAAAGGTCCCTATTAGACCATCGATCTAGAAAATGCCAATCAAGTGGGCGGTGATACAGCGGAGTAGTATAAAGGACTATGTATTTGACATATAGACCCAACCTTAACATTCTCTCTTAACCCCCTTTAGAATTTGTTGGTTTACGTTTCAGGATACGTAGATTCCAAAACGCTGGAAATTATTAAATAAAGGAATATTATTTCAGCAAGTGGTGATATAAAGTATTATGATTAATCGGAATTTGAGTATTCTAATAAACTTACGGTGCTGAAATATTCCTAAGATCGACAACCACAACAACAACCTGAAAACAATTACGAGGTAAGGAGGCGAGCTAATTAGCTGAGGGTCCTCAGAGGTTGATAAATCTTCCTAAGCCCCTTAAATGGTAAAATATTCAATCCCTGAATATGTGATTAAAATCAGAGGAAAACTGCATAAATCAAGCTTGTTACAAAGAATTGAGGTTTGCACTTTGTAGCAGCTATGATACATAAATGGGGTAGGTGATTTTCAACTACCCTTCCGATCTGAGCGGGATGAAGAAAATAGGCCATGAGAAAATTTTCAGTGAAAAGTCCTTATTCTTGAGGGATGGAACTGATAGAGTACTAACCGGCACATTCCCAGAAAATTTCGTCGAAATCGTATTTTCTTGACTTCCCACCGACTTTGTGCGAAATCAGACTGGTAGGCCGTGGGATGCTTGATGAATTTCACATTTGCGCAGAGCGATGTATTGATAAGTGAAAAATGAAATTGTTGAAGAACCCTCACATTCCATAAAAAATGTAGAAGTTATGCGTGTTACCCGAAACAAAATTTTTTTAAATGGTCTGAAACGCGAGTGAAAGTTTTGATTATGAAGACAATTTTTATTTCTCCTGTATGCGAAACAAATCTTTCACTATACTATGGGTAGATTCGGAAACAAAAATTCACGTGGCGGACATTGTTTAATGGTCGATGGAGGTATAATTTGGATAGATGATATTGACATCCTACGCATAATGTACCGTGTACAGTGAAGTGCTCTATCCAAAGTGTAGTGAGCGAAGTCAAGTACTGGCCGCCACACACCTGGTACTGGTGGTGAGACACTGATCGCAGACTAGACGTAGTACAGTACTAGAAAATTTAAAGTGAGTAATATATACCATAGTAACCAGTGGCATTTCGATATTGAAGTAGGAATAACTATACAATAGATAAGTAGTTGTATTTAACTGTATGTGGAATTCCAGAGGTACTTATAGAGGAGATCGGTGGGTTGTGGAGAGTGGCGAGGAAAGGGGAGAGATCATAGTTTTGTGCTGTTCTTTGAACTTTATCCCCGGCCGACCTGTGTATTCTCATTCTTCTCGGAACTTAAAACCGCTTCTACTACTAGGTATAGGTCACACGTTTCTACACAGTGTGTTTCATGAGAGGGGACGGGCCTTTACATCCTCAATGAAATGTCTACGTACGATGTCAAGTTTTTAGGAGAACGTATAGTAGTGTATGCGTGGTGAAAGAACGCCTCTAAAAGAGAGCAACCCCCCCCCCCCAAAGCTCCTTTCAATATAAAAAATAAAATACAAATAACAAATAATGTTCTTAGCGGATGTCCTAAAGCGAATATTTCAAGGTTGTAGAGCGAATAGTTTGGGCTGAGTGATGATAAGTCAGTGTCGATGCAAGAGTGAGTAGTATTTGATAATATTATATACATTTAAAAGAGAGAAGAAGACAGTAGATGCTCTACCGTTTCTCATTTAAGTGCATACATTGTAGTACAAAAGCAATGACCCTAATTTTCGCCTCGCGCTAAGTTATGCATTCAACGCTAAATTATACCTAGTGGAAGATCCATAAAATGCACTGGGACAAGTGGTTGTTTCGACTACCGTCAATAACCCAAGCTTTGTGATGAGAACACGAAAGCAATTAATCCAGTAATGAAACTACAGCAAGGTGATGAAACGTTCCCCAGGCGGAGCTATTCAGCACATATTGATTCAGGGCGATTGATAGAGTCCCTTAGTTTGCACGTTCCCCTAAATACAACACGATTATAAATTGATTCAATTATGGCTATTAGGAGATTTGCAATGGCAATGGAGATGATTTGAAATTAACGGATGCCTGTCAAGCCGTAGCGCCGTTTTCTTAGGTATTATGATAGGATATGTAACCCATATCCAATTTAAAGGGGCTGTTGGCGGTGTAAGATAATTTGTAGGAGATCAAACGGAACTATCTGAGCTTCAGGTTCCAAGATCCCGTATGTCATTAGAGATAGAGTGATTTCTTGAGCAACCAGAACACGGATGAAGAGCGCCTTCGGTTTTTGAGTCAAGAAATTGAAACCTACTTGGGAATATTATAAAAGTTGATGGCAACCTTGAACCGATTATTAGAGTTTTGGGGTGAAAAAGAAAAAAACACGAACTCCATAAATCTTCAATTCAATAATAGTTCAGAACCGTTTTTCGGTACAGTTTTATAAATAAAAACGTATCATTTTAAGTCTGAACCCTCATATTTTAAACAATACTCAGCTTTTTTTCTGAGAGGGAACATTAGCAACACTCCCCATCTACATTTCACTACTAGCAAAGTTTGTGATTTTCTGGCATCGTGATTTAGAAGCCAACTATCAACAAAAACAAATATGATTTTATTGAATTGGGAATCTGAAATTGGTCTGAAACAATTTATTTTGGTTTAGTGAGTACTTTTTTATGGTAAACTTCACCCTATTATCAACGACCTTGAAATAAATGGGTATCCCTCGCTGCTACTAAAAGGAACCAAGAAATCAAAGGGAATCTTACAGCTTCGAACTCGAACAGTTTCTACGTACATTCTAAATGTGTTTGGTGAATGAATTACGAGTTAAATAAAATAATGATATAATGTAAAATAATCGATTTTTTGACTTCTTGTCCCGAAATTTACCCAAATCTTCGGAATATATCATTCATGTTCGTTTTTTAAATTTTTAATGAAAGCAGGTGAAATTATTCAAATACAGAAATGTTCCGCCATCTCTTGCGAAAAGTAGGTAGCGTGAAACTCGCTTTCACCGGGACCTGTTGCTAAAAAAAGTGACTTCATCATGAGAACAAATGATTTTTCACAAAGTAGCTGACGTACAGTCGCTGTCTAAGCTTCTCTGAAAACAAAAGAAAAAAAAAAAAAAAAAAAAAAAAAAAAAAAAAAAAAAAAAATTGGACATCAACATACGAATAAGATGATGGGCTTTTTCCTAATCAGCTGGAGTGAAGTGAATTCTCTCCTGTTCACCCTAGGAAGTTGAAATGTGCAAGGGCGACTCTCTGAGACATTAAGGGATGAATTCTCCCCTTTTTACCCTAGGATATTTGGTTGGAAATTTGGTCGGGAGTTTGTACTACCGAAACCAAAGATAAAACCGTGTTCCACGTCTTCAATATTTTTAGTCGTTTAGCTATAGGGTCCCTTTTGGTTTACTATTTTAAAAAAATGAAGCTTTGATCGACCAAAGGGAAAAAAAAGTTAACCCCCCCCCCTTTCCCGAAAATTTTTTGGTTCACGTTTCAAGATACACAGAAAATTTGGATTGGTTGGTCAACGTTTCAAGTACCATAGCAACACTCGGTTGTAAGAATCCAAAAATCGTAACGTAACGTAACATAAAAAAATCCGTCCGTCCGTCCACCGTCCGCGGCTTTTCACCGAATTCAATAGACCAAACTTCATGAAACTTTCGTTAAAAATCGCATTTGGGGTCTGAATGATCGTAGAAGCTCGGCATCAATTTGTGTCAACCCTAAAGGGTATAATTGAAGGGCTAAACATTCAAAAATCGAGATCTCAACAACTTTCGAGGTAATAGTAATGATTTTTTGCTTCTCAATGATAAATATGATCCCAAAGAATCGATTAAAACCATCAGCAACGCTGTACGTTAAACGGTTCGTTTTCCCAAAGGGCTCGAACATCGAAAAACAACTTCAAATTTCTAAGCGCGATTTTTAATGACTGCTAGCAAATCTATTGATTAGAAGATCAAGCTCCAATTCCAAGAAAGGTCGCTAGATTGTGATACTGGGATACATATAAATTGCCTTTTAAATATCAGCTGATATAAACACAATATTGGAATTATAAGGTGATACAGTTGCAATGAAATTTATTCTGAAGTTCCGCAATCGAGTTTATTAACTATTGTCCGTGCGGATGTACCTACTAGTGAAGTATTGGTACCTAAATGCTAAATTTCATCTCTTAAATTGCTCCAAGTCTACCTATAAGTAGCGGAACCACTAAAATCGAACTTTTTTTTTTTACAGTGGTAAAATTTCTATTCGCACTTTACGTTTTAGACTATTCTGAAAAACTTTTGTTTCGTGTCTTTCTCTCTCTGTGTTAGTTTGTGTGTGTGTATCTATATGTGTTTGTCTGTGTGTGTATGTCCGCAAATCCTTGTAACAAGGTTAATTTTCACAACATTCAACCGATTCTTATGAAATGTTGATGGAATGTGTGGGTTACGGTGAAGATGGTCCCCTATGAATGTCGTTGTTCCCAAATGAATAATTCACTCGGCGCATGCGCAAACGTAAACTCCATCAACCACCATCATTCTAACATTCCTAGCTCAAATTCGGAGGATAGGTGGAAGTGATTAATTTAAGTATTCCCTAGCAATTTCAACACAATCACATCATTAGTAGCTGCTGCGCTTGCGCAAATATGTATTCCTTTTTAAATGAGGCTAATTTTTTCATCCGATTTTCATGAAATATTCAGGGAATGTGCGGGTTGGTCTGTAAATGGTTCACTATCAATTCCATACTTCTTAAATCATTACTTCATTTTGCATTAGAAAATAAAAGTACATTTTTTGGGCCAATAGGTAGTCGTGACCTATTGAATAACTAAGTATATGGTAAAATGGAAAAATGTAAGGTTTTTGAAAAAAAGAGAGATTGTGAGAGAGAGAGAGAGAGACTGTTTGACTGTTTGACTGTTTTTATTATTCATCTGTACAATTTAGGGCCAAAAGGCCCTCTCTTACAATTATACAGAATTATAGAATAAAATACATTTACAAATCGCTGTCAGTCTTCACGAAAATTAATATATAAAACAAAATATCACTAGCAGAAGGAATTTGAATAAAAATAGGTGTATATCTCAACGTAAATTAATCATTGCTTGATCATTGTAATATATGGAGTTGCTCAAAAAATTGTCTTGTTAGTTATATCGGCTCAACAGTTTTTCTTTTAAATTTTTCTTAAATGTTGCAATAGAATTGTTAAAATTATACAAATTAGGGAATTCATTATATATTCTAATGGCTCTCACTTCAAATGAACCATCATATAATACAGTTCTGTGTTGCGGACACACCAGTGTGCTTGTTGCGTTTCTAGTGGCTTTCTGATGGACATCCATTAAAAATTTAAATTTTGTTCTTAAATATTGAGGTTCATTTAATTTCAGAATTTTAAATAACAATGTCCCTATCCTATACTCTCTCCATTCTCGAATTTTTAGCCAGCCTAACCTTTTAGAGAGTGTGTGTGTGTGTGTGTGAGAGAGAGAGAGAGAGGGAGAAAGGTGGGGGGGGGGGGGGGGGGAAGGAATCATGAAGAATTTTCAATGACATCAACATTTTATTTAGTCAATAGGTATGAGAGGATTAGCCCTTTCGTTCCCGTTAAGAAAAAGGTTCATATTCATGGACGAATGATAATTTCATTTCAGTAATGACCGTCTATTCCACACGCACCTTCTGTCGAGTTGAGAAGTTTTCTATGCATCCTTCCAATCTGTGAACGTGGAATCGCTCGAATTTGATGAGTAATAGCAAAAGAATGCTATAACGCGAACCAATGAAAGCGATTTGGTTTCCTGTGTTCATCATGGGCACGCGTTCGAAATCTCCGTTTCGAGAGGACGCTCAATTTTCATATATGAATTAGTGTTATGGACAAACACAAATTGATCTAGCATCCACGATGCCGATTTAAAAAAAGGCTCCCTCTGAGTAGAGATGAATAAAATGAGAGACTTACTTTGTGCATTGTGGAATTAGTGATATCGTTGGCCGTCCCGACTTTGATCCGAAGTCGCTTTGCGTGGAAGGCAGAACCATAGCAGTACATTAGGAGCATCGTCGTGGGGAAGTAAAAAGAGCAGGCGGCGAGGATCCGGATGCTCGGCCGAGTGTAGAACGGATCGCAGGCTGAGAGGCCGCTCTGGTTGAAGTAGTAGCCACCCTTCGGAAGGACGACGGCAGAGTAAACGGTCAGGGAAGCGACCAGAGTCATGCTCAGGACCGTCATGCACCCTTGGCAGAAACACTGAAATCATAGATACGTGTACGATTGAATGAAGAAACCGGATGTTAATGAAGAATGTAGTCCATCTCCACGATAGTATAAAAAAGATTTCTAATATAGTGAAACTTGGATAATTCGAACCTCAAGGGACCAGTCTAAAACTTCGAATTAACCAAAAATTCGAATTAAAGAAGTTTTTAATAAATTATAATAAATTATATTTCAACAAACTACAGGTACGAAGTGAAGTACGTACAATAACATTGAATACTGCATTGACCAACAGAATATTGAACAATAAATATAAAGACACCTTGAATGGTACCGCATTTAACTGTAACAATAAAAAACAATCTATTGTTTTTCAAAAAAAGGATGATATTTTGGCCTGTTTCCTTGAATTAAGTCTCTCGGCCATTATAAAAGATTCCAACGCATTCAAAGAGTTGATGTATGAACCACTTACATTAATTCGGCTTTCAAAAAAATGTCCAAGTTCTTGCACGTGATTCATGGCGTCAGCTGCACTCGGCACCGGTACTTCATCTGCTGATGATCCAGCGATCTCGTCTTCCAGTTATCAGACTGTACGATGGCACTGACTTGCATGCATTTGGTCTAATGCAAACCTTTTGCCGAATATCGTTACTAAAACGTATTTCCCGATAAATTTACAATTATTTTGAGTCGCAGCTTAAAATTTATACCTTAATTAGCACGCCGAAAATTCGAATCATCCAAAATATATAATGTTTGATCGATTTCGACGGTTAGGTCCGGAAACAACCAAACAAATAATAACCGAACATACCTTAGAAAAGACACAGCTTATATGCTGACAGGTGAAAGAAAGCTTAAAACCCATTGGGCGAGAGAAAGGAAAGGGCTGGGAGGTACAATTAATCAAGTGCAAACAAAGTGAAAGTGGTTTGTAGCTAATCAGATGAAGTGATGAGAGGAGAGAGAATTACTTCAACTGGTCAATGGAGATATTGGGGATCGGGTTTTTACTCCGAGCTCCGAATAAAACCGGCGTTTCACTCCAGGCTGTCCCACTCGGTTGCGTTTCACTCCGACTGAACAAGTTGGGTTTTCATTCCGACGCGCGGCACTCAGAATTGGGTTTTTGCTCCTGACTGTGGATTGGCTCCGCCAATGCTGCGGCGTTTGGCTCCGCAAATGTCCCAGTGGGTCACACAATCAAATTTCAAAGAAATTGGCTCGTTTTTTTTAGGAATAGGTAAAAGCGTCCCCGTTTCTTCAACCTCAACACCCTAGCTACGTTAAAACTCTTACTGACCAACCCAATGTCCCAATGACAGTTTATAAGGCGTACTATCAATTATTGATGATGGTTCTTTTCAAATGAAAACGTCGACGCTTGTCCGGTTTTTTCTTAATCACAGAGTTATTTACTCGGGCGCGACGTCGGCCTCGGTCTTACTAAGATTGCAGAGACAAACGCCGTTCCAAAGACGCGAGCAAAAAAACCAATTCTGAGTACTCCGCATCGGAGTTAAAACCCTCTCTGTTCAGCTGGAATTAAACACTCGACGGTAGCCGTACACCGGCCCGTGGTTCCCTCCTCCGTCTCCCTTTTTATCAGTCTGGGCTTGTATGATCGCTCCGACCGGTAAATCTACGGATTTATCCGTATTCCAAGAAATAACAGATTTATTGGTGAGGAGATTGTGTACCAGTCAATCCCTTACGAAAAATGAAGATTAGTTGGGCACGTAGATCAGAATGATGTGTATAGTTTGGTGTCTGGATGCTCGCAAGCTCGCATCTCAAAAAGAACATAACATCAAGTAGTCAATCCCTTAGTAAAAATGCAGATTAGTTAGTGGACATGTAGGTCAGAATAAAGTGTATAGTTTGGTGATCTGGATGCTCGCAAGCTCGCATCTCAAAAATTCATAACATCAAGTAGTCAATCCCTTAGTGAAAATTCAAATTAGTTGGACATGCAGGTCAGAATGACGTTTTAAAAGTATATTTCGGGAGTTTTACGAGCAAAAATAAAAATGACTAATTGACAGGTTTTGAACCGACGACCTTCATCTCACGAGACCGTTATCCTAACCTATGAGCTGCGATTCATCTTTCGTTTCAGGACACAATCACAGTACTTCATCATTCAGAAGGAGGCAGATAAAAGGGGAGACTAGCACCGCTGCGCGGCGGAGGAGGGAACCACGCACGGGCCGGTGTACGACTACCGTCGAGTGAATTAAACTCAACATAGTGAAACCCTGGCCACACGGGGAAATATAATTGGGAGAGATATCCATTCAAGACCCGGTTGCACAAAGGTTTATTATTTCTGCTATAGCCTTTCTACGCGAATCAATGGTCGATCATTATTGAGCCTGTTCTACAGTAGGTACAATATCTAAATTCAACGCATTGCGCCTCGCAAAAAGGTTTTCCCATCATCATAACAGCGTTAGGATGTTAGGATTTTACGCATTTTAGTAAAGGTTAATATACAAAACCTTTTATGACAAAGTCATCTTCCAACCATTTACAAGGTTCGCATGAATTTTGTATTTATGTGAGACTACGTTTGTTTCTCGTACCTAAAATCTTCTATTACAATGAATTAATGTGGTTCAGTAGGCCAATTAGGAAAGAAATCACCCTCAGAAGACCCTAAGCTATTAATGATCATCCATGCCTTGTAACATGGTGTTCAAGGTATTCCAAAGGCGCTCTATTTCAAAATTCAGCGCCGTAGGTCGACTTAGAAAGGAACTCGCATCAGAGGCCACTCAGTTCAATAATTTAATTCAATAAATGTATATTTCCAATCAAAAGACATTAGAAATGAACACAACTTTACTAATTTTGGAAATTACCCTTCCAGTTTAAATCGTGAGCTTTGCATTGTGGAGGAGGAGTCCTCTGAACATTATCAAAAATTGAGTGTATAATAGCGTAGGTACATATATTATTACATTAAAGGTTAATACATCATTAATGCATAATTACATTAGGTATTATATTGAATAAATTAAATAAAGACAAATATTTTGAAAAATAGAAAAATATAAAGGCATAACAATATGATATGAGTTATAATAAAATAAATACACAAGTTGCATGTTTTCCACTTTAAAAAAGGTAGCATTCATATCAAGACATCGGGTTTTGATTTCATTATGAATACATACCACGAAGGAATGATAAACACTGGACATGGCCAACATTAATTAACCTTGTAAATATGGCTTTCTTAAATTCTACTCTACTAAATGACTGAGGAGATCTCAAAACAGCAAGACAATTTCTCAATACTAACGGGACGTTAAAAGAGACAGTATTTTTTGAAGCTTCCAAATTGATACGAGGGACAGAGATGACCGCTTTATTCAGCCTCGCAGCGTAGGGGAAGTTTTTCGTACAAGAAAACCAATAATCATGCTTGTGGTAGAATAAAAGAATTGATTTTATGTAAAGCTGGTTTAGGGTAAAGACAGGAATAATTTGAAACAGATCAATCGTGGAAAACCTTTGACTTCTTTTGGCTATTATTTTTAAAATAGCCATTTGCCGCTCAAACAAAGGATTCAACGTCGAACTATCCGTTCCATCCCAAACTAAAATGTGAAACTACGTTTGTTTCTCGCACCTGAAATCTTCTACTACAATGAATTAATGTTGTTCGGTAGGCCAATTAGGAAAGAAATCAGCCTCAGAAGACCCCCAGCTATTAATGATCATCCATGCCTTGTAACATGGTGTTCAAGGTATTCCAAAGGCGCTCTATTTCAAAATTCAGCGCCGTAGGTCGACTTAGAAAGGAACTCGCATCAGAGGCCACTCAGTTCAATAATTTAATTCAATAAATGTATATTTCCAATCAAAAGACATTAGAAATGAACACAACTTTACTAATTTTGGAAATTACCCTTCCAGTTTAAATCGTGAGCTTTGCATTGTGGAGGAGGAGTCCTCTGAACATTATCAAAAATTGAGTGTATAATAGCGTAGGTACATATATTATTACATTAAAGGTTAATACATCATTAATGCATAATTACATTAGGTATTATATTGAATAAATTAAATAAAGACAAATATTTTGAAAAATAGAAAAATATAAAGGCATAACAATATGATATGAGTTATAATAAAATAAATACACAAGTTGCATGTTTTCCACTTTAAAAAAGGTAGCATTCATATCAAGACATCGGGTTTTGATTTCATTATGAATACATACCACGAAGGAATGATAAACACTGGACATGACCAACATTAATTAACCTTGTAAATATGGCTTTCTTAAATTGTACTCTACTAAATGACTGAGGAGATCTCAAAACAGCAAGACAATTTCTCAATACTAACGGGACGTTAAAAGAGACAGTATTTTTTGAAGCTTCCAAATTGATACGAGGGACAGAGATGACCGCTTTATTCAGCCTCGCAGCGTAGGGGAAGTTTTTCGTACAAGAAAACCAATAATCATGCTTGTGGTAGAATAAAAGAATTGATTTTATGTAAAGCTGGTTTAGGGTAAAGACAGGAATAATTTGAAACAGATCAATCGTGGAAAACCTTTGACTTCTTTTGGCTATTATTTTTAAAATAGCCATTTGCCGCTCAAACAAAGGATTCAACGTCGAACTATCCCACCCCAAACTAAAATTTCGAAGCACATAATTGACTGCACCAGAGACTTATAAACCGATAGAAGGGATTTAAGATTTAATACCTTTCTTAAATTATAAAATATTGCTGGAAATCGTCTTAATTTGCTTAATTTGTATTTTATGTGTTGCTTCCATCTTAAATCTTCATCAATTATAATTCCAAGGCATCTACAAGATTTTTCCCTTGACAAGATCTCACAGTCATACGATCCATCATATTTGCACAGGTGCATTTTCATATCTCTTAACTTTAGCTTTGTCACCTGTTTTCGAGAACATCATATTTTCTCTTTTACATGCAACGTCAGATTATTATCAGCCACTTTAATCCATATTCAATGGGCAAAATTTTACTTTGAAAATTTTCAACCTCAACCACTTGACTTCTGCCTTCAAAATAGCTTTCAAACCAATTTAGTTCAATACCAATTTGGTATTTAATAATTTAGTACGATTTATGACATCAAAGGCCTTAGCCAAATCGACCCGCACTGCGATACCCTTTTTCTTATTATCCAAAATTAGCATGGAACATGCTTTAGCCATCACCTAACTGGGCGAAAACGTGACGAAACCGTGGAACGGAAGTAGCGCGGGGTTTTTACTTTCCCAACATCCCAGCAGAGTGGAAAGTAATGTCCATTTTTACTTTCCCAACCTCCCAACAGAGTGGAAAGTACTGGCCATTTTCACTTTCCCAACATCTGAACAGAGTGGAAAGTAATGTCCATTTTTACTTTCCCAACATCCCAACAGAGTGGAAAGTAATACCTATCCATTTTCACTTTCCCAACATCCCAGCAGAGTGGAAAGTAATGTCCATTTTTACTTTCCCAACCTCCAAACAGAGTGGAAAGTACTGGCCATTTTTACTTTCCCAACATCTGAACAGAGTGGAAAGTAATGTCCATTTTTACTTTCCCAACACCCCAACAGAGTGGAAAGTAATGTCCATTTCTACTTTCCCAACATCCTAGCAGAGTGGAAAGTAATATCCATTTTCACTTTCCCAACATCCCAACAAAGTGGCAAGTACTGTCCATTTCTACTTTCCCAACATCCCAACAGAGCGGAAAGTAATGTAAATTTTTACTTTCTTAACACCCCAACAGAGTGGAAAGTAATGTCCATTTTTACTTTCCCAACATCCCAACGGAGTGTGAAATTGAAATTTTGAAAAATTTTAAACATACCTAAACCAAAATTGATTTTTTCTTTTGATTTTCACGTACAACCAAGCCGTTGCTGGGGAAATGAAACTTCTTTATTTTTCACCGGACAAAAATCTTTTGCCACTCGTTGGAAAGCTCTCGATTTATCACGCATTTCTGCCGTACTTGTTCTTCTATTCATGTCGTAGTTTTATATTTATTTGTGTTATAAATGGATATAGTAAACAATGCCGCTTGTTTTGTTGTCACTTGGTTGAGAAGTTAATCTTGGTTATTGTAATTGGAGACGCGCATCATAACAGAAAATGTACTACTGTATGTACTCTGTTCTAATTTCGATTTTTAAAACATTTATGTCGTAGTTTTAAATTTATTTACATTTACGAATTAGCGGGATGAAAGCATGTTCCATGTTTTAGCATTTTAGCCGAAGGCTCAAGGCGGAAAGTTACCGGGGGTCAAGGGGGGCGAAAGTTCCTTGCGAGGCCCGAAGGGCCGAGTTTTTTTTATTTTGATCATTTGTTACATCAAATAAAGCCTCAACTCAATTGTCAGTTCATACCTGATTCGCTCAAAACTATATTGAAAGCGGATTCAACAGCACTCCAAGCGGCTCTAGCTCTACATGTAGAGTAGAGTAAAGGAGAGTTGTACAGGGTTATGGTAGTAGTGAGGGCTTCAGTAGTAGAGTTCAACGAAAAGCGGCTCCAATAGAGCCACAACCACACCCTAATCCCACACTAGATACCACGATCTTCAGTTCCACCGTTCATCACGCACCTTCCCCGCCCTCCGTCAAGAGAGCGTCATGATTTATACCGCAAACGTAAATCAGGAAATACGTCCTCCCTTTGCCTCAGAGGACGCCTCCGTATTTCGTACGGGACTGGAATAGCAATTACTGACGTCTCTAAGCGCCTTCATAGCTCAAGAATTTACGGCCGTGGCTCATAATTAGGTTAGAGGAACTGCTAGGTATCTAATCCGAAAGGCTCAATAGGTCATTTTTCACGCCTCGATGCTATAAACATTCTCGAGAGCTTAGGGTAAACTGGAGCCCCTTGGAAAGGTTGGCGATGGGGAAGGAACCTAATCGTTCCGCAAGGGAGGTCAAAGAGTTTCTCTATCAAGATAGGTTCTATAAGGGTGGGCCTTGGTTACCAAACAAGAAAGTTATCAGGGTGGTAAAATTCTTATGATAGAACTTCCATATTTCATTCGGTGATGAGAAAAGAGTTCCATTATGTGGCCTTTTAGGATAAAACTGTACCTACGTAATAAACATCTAAACTCATTCATAAATATTGTTAAAATTCGTCTGCTCATTATTCATGTCAACTTATTTATAAATATGGTTATAATAAAGAGCCTGCGTAACAATAACTACCCAATTTTAAAATGCAAATTGCTATTGCTAAGCAGACAAGAGCCGCTTATAAGCTTCATGTTCCTTCAACTAGCATGCAATCCATTCTTGCCACTTCTAAAATATATATATATATATATATATATATATATATATATATATATATATATATATATATATATATATATATATATATATATATATATATATATATATATATATAGTATTTTAGGTTTTATCTAAAAGCTTAAGTGAAGCTGTCAAGTTATGATTGTGTATACTAGCAATAAATCATATGATGTTCGGTTGGAGAAATCAGTACGAATTGTCACTACTAAGTTTCATGTGAAGCACTGTTCGGGCAAAATGATGAAAAACTACAAAACATGAATGCTGACGAAGCACATAAAAATCATATTTACGAGACGCCAATCGATGAGCGGCTCCTGAAGCTAGTTTCCTGATCATCGTTGGAAGCTGATACTCGGTATTAAACAAGTTAGGAAAATGTTATCACCATGACGACGTCAATACCAGTTTGTTGTTACACGTCGTGTTGAGTTACCACGATTTTTCTAACTGTTATTATGTAAAAAACATTGAAATGCCTGCCGCGTTTTTTGTTTTGAGTTGTCGTTTTTTTGGAGTAATCTGTCAATACATTTGTAGTGGTGACCGTTGTTATGTGCAATAGTGTAATACCAAACGGCATGATAAAGTATCCGCTTTGTGAGAGGAGTAACGTCACCAATAGGGGATCCAACATCTCCCTCAATATGGATATGTCACAAACCAGATGAGGACAAGTATGTCAAAGATATCTGATATAACCAGGTGAAACTTAAGAGTCGCGTATGTGAGAGCCCATGTACTAATTTCAACATATTTATGCTGTTGTGTGTACATGAGGTATAGCTGGTTACATGAGGTATGCTTGCATCTACTTTGGTTCCTTTGGTATTTATTTATGAGCTGTTTTAGTTAGAAATGTAATTTCATTGGCTTATATCTTCTTCTCTAAGGCCATTTGCTCTGTTTTGTTTATTATTAATTGATTTATTTGCACTTATTTTTATATTAAGCAATCAATTTTAAAACCTTTGATTAATTTTCACCTCTTCGTTGGTACAGTGATTGATAAAGATGTTGTTCTATTTCTTGTTTAGGCACTCAAAGAAACTTCTGATACGACGCAAGGCGATGTAATAAATTCAACTGTCAGGTAAATTACCCATTTTTGTAACATGAATTTTTCTTGCCTACAAGTAGGAAAAATGATCTTCCACCTCGATAATTGTAGTTGATGATCTGATTTTTCAAGTTTTCAAATTTTCATCAACTTTAATGAATTTGCATATTGATATTTGATCGTTTCAGGCAGGTTGCCCTCGGTGATGTAATTTTACTCAACAGAGAGTTCCTAGTAGATCCGTAAAACACAATCCGGTGGCGTAACTCTGGAACGGTGAGCTACGGTAACGGATCGCAATCCGGAAAAAACGTAATCGTCTGAAATAACCTTCTTCCATGGACTCAAATAACATCCTAGGGATAATTTCCTCCTTCCATGGATTTAGCGTTACAACTAGATCCGTTAAGGACTTGACGTGACTTTATGGTGCGGTAAATGTTTCTCGTTACCGCACACCTTATTGAGACCGACGGATCTCTAGGAACTCTCTAGTAAAGTGGATGCCGTATCATCTAAAGATCTCGAAATAGCAAAAACATGATACGAGGAATCAACTCGTCCGCTTCTATAATGGAAACGTCGTATTCAAAGTGAGTATTTACCTGTTTACTCAGTTTTCTTAAGTGAAAATTTGAATTTTCATCATTCAAAAACAGTTTCACAAAAAATTTAATAACTGAAACCTTAGCTAAATAAATTATCCAAAAATATATGAACACAAAAACTGCATTCGTGTAGGACACTACGAAATCTCAAGGTCACAATCAACTGGGGAAATTGGGAAGTAGGGGAGCCTGGGTGAGACAGCAGAACTGGGGTTATGTTGGCAAAAGAAAGACTGGGGCAAGGATCGCATGAGCAATCGTAAAATCTAACGAGGGAAACAGAACACCGCTTTTTTCATAGCATGGTTCACTAGGGTGGTTAAAAAAAAAAAAAAAAAAGTTCTGGGATTTTTGGTCCCCATTGCGTTTTTGCTTCCTCGGTATGTCAGAATGACTCTCCTAAATTTTTAGCAAAAAATATTAATCCTAACCACTTTACCTGGGTCGATTTTTGCCAGTTATCGACTGCTATCGTAAACCAACCTCTAAATTGGGGCCGACGTGATGATTTGAAGGACGGATTTCAATTTTTTTAGGTCTATTTATGGGTTTTCGCATGTGCTGAACACGATGAACCTATTTATTTTACGCTCCGTCCACTAGTTATCCGGTAAACTGGCGGAGGGCACTGCTTGAAGATAAGTAAAAATCGAAAATTTCACCGAAAATGCTGTCGCCTGGTTAAGAATCGTACTAGAAACATGCTATTATGGTCGGATAATATGCTTTGGCATGTTCTGAACATGATTCCGTTTTTTACTATACTTTTTTACTTCGTTTATCGGCCATAAACCTCAAATTACTTGTAGGGCAATAGACAAATTCACCCTAATTTCACCAGAAATTATGTCGCGTTGATAATTTAAGGTCCCAAAATACCTTGTGCCGATAAAATTTGGTATTTTTTTTTATGTTTCGATATTTCATCGTGTTTAATTTTTTTTTTTTTTTTGTATATTTTTGTTTTGTTATTCTCGTTAAAATGTTATGTTTTGTGAAACTAAAATTATATTACATATTATTTTCAATTATACTGCATCATTTTTTATTTAACAATCCAATCACAGTTCAGACAATTCAGAACTATGAATTTGACCCCGGAAAACCGATGGAAACTAAGGAATTTTACAGAAAAATGGGAAAATTTTAGCTATTTTCTCCATTTCGCCGCTATATTTGGCGAATAAGTATAATGCCAAAGTATAACTTGCCAAATTACCTACGGCTTTGTATCGAGTGTCCTGGAAAATACCAAATTTTATCGGCACAAGGTATTTTGGGACCTTAAATTATCAACGCGACATAATTTCTGGTGAAATTAGGGTGAATTTGTCTATTACCCTACAAGTAATTTGAGGTTTATGGCCAATAAACGAAGTAAAAAAGTATAGTAAAAAACGGAATCATGTTCAGAACATGCCAAAGCATATTATCCGACCATAATAGCATGTTTCTAGTACAATTCTTAACCAGGCGACAGCATTTTCGGTGAAATTTTCGATTTTTACTATCTTCAAGCAGTGCCCTCCGCCAGTTTACCGGATAACTAGTGGACGGAGCGTAAAATAAATAAGTTCATCGTGTTCAGCGCATGCAAAAACCCATAAATAGACCTAAAAAAATTGAAATCCGTCCTTCAAATCATCACGTCGGCCCCAATTTAGAGGTTGGTTTACGATAGCAGTCGATAACTGGCAAAAATCGACCCAGGTAAAGTGGTTAGGATTAATATATTTTGCTAAAACTTTAGGAGGGTCATCCTGACATACCGAGGATGCAAAAACGCAATGGGGACCAAAAATCCCAGAACTTTTTTTTTTTTTTTTGAACCCCCCTAATGGTTCACCCTTACAATGCATACGAACGGAAAAGATCAACTGAGCCGTTTTAAAGATCTGAATCTCTTGAGTGAGTAAAGCGCTCAGATACGCTGTTTGAGGTGAGCCGTTTCGCCCATCTCTAACATACACTAACCTAAGTTAGCGTGGAATTCAGATAAAAACCGATTAAAACTGCCCCAGTTTAGTCGCCTTTTTGATTTGGTTTTTCCCCAGTTAGATTGTATTTTAGCCGCTTCTGCTACCAAAATTACAAAGGTACCTACGTTGTATGAATATTAGAAATTTCGGAGCATAAAACTAAAAATCGTAAACGTAAAAATTTCAATGTGTGTCCATGTTTTAAGTTGTTGGTAGGTATGCGTGTATGGCAATGGGGCTCTTTACACGAGATGCTCGAGGTAGAGCGAAGCAGGTTACCGATTAGAGCAGCAACGTTACTGATTTTCTCTTATTTTGTTACCTACAGCTGCAGCCACTCATGCAGTATTTGCCAAGCACTAAACAAACGCTCGATTTCTTGCTATTTTGGTTGGGAGTACAAATATTGGTGAAGTGGCGAGCACGGATTGATTGGGGTTGCTTGCTTTGGAGGTAGTATTTTGGCCACTTCAAAGGAGACAAATATTGGCCGAGTCTTGAGCATTCGCGCTGGCCATATAGGTGAGTACTCGCCATGGAACGAGGAAGATTTGTTGATCTACGCTACCAAACAGATTGGCCAATAATCTTGACGACCCTCGCTAACCCTCAACTTCATTAGTAGGTAATGGGACAAACAATTTTTTTTTGCCATTTTTGTGCTCTTATTTTTCTAGCTAGTCATACTTGGTTTTTTCGTATTTCCCACATTGTTAATCTGAAATATGATGGGTGTTTGTAGAGAGAGAGAGTGGGGGTTGATCTCAGTAGTTTGGTCTCAATAGGTAATTTAAAAGTAAGTAGTTTTAAGTAAGGACTTTTTTGAATCAGATCCATAGAGGTGTCCCAAAATGTGATGAGTGAGGGGGGACGTGCTTATATTCAAGTCAATCTGTGCGACGCACGGGTGAACCAGCTTTTATACATATACATGCCATTCCAGACGATAAGTCACCTTTAGACTGAGATAGCAATTCCGTTCTTACGCCAAAAAATCAAGCTTCCCAAATGATGAGCTTTAGGTAGGTAAAAAAAAAAAAATTGCTCAAAAAAATCACTAAAAATTGCTAAAAACGCCCAAAATTGTTAAATTAATAAATAAATAAACATATATATATATATATATATATATATATTTATATATATATATATATATATATATATATATATATATATATAGGTATATACTTTTTTTTTTTTTTTTAGCAGAATCCCAGTCATTAGGAGTTTATCAACGATGAACTAGAACATTCAAGATGTATGCTCACAAGTTGGCCGAAAATGCACTTAAATTTCATTAATATTTGCTGAAAATCTACGAAAAACTGAAAAATTGCTAAAAATCCAATATTTGTTTTGAATCGTATAGAATATTATTTAGTAAAGAGTTTACTTGCCATAATGTTGGTGGTAAACAATTCTTTGCTCTAAAAGTGCTTAAATTTCAAAACAATAATGTTACCTAGTGTAATACTATAATCTACAAAAATTCGCTCATACGATCATGCAGCATGACTGGAACTTTTAATGTTCAGTCTGACTATATATTACTTGAAAACAATCTGTACAAAAATGAATGGCCCAATAATTCTACATCCAAATCATTATATCATTAATGCTAGATACAATGAAATGGAAACTATCTAGCAAAGCTATCGCTTTGGAATGCAATCGGGTAGAAGATACTCAAATATGTTTACCTTTCTTGTCGAGTGCTTGTGGTATTTGGCAGGATGTAACATGCACGCGTATCTGTCGACTGCCATGCATACCAGGATAGCAGCACTCTGCTGAGTCAGCGCACCTCTTAGCAGCGCCTGCAATGAGCAATAAAGTAATATTAGATTGATTAGATTTCAGATAAATAATTTTTTTTTTTTTTGGAGAAATTTAATAGTGACAATACAAGATAGCAAAAACAGTGCGAATGCTCACGAAGCGTATGTATAGCTTATTCAGATTGAATTAAACAGTTTTCAAAATGAAGTCAACACTTTTCAAAATGAATTAAACATTTTACAAGATGAAATAAACAATTTACAATATGAATTAAACAATTTACAAAACAAAATAAATAATTTTCAATATGATTACCAAATAAACTAAATAACACTATCTTTCAAATATTAATGAAGGGGCTACATTGCAGCTGCCGCTGGCAGGAGCAAGATAGAGAGCATAACATAATTGGCACAGTCGACGGACGTGATTGCAGCCACCCCTTGTCGAACCGCCTCTTGAAGAAGGTGGTCTTGAGGTCTGGATAATACGTACATGATTTTGAAACTCTTATAAGAAAGTGTTTTTAACTCATATTGTATATATATTGTAAATTGTTTATTTCATTTTCTAAAGTGTTTAATTCATTTCGAAACTTGTTTAATTCATTTTGAAAAGCGTTGACTTCATTTCGAAACTTGTTTAGTTCATTTTGAAACGTGTTGACTTCATTTTGAAAATTGTTTACTTCATTTTGCAAACTGTCTAATTCCATCTGAGAAATCTTTATATGAACGCCCTAGCTGGGCGGCTCTATTTGCACCCAGACACCAAATGGGGAAAAAATAAAAAGTCAATATTAAATTTTTTTTTCGAGCAGAGATGCGTCAACAAAAACAGTGTACCAGTGTAATAAATGTATTCTTCAACGATATTGTTATTTTCATTTCTGACTAGAAATTTCATGCGTCTGCAAAAAACAAACGTTTGTTGCAATGAATGTTGGCTACCGCGCGGGAGGCTGGGGGTTCCATTCCTCATGGTAGCAAAATGGTTTTCACATCTCCACAAGTCCCTTAATATGTCCGATTAGATTTTTGGTATGTACCTATTTATTTATTTTATAATAATCAACCTTTATGCAATAATTTGAAGCGTTTTTCACACTCATCCGAACCCACTTGTGGTTCAACGGGAAACATTTGGTAGTTTGAGTGTTTCACTTTAGATCCGGAAAACTTCACCCGCGTATTTTGCAACTAATTTCCAATTGAAACTTCCTCGCAGAGATTTTTTTAAAACGCTTAGTTTTCTAGTTATGCAATTTTTAAGAATTGTTTCGTAATTTCGACCTTAACTCACTAAAACGGCCAAAACTCCCTTAATTACCTGAGCATATTCAAATTTCAAAATTCAAATTATACTTACCGTTGGAAAGTGTTGAATTTCCCATCCCCCTAATATGCCATGAATGTTTTTCAAGATGGTTCAATCGGTGAAAAATCAATCTGGAAAGTGAATTTTGTAAAATCTTCTGAATGACCACATTTTTCATAATCTTCAGGTCTAATAAAATTTTCCATCTCAAATTTAGCCTACAGTCCTAAAATTTGCGCCATAAGCATAGCTTTCAAACGGTGTAGTCAACTTTACTTTTATTTTAGCTAATTAGGGGAGAAAACGACACACCTCAAAAGCATCTCTCTGACCCCCCCCCATTCGGTTTTTGGATACTTGAAAAAAAAACAATTTCCATTTTTTGCTGAGTGACACCTCATTTCAAAGATTTTTTAGTTCTGAACAAGATGGTGAATCGAGAATTTCGATATCTTATTCCGTTCTCGGATGAGAGCTGAAAACCATGAAGAAGCGAGATTTATTCTGTTTTGGCTCAAGTCGGAGCTTGATATCGCTGGTCTTTCTTCATGATTGAGAAAAAACGAAAAGAATAAGGTGCATCTCCATGAGGTATTAAATTATATCATGAGATATAATATGAACTTGATCTGGGGTCTTTGGTGTCTACAAAGATATGTGATTCCTCAATTCTTTTCAGGTGTGAATATTTTAATGTTGAAAAATTCAATGAAATCCTTATATGAAAATTTTATGTGATTTTAGGCCTGAAACCCGTAAGATAAAGTGTAAAACTAAGTTATAGCGGGGTTGGGGAGGTGTGCAAATGTTACAATTCGATTCAGCTTAAAAAAATACGAAGAAACCCGTCTCAACCTCTTATTTTTATAGAAGGTCATTTTTCAAGAAAACCCTAGATTCCATTGCAAACTGCGTTTTTCAAAATTAAAACATAGTTTAGCAATATATTATTAGCAATATAAAAGTAAAATTAACTACACCGTTGGAAAGTTGAAATTCTGGCGCTTATTTTAAGACTGCAGGCTAAATTTGACATGCAGAATTTTATTGGACCTACCGAGTATAACAACATGGTCATTCTGAAGATTTGACAGAATTCACTTTTCAGATTGATTTTTCTACATTTGAACCATCTTGAAAAACTTTTATGGTACATTAGGGAGATGGGAAATTTAACACTCTTTCTAACTGTATAATCACATTTGAATTTTCTCAGGTAAATAAGGGAGTTATGGCCGTTTTAGTGAGTTAAGGTTGAAATGACGAAAAAATACTTGACAATTGAATAATTCAAAAAAAAAAAAAAAAAAAAGAGGAACTTTTGATTGAAAATTAGTTGCAGAATACGCGGGTGAAGTATTCCGGATATAACGTGAGATACCGCATCATGACTTAGAATGCGGCAATGCTCAAATACGTACGTCCCTACATACACGTATAGGTACATACAATTTTATGAAAAATCAACGTGGATATGAGTTCAGACTGTCAAATTCAGGTGCCATGACCTACATACAACATCCTGACAGAGTTCTAGGACTTGCACCTTTTTTAACTCTTTCTTTTAACTTCGATTCTCTTCTTGAGCTCTTGCTTTCTTTCTTGAGACAAAATTTCAGATCGATTTTTAACCCACTTCCCGATATCCAATCGATCTGAAATTTTGCACACGAGTTTATGCTGGCGTACATTTTAATTTATCAAATTTTCGCGAAGAAAAAGTTAGTTATACTATAAATTTTCGAAAATTTGAAATTTAATATGGGAAACCTTACAAGTGTTTATTATATATATATATATATATATATATATATATATATATATATATATATATATATATATATATAGTTTATATATATATTTATATATATATTGCATATATATATATCCCACTAAATATACTATATATACTAAATATACGAACTCTCCACTCAATGTTAAATTACCTGTTCAACGTGATGGTAAATTAGAAAGACTACCAAATTTGAATGTTCAACAATGAATACATGTCTTATCTTATATCCCACTAAATATACTATATACTATTGAACGTCTGCATAAAATGACAACGAATCCAGGGTCAATAAAATATTAAATGATTTTCCTTGTCAATTTAATTTAAGTTATTATCAATGTGATTTTGAAACAATGTGATTTTGTTTCAATTTACTGTTGCCAAGAAACTAACAAATATTGAAGCAACAATAAAATTAACCGAGAACATGAGAAAAAGAAAGAGTTACATTAAAAACTTGTTTTTATGGGTTCCTTTTTTGTTGGAGTAATTTTGCACACTTGGTTGTACGTTGTAATACTTTGCTATGAGCTTTCTAGTTGTCAGTCAATTATTGGCGCTTTCTTATTTGTGCAAATCAATAATTTCGTTCCAATTTTAAGTAAAAACAAAGAATCTAACCTATTCTGTCCACATTATAATGTACTTGATACGACTTTCTGTTCCCTCTGTTAGCGCGAAATATCCCAAGCAGGGAAGCTTTTATTTTATTTCGCCCGCACTTCAGAACAGGAAATTTCAAAACCCAGAAACCGGTGAAAAGCGGTGGGGGTAGGTGATGCGAAGACTGGCACGACGTTAATTTACCTTCCATGACCCACCGCGGAGCCTGGAAGTCAAAGGTTCCGGCTTCATTGTGTCCTGGAACGAGGTCTCGAATATGAACAAAAGGTATAGAACTCAGTTTAAGTATGATCCTATCATAATAATTCCCAAGTAATTTTCAAAGTCCTTTATGGTGGGCAAGTGTCGGTTCCGTTATTCCCAATATAAAGCGGTTATCGACCAGAAACTATGCATGCTACGCCCAAACTTTTACATTTTACGTGGGTTCCGGTTGAATTTATAAAATCTGTTTTCCACCAAATTTCAAAATCTAGCTGTTGTACAACGTGACAATAAATTTCAATGCTTCAAAACTGAACTAGGTATCATGGGCGCCGACTTCATAAAAGATGGTGGGGCCCGGGCCCCATCAATAATGAGAGTGGTGGGGCTGTGCCCCACCAATATTTTTCTTACTGCCGTTGAAGAAGAATGTGTTTCTGCCATGACAACTGGATCAAATAAAACCCAGAAAATCCAAGAATTATTTTGTGGTGACCTCGACCAATCCCGACTTCTCCTCCACCTCACTATGCTGAATGACATTGCAAAACAACGAAATATTTCTCTTTCTTCAATGCGTGATGTGAAAAAGTTTCTTGTAGAAGATAGAAGTGTGAAAGGCCTTCTACCTGAAGTGACCAAATTAATTAAGCTTCTGAGAACTGTCCCAATAACCACTGCAACGGCAGAGAGGTCTTTTAGCTGTCTCCGACGTCTCAAGAATTACTTGCGGTCAACAATGGGACAGGAGAGACTAAACTATACAGCCATTCTCAACTGCCATCAAGAAGTTCTAGATAGTTTGGACATGAGGCCCCTCGTTATCGAGTTTGTTAATAAAAATAATATTAGAAAAGGAAGTATTGCTTTGTTTTAGCAATAATTTAACTAAGCTTACTGCTTTTGTTATAGTTTCTTCATGTATTTTTTTCATATGTCAGAAATATTTAATTTAAATGTTAATGTACGGTAATTAGCTAAAAAAATCTGAAGTTTGATCAAAATTTTTTAACCTTTTAACTCTCATATTTCAGAAATATTTAACTTTAATGTTAACCCTCAGAACGTTACTTATGTGAACGTGATTCATTTATTTAAATTTATTTCTAAGTTAAATATATTATTATCTTTGTTAATTACGGTTTTTTCCTTTCATAAAATATAGTGTTAGGCTACTTGAACGAAGTGTCCTACGTGGACGACCAAAGAGCGCGATCGAGCGACCCGCGCGTTCGAGCGAGCGTCCAGCTGATTTCAAACAAGGTAAACCGAACGAAGTGTCCTACGTGCCACCGCCCGACGTCGCGATTCGGGCTGAGGTCGCCCGCTCGGGTTTGATTTTCAAACCAGTTTGATTTTGGTCGCGCGCTCGCCTGGTCGCTCTGCTGGGAGTTGACTAATTTTTTGTTGCTGCGTCGTGTTTTTGTGTTGTTGCGGCTATAAATTGTTAAATTTATATATATTTTTTTTAGCAGAATTTTATATATTATTTTATTATTTTAGTCAAATAAAGTTTATTAACGAAGAACGATAACGATTAAAAATTGTATGCAGAAATTTATGCTTACAAGTGCTTATGCCTACAGTGATAATGATACTAATGATGATTGTCAACATCAATCTTTCCTCAGTCATACGGGCTTCTGAAAATTAGTAACTTGATGATCGAATTCTCCTTCAACATGTTCAACAATATAATCGAACGTAGATATTTTCATCCTGGAGTAAGCAAAAAATCCTTCCTTCCTGAGTTGCGGGAACGAATGGTGGAACTCACCGTATTGTTCCCTTTTTGAATGAATTCTCAAACTGGATTCCGTCTCGACGAATTATTTTTCGCCAAATAATAAAGCATTGCTGCATTATTTGAAAGAGGGAAGTTATTCATAATATCGCGAAAAACAGAAAACGTAAAAATAGTAAAAGATTTTACATTTAGCACGAAGCAAAGGTACCTAACCACGCAAGGATTTTAGACGCCTACTGTGGACACTACAGAGGCGCGCTCGTGCAACTTGAGGTCGTCCACGTAGGACACGGCGTAAGCGTCGCGCATAGTCTATCTTTTAACTCTCATATTTCAGAAATATTTAACTTTAATGTTAACCCTCAGAACGTTACTTATGTGAACGTGATTCATTTATTTAAATTTATTTCTAAGTTAAATATATTATTATCTTTGTTAATTACGGTTTTTTCCTTTCATAAAATATAGTGTTAGGCTACTTGAATGTTTTTTATGTGCCTTCATCCTAATTAGGCAACATTTAGTTCTTTTTAAACAAAACATTAATTTTTTGTAATTAGCAAAAGAATCTTCAGTTAAGTTTGTCAAAATTGTTTTACGTACTTTTCACTCTTATTTTGTCATACATTAAAGTAGAAGTTTTATTAATTATAAATAAATTTTTTATACCATGATACTTTGGTGTTTCATTTATTCATTGTACCCATTGTTTGGTGTATCATTGAACTTTATACCCATTTTGATTTATTAACGTTGTTTATCACTCATCACAAATAAAAAAAGAAGCTGTTTAGCAAATTTACTTCACTTTCAGGATAGAATAGTGTTCTTTTCAAGCATCCAAAAGGGCCCAAAAATGGCTATTTTTACATGAAATTCGTCAAATTCCACATAACCCCCCCCCCCCCCCCCGCCTTGTCAAGCCCCACCAAAGTTTTGGACAAGTCGGCGCCCATGCTAGGTATTAATGTATAATTATTACTAATAATAATAATAATAATAATAATAATAATAATAATAATAGATATAGATATTAGTAATTTATACTAATATCGTTGTTTCTTTCTGCACATAGGAAACGGTGCATTCGCAAGACAGTTTGAGAGGAGGATCGAACGCCGTGTCCTACGTGGACGACCAAAGAGCGCGATCGAGCGACCCGCGCGTTCGAGCGAGCGTCCAGCTGATTTCAAACAAGGTAAACCAAACGAAGTGTCCTACGTGCCACCGCCCGACGTCGCGATTCGGGCTGAGGTCGCCCGCTCGGGTTTGATTTTCAAACCAGTTTGATTTTGGTCGCGAGCTCGCCTGGTCGCTCTGCTGGGAGGTTGCTAATTTTTGTATTGCTGCATCGTGTTTTTGTGTTGTTGCGGCTATAAATTGTTAAATTTATATATTTTTTTAGCAGAATTTTATATATTATTTTATTATTTTAGTCAAATAAAGTTTATTAACGAAGAACGATAACGATTAAAAATTGTATGCAGAAATTTATGCTTACAAGTGCTTATGCCTACAGTGATAATGATACTAATGATGATTGTCAACATCAATCTTTCCTCAGCATACGGGCTTTTGAAAATTAGTAACTTGATGATCGAATTCTCCTTCAACATGTTCAACAATATAATCGAACGTAGATATTTTCATCCTGGAGTAAGCAAAAAATCCTTCCTTCCTGAGTTGCGGGAACGAATGGTGGAACTCACCGTATTGTTCCCTTTTTGAATGAATTCTCAAACTGGATTCCGTCTCGACGAATTATTTTTCGCCAAATAATAAAGCATTGCTGCATTATTTGAAAGAGGGAAGTTATTCATAATATCGCGAAAAACAGAAAACGTAAAAATAGAAAAAGATTTTACATTTAGCACGAAGCAAAGGTACCTAACCTCGCATGGATTTTAGACGCCTACTGTGGACACTACAGAGGCGCGCTCGTGCAACTTGAGGTCGTCCACGTAGGACACGGCGTAAGCGTCGCGCATAGTCTATCTGTTGGTAGCGCCTATTTTTGATTACGCGAACAGGCTTTACACGTTCACAGTTACGCCTATCATAGCGTTCACGGCTCTTCCTAAGAGAAAAAGGGCAGGTGATTGAGGAATGAGTCTAAAAATAATAATTAAAAATCAAGTTGTAAAGTATATCAAGTTTATAAAACATACAACAGGAAAGCGAAAATTCCCCACTCTTCTTACCTGATCAAGTAAATGCTTTTACATTTCAAAATCATTGTGAGTTATCTTAATTAATACGTTGCTCACTATTGCGCATTTAGTTTGGTGGTTCATTTCAAATGTATGACGATCTCGACCACTAAAATAAAACTATGTTTTGGGGGTTTTTGAGGGTTGCTCCGAATTGAGATGACTCCTTTACGCCAACGTTTCAAACAATTTTTTGATCATCCTCAGGGCTGTAAGAACCCCAAAGAGATTAGCTCGATACAATACGGTTGGAGAAGCCTTCGGGAGCCATCTAGCGGTTCAAATACCTACTAATGACTTTGCTTCCCCCCCTCCCCCTCTGCAACGTAGTGACGACACGAGTCGCCGCCAGTTCGCCATTCGATCGCCATCGGCTCAACGTTGTAACTGTTATTTGCTATACCATTCTTTTGTATTCTCATTCATTCGTGTTGTGTGTATTCATTCATTAAACTCAAGTTCATTAATTTCAATAGTATTTCATTCAATTCAACATCATACAGTCCATTGAACTATCGAAATTATTCGCAATTATTCATTTTGGTCCTAACGAACCGGATTCACCCTAACGACATCGCACTTCATCTTCGCACTTCATCTTCGGTAACCCCGTCTTATTCCTTTCCGATTCCCAGGTAACATACCTAACTCACTAAATTTCATTATTCGTCGGTTAGGTATTTCGCAATTCCATTCAATAATTCTAGCATTAACTCATTGTATTAACTCATTACCTACTCATTTGTGGGATGTAAACAGCCCAGTTTGCATCACAAGACAACTTCGTTGGGTTAGCACAGTCAACTTGTATGTGTGTACCTATTCAAAACTACCCGTCATTCCATGTCCATACATAAATAGGTAGGTATATTCTTTGTTTTCGTTCTCATAGCATTCGAATAATTGAATATTGATGTCCAGTCAATCACTTTTGTGTTGCTTGTTAGCTTTCGTTCGATAATATTCTATTAGCGTTTTAGTTGTACATAGGTACGTAGCCTATATCTACGTTTGTTCAGTTTGAAATATTTCTTGTTTATCAGAATTTAATACTTGTGTTTCTAGTTTGTATTTCATTCTTCGTTTTTGTTAGTATTCGATTTATTTTAAAAATCCATTGCTTATTCCACCTATGCCAACCATGGAAGACCAATTGAGACAGATAAAACGTTATCGTACGAAACGATCAGCCATGTTTGCTAGACTTGAATCCTTGAATTCATATTTGTCTGCAGACAATGTTACACCCAAAGGCCTGCATGTGCGCCTGAACAAGGTCGAGTCCGATTGGGATGCTTTTAACGAAGTTCAGTCGGCAATTGAAGAGTTGCTGCTAGAGGACGATTCGAATCTTGAGAAGGAAGCAGTCCATAGGTCGCAATTCGAGGCTCTTTATTTTGACACGGTAGGCAAGGCGGAGGAGACACTCACCCTCCTAACTCCACTACCTATGACACACCCCTCGACACCTCCACACCCTCTCGTGTACCCAGCTGGTGAGTCTTTCAATGACCTCAAGCTTCCGGTCATTAACCTCCCAACTTTCACTGGTAAATACGACGAGTGGCACTCATTCTTTAGTTTATTCATTGATGTTATTGGTAGTAACGTGAACGCTTCCAACTTGAAAAAATTCAAATATTTGAAAACTTATCTTCGTGGTGAACCCTTAGAACTTATTGATAGTTTAGAACCAATTGATGATAGTTATCAAATTGCCCTTGACCTACTCAAAGGACGTTATGACAACCCAGTCATAATTATTCAGAAGCATATTCGTGATTTATTCGACATATCCAAAGCTGAAAAAGACAATTCCTCGTCTTTGAGATCACTCATTGATACTACTCAGAAACACATTCGTGCTTTAAAATCGCTAAAGCAACCTACCGATCAGTGGGATACTATTCTTGTCCATCTGACTTGCACTAAACTCGATTCTGTCTCATTCAGTGAATGGCAAAAGGCCTCTCCTTCTCATGAGTTGCCCACATTCAACGTTTTAATTGAATTTTTGGAACGCAGATGTCGTGTATTAGAAGCCATTAAAGCAAATCAATCAATCGAAAGGTCAAATAACCAATCGTATTCACAAAAGTCACACCAGAATCAGAGATCGTCCCTTTCAAAAATCAGCCAGAAGCAATAAAACAAATATAGCAGTTGTTTGTTGTCACAATCGGGCAATAAATCTAGAAAATGTCCTCTTTGTAATTCTAGCTCTCATTCTCTCTACTTTTGTGATGATTTCGGAAAACTGCAAATCAGTGAAAGATTCGCTCTGGTTAAATCTAAAAATCTTTGCTTAAATTGTCTAAAGGTTGGTCATAGAGCTGACAAATGCACTGCTATTCACTGTCGTATATGTGGTCAACCACATAACACTCTCTTGCATCGTGACAATCTACCATCTTCTAAGACTCAAGGCATAATTCAGGCCAGAAATTTTCAACCTCAGCAATCGTCGCAATCTGCTACCAACGGTGATATGGGGCAATCTATTAGTCTCACGTCTAGAGTGGGGAAACCTCAACCATCTTCAATCATGCTTTCTACTGCAGTTGTATTGGTTGTTGGAGCTGATGGAAAGCTAATCCCTTGTCGTGCTTTACTCGATTCTGGATCGCAATCTGGCTTTTTGACTGCCTCATTCTGCAATCGTCTTAGTTTGAAACTACACAACATTTCTATCGCAATTAGTGGACTAAATACACCAGCCTCTGTTTCTCACTACACCACAGCAAAAATTGGATCTAGAGTTTCAAAATTCACTTGTAATGCCAACTTCTTAGTCGTTCCCAAGATTACAGACTACATTCCTAATCAATCTTTAGATATACGAAATATCAAAATCCCACGCAACATTATTCTTGCAGATCCAAATTTCCTCCTGCAAATGTTCTCTCGCATATCATCGTTCGACAAATTGGTTCGAATAATAGCCTATTCTCTTCGTTATTTGCGTCGTCGGAAAAATCCAAAAGGGACAAGACCTAATGGACCAATCACATCTTCAGAATTCAATGAAGCAAAACTCATTTTGTTGCGTCTAGGACAACAGCTCATGTTTCCAACAGAACTCTCTGATTTGAAGAAAACTAAAACTGTTAGTAAATCCAGTCGACTAGCTTCATTGTGTCCCTTTATTGATAAAAATGGTCTCATAAGAGTTGGAGGACGTATTGAAAACTCCAATCTCACTCCTGATCAGAAACATCCCATCGTCTTATCATATGGAGGAAACGAGGATTGCAACAAATTGTCCGAATTGATAGCTCGCTCCATCCATGAGAAAAATCTCCATGCTGGTCCTCAATCATTGTTGTCCTTTATGCGTGAAGAATATTGGCCGACTAATG
Source organism: Adelphocoris suturalis (assembly GCA_030762985.1). Taxonomy (NCBI): domain Eukaryota; kingdom Metazoa; phylum Arthropoda; class Insecta; order Hemiptera; family Miridae; genus Adelphocoris; species Adelphocoris suturalis. The sequence goes on from CM061050.1 coordinate 16,588,691, forward strand.
GACGAAATCTCGCTCGTGGAGTCTACAGGAATTGTATCGTCTGTTTCAAGCTCAACCCTAAGTTTGCTAATCAGCAAATGGGCATTTTACCAGAATCTCGACTAGAACCAACTAGACCATTCTTTCGATGTGGCATTGATTATGCCGGCCCAATCTATATTCGCAGTAGCTCTCTAAGAAAAAATTCACCTAATGTTAAGGCATATATAGCATTATTTGTTTGTTTATGTACAAAAGCAATCCATCTAGAATTAGTTGAAGACTTAACCACTTCATCGTTTTTAGCTTGTCTCAAAAGATTTATGTCTAGGAGAGGAAAACCGTTAGAAATATATTCAGATAATGGTACTACATTCGTAGGATCTAATCGTGAATTAGAAGAGCTTAAAAATCTGTGGCAATCTGAAATTCATAGGAACTCTATTGTATCCTCTCTAGCTGTAGATGGTATTTCTTGGAAATTTATCCCACCCAGATCACCTAACTTCGGAGGCTTGTGGGAGTCCAATATCAAACAAGTGAAGTTGTACTTGAGGAAAGCAATAGGTAGGGCTAATCTCACTTATTCAGAAATGTACACTGTGCTCACCCAAGTAGAAGCTTGTATAAATTCCAGACCGTTGGTACCCTTATCTTCCGATCCTAATGACTATTCCGTCCTAACTCCCTCTCACTTCCTCATTGGAGACCAGTTGACTGCACCGCCAGAACCCAATTTACGCAGTCTGCCAGAGAATCGTTTTTCTCGCTGGCAGCTAGTGCAACGAATTGCCCAGCACTTTTGGCATCGATGGAGAAACGAATATCTCCACGAATTACAAGTTCGCTACAAGTGGAAAACTACCTGTAATAATCTTCAGAAGGGAACTCTCGTTCTTGTTAAAGAAGACCACTCTCCTTCTTATACTTGGAGTCTCGCCCCTGTAGAAGAAACACATCCTGGATCTGACGGACTAGTCAGAGTCGTCACTCTTCGCTGTCCATCTGGATTTTTTAAGCGTAACACTCGCTCACTATGTGCCCTTCCGATTGATACAAATGCAAATCAAGATGGTGCTGCTTCTTTTAGAGTCAGTACTAGCCAAGATTCTGTGCAACCTTGTTGAAGATGACACTTCAAGGTGGGCGGAATGGAGAAGCCTTCGGGAGCCATCTAGCGGTTCAAATACCTACTAATGACTTTGCTTCCCCCCCTCCCCCTCTGCAACGTAGTGACGACACGAGTCGCCGCCAGTTCGCCATTCGATCGCCATCGGCTCAACGTTGTAACTGTTATTTGCTATACCATTCTTTTGTATTCTCATTCATTCGTGTTGTGTGTATTCATTCATTAAACTCAAGTTCATTAATTTCAATAGTATTTCATTCAATTCAACATCATACAGTCCATTGAACTATCGAAATTATTCGCAATTACTCAACGGTATAATATTTAGATGGTGCATAATATTGTTATGGACAACTATTACTGGACCACTACATGGACTGCTGCCAATGCAAATACACTACCAAAGAACAGTTCAATAAAAAACTATGCAATACAACTACTAAACAACCATAGGAACCTAACCTGGTTTGGACTACAATGATTGAATATCTTAGGGGGAGGTGGTGTACATTATGCACCCAAGAAACAGTGAACATGGAACAACAGTGGGTGACATGCAGTGTGTACAAAAATTATGTTACATACCTTAGGGAATTAAGTGTAGAAACACTATCTCATATCACACATTAGTTGGGCATGAAGCTACCCAGAAATACAGTTGAGACATTGCTTGAATGCAGACGTTTTTTAAGTGATGAAAATGCAAAGTGAAGTGACAAAAATACTTGTTTTACTAATCTAAAATGGCGAGTATGATAAGGAGATATCTCTTTGGGGTTCTTACAGCCCTGAGGATGAACAATAAATTGTTTGAAACGTTGGCGTAAAGGAGTCATCTCAATTCGGACCAACCCTCGAAAACCCCCAAAACATAGTTCATTTCAAATGCATCAGGATTCTCAGTTCCGAATCCGCTCACTATGATGGGCTATAGCTGGTTCACTGGTTACGAAATCGCTTTATGGGAATCTGAACTCAGACATCCAGTTGAACTGCTATTAATATAAAGGAAACGCCAAATTATTGAAGGAGGTGGAAAACATAATTTTAATTCACATTACGACAGTTCATTCAAAGCATCCGCTATCAATAGGTAGCTATTATTAAATGATTTTATTATTTGATGATTTATTAATGAACTGATTATGAATATGAGATATATCAGAGCAGAGGTTCCATTAAATAAAAATCGTTTAGTGAGTGGGTGATTTAGAAAAATACGCAAATTTCTTGTTCAAAGCCCATAATTCTGGTTCTAGTTGAATTAGAGAAACTGAGAGGATGTTTTTTTACATCGTATTCTGCCCTTCTTTTGCACTCAAGAAAAGATAATTGAATTACATAGCACTTTGAAGAATGTTTCCTCGTTCAATCGTAGCAAATCCCAACCCCGTCCCCCGTTCAAATCATGTTTTTGTGGGTTTTACCACTTCCCACAAAGTCATGGTAAATGGGAACGCAACATAACTTCTCAAAATTTCGTAGGCTGGTTTGCTTTATGCATAGACGTGCTGTTCGCAACAAAAGCAGTTGAATAAATTAACCAACAAAACTTTGAACTTGGTTCATGATTTTGATCTCATTCTTGTTACTCAATTAAAAGATCGCTCTCTGATCACGCCATAATGGATGGAGAAGAAGATTTTTGGAAGAGAGGCAACAGTGAATGAGCTCTAGCTCGATAAAGCGCGTGGTGAAGTAATTTTGTTCTCTGTCCTGGATCAAGAATCAGCAACAGGTGCGTATGTTTATTTGTCTCAAGCCCATGTCGTAATGCTCAGAAACTAACTTTATCCAGAAGTTATGTTTTTTATTTCGTTTTATTGCTTGATCAATTCTAAGTCTTGTGGTATTTGGGCTGTTATCGTCCGAGGTTTTCCCCCTGTAGAAAATCTTTAAAACGCATATATCTTAACACCATACCCCTATCAGTTTCATCCCCATGACTCAATCCCAAAAATCCAATAGTCATGGGAAGAGAATGAAATTGAAGAAATATTCAGTTGCTATTAATAATTTCAAATTATGCTGTTCACAGTTAATGGCTTATTTTTAACAAAGTGTGATAATTCAAAACTTGGGTAAAAGAAATCAGAGAGCTTCTGCGTTACAAATTAGGTACCTACCACTCACAGCAAATCTGTATCGTGTTGATTGAGTAGGTACGACTTGAATGAACATTCAGTTATTAAGATATTAAGAGTGTGACAAAAGTAGGTACTTCCAAATTAAGCAGTTCAAAGTTAGTTGGAGGCTTACTTTGACCAAAATTATATTATTTAAAACTTGGAAAAAATAGTTTGAGGGTTCCTGCTTTACAATAAATTAGGAACAACCATTCGCCGCCAGTCCATGTAATTACTAGGAATTTATCATGTGCATTCGTTAATACGTACCTACTTCGGTAATGTATTAATTCCTATATTCTCATAACTTTTTGTTTTCTTTTTCAGTTTGATGATTATGGCTCCTCCAAAAACGTCAAGTTCTTTCAAATAAATAATGTTTTTACTGATGAGCGAATTTCAATTACCACTTGTTATGATGATCTACAAATTCAAAATTCATGATTAGAGATGAGAAGTCGGTTCATTTCTAGTCCTTTTAGCAATGCAAATGCAATAAAAATCTTACCCATAGCCGTATTCTCATCTCCATGCCCCAATGAAAATTGAAAACCAAATATTTCGTTTAAAAATAGAACTGGAGTACGAGATTGTATTAAAATGTTCTACCCAGTCATCTGACAGAATTACAGAACACTTTCAGAGTTTTTGCTACACTTTAATTTTTAGAAAAACAGCAGGCCCAATTTTTTTTTAGAACTACCTGTATAATAGTTGAAATAATATGAGTAGGCGCTAAAGTGCATTAAGAGTGGACCAGGTGAGCCTTGTTTGTTTGGGTTTGTGTTAAAGCTAGATTGTTGCTGTAATACAGCATCCAAGGTAATTTCTGGTAGAGAGTATAAGTAAGCAAGTATTACAGTGAATCATAGTTCCAGTTGGTGATATGAGAAGGGGTTACCAAAAGTTTGGCCAATCCGTACATAATGCGGAAGCGCACTCGCTAAAAGGTTTCGGCTGAGTTTCCTGTTCTGTCTACAAATTCAAGGTCGAATCGCATGCAAAACCATTTGCATTTACTTGAATCTTGTCGATTTCAAAGTTTGCTCACACTTTGTGTAGGATACATTCAATTCGATTGACGTTATATTAATAGACTATAAAAATTCGGATGAGACTATTGAAACACAGATTGTGTTTTAGTCCACGCTTTTCACATAAACCCGTGAAACCTGCATATAAGAATGACTCAGATTTTGCGGTGTATCATATCACTAGATGTCAAGTTGTGTTATTTATTTATCGCCAGCGCCATATATATTTGAAACCTCCTCGTCATTAGCTTTCATTTGAGCCCTCACACGAAAAATGCATATTTTACAGCCCCTCCCCCCATAAGCTTTCATTTATTCATATAACATGAATTATCAGAAACTAACAAGCGGTTGAAACCATATTAACAATATCAATTATTGAGAATGATCACCTGTGTTAACCATGCTCATAACTCTGCTTGTTGGCCACTCACTTCGCAGTAGTTTATACAATGTGGTTGGATAAATCGAGAGCTTTCGAACGAAGGGTCAACGAATTTTGAGGTATGAAAAATGTCGAAATACCATTTCTCTTGCAACGACTCGGTTGTAAGCGGAAATCATCAGTAAATTGTTGCAACACATTTTCGTTACTCAAAAACGCAACACATAAATGCAACAAATTTTCGTTAACACAAAACGTTTCGTTTTCGGTTGAAGATGCCAAGGCTAAAACACATTCTGTGTTAATATACTTACCTAGCAAACAGTGCAACCACCAACAGTGTTTAACTAAATATAATGAAAGCCCCTGCCAATTCGGGTAACAATATTATACCACTATTATCTATTCTAACATCGGGATAAATTTCTAGTTGGTGAGAATGTTGTTGGAAACAAAACAATTGAATGTATATGCATACCTAACCTCAATTAATCAGAACTCTATAAACTCCTTAACTCAATGAGGTTTCAGGAATTTCACGATTGCGCAGGTCCATACGCGTCTACTACAATGATGATGAATCTATAGCAATTCGCCTAAGGGAAAATCTGCACAACCCCTGAAAATTCATCAAAATTTCACGTTATCGCATTACTTCAATTTACACCCGCGACCGGGAATTGAATATAGACCAACATAAAAGGAACGCATACACTCCAATATTTATTTACTTTGTACAGAGCGATCACAAGGCTTTGCTACTTTCGGTAGAGAAGAAGCGAAATACATGGTTGATGCTTGAAAATAGATTCTTGATGTTCCAACATTTGTAATACGGAAAACAAATTTGACGGTGTAATCACTATTTTGAAGAGTTTCTCAGATGTTCGGACACAATTTTATTCTATATTATGAAGTTAGCATCGCAAAGTGGCTTGAATTCGTATAAAATATTTTCCTGCCGTTATCGCCATCTATTTCAAGTTGAAGAGAAAGCGCACTTCGCGTTTTTAAGCAGCTTTTTTTTACTGTGACGTGAATCACAAGGAAAAGAACTTTTCAGGCGAGACGGTGCAAATCCACAGCGACACAACTTCGTTCTCGGAGCGCTGGATAATCCCAACCTCCGTTATTCTAATCAAGTTTACCGAGTTTACTTCTTTTCTTCTTCCGCTCTTCCGAGGAAAGCCACTTGAAATATTAATTTCCAACAACGTTATTTCCTTTTATTCTATTTTTCCGTTCTCCGATTTACTGTACCCTTCGGAGCTGCCTAGTACTTCATGAAGTCCCTGGAAAACTAAACTGTTTCAACTTTGGTTAGGGGCTGAGCTCTGTGTCAGCCAATCTTCACATTCTTCGATATTGTGATCGAATTAAAAGAAATTCTATTCTTGACAGAGTTTTATAGGATATTTCACGCTGATTCCGAGTATACCCCATGTTAAAATAAGAAAAAAAAAAGACTTGAAAAAACAAACTAATTTTCGAATACAAAAAATGTAATAAAGAAAATCTAAATCTGAATATAATTGAATATTAAAAAAAAAAAAAAAAAAAAAAAGGACGGAAGACCTACGGTTCTACAGTCAGATCATTTAATAATGATTAATTACATTACATTAAGTACATTACATTACATTACATTATTAGATCATTATGGTTACTTAGCAATATTAGTTTATAACTGAGCGTAATAAATCAGCTTTCCTTGACACTGCAGAGGCTTAGGGATTATGAGATGCTGTGATAAAATGAGAGCATTCCAAAAAGTGGCTAACGATTTTTCTGATATGAAAACTAAGGGAGTTACACTTTCCTAGTAACGCATTGGTTGTACGTGGAAATCAATAGAAAACCCCACAGTGACGTGACCCTCGTGACGTGACGAAAACAAATGGAAACGTCCTGTTAATCATTATTAAATGACAAAATCCGCCCGTCCGCCGTCCGCGGCATTTCTCAGAAATTAATAGGTCAAACTTCATGAAACTTGCGTTAAAAATCGCATTTGGGGTCTGGATGGTCCGAGAAGCTCGGTATCAATTTTTGTCAACCCTAAAGGATAGCATTAAAGGGCTAAACATTCAAACATTGAGATCTCAAACACTTTCAAGGTAACAGTAATGGTTTTTTGCTTGATAAATATGGTCCCGAAGAATCGATTAAAACCATCCGCAACGCTTACGTTGAACGGTTCGTTTTTCCTAAGCCCTCGAAGATCGAAAAACACCTTCGAATTTCTAACTGCGATTTCTAATGTGCTGCTAGCAAATCTATTGATTAGCCGATCATGCTCTAAATTCCATCAAAGACCGGTAGATAGTGGCAGTGGAATACTTTGAAATTGTCTTGCAAATATCAGCAGATATAATGCCAATATTGGAATCATCAGGTGATGTAGTTCCAATGGAATTTGTTTTAAAGTTGCGCAATCAAGTTTATCAACTATTGTCCGTGCGGATGTACCTACTAATAAAGTATTGTTACCTAAAAGCTAAATTTCATCTCTTAAATTGCTCCTAGTCTACCTATCGGAAGTTTTTTTTTTAAATTTTGAGCCGCAACTCAACCAGAAGGGTCATTAGTGGCATTGAACAAGGTGCCGAAAGGGACAATGCAAGTGGCTCGATTCTAAGGTGAGCCATGTTGCCATCCCCGACCGAAAATGAAAGTCAACAAGGATTCCACTGGCCCCCCAAAAATAAAATAATACAACTACAAACTATATAAAACTTACTTAAATATCGTTATACAGAGATCAGGGGGACTTGTAAAATGAAGTTTCAATTATTAGCATTAGATGTCAACCTTCAGGTCTGCAGTTTGAAATGGACCTTCTTTGTAATATCAAGAATTCATTATCAGTGCACCCTAGTCAGATGTGGGACTTCTGAGCCTCAATCGTTTTTTAATTGACTTATGATGCTGATACCTGCAATGTTGCTCCTTTTTGGAGATCTGGAATACAATTACAAAATATGGAGGGACTAAGATCAGAACCTCCGACTCACAGTGTTGTTATTTTGATGGAGCTCCTCTGGGACTCCCCGGAAACAATTATAGGTGTAGCGCACTGATCATCTTAGGTACCTACGAGTATATTCTTTCCTTACCTATCGACCTTTTTTAAAGATTTTTACTGTGATGCGTATAACTGTTGGGTCTTGGAACTGCAAAAGTGTGAACCCTTCTCGGAGGCACGATGCGCCATGTCCTGATCATATATTACATACGGGGTTTACAATTACAGACCAATTATCTGCGTAGAAAGGTTATCTAACACGGAAATAATAAACCATTTCGTAATAATTTTCAGCGTTAACCCGGTCGACTACAATATGCGGCGCAATGTATTAACGCTTAAATAACTTCAAAATGAACCTGAGAGAACCTAGAACTTTGAAATAAAAGAGGAGCAAGCCCGGGGAAGGGCGGAGTTTTGTTTTTTAGAAACGTATGATGTTCAAATTGCGTAGACAATCGAATTTTGGCCTGATTTGTACGTAAAACCTCATCAATCTGGCCGATTCGTTGAGATAGTATTGGAACTATACATAAACAATATATATACACTACAATGGTAGATTAGTGTTCAAAACTTATTCATGATGATATCGATTTTTTCAAATGATACCCAACTAGAGCTTGCTGACAACGAATTCCTGAGATTAGCTGGTATTCATGCGGAAAATATTGAGTTTCAGTCAATAACCTAATCAAAGCTGGATTTGAAATGAGAATACTGTGAGAAAAGTTATGGAAAATTCATATGGAAATGTATAAGGCTTAATATATTCACAATATTATCATGGCAGATTTTCACTAAGAATACGTTTAAATTAAACGCAGGAACATTCAAACAATTTTGCAGAAAACTATGCTAAAAAACGTAATTAAATTTCACCAATATGTCCTAGATAAAAACTGAAAAATGTTAAAAATAGCAGAATATTATTTAAAAAACTTATTTTTGTCATAAAATTTGTAGTTAACAGTAATATGAAAATTTGCATGACATAAAAGGGGTTCAACAATTTCGTCACGAGTGATTTAGCTTGCATGTAGTGGGCTGTATTCATATAAGGCCACTTTTCAACACGGCGGACAAATTGACTCAAGAAAATTTTGTCAAACCAATGTAATTAAAATCCGCTGGAAAAACTTTTTTTCGTTCAAGAAAACGTTTGGGAACCCATCCCTAAAACGGCCGAGCTGAATTTTGAGTTTTTCAATTTTTTTCTCCAAGTAGAAGCTCTAAAAGTTGTTGCGAAGTGTCAGTCCTGTCACGCCTGTATTTGATGATGAAGTCACTCTGAAGTTCTCGTTGTTGGTTTTTCGCTCAAGTCTGGTATTACTTGCGGCAATGTCTGCTGAGCATAATTTTTCAATTAAAGAATTTTTCAGTTTTTTACGGTTTTGATGGTCAATTTCATTCTCACATATCTTATATTACATATAGAGTACAATTAAAGAAGATGACATTTCATTCAAAGACGGTAGCTACAAAAGAAGATCTTTTGGAAGAAGATGTGATAGGGGATCATTTGAAATTTCATTTTATAGAATACTTATGAGTGTTTTATGCAGTGTGACAGAACTGACTAGCATGTGACAGAAATGACCGGATCTGAACTAAAGAGGGTGTCCAGCATAATTTAATGTATGCATTCACATACAATAAGACCTGAAAGGAGATCAAAGTACACGGGAGGTTCGTAGAAAATATTTTATTTATTACAAAATTCTTTAGAACACTTAAAATATTTCAACTATTGACGACGAAGAGAAGTTTAGTCATATAGGAAGGACAGTAGATGCGACCAACTGTAGAGATCAGTCTGAATCTATTCTCTTGCAGAAATATAAATAACTTACCTAGGAACAAGATTTATAAAGAGATTTACTGAGAAATATGTAGGAAACTGAACTATAAAAAGGAACAAAACGCAAAAATATCAAAAATAGACAAGAAAAATTACAGGATAGCAAATTTGTTTAACATTTAAAAATTCTCACCTAATAGGTAGATCAAAAATAGAACACTTTACTGAGTATAAAGAACCAACAAAAATGTGTCATTGTCCAGTAAAACAAAGGGGAAACATCTTTTTTCGCTTCTTCTTCTTATTTTGTCTGCTGTTTATTTCTTCTTCTGAGGGGCCATTCTGAAGACTGAAAATTGTAAAAACGAGAATTAAGATGCGCAGAAAAAGGAAAACCTGGAAAATATGTAATGCCCAATTATATATCCATACCTAATATCAAAGAACTGAAGTAGAACATGGGTTACTAACAGAAAAAAAAGTTCCAGTCTTCCAGCATGATCATATGAGCGAATTTCCCATAATTATCGTATTACACTTCAGTTAAATTAAGTTGTAATTTGAGAAGTTTGTGCGCAAAGAAATTGTTACCAATTCATTTTATCGTGAAAAAACTTGTTGTAAAAAATAATCTTCTATACAAAGATTCTGAGTTTTTAGATTTTTTAAAATTTTTATCGACTTTTTAGCACACTTTATGATGAAATTTGAGTACAATTTTTAGCATAAGTTTGAGCTTCAATTTTTAAATGACCTTGGTCATGGTTGATAAACTTTTTTTGAGTAATATTCTGCTAAAAAAATATAAATTTAACCATTTTTAGCCGGTTCTGTAATTTTAGTGATGTTTTAGTACATTTTTTGAAATTTGACCAATTTACTGTTTAAAAAAAATGTTGTCCAACAAATTCATCCTTTTTTTTGGAATGCTTAATTTTTGGCGGAAGAACGAGGTTTTTATCTCAATCCTATCGAGACTTATCGTCTGGAATGACACATATGTACATTTATATACAAATAAAAAAGTGTTGAAATTCAGGAATCATTTCAAATGCCTCAAAACAGATTTTGATGAAGAAAATTTTTATTTTAAAATTTTTGGAGTCATTCCAATAGCATCATTTTCTAAAAAAATTCGCTAAAAGGACGTTTCCGAACAGTCGTTACAGATTTCAATAACCCGTAAAAAAAAAAAAAAAGGCTAAAAAACGGAAACCCCACTTTGAAATTAATTTTGTATTGGGAATATGAATTCTGCAAAGGATTTAAAAGTTGCGAAGCTCATAATGTTTGTTGAAAGGAGCAAAAAGAATGAACGTGAGAACTGAATAAAAGTCGTCATTCCTGTCACACACTGTCAGGTCCTGTCACGTGACAGAACTGACCGTGACAGGAATGACGTTTTCGCACATTACTGTTCAGTTGGCAGCCATATTGGTTTTTACAACTGTTCTGAGTCACTGGTTGAATTCGTGCTCCATGGAAATACTACCTCCCCTGCTTAAAACGTTTTTTTGTAATGCTTAAATATGGAAAAAACAAGTGACAGGAATGATGAACAATAAAGGTACGCAACGGTTTTGCGTTTATTATACCCTGATTACGAGAAAAATCTGCTGTTGAACTTACCTACGGCATTTTTCGATGGAACTTCAAACTCAACTGAAGATGTTGATAGCAGCAGGGGGCTCGTCCGGATATTTCCCGAACCGCCACACGCGCCGCCAAAAAGGGGCTGCCCCTGAATTCAACGTTTTCGTGACAACACTTCCGAGCCTAATATAAATTGGGGAAAAAATATTCCTCGCCCACTTTCAGTTGTATTTAACAGAGGGCATATGTAATATATTTTCGGTATATCAGAAACATTCAGAAGTTCAGTGCTCAAAGCAAATATTTTAAAGTACAGTTCTCCTTTGTGTCCTGGGGACACGTGACAGAACTGACGATCCGGCCTTCATCACTGAATAACTCGAAAATTTTGAGAGCTTTGAAAAAGATCATATCGGAGCGAAATAAAGAATTTTCGGGGTGTTAAAAAAAAAATAAAAATTTTGTGAATTCGAGCATTAGTACCAGCGTTATCGCGCAGTGACTCAATTTGTCCGCCGTGTTGAAAAGTGGCCATAAACATAGATTTCGTATAGATGAATGTGAGTATGAGTTGTGAATGCTTTTCTGCACTACAACCGGAACAGATTGCTTCTCCCATCGTACCGGACAACGATCTGAACTTCGTTGGCCTCTAAATCGTGATAAAAAGGTTACGGATTGTGAAATTGTGGAAGTATTTTTAGCTTGGGCTGTACGGGAGTTTTTTGTCTTCAGAAAACAATGGCCGAACCAAAGAGACAAGCCCGTAGAAAGTGGTTAAGGCCTCGAAATAGGATTTGGAGAGCCAATTCCATCATCCCCCCATCCCTTTTTTGCCTTTTCGTCACCTGTCGGTGAAAGATTTTTTTTTTTTTTTTTTTTTTTTTATCGTGATGTGGGCCAAGTCCGTGGAGTCACTCAGTAATCCAACGTCAATGGTTCACCCTTTCCGGTATCGGTATCCGTATCCGATTATTGTGAGGAAAAAAAAGGCTCCGGTTTCCTTATTTCTCCTTCTTCGAAAGATCCTTTCAAGGGGAGGGAAACGAGGGGGAGTTTTCAGCTCTGAAAAGATTATCCTACTCATTTCGATACGGGGACGAAATTGTGGCCCCCCGTCGCTGAGATATTTGAAAAGAGGACGTGGAAAGCCGGTTTGATCTGTCTTATAATACATCCCCAATAAACCGAGCCTTCAAAAATGCCGTTCGGAAACCCACCCTCAGGCGCTCAGCTTCGATAAGATGACTGAGGAATGAGACTCTGCCTTGAGATAATATTAAATTGTCTAGAAGATGTTTATTATTTATTGGAAGCAGTCGTTATGGAAGTTCCAGTCATGCAGCATGATCGTATAAGCAAATTTTTGTAAATTATCGTACTATATTATGAGTTTGAAAATTGAAAACTTTTGAGTAAAATTCTCAAAGCCGCAAGCAGCAGCTCAAGCAGCTTTGTTGACTCCAAAGTGCATGAGAAAAAAAAAAAAAAAAACTCGTTATAAATAATAATCTGCTAATCTAAATAAATTTTTGGATTTTTAATTTTTTTCTCAGCTTTTAACGATTTCTTAGCACATTTTAATGAAATTAAGTACATTTTCAGCATAGTTTTGTACATAAATTTTTTAATGTTCTGCTGCTCCCTAGGAGTGTGGAATTTAGGTGCACTTTTCTCCGGTTCTCCTCAACTTTTTTGTAGTTTACTTCTCGTCAAGCACTAAAAATGTATTGATCTAGTCTTTTTTCTTTGTCTCAGACAGTTTTCTTTAACGTGATTGGATGTTTTCATTTTTTCAAAATTTCTACCAGGAATTGTCTATTCAAATATCGGATAAACTAGTACAGCAGAAATCGTATTCCAGACCAGATGAACAAAATAAAAAAGAATAAACAAAATCGGTTAAGGGGGTTCGACTGCAAAATTAGCCAGGAGCGCACCTCACGTCTTCATTTGATTATGACTCAAAAACTATCACGTCAATCATTTTCAAACTTTTACAAGACATTCTGCACATCTGTACTAAGCTACTGTGAAAATCTGAATCGGTTACGGTAAGAAACAAAAATTACTAAAATCGTCAACGACAGATCTCCAAACAACAGAAATAGCCAATTTTATGTACCTTTTTCTACGTTTTTCTACTACGTTTTGAAACATTGTAGGTATAACCTTCAAGAACATTGCGATGAAAGGGTTTTGAAGAAAACGAACCAGGGTGGGTGGGGGCGATCAAATATTTAATGTGATAAATTAGCCCGTTTTCCAAATACGCACAAACAATAAGCCTAAAAAAAAAAAAAAAAAAAAAAAACCAAGTGGATACCATTAGTTCTAGAGAATTAGGTACATGAACGTCGAAAAACGTCATTTTTCAGGACAGCTGTTTTCCTGAAGCCATGTCAAGCTCGGCGCCACTCTTCCCGTCTTTCTTCTTTCTAATTTCAGGTACTTTCATTCCATACTATCCATGTTTCGACAAGGTATCATTGAAGAAGAATAAGAAGATGTATAAGGTTACAAAGTTACAGGTTTCGTTTCTTTTACTGTTGGTGTTGATGACGTCTGCGGAAGATCACTGGCAGGAGGAAGAGGGCGATGAACCATCCTACGCTCCAGGCGGACATTGACCCGTGTTTGGGTAGCTGAAAAGCATACTTCTACTTGGAATTTTCAGTTAATTTTTTTTTTCATGTTCACAAAACTGTCTAGTTTATTAAAAACTTATAAACCAGAAATCGAAAAAAAAAACCATTTTTTTTTGTGGTCGAACCCTTTCAAGTAGTAGGCAGAGATGGAAACGTAGGGAAAAGTAACTTTTCAGAAGAGTGGTTTTTCTGAAGCGCAGCAGCGTGGTCAACTTCCCGCTACCGCGGCGCATCGGCACAAGCCGTCACGAGTTGATCATCAGGCGCCTGGTTCAGCGGACTCCACTCTTCTCTAGCTTCTATTTCTATATTCATGAATAGATGAATAAGAAGTGGAAGAAAAAATAACGGTGCAACAGGTCTTTGGGAGAGAACTTTGAAGGAGCTAAAGACGAGCCAGCCTATACACCCGGGGAATGAAAAATCATGACTCCTCAAATTATGATGACATTACAATTTTATTTTTGCCCACAGATGTAAAATTTAGTCTAGTTTATAAAAAAAAAGTTCCAGTCATGCAGCTTGATCGTATGAGCGAATTTTCAGAAATTATTTATCGTATCGTATTATATGTTACCTTGTTATGAAATCTGTTGCACAGTTAGCGAATTTTCGTAAAATACGAAGCTATTGCAATGGCTCGGAAAACTATAAAATCAAAATTTTTGAAAAATTTCTTCATTGAAATCCGTTTTGAGGAATACTGAAACAAATCCTAGAGTTTAACGCTTTTTCATATAAATGTATTTATTTATATATTTATGTGTGATTCCAGACGATAACTTAACTCTCCTTAGGATTGAGATGAAAATTCCGTTCTTGCTCCAGAAAATCAAGCTTTCCAAGTGAAAGCATGAGTTCGTTTGTCATCACTTTTTGAGCACATTAATTTGGTCAAATTTCAAAAATATACTAAAAAAATCACTAAAAATGGCTAAAAACGGATAAAAATTGTTAAATTTATATTTTTTGGTGCAATATTGCTCAAATAAAGTTTATTAACTATAAAATAGAACATTTAAAAATTTATGTACAAAATTATACTGAAAAATGTACTCAATAGTCATTAAAATATGCTAATAAATCTTGCAAGAAAAGCTAAACATTCAAAATCTTTATTTGAATGGGAGACCATTATTTAGAATACGTTTTTCCTCATAAAATTAATAATTGACAATTTCCTTGCACTCAAAAAGCTCAAATTTCAAAACAATTCAACTTTATGCAATACGATAATTTACAAAAATTCTCTCATACGAACATGCTGCATGACTGGAACTTGTTTTTAATTTGATCACTTTGAATGCTAAGGAATAGTTAACTACTAATTTTAATGCAACGAAAATTGTTCAAAATAGTATTCTGCAGTTCTAAGAAGATTTGAAAATTTTAAGGTCTTTAGGGAGTTTCTAACGATTTTTCAGCAAATATTAATGAAATTTGAGTATATAACTTTTTTTGCATAATTTTGTGCGCAAATTTTATAATGTCATTAGTTCGTTGTTAATAAACTTTTATGGCTGAAATGCTGCTTAAAATATAAATTTTATGATTTTTGGCCGATTTAAGCTATTTTCAGTGTTCATTTGGTGGGAATTAATCCAATTTAATGTGCTCAAAAATTGTTGGCCAACAAAATCATCCTTTCATTAGGAAAACCTGATGTTTTAGCGCAAGAACTCAATTTTTATCTCGATTCTAAGGCGAGTCATGTCTATAAAGTTAGTAGTGTTAAACTCACCAATTCGTTTCAGAATGTCTCAAAACGGATTTTGAATAAAGGCATTTTTTGAAAATTTTGATTTAAAAATTTTTGGAGTCAATTGCAATAGCTTCATTTTCTACGAAAATTCGATAATTGAAAATGAAATATATGAAAGAAAATTGTTTGTTTTATCTATTAATTTTTTGATTTTATTTTTTATTTTTCTGTTCTTTAGATGGCAAAATCCAAAGAACTCAGTGCCTTTGGACAGCGACGATCACAGTAATTATGTATTCGAGCATCCCGCCACTTCACACAACAACTTCATACGGAACGAACGTGTTCTAGGGATCTCTCGGGGGGATTAGGTAGGGAGAAATTGGGTCATTGAAATGTGAAGTCATGTGCGACAAACTCACAGCTTTCCAACGAGTGACAAATGATTTTTATGGGGTGGAAAATCAGGAAGTTATAATATTCTTACGAGCAAAGATTAGTGTCGTACTTTAACTACGAGTATTACAGAAAAGCGTGACATTTCTTCCGTCGGACGAAATTTTGGAATGACCCCGAGACATATCCATATTTAAAACCGAAAATAAATTTAATTTTTAGACATAAATAAATGATTAAATACTGTAAACTGACACGTCAATCAGGTTCTATGTGGCACGCAGCTTCCACGCATCCTTAGCTTAATTGAACCTTCTCTTATTCTCATTAATCGACTTAATTATCTGCAGATATTAATTTCCCGATTATCATAAGGGTTTAGATTGTGTTACACTTGCATGGAAATTCCAAACGCAGATCTCATAACACGGGTTTCTCTTACGTGCCCCTCTTCTAATTCCCGTCTCAATTGGTTTAGAATGCTGAGTAGACGATTGCTCTGAACTTTAGAAATATTATATTTTCCACATGAAAATCTGTTTAATAAAAGGTAATGAAGGTGAACGTATATACATTTTATCATTTACATATCTTTCAGTTAATGATTATTTTGCTATTATTATTAGCGGAAATAATCCTTTAGATTGTATACATTTTGTTAAGAATTATGATGATTGGTCGGAATAAAAAGACGGCTTTATGGCAACTTTTCGGAATATGTATTTCCCATGTTTGGAGCTCTCAATCGAAGGAAGCTATGATTATTTATTGTTTCATGGGGATTGCAGGCCTTGTTTTGTAGTCTTGGTGTAGCAGAGTTGCCACAGCACATTGGAATTGTTGCTACGAGTAACAGGGTGCTATCGTTTCATAAATTAATGCAATCGCAAATCTTGCAGAGAATTGAAATTCTCCCATTTCAATTGCCTCAGTGCTGCTGTCACTCCAGAAGTCTCTCTTTTTTGTGTTTACAAATATTATTTATGAATGAATAATATCCAGGTACTCATTGTATCAGTTATATTGTAGTACATGTATTATGCTATGTGGCAAATTCGCTACCAAGATGTGGCCTAGATCACGCATGATGGGAAATTCATTTTCCAAAACATTGACTTAAAGTCACATTTTATTCCGACATTAAAGTCTCATAGTCCTCAACAAAGTTTCAATTGTCACGGTAGAGAACATCCCTAATATTGTTGAACTTTATTATTTTATAATCTTATCGTGCTATCGGAATCTAGAAATTATTTCGATACAGTAGATTGGATTTTGCAATAAAAATGGGGAACTGTGTGTGAGGAGCATGGGAAATGCGTTTTTCGAAACGTTGACACAAAGTCGCATTTTATTCCGACCAATTCTCACGATCCACAAGAGAATGTTAATTGTCCCGGCCGAGAACATCCCCACATTGTTGAACTTATATTTTATAATCTTATCGTGCTATCGGAATCCTGACAATATTTCAATCAAAGCTGATTGAATTTTGCAATGAAGATGGGGAGCTAAATGTGAGAGACTCATGGTGTGCATGCCAATGCTAATTCCGAACTTTATTCATTGTTCCCACTCAGAGACGGGACAATGTAAAACAGTTCAAATACCATCACAGAAGTTCTTGGAGAGAGAATGACGACGAAAACAGGGTGTTCCGCAAAGTTGTTTATCCATCCCATTTTCCGGCTGAACCGTCTACTTCCACAACTCTCGCGGTCGCAAGAAGTTGCCCTCATTAGTAGTCCGTCTGTCCTAACCACTAGGTACTTTGGCTTTCAAGGAATTATAAGTTGTGTCTTGGAGGGATTAAATTACAGTAACTATTGGAGTAGGTAGCAGGTAATTATGTTGGGGCGAAGGAAACAGCAAGTTAATGGTTTGGGAAACAATAAGATCTTGATATCTGCCGTAAGAAATGAAGGCTGAATCAGCAGATGTTCATTTTTGGTGTCACTGTCAATCATCAGAAGGGAAATCATCTCAGCTCCTGGCTGTATTAAAAAGGTAATCACGTTACCTTCCCATAACACTAAATGTAGTTTTTCAATCGTCTAAATAGTTTGAAAGATTGAAAAAATTAGACAGAATTTCAAATTCAAATTTCTTCATGGTATTTCTTCTAAGTACCAACCTACCTATAGTGTAACGAAATTAAATGAAATTAAGTTTTTATTCCTCACATATCTTATTACGATTATATCGATATTGCAGTTTACAATGATGGTTCATAGTGTACTTATAATTATTGTTGTTATTATTATATTTATTACTATTATGTACTGTTCAACCAAGTGAAATGGAGATGCTACCTAAGTAAGCTTGTGCTGGGCAAGTTTTACCTAGTGGAAATCCTCCTAACCTCACTCTACCATCAGAACTAAACAAGAATAAATAAATTTGTTAAGGATCGTTTAGTGCCTGTCCACGTACAGTACACAGCAACGTCACCGGCGAATACGGACCGAGTGCCACTAATCACTACGTTCTTCTTTAGAGCCCAAAAATCGGATAGTTTACTTCGTGAGCTACAACCCATTTTGACAGTCAACTTACAGACAAGAGAAATTTTCCAAGAAACACCACGAGTGACATATCGTCAACGAAAAAATATCGGTGAAATCTTGTCGCACCGTCACCCTCAACCGACGCAGTCTACAGGGTGTCATCAACCTGGGTTACATCCATGCGGCCGACTCAGATGCAACCTTTGCAACCTCGTGATTGAAAGTGCTTATTTCACTTCGGTAAACACCACACATTCCTGCAAATGTGTAAACTCAGCAGAGTGTCAATCCAAAATGTGTGTTTACCAATTAATATGCCAGAAATGCACTGACAATCAACAGGTTTTCTATGTTGGCAAAGCATCGCAAATGAATCCTCGGATGAATAACCATCATGCTTCAGTCACCCATAACCAGCCACTCCCTATCAATGAACATGCAAGATCTCATGATGCATAATTTGATCAATGTTTTGGGGTGAAGGTTTTGAAAAAGATGCCACCAGGTTCTAACGACCGACTCCTCCACCAATCTGAAAAGGCACACAAGTGGGTTTCGAAAGCAAACGTACCTCCCGGCCTCAATATTAATGATTGAAATTATCTCCACCTAGTGATTGACATTATCAACATACATCTTCCTGTCAACAAGCCATCCCATCACCCGAACAATCTATCAATTATTTTTTCATTTTCATTTTCAACTTCTAACTTGTGAACAAGATTTATATTCGAAATATCAAAAACATCTTTTTCCTTTCTTTGTTTATCTATTATTCATTCAAAACAAATTAAATAAATAAATAACTATATATATATATATATATATATATATATATATATATATATATAATATATTCTTAAATACGTCGACTTGTTATAACTTGGAAGTATAAAGTTCACACTACCAAATTATTATTAATTTTAGTCAATAAGTTATTTCAACTTCTACAATAGACTGTGCTTATGAGTTATTTGAATAATTGTTTAGACACAGGGGATAATTCTCAATAATTGATATTGTGAACATGATTGCAACCGTTTGCTAATTTCTGATGATTTCATTGAGCTGGTGGTGAGCCGTTGCGCTAGCGATAAATGAACAAAACATCTTGATATAGTAGCGATAAGATACACCGCAAGATCTGAGTCATTCTTATATGCGGGTTTCACGGGTTTATGTGAAACGCGTGAGCTGAAGACAATTCTATGTTTCAATAATGACGAAACTCCAAATCAGTTCCCAACCAAAGTTAATTGTTTGTTGGAGTTTATTACCGTAATTACTTAGAGTCTTAAAAAGTAACACATTTTCTAACTCTCATAATTTATTGACCTGAATCTCTTCACCAAGTCAGAGCATTATTATTTTGTAGGCTATTGCGATCAGTAAGTCCTTAGACGCTACCAGTAGTTGTTAAACCTTTAAATGGTGAATAACTTGACATTTCTAATAAACCACTATAAATACCAGGTATAAACCGCCTCTCGATCACAATAAAACAAGGTCACAGTATTGATAGCACATCGGCTTTTCATCTGACTGCCTAGGGCGTCGTCGTCATCAGCTGTCCTCAAAATGGAGGATCAGAATTCGTTCTAATGATTTCGCTTAAAGCTACTCTGCCTCATCCCCTTGAGTGGATAGGGGTTCTCCGTACAGAAGTGTGAAAATTACTTGGACATGAGATCCTTACCTGGGTGGTCACCCTTACAAGTACTCACCACGCTCGACGTTGTTCGCTAATCGTACGAGAAACGGCTCATTGCAACGCCTAACCGATCTCGATCACTATACAATAAGGTCGCAGTATAAATCGGGCATGCGAAAATTCCCCCTATAAAGTGATAAGATCCGCGTCAGATCCGTTTTTTCTGTTGCTAAAAAAGGAATTTCGATGGGGGGGGGGGGCACTAATTAGTAAACACCCAGTAGGTTGCTGAAGATCGATAATGGACAATTTTGAGACTGAAAAGATAAACCTCAAACATTTTAATGAAAAACATTTTTCTCTTTTTTTTTGAGATCTGAGAAAATCAAGTTAGGAACCCAATGAGGAATGATTTAACTTCTCGCCATGAGAATGTTGGCATTGACAGTTTCAACTTTATATAATTTCAACTTATAACACGGGATACCACCCCAGAACCGTTTTTCCTGCATTTATTCAAGATGAGTACTCACGACAGAGTAGTGCAAGCGACGCACCTTTAATTTGGCTCTGTTTACTTTTTATTACGTCTCAAATATTCGTCCGTTGTCAGCTTTCTCCTGCGCACTCAAAGGGATTATTAGTTGGCGCAGTGTGAACGATTTCAGTTTGTGTTTGATGTTTGGAGCTCGTAAATTTAGTGATATTCACTACTTCATATTTTTTATTTTCTTAGCTGTAGAGTAGAGGGAAGAAATGTTGTTAAAGCTGATTGAATTTAATGATAAATAATTTCCATTGCTATGGAATCCCAATAACTCGTTCTTCAAGGCGAACAATGGCGACGCCTGAGGTGATGTTTCAACATGTACCTACCAGGAAAACCGGTGGATGATCGAGCCAATTGTCAGCAGAAAGTTTGTAAAATGCCATAGAGTCGTCCTAGTAAAATTTTTATATGTTCGCTGATCTCCTCGAATCGCTGTGGATCAGAAGATCAATACCCAAACGTAGGTTAATCGATTACGTTGGCCACAATCGGCGAGTTCTGCGTTCATTTTCTACCATAATACGGCAATTGGCAACCAACGCAAACTTGCCAACACTCCCCATTTACCCTCACTACTTTTAGCTCCTTTATCGAACAAGACAGAAGATGACCGAAAAAAAGACAATAGTAGGCGGAGAGGCTGCACACCTAATTTCTATAGATAGTGTTGTGTGCGCCTTCTGTTTGCAGAGACAATATTTACTCCTCAGCAGGAGTGTAAAGCTAGTTGCAGGTGCAGCGTACTCGTGTGTGCCATTCATATTGGTATTCTGCCTACACAAGGCATCAATAGGCCCGAGACTTATTAAAACTTTAATAATATTATGAAGTATGTTGCAACTGACTTTAAATTCATTTGCTCCATTAGACTGCCGAAATGAGTATACCTAGTCATAGCTTTTGCGAGCGTCTAGTCTTCCTCACTACATCACGATGTGCTAGGATTAATCAATAATTCAATCAGCGTATCACAACAACCAAGAGGACATAAACTGCCAAATTCAGGCTTTGATTTAAGGTTTTGAAATTCTGTGTTCATTAGTCGACCAAGATTGATGAGCTGGACGGGATCAGGTAACATCGACATATTGTGACCCATATCGACCTCCCCTCACTCCATAGCTTCAAACCTCGTTAACCAACCGAATGTCGGTGTGTTCCTTGCATAACTAACGATCCTCAGAGCTAATTCGACCACCGATGCCCCCGTCACCTGATTTATAGACCAGCGGGAGAAGACCAATGTAGTGGGGCTTCCCAAGGTCACTCCAAGGAGACAAAGCTGTGATTTACACTGTTAAGCCGGTCGGGGAGTTAATTACCGAAGGGTTGTCCCAGAGAGTGGTCTGGACGAACGCCAGATACAAAGAGCTCCCTGAGCGCTGAGGAACAAGCTTGAGATATTAAGTTAGGAAACGACAAAGCACAGCACTCAGGCCAAATAGCATGTGAATGAAAAATAATCTGAAGTTGTGCGTAAAGCTTTGATTCCAATTCATCATTTTCTATTTTACTACAGTTTATCTTCAATGACTGAGAGTGCCTTTTCGATCACTTAAAAAGCCAAAAATGCGTCGATCCAACTAAATTTTGAGTTTTAGACCTTTCTAATAGACCAATTCACGATTCAATCTTCCTGCCATTTTTGCATCCAGTATTTTTAGAAGACGGGTGTGAGGGGAGGGAATGTGAATATTCTAACATCTTTTCTGTATTGTTGTTCTTCAATGATGCCTCCATTCACATGTTCGCTCTACTTCACATGTTCGCTCTGTCATGTCCTATTTTAACGATATATTTTCCTCTACCTTTATCCTTATAAATGTAATTTTCTTTAATATAGCCAATTAATTTTATAGATGAGCGTACAGGGATTGACAGTAGCCACTCTTTATGCAAACGTGGAAATATTGTAAAGCTCTGAAAATTTCTATTAGAATCTACTGACTGAAAAACGCAGGCAGGAATATTAAATCGAATCAAACATGCTGAGTGAGATCTGAATCGGAAATTTTCAAGAGGAAATTAAACCTAGAGTGGTTAATGTATGTATGTATGACAGACGATCACTGTCCGTAGAATTGTGCTAGAAACTTCAAACAAATTTTAAAATGTTAAGGACACAAAACGAAAGTTCAAGTTCGTTGGCCAGCATGATCGGATTACATCTTCGGGTTAAAATTTTCAAAAATGTAGTAAAAAATTTCAAAATAGCCTGTTTTTTGCGATTTGTTGTGCGAAATAATTTTTTCAGCATACTAACATGTGGTATATTCGGAATCAGCGTAAAATTTCCTATAAGAATATGTATCAAGTTTTCAAAAATTTCAAAGTTTAAAAATCAGTTGAAAATCGAAACAACTACCTTCAATACTGACCACATTGGACATCGAAATCTATGAATATTTACCTACATTTGTCTTTAAATCTACAAGATTAGTTCAATAATAATAAAGTATGAGTACCTCCTAATTATTTTTAATAATTTGATTCCATGTTTGTCTATCAAAATCAAAAACTAAAATTTCTCTACACGATCAATTTTTTACTTCGTCTACTTCCATATCGTACGAATAGTGAATAGGTTTGTAGGTGTGGATGCACAACGACGTTTTATGTTAAACCCTCAATTGTGACGGAAGAAGTAGAGTAAAGAAGAAATGTGTTATATTTTTGAGGTTACTAACCTGAATAGCTTTGGAACCATGCCAACAACTGTAGCTGTGTGTCGCCGAAAATTGAAAACGGTCGCAAACATCAGGGGTCACTGAGAGCAATAATGTATTCGTATTACTCCGAGCATGAATAGAGATTCTTCGTTATTCCCTTTATATCGGTCCGGAGCTCTCAATAAGGCGTATGAAAAAGGCAATTCTGCGCAAGGAAGAGCGGGGGCTCTTGGAAATTCACCTCCCAAGTCTTTCCTGGGGGTTTTATCAAGTAGGACAGAGGAAAAGGTGTGGAATGAAAACAGAGCAATGTTGGAGGAGTACGACAGGTAAGGTGACGGGGGGGGGTCACGAGTGTTATTGAAGAAACAGTATTGCTCCCGGTCTGTGATATTCGTGCAATTTACTTTGTACCAACCTCTTCTCATGATGAAATGGAGGCCGAATTAAGACGATGGAAAATAAGAATAAATATACCAAGCACAAAGCACGTAACTTCGAACTTGAACAATCTACCTAGTTTTGTTCTTTTTCAAATTCCTCTATTAGACCTTATCCCGCATTTAGCACACAAGTATACCTACTTACTTGATGGATGATTTTGGTGGTATTTTCAGGGATTGTTCGGATCAAAGTGCAGATGGCCGCCTATCAGTTTCACCGTTCCCATATCAATATCAATACTCCACTTTGCACATTCGCAACGTAAATTCATTCAGGATTCATTTTCTCATGCCCTAGCCGTTCGATCTTGCTCAAATTTGTAGCATAGTTGAGAGGAACGGATACAAACATTCCATATCAATTTAAAAATATCATGAATATCATTGGCAGCTCTTGGGCATGCGCAAATTTAAAATCCTTGGAACGAGCTTAATTTGCTCAGTTTTTATCCGATTTCGATGAAATTTTCAGAGAATGTGAGAGTTAGGTTGTGAATGGTGGTTTAATCAGTTTCATTACTCTCAAATTAATACTTTACTCCGCGCATAGGTACGCAAACGTAAATCCCATTTCATCATTTTCTCACTTCCTAGGCTTCCGATCTCATTCTAATTAGGTGGATAGTTGGAAGAAGAGGTTTCGATCCACTCATCTCAATTTCCTTATAATTGTATCATTAGTAGCTGCTGCGCATGCGCGAATGTGTAAACCTTGTAACGACCTTGATTTTAGCAGTTCTTATCCGATGTTGATGACATTTTTAGGGAATGTGCGAATGAGGCTGAAGGTGGTCCGTGGTCCCCTACCGATTTCACAGTTTTCAGATCATACTGAGCAGACACACCTCACACGCTTTTTTTTTTTTTTTTTTTTTTTTTACCACAAAACCCCTAAAACTGAAAAATAAACAAATAAAAAGTGGGGAGGACGTCCAGGTTTACCAGACACTGGCTTTAGGGATAAGAGAAGTTGAGGCGGAAGAATGGGATGAATGGAATCGTCCTATAAAATGACCACCAGTTCAAGTAAGAATCCCATAGGATGCGAGTGGTGATACCACGGAGCACTCCTGCCGAGTTGCCCAACTCGAGTAACACCATGGTACATTTCCCGCACCACTACATGCGTCATGACACGGTTGCAACTATGACCTTGACGTTATTGGTCGCCACTCCTTTTAGCTCGGAAATCGCTTGCCTCTGGTCATTTCTGTCATATTTATTTTAGCCCGCCAGGTCTGCTCCGTGTCCACGCTGCCACAGGCAACTTGGACATCCAGGATTACGGCAGACCAATCGGGGAGTGCCGGCAGCGATATCTGTCTTCTTAAACTAGTCACTCAGCATCTGAAATAGTCTCTCCCTTTCTTCATCCCAAAGGCCGGATGACCAAGCACCTGCTATCTGCTTAGCAACCACAGTGGCTACTGTGAGTACGAGGATACTGTTGCACCACATGATACAGATTCTCATTTTTACCCCAACCAGCACGGCAAAGGGTGTCCATAGTACCACGACTACTCCTTGAACACGACACCGAGGTGGATAATGTAGGCACTCGGACAGTATGAAAATGGTGATTGTCGCGCCCAGAGCACTTCCAGAGCTCTTAACCCTTCTACTGGCTCATGCAGTGCAGCAGCAAGCTCAGCGGATAAGCTGGGTTTTGGAGCAGTTGGTGTTGCTCAGTCACACCACAACAACTGTTACCTGACAAAGTCCAAGTCAGCAGCAGTGTGGGCGACCTTCCAGCTTGAGCCCCTAAAGGCAAGGAGGCACTGGCAATGTAAAGGTGGGATGCTGGCTGAGAGAGAGACAATACCGAGCCTACAGGTCTTGGCTGGTGCGTGGATGTAAGCTCTTGGGAAACCAGGGGAAGCCAAGCCAAGAGTGCACAGCGGATTAACTTCTTGATCTAACTCTAGTAGCCTTCCCGCAGTAAGCCTACCAAAGACTTGCCCATAGGTTAGCTTTGGCAGTGAGAATGTGGGAAGGAGGTGCAGCTTCTGCTGTGGCTTCAATGGAGCCTTTTTGATATGAGCTAGTGCGCCACCAAGGTCTAAACAACTTGCAGCAATGGAGCCACATCCATGATGTCAACTCCGAGGTACCGCTAAACCTCCAGAATCGGGTGGGAATGGATGTTTTTCCTATGACAAAACACTCCTCATCCATCACTTGCACCTGATGCTGGCCACCCAACGGGACCAAGGAGACTGCCCCACACTTTTCTGGGTTAACCACCAAACCATACCTTGCTAGCTACTCAGCATAGGCATCGAGGGTGATCTGCAAGCCCTAACGGGGTTCAGCAAGTAGGATTACATCAAAGCAAAAGTCAATGCTCGCACCACAGGAGCCAGATCAAACCCTACTTCGGCCAGCAGCTCACCCAAGGCCGTGTTCACGACCAGGCATGGTGACAGAGGTTCCCGCTGGTGTACTTAACGACAATATCCCCTGACATATTGCTTTGTGCCTCGAGAATCATCATACCGTCATGGTACAGGCAAGTAACATACTCAATGGAACTAGTAGGTCCCTTGACACCACAAAGACAATCGGTAAGGGCAAAATGGCTTGCAATGTTGAAAGCGTTAGAAACGTTAGAGAGGAAAGATAAAGCTGTCATTTTTTAATACAGGACAGCAAAATGACAGTTTGGAGAACTGTAAGGTTCTTCGCTGCGCCATCTGCTGGCCAAAATGCTCTTTGAACGTCACCAATGACACCAGCTGTTTGGATGCGAGATGCCATAATCTTTTGGAAGTGGTGGAAGACTACAAACGATAGAGATATTGGGCAGTAGCCTCCAGGCCCACTTAACCCTTTTTTTTTTTTGGGATGAAAGTTGTCCAGGCATGGATCAACCCTTTTGGAGGCCTTCCTGATAGAAGCTGCAGGTTGAGGATGAGCAGCTCGAATGTCTTTGGTGCTTCGTTTCATCATCGGGTGGAAACACCATCAGGTTCATAAATACAAAATTCGTATACGCAATACAAAATGGATTTTCATGGATAAAATTTTAGACAAAATTAAAGTTTTTGGAGTCATTGCAATAGCTTAATTTTTTCAGCAAGCCGTTTAAAACTGATGAAATATAAAAACCGTGTCAATCTTCATAATTCCCATAAACGTGAGCGAAATCAAACTACCCATCAAATTGCCTGATGCGAGCATTGGGAAAATTCCGGTAATCAATAATCGTTTACGAACTTGAGCCATGAATGTGAATTGCTTAAACCGTTGATTAGCGCTGAGCTTGAACGCCAGTGAGAACACGACTGCTAGGGCTAAATGACCTTTAAAACGGCAGTCGTTGGCCCGTTAGAAAACTGGTATCAGTTGCGAAACGGAAAACAAAAAAATCGCTCTGTTGGTTTTTGCTGGCTAGAGCCTTTCCAGAGGGCTGTCAAATGAGCGAAAATTATTCGGGCCGCATCCTCCCCGTCACTGCATAATTTCGTAAACCCGTTGATTTGGATTCATTTCGAAACAACGCCTCGCTGTTTTTTTTCCGAGTACGTTCCAATACGAGCTTTCCATGGGAAATTGTTCACTGACCCGTAATCCATCCGGAGTAGCTTTTTATCGGGCGTCTACTCGGACAAGTTGAATAGGGAAAGCTATCGGAAGGGAAATCTGTAGCTCGACACTGATTTTCTGGCCAAGGGAAATTAAAAAAAAAAGTGTTTAACGCTTTTTCTGGTTTATTATCCTCAATAATGAGCCTTTGTTATTGATCTAGAAAAAAATTTTTTGCTTCCTCACTACCGAAAATAGGGAAGCTTTGTGTTCGTAATTAAAGTCGAATAAATTGTCCTCCAAAATCAAAATTTCCACTTGGTTTTTGAGTTTCAGAGTTCACTGATAAATGTTGGTTTCGTTTCTGTCTGCCTGTCTGACGTCTGTCTGTGGTAAATCCTTGTCACGCCCAAAACTGTACCAAGTTTCAGTCCGATTCCGATAAATTTTTCAGGGATTGTGTGGGTTAGCTCCTAGACGGTTCCCTACTTCAATGCTGTTGAATTAACAGTAGCCTTTGCGCATGCGTAATCATGAATTTATCATAACGTCGATTTCTCATCATCTGTCGATTTCGTTCAAACTCGGTTGGTAATTGGGTGTGATATGTTCTAGTGAAATGCCCTATAAATTATTTAGCGATTAGTAGAGAAATAACCATTGCGCATGCGCAAATATTTTTTATTTTAAAATGAATTGTACTTTGTTCTTCAACTAATTATGTACGTCCATGTTAAATTATGTGAGGAAGCTATACTGCCAACCCAAAATGGCAGAGGTTTTTTTTTTCTCAATCCCCAGTCAAAATTTGTTGGTATTCATTTCAAGATGCGTAAAATCGAAAATCGGACTAAAAAAAAAAAAAAAAAAAAAAAAAAGAAAAGCAGTCACCCTTGCAGTGGGGGTTAGGAGAAGAAGGAATAAAGTTGGCTGTTACTTATTTGTGTACCCAGTTGATAATACGAGTATATCAACAGTCCGAGCGAATTCATCTTTAGGCAACATCAGGGATATTGTTATTTGATCGTAATTCTTATATACAATTTTCATAACAGTCGGTTGTACTACCAACTCTATACGTAGGAGTTTCTTTTGAGATAATTCATGTCAATTTATTCAGTTTTTATTTTATGTAATGTACATATTGCTTGAAAGAAGGGATGATTATTGGCAGCAAGGAGAGGGACCTACTCCTACGTTAAGCTGCTAGTATATATGTGATCGCAGTGCAGCCAATCATGATTTAATATAACTAAATTGTAAGAATTACGACGATTATGATAGACATAAGTATTTCCACTTTCTCGATTCTTGGTAGGTAATGCTACTCCTTAGCTTATTCAGGAGATTATTCAATCAAGTAAACTGGGCTTCCAGTTAAATAAATAAAACTAATAAATAAAGACAAATGAGAAACAGCTATCTTCCTCTCTTTGGCTTGTTTCTGTATGAGATTATCTTTTTACGTAGGTCACTAGCCAATAATTACAAAGTCTATGGCACATAAACTAAATATGATTACACAGACATATGCACCTATACCGAAATGGAATTAGTGATATTCTATTAACTTTTCGTCCTTCTTTATGTGGGCCTCTTTCACATAACTCACAAATGATATCAAGAAGATATTAAATATAGAACAATATCATCAGAATCTTCCAAATATTGCAATATTTTTATAGTACACAATGTCAAGTAATCACGAAAGTTGTAAAGTAATGAAAATGGCAACGATGATTTAATAAGATTTTCCTTTTTAAGGAAAAAGTATGTTGGGGAGAATCTCAAGTAATAATATATCACCGGTTTTTATGAGATAAGGTGGCAATCTCTGTGAGTGGTTGGTTCCAATGTGCGATCGTCCCAACTTTATGCCTACGCGACGGAAACATTGACTCGAGTGGATTGGCGGAAAGACCCAGTTATCGCTTCTGTACACACTCAACACTCCTTCCCTCTTTGCAGTTTTACGACCATCAATACCTTAGCGTTCCGTTCGTGGCCTTCTACCTACCACCTTGGGTCATGGAATGAGTGGGACTTGAACTTTCCCGCTTTCCTCTGGTTTCACACAGAAGTTGTTATAATATATAACTGGCTGACCCGGCAAGTGTTATTCTGCCACATAAATGATTTCTAGTAAATATTATTGTTAATAAAAATAAAAATAAATTACGTTTGCGCATGCGCAGAGTGAAGTATTGATTTGGTAACAATGAAAATGATAGGGGACCGTCTACACCTTGCCCGTGCATTCCCTGAAAATTTCATTAAAATCGGATGAAAACTGTGGAAAATAAGCTTGTTACAAGGATTTGCGGACACACAACAGACAGACAGACAGAAAGACAGAAACACACACACACACACACACACACACACACACACACACACACACACACACACACACAGACACACACACACACACACACACACACACACACACACACACACACACCCACACACACTGTACGACCAATCCTTCGCGCTCCACGAGGGATTAAGTATGAATAAAGTTGAATACTGGGCGCTGCCTGTTTATACAAAATAAATAAATAGATAAACATGACTGTGTTGATGGAACTTCAGATAATTGAGCTCAATTCTACGGTGGTAAAATGCCAATTTTTTTCACTCGAAAGGTATGTGGGAAATTTCAAAAAGCCAAACTCAACTATTCGAATGACTGACAACATATGTTGAAAAATATAACTTCAATTTTTATCAGCTGAAGGGAAATAAATAGTTAGACATGTAAACGTATAAAAAGTACCCTTGTAACCTAGTAGATTTCAACTTAAGTTAGTACCGGAATTCGGGATCACCACCACTTCGATTGACTGGTGGCCATATCACTGCCTTTTCATTTTGTATCATCTCTCGAAATTCAATTTTCCTGTTGCTTTTCGTGCGATCATAGTTTTCACCTCACTCGAACTTGACGTTAGGTGGCCATACACGAGCATATAATTTTAACGTATCTACTGATTTTATCTATCAGATATCGTGAACGATATGGAACGACCGATGAGACCTCTCGTACCCGAGATCTGTCACCCGATCTCATCCGCTCGTTTTGGGACCGAATCTAGCATATTTCAGCTGCCACAAATATCTGCTCGTATCGCACATAAATGACTAACGACTGATTCTCAGGTTGTCCCTAACTACTTTTAGAGCCTTCGGATTGCTGTATTGCTTTGGGTCAGCAATTTTTGGCGCATTATATAATACTTTTACAGATTTGTTGGTGCAAGATAAAAACAGTCCGTCATGACTCGATTGAATTTACTTGACTCAATATGTTTTCTTCTTTTACAATCATCTAGATAAAATTGCTTGAAATATTAAAAAGAAAAATGAAGGAATATATTTAAAAAATAATAACTTATCTAAAGGCCGAGTAAGCTTAGTAACCTGCTAAGGGAAGTGACGAAGCGTGGAAGTTGGTATGTGACACGACAGGAGGAAGAATAGCGGTTGGGGGTGAGACGGAAGTGTGTGGGGGACTTGAGAGATTAGCTCTCCGGGTCACGCTGTAGGTAAATGGATCTGACACGTACACGGCTTTTCAGGTGGCTTACAGCCATGAAACGTTCCACCTAGGATTCATTTTTTACAGGGTGCCGCCGTCACGCCTTTCCCAAGCCTCATTTCCCCCTTCTCACGTCCGACCTTCAGTGATTTTTATACTAAATCTGGCATAACCAGGTTAACAATATTCGCGGTGAAATGGTGGAATCCGGGGTGGATTCCATTTTTTTGGGCTTTACATATTCTTGCCGAATGTGGTAACACCATGATCCAACAGAGCATTCCCCTTCCCGGCTAATCAGCAAAACGGTATTCATATGGAGGAGAAGCTCGTAATCCATCAAGAGCATGAGAGGGCTGTTGAAGGAAAAAGTGGGAGTAACGATTCCTGACCCAAAAAAGCTGCCCAGAGAGCTTAGTGAAGCATGATTCATGATACAGAGTGAGTATGAATTCCTAGCGAAACGCTGATGCAGAGTAGACCTGTCACCTCCATTAGAATTTCAAAAAGTCTGTACTTCCAGAAAATGTCTTCAAAATCGAACGAAGACTATAGAAGTAATGCATGATACAAGGATTTCACATTCGCGCATGCACATTATCAAATAGCCATTGACCCAAGTTAAAGTAATTCTGATAGATTCGCCCACTCAGATCCCCAGTTGGTTCAGTGATGACGAAGATACCCCATTTCCCCCCCCCCCCCCTACAACACCCCCTTCTTTGGGTTAGATTTGAAAATTTTCAAGTAGCCTGTGATTTGAGTTAGAATACTCCAAACATATTAGACAACTGAGATCTTTACTTCGTTCAGTGACGTTCGAAACGCTTTAACACCCCCACCCCCTCGATTGTGGGTCAGATTGGAAAAATTCGAAAAAAAAGTAGTCTTTGACTTGAATTGGAGTAATCCAAACATACTCGACAATCAAATCCCCAGTTTGACAAAAATACCCCATTCACCCCTCCTCCCTTAAAACACCCCCTATGGGGCAGATTTGAAATTTTATACCTTTTAAACCTTTTCTGGACTTTCACAAATAATTTAAGACCGAAATTAGCCAAATCGGTCCAGCCGTTCTCGAGTTTTAGCGAGACTAACGAACAGCAATAAATTGATTTTTATATATATAGATAGACGAACTGACTGATTTCAGTACTGTTTCGACGGCCTGATGATGACGTCTTTTTACCGACAGCGCTCTCCCCCGTTATACTCGACTTGCTAATGACGACGGATTCCTCCAAAAGGTACGTAAATGATAATTTTAATATTACTACTAGCGGAACTAATCCTTTGGATTGTTCACAATACCTAGTGTAATACGTAAAACGCGAGTGGACAATTAATTTTGGCGAATTTTAGTTTATTATTGTAAATAATGCAACTTTGTAATCGACCGAGAAAAAAAAAAAAAATAAATAAATAAATAAATAAAAATAAAAACTAACTCTCCTTTGAATTATTTTGGTTTACGTTTCAAGATGTGTAGAATCCATAAACCGAATAAAAAACGCTGCAAATCATTACACAATGGTTTATTATTTCTATGTTAGATAGCCCTCCTACGATGATAATCGGTCTATAAATAATTGTTAAATCCCGAATAAATATGATCAGAACGGTGCATCGTGCCTCCGAAAAGGGTGCACACCCATTTCCAAGACCCCGCAATTTTAAGCTTCACAGTAAAAATGTTTGAAAAAAGGTCGATAGGTAAGGAAAGAATATAGGTTCAGAGGCACCTCAGCTGATCAGTGCGCCTCCGTTTCTTGTAAATGTTTCTGAGGAATCCCAGAGGAGCTCCATAAAAATAACAACTCCGTGATTCGAATAGGAAAGGTAGCTTCGGAGGTTCTGAAGCTGATCTGAGTCACTCATACTTTGTAATTGTATTCCAGATCTCCAAAAAGGAGTGCATTTCAGGTTTCAGCATCATAAGTCAATTAAAAACCAAATGAGTGTCAGAGGCCCCAGCGCTGTTTAGTGTGCACTGATATTGAATTCTTGATATTACAAAGGGGGCCTATTTCAAACTGCAGATCCGAAGGTTGACATCAATATGCCTGCATAGATATAGGCACTTGCAGAGGGAAAATTAATGCAATTAATTAAAACATCTATATTTTCTAGTCTCCCAGATCTCAGTATAACGATAGTTAAGTAAGTAGGTACCTACCAATTGAAAATAACATAAATGTATAGATCATTGAAATGGTTTTAATAATGATTAAAGATTCCATAGCGGAACATAGTCAGTCAAGATTTAGGTAACGTACAACATCAAAATCGGTCATTTAGGAAAAGGGAAAATGATGCTTGAAGTTATTTACATTAGCGCATGCGTAGAATGCAGCAATGATTTGAGAAAAATGAAATTGTAGGAAACAATCAACAGCCTAATCCACAAAGTCCCACAAAATGTAATCAAAATCTGAAGAAAACTAGAAATTAACCTTGTTCCTGGGAGTAGGTACACTTTCGCGCATATGCAAGAGCTAATAATGATGCAATCATGTTGAAATTAACATGGAATAATTAAACCATCGGTCCCTATTGACCGGGATTGGACGACTAGGACGTAGAAAAATGATGCTTGAAGGAAGGCATGCGCAAAATGAAGTTATGATTTTAGTTACGAGTATATTGAATTTATAGCCGACCATTCACAGTCTAATCCGTACAGTCCCTGAAAATGTCATCAAAATCGGACGAAAACTGTTGAAGTTAGGCTTGCTTAAGAATAGACATCTGCGCATGTGTAGTAGCTACTAATGGTGAAATTGTTAGAAAATGCTCAAATTAACCTCTTCCACCTATACTCAAAATTTGAGTGAGGTAGGACGACGGGGGCATGAGAAAATGATGCTTGATGGTATTTACGTTTGCTCATGCGCCGAGTGAGGTATTGATTTGAGAACAAAG
The DNA here is from genome assembly GCA_030762985.1 of Adelphocoris suturalis. Classification (NCBI taxonomy): domain Eukaryota; kingdom Metazoa; phylum Arthropoda; class Insecta; order Hemiptera; family Miridae; genus Adelphocoris; species Adelphocoris suturalis. Next base: position 16,622,317 of record CM061050.1, read on the forward strand.
AAAATCATAGGTGATCACCTTAATCCACACATTCCATGAACATTTCATAAAAACCGGTTAAAAATTGTGACAATTGAACTTGCTGCAATGATTTGCAGACATTGTACACATTTGTGGACACACAGACAAACACAGACACACGTTCACAGAAAATTATGGACCAAAAGTTGTAGCAGCTCATTAATAACTATATATAAATCTGTGAGCTGCGTTTTTACTTTATTATTAGCCCATTTTACTCCAATGAATCGAATGATGAGCCGGTGGGCTCTTTTTAGAGCCTGGTGGGCTATCGTTAGAGCACGTTGCACGTTCAAACAGGAACGAACATAATCGACAAATAGGAATGTATCTCCTCCCCAATAGACCACCTGTATTTGAGTGATATATCTCCAGCAAGTGTTATAGTGTGTAATTGAGTTCCAGAACAATATTGGATTCGAAAAGGGGAGGAAAACAAAGGGAAGCGCGGTTAAGTTCTGTTCAACCTAGGTCGTTCCCTTCCTTGATGTTTGGAGTCTTTCCAAGTTGTTACAACTGTGTTATTTCAGTTCGCGAGAGTTATTTTCATTTATCCTCAGGGAACGGAAAGATTGCGGTGAGATGAAAGGGGAATCGTTCTTCAGGGACTGGAGACAGTCCTCCCATGAGGTGGCAGTGTTCCGATAGATTCGACAACTGTTCAACCCCTCAGTGGCTGGTTTATTATGTCCTACAGTAAAAACATTGCTATCGACCAAACTCGTTTTTGGTTTACTATTATCAATAATGAGCCTCTTTGATCGAATCCAATCAGTACTTTGGTGTTTTATGTATCGCATAGCCCTGCCTTTCGGCTTTCATTAATAATTTACCAAACATTACTAAATGCTTCCTACTTAACGAACACAGAAAGATAGAACTAGGAGAATTTGGAATACCAACAGTGTTATGAACTTCCAAAGACCAAGCGAGGAAAATGTCATAATTAGAAATAAATGAAATAAACAAATACTTATTAAACGAACCATAACTGGATCGTATTTTTCAACAACCGTTCAAGTGCCAAAATGGTGTTTTGAGATTACTTAGAAATAGGTTTTGAACAGACTTCTTCCTCTTCTAATTAAGATATGAGTATGATTTTGGTGTTATTCGACTCTTTTAAAGTTTCACTATGTAAAAGAAGCAACTAGTTTCTGGAAGAATCAAAACGCGTTATTTTCTGAGTTGCATGATACAAAATGTGTAGCATTTCATGGCAGCATTAGATAGATTCATAGTGGCATGGTAGATACGTAGTTATTTACTATTGAAATGGACCCTCTTTGTATTTATATATATGTTTTTACCATTGCTACCTTAATAGGTTCACTTAGTTATAAATTTTACTTTCCTTGCCCTATTTCAAATTTGAACTATAGAAAATAAATTCTCTCAACTGAGATACCTGTACCTCAGCTGAGAGAAATGTTTTTATAGAAAACATTTTAAGTTAAAAGTTTTTGTCATAACATTACTACCTTACAACGTTATTTATAAGTACAATGTACCTATCACATGAAAAAATTCTTTTACTTTTACTCATTTACTGCCACTTAAATAAATATACTTACCTCAACCGAGAGAAATATTTTTATAGAAACCTATTGAAGTTGAAAGTGTTTTCATAACATTACGACCTTATAATGTTATAGGTACATAATGTAGCACATAAAAAGATTCTTGATAATTGTTCTCATTCGCAGTGGCACCTGGGAGAGGAGGCTGGATACCGAGCTGCATAAGCCCCACCACTAGCGCTACCTCTTTAATACATGTGGCCTCACTGATAAAGAGTTTATCTTTGAATGGAGTCAATTATAACATTTTTGTAACATATTGAATGGTAGGAGTTTGGTGGATGTCCTCGATATTAATATTTTCTTTCTTTAACGAACGAGGAGACAATGATGTTGAATGCAAGGACCACCAATCTCAAGTTTACATTCTGGAAGAGAGGATTATCTTGGATGAATCACTTATTGCTACCAAGAAAGCAAGGCAGACGGAATAGCTCCATTTTTTTTAGTGTAGGTATACCTACATTTTATACCGTGTACTATAAAATAACTATCTAATTCCTACTTTGTAAATAGTACTATTCCTCATATACACCGAAACACTCCCAACTTGATGGTGACTTCGTTCTACAAATAGGACGGATATATGCCAATGCCACTAGGGGATTCTTCATAAAACAACTCAATATCGTGTGGTCCCGATCCTCGATGGAAACAACGTGGGATGGATATGATGGTACATGATCCGGGATGTTATAGTACTCGGTACACATCGGGTGGAATCGGCCACTGTCGGCTTGCTCTTCGACTCAGGGGCCTGCCTGCCTCTCCTTCAGCATTTTCCCGTCATTTCTTTAGATTTTTCAATATTTGTATTTAGAATTTTTTCTTCTACTACATATAATTGTTTGTATAATTTTTAATAAGTCTCAGCTTAATTTATACATCTTGTTAACTTTTATTTCTTTGATACTGAAATTCGGCTTCTTCCTGGAAAGTTAACACTAAACAATAAACATGAAAAAGTTACTATCAATATTTTGCCAACAGTCATATTGATTCCAAGTGCTTCAAATGTTAGCGTTCTCAAACCAATACGTGACCCAGTTATAGGTCAATCTCCACAGTAGTTAGTCTCTTCTAGGAGTTGAACCAGGGTCTTGAACGCGGCCCAAAGTTCCCTTTGACCGCTTTAACTAATGATGTGACGAATAGCTTCAACAGCAATTATTGACGAGTGAGTGGATTGAAGACCAAGGGTTTTCCCTCCCATTCACACGAACAAAGCCCATAACATTAAAACGTTTCAGGGGTGAATAAATTTACAGTCGTAGCAACGAACTTACCTATGTACTTGTAAGAGAGGGTTGGAGGAAATATGGTAAAATATTTTTTATATTATATCAGCTGATATTTACAAGGCGATTTCTATATCTTTCGGTCCCACTATATAGCGATCATTGATGGAATTTAGAGATTGATTGGCTAATCAATAGATTCGCTACCAGCGCGTGATTTCTCTATGGCCTCGAGCTTAGAAATTCGAAGTTCCGAAGGAGTATTTTTCCGAAGTTCTAGCCTCTAGAGAAAGCACACCGTTTAACGTACAGCGTTGCGGATAGTTTTCATCGATTGTTTGGGATTATATTTATCATTCACAACCATAAAATCATTACAGTTACCTACCTTGAAAGTTTTCGAGATCTCGATTTTAGAATGTTTAGCCCTTTAATGCTACCCTTCAGGGTTGATAAAGTTGATGGATATTAAATGCATATCAGATTTTAATGATATTTCTTGTGAATGTGCTGGTTAGGCTGTAGATTGCCCCCAACCAATTTCACGTTTCTCAAATCATTATTCCATTTTGCGCATGCGCTAACATAAATTACTTGAAGCCACATTTTTCAGTTTCCTAAATGATCGATTTCGACGTTTCACGTTACCTATATCTTGGTTGACAATATTCCGCTATGGAGTCTTTAATGATTATTAAAACCATTTCAATGATCTATTAATTTATATTATCTTCTGCTGGTAGGTACCTATTGACTTAAATATCGTTATACTGAGATCAGGTGGACTAGTAAAATATAGAAAATGGTCGTATATTATAGACAACGTTGTGTGTACCATAATATGTCTTAAAATTTGAGTAACAATTTGATTCTGCTCCGAGAACCTTTATACCAATCAAATGGTGGATGAGTGGACGGTATATGATAGGTGCAATTCAATTGATTAGTCACTGTATAAATTCGGCATAACTTGGAATTCATTCAGAAGTCCCTCTCCAGCATCGTGAAGAACTTTCTATGCAAATACTTCGAGGGACCCCGAAAGAAACTCAACTGGGTTAGAGATTGAAAAGAAGTCACCCGCTCATAAATTCCCGAACGATTACGCGCCGCCATTTATTATTCCAGGCCCAAGCGTGAACGTCTTGTTCCACACAAAAACGAAACTACGCTGCGGTGCGGAAGCCTGGGTAGAAAAAGCTGGAACGTGCTGAGTCCTTCAAAACAATACAGCGATATAAGAAAGAGTTTCTAAGGATATTACGGCTCTCAGTGAGCAATAAAAGACGAATAAAGTGAACATGTCAGGGAACCTTCTTTCATTCGTAGTAATCTGTAGGTATACGTAAGCAACGTTTTGCTTCCAAGTCTACCTGTGGGAAGCCAATGCATTGCTCTTTCGGAAAATGACGAATTATTCCTTCTCTGAAGTCAAAATTTTCAGTTGCATTTTGAACAAAATTTGGTTTTGTTTCCGTTTGTGTGTCCGCAAATTCATCTTTCGTTACAAGATTAACTCCTACGATTTTAGTCAGGTTTCGATGAAATGTTCGGAGACTCTGGGAGTTACGATGTCGCTTTATCCGCTCAACTGCTCAAATACCAATGTTTCACACTGCGCATGTTCAAATAAAATGCATCACGCTTCATTTTATCTCGACCTAGTTGTACGGTCTCGCCCAAATTCGGAGGGTAGTCGGGAACACACGTTTTTATCAGCCCAAATAAATATCAAATAGATAGTATCAGTAGTAGCTGCGGATGCACGAGCAATCTTTGTAACACTCATTATTTACACAGTTTCCGTTCGATTTTGATAACATTTCGTAGACATGTGTGGATTACACATTCAGTCATTATGCGCGCATTGCGCTCAGTCATAAAATGGACATGAATAGAAAAATTTAGGAATATATGAGAGGAATTGTCGTTATTAACAATAAAACCTCCAATCTTCGAGCTATGAGCGGCGCTAGAGATCCACATTTTTCCTGAATAAGGCTACTTGTAGAAAATCAAACCTACCAATTTGAACACGTGGATTTCCACCGAATCGCAATACTCCACCTGAATTGCATGATTCATTGTTTACCACACCAGTATATCAAAAACGAAGGTTTCACTATAAATTAACAGATCCTTAATCGCAAAAATACAAGACACATTTGCTTTACATTACAAAACAGCCGCATTATCAAGAAAATTACTCAACCTGGAAGATTTTAAAGTTTGAACGCATCAGAGTCCTTGATATTCTCAATATTAAGTATCATCTTACTGAGACGAACAAGAGAGAATTCAGTTCACTCAGCTGACCAGGAAAGGAACCAGAATTTAATTTGTCTCTTGGTGTCCCAGATTTATCTATTTGTCTTGCTGTCAAATTTAATTTTCGTTAAGTTTAGGCAGCCACTGTTTTTTGCTATTTTCGTGACAAATTTTGATCTCGCGAAACGGTCTCCCGACTCGGTCCCACGATTCGGCCTCGCAACGTTTTACCAATAGGTCTCGATAAAATGGGATTCCGCCTTTATACTCTAATCAACAAGTCATCACATTAATCACATTAAGAAATCACAGTAAGAAAGTGGATCATTGCCATAATATTTAAATCAAATTTATCACAGGTTTTGATGTTGGTGACGTAGATGAAAGAAGGTCCAACGTCAGGGAAGGCCATTATACTACTTTGAAGTAAGAGACCAGCCACTTCCCGCATGTTGGATTTCTCTGGAAACTGTTGAAATTATTAAAAAGGACTACACAACTGAGCATGCGCAATACTACTAATGTTGGAATTGTTAGAAAATGCTCAAATTAACCTCTTCCACCTATACTCCAAATTTGAGGTAGGTAGGACGACGGGGGCATGACAAAATGATGCTTGATGGAATTTACATATGCGCATGCGCCTAGTGAAGTATTGATTTGAGAACAACGAAAATCATAGGGGACCATCTTCACCTAACCCACACATTCCATGAGCATTTCATAAAAAACCGGTTAAAAATTGTGACATTTGAGCTTGCTACAATGATTTGCAGACATTGTACACATTTGTTGACACACAGACAAACGCAGACGCACATACACACACACGCACACAGAAAATTATGGACCAAAAGTTGTTCAGAATAGACTAAAACGTAAAATGCGAGTAAAAATTTTACCACTGGAAAAAAACCCTTTGATTTTAGTGGAGACTACAACTTTTCCATCTCTCAGAAGTAAAAACAATGCTTCCGCTACCTCCTATAGGTAGACTTGGGAGCAATTTTGGAGGTAAAATTTAGCATTTAGGTACCATTAGGATTCTTCAATGTATAGTTCATCAAACTTTTGTCACCTACAGATGGACGAGATAAGCGTAGGCAGTTGTTTTTATTTCATTGATTTACTTGTAGGTATATCGGCCTCGCAACGTTTTACCAATAGGTCCCGATAAAATGGGATTCCGCCTTTATACTCTAATCAACAAGTCATCACATTAATCACATTAAGAAATCACAGTAAGAAAGTGGATCATTGCCATAATATTTAAATCAAATTTATCACAGGTTTTGATGTTGGTGACGTAGATGAAAGAAGGTTCAAGTCACGGAAGGCCATTATACTACTTTGAAGTAAGAGACCAGCCACTTCCCGCATGATGGATTTCTCCATTACTAGGGGCCACCGTTCCCTTCGACCTCAGCTCTCCCATCTCGCACCATCAACCTTGGCTTGGGGGGCCCATTCATCACTTAATTACTACCCTTTGCTTGGTGCCACATCACATAACAATGACATTGATGTACATCACAGGATTTTTGCGCTATTAATTTTGAATATCCGCTAAATCAACAGGATAAAAATAGGGAAAGTCGTATGCTGTAATCATTTTGTTATAAATATCTATGATGTAAGTGTGGATGACATTACTACCAATTTAAGTACAATTTCTAATAAAATGAAGTTATTGAAATGGACTCATTTCCTGGAAATCTATTTTTAGACAAAAAAAAAAAATGAGGAGGAATAAGGAGTGGAGGGGGGGGGGGGGGGGGGGTTGGTGGCTGGGTGAGTTGTGGAGTTTTAACAATTTTTACAGGGAGTCTAGCCAAAAAACCATCACGTACAATTAGTAGAATGCCAACGTATCTGCATAAAAATTTCATATTTGGATTATATGATGAACAAATATAAGGTCAGTTACAATGTGAAATTTTATCCCAAACGCTGCAAATTATCACAAAGATTTATTATTTCTGTTTTAGATTGCCCTTCTACGCAGATCATTGGTCTATAATATTATTATTAAGCCCCATATATCTCTAGTAAATGAACAAAACTTGCCGCGTCGTGCTCCCAAAAGCGTCGAAAAATTGTCTAAAAGTGTCAGAACGACAAAGTAAAAATCATTGTAAAACGGCAGGTTGAAAACGAAAGAAATAAGCCTCAGAGTCAGCTGATTACATTTAAAAAAAATCAGTTGATTAAATTTAATCAGCCCCAACAGCATCTTATACCTTATTAAAGCCTAGAAGTGTTAGTTTTGATACTTTCCTCTTGTAAAATACACCCCTCCAGGTAATAACTGCACTGATTACCTATATTAGGTGGTATTGTATAGCTGCTTGCACTGCTGCTAAGAGTACAGCATGAACTTGATATATTTTTATTTTGGCAACACTGATATCCGCTAGTGAAGATCTTTTTTCTTACTAGAACCTACTGATACTTCAGTAATGTATGCCCTGATGGAGTCATTACCAGGAGTTCCGGTCAGTAGGTCTCCTCTATCATCCAAGTTAAAGTGATATTCCAGCATAGTTAGCCATCCTTTCCGTCTCACCAAACCATCTACCAAAACCGCTTCTGGATCGTATTATTGAAGGACAGAGCTGAAGTAACCGTGCTGTAGTCTCTGGTGTAGGGCATCAAATTCGACAAAGGTGGTCAGTTTCAGTGCACCGTTTCCTAGTAGTTGTGCGAATCCCTGTCGGTAGGGATTCAGAGTGGACCTTCACTAGACCTAATGATCTCCATTCATTTTGCATTGTGGATGGATTCCTTAGCCCCTACGCGCTGTTGAATTCCTGGGATCTAATCTGCTCCGCACTATCAACGGTCCTATGAAGATGTTGCGGCCTTCTAATTCGAGGATCAAGCCTTGGTTTACTGAGCAGGTTATCCTGAATATAGTTTTTGGCATGACAATGTATAATACTACAGACAGAGAGACACTGAACCAAAACTCATCAGCAAGCTCTGAAAGGCAAAAAGCAAGTGAAAATTTTGATTTTGGAGTGCAAAATTGTTTTGGCTTCTTGCAGAACACAAAGTTTTCCTCACGAGACCTTCTCGAACGATCAAGTTTGTCCCCCACCCCGGCAACTACTTGGAACCGTTCCCTACAAGAAGAACTGTGAGTTCTTCAATTCCTTTCAACGCGGAGCAGCTCATGAGTCACAAATGAAAAGTCACATTTACGTTTCTAAACTGTTATGTGATCGTGTTATGAGATACGAGCTTGCGAGCATCCAGACCACCAAACTATACACTTCTTCTGATCTACATATCCAACTAATCTGCAATTTTACTAAGGGATTGACTACTTGATGTTATGTATTTTTGAGATGCGAGCTTGCGAGCATCCAGACCACCAAACTATACACTTCATTCTGACCTACATGTCCACTAATCTGCATTTTTACTAAGGGATTGACTACTGCTCTCAACGAAACAGGTTGAACGGAATTGAAGAACTCACAGTTCTTCTTGTAGGGAACGGTTCCAAGTAGTTGCCGGGGTGGGGGACAAACTTGATCGTTCGAGAAGGTCTCGTAGTTTCCCTCTCATCGATAGTTTACTAGGTTACTAGCTTGCTAGGTTTCTTCTTCATTAGATCAATATCAGTATTATGTAGTAAATTTTTTTTAAACAGTAGCTGTTGGGATAGATGCATTAAATCAGTAGCTGGTAGTATTAATCAGTTAGTATCAGTAGGTAGTTTCAAATCAGTATAAGCTTAAAGCAACATACGAAGGAGCTTCAAGTGATGGATGCACTGATTGTGCGGTATTGCTCTCAACACCGCCTTCTCAACCACCGCCAGGAGTCATCAGGCAAACAGAGGAGAAAACGGACGATAGAGCGCAGGAAGGGGTGGAGGGGAGTGGAATCTCGTCAGCTATCGTCGCTTCCCTTCACTTTTCCCTTACGACGGCGATTAGGTTATCTTCTGGGCTCGTTATCCTTTTAACTGCTCTCTATGCGGCCGTAAGATGCCAGGCCATAAGCGCCTCCCTCGATCTCTTCCCTCCAGCGCATGGCGCCCCCCAGTTCTCCCGTCTTTCGCGGTGTCACCCCCATCACTCGCAGACCTCTTCTCTGCTATAGCCTCATGTCGCCTTTTATCTTTGGGCCCCCTGTTTTGTACATAACCGTTTTTGAGCTCGCCCCGTCCTATCGAGCTCGTTCGACCGCGCGTCCCCGTTTCTAGCGAGCTCCCCGGTGGGTGGCTCAGTTATCTTTAAGGTTTAAGTGATAGCGGAATTTCAGCAATACTACAGCATGACCATATCATCGAATTTTTTATTTTGACCCCCTTTATAATTAAATTGAACAGACAGGTACACACCCAGACAATTGCAGCCTGAGACAAGCTGAGGGACTTCTGAGGCTGATTCATTTCCGAAAAGACATACAGTGATGAAATATTAAATACAGCACCTTTGATAGAGCTTGAGTACAATAACGATGTATAGAGAACCATTGATCAACTGCTGAGAAGATATATACCCGAATGCAATTCCTGAAATTCCGCATTTTTCATTTCATTGTCTGATAGAAAATGAACACTTTCTTCGAAAAAATCCTAAACCGAAGCTTAAAGCCTGCCCGTACGAGAAAACGGGTTAAGAATGGAATCAGCTCTTTAGGGGTTGTTCTGAAAAAGGAGGGGAAAAGGCAGACGAGCTGGAGGTCAGCAACGCCCTCACCCTTCCCTCAAGGGATGAAAAGATGAAGGGCTGAAAAAAAAAGGCGGTCGGCAAAAACCTTTTTTATTGCTGAACGGGCGATCCAATAAGTATCATTGTTAACACGGTGGTGGGAGGAAGAGACACTTGAGCATTCAACATCGACTCAGTGGACCGTGAAGCATATTTAGAAATTGAAAACGAATACGCGTAGTTTGTCTTTTCGCAAGATTTTCCTACAATGTGGGTTTTTGGGGACTTCCAAAGTTTGGAGAACCTTAATTTATGGTAATATCTTCGGAATCAAGGCTTGCTGTTACGATGCCTCCCTAATCTGTAAACTGAGCCTGGTATCCACAAATACTTTGCACCTTCAGGTTTTGAGCACGAGTAAAAAGCACGCGAGGCGAAAATGAGGAAATTTTATTTTGGTTTATTATGTTCAATGATGATATAATATATGATTATATCTGTATTAGATAGGCTCTATACACAGATCATTAGTCTATAATTATTATTAAACCCCGTGTATAGTAAATTATCAGAATTTTTCTCATCGCAACTTCCAAAAGGGTTCACAGGATTCCACAATTTTACGCTTTACAGTAAATGTCAAAAAAATTGTAAAAAATTAAAAAAAAAAAAAAAAAAAAACACTGGCCGAAAAGGGGAGAAATTAGCCTCGGAGGGCCTCGGCTGATCAGTGCGCCACCGTACCTCGCAATTGTTTTTGAGGTGTCTCAATGGAGCTCCATGTGAATTTCAGCACTGTGAGTTGATTAACGAATTAATTAGTCTCAGAGGTTCCGTAGCTGATCAGAGTCCCTCCATACTCTGTAATATGCAACACCTTTGGGTGTTAAAATGTACCCTAACTATTTTTGAATTGAAGAAGATTCCATCCTAAGAATTTTGGTACCAACTAAACTATCATTGCACTACTGACGTAACACTGGGCAGTGGGGTTCCACCTGTGCAGGAGGGGTGGTTTGATGTAACCAGTGTGCGATACGTTGAAAAATCATGGAAGTAAAACTACTCATAGTAAGAGAATGAGGATGGTGTTTTGTTTCTTTGACCTGAATCTATTTTCATTAAACATTTTAAATTAATACGCTTTATTGAATGTGTTTCATTGTGTGACAGTTGGCTTTATTCGATACTCTGGGATAATGTTTAACGATGACAACCAAAAAAGGATTACTGTTACCTTGAGATTTCGAGATTTCGATTTTTACACCAGGAACATTGCACATTACGTTAGGGGAATGTACCTCTCTGATGGGATACTGTCAACCTCCTCTACCTTTTCATCGAAGATTTAGGCCCCCATTGCACCTCTGGGGGGGGGGGGGGGTACCTAGATCCCTGATATGGTAGCAGAGCATGGTTAGGATTATGGACGGCTAACGCCTAGTAATCCAATCCACTATTTTTGGGGCATTAATGTTTCAGAAAAAACATGGCCCGGGGTTCTAGAAGGAATTCCCATTATCACCCTTTGGTATATAAATAATATCATTGGTCTTTGGCTTATAATTTCTCTTTTATTCCACTTTTTAAATTTTCAATTTCATACCTATGGTATACCTGGCCTTTGCCATTTTTATTATTATTCTTTATACCCGGGCATGGTTCCCAATTATTCAAGGGTATTGTTCCCAATTATTCAAGGGCATTGTTCCCAATTATTCAAGGGCATTGTTCCCAATTATTCAAGGGCTTTGTTCTCAATTATTCAATTTCCAGGGCTAATACCCAATTTAAGTCCCCAATGTTGGGCATATTAATTTATATCTCTTTTATTTTCCTTAAGGTATAAGTCTCCATAGTTGAGCCACCGTTTATTCCCGATTGTTCCAATCTTTGATTGGGGGTTCCTAATGAATACTTCATATGAAGATTCATTAACCATTCATCCTGTTTTAATTTCTCTTTTCCCATCCTCAATCGCCATTGCATCAGTTCTCAGCCAGTAAACTATTCCACCTGGTTAACATACTCGCTCTTCAATCAAGTATGTCTTTAAGTGGGGGAGTGTGGGAGTCAGAGAATGCGCTGCCGTCGCTCCGTTGGAAAACAACGGGCGTCGCACGCATTTCCTCGTGTTCTTGAGAAGCTGAGTTTGGCGTTGGATGGGTGATCCAGGTCCCTGGAAATCCAATCTATTCCGAAAATAGCTCATTAAATGCTATTAGTAGGAGTGGTATCTCTCTGATGGGATACTGTCACTCTCTTTTACCTCTTTGTTGAAGATTTAGGGCCCCATTGCACCTCTGGGGGGCGACCTAAATCCTTGATAAAATATTTTGGCACGTTAATGCAACACTTTAGGGTTGATGAAAATTCATACTGAGGTTCTAGGATCAACTAGACCCCATGTGTGGTTTTTAACCCAAGTTTAATCAACTTTCGTCGAGTAGTTGAGGGATAAAATCTGGACGGCGGACGGACGATTCGAGCTCTCGGCCAAAAAACACGTTCTCCAACCCATGGTTCGGGTGGGAGTAAAAAACTTTAAATTGCTTATGCACCCTATCCAAGAAATTAAAGAAGAAAATTACAAATATGGTGATCTTGACTCTCCGGGCCAAAAGTTTGAAAAACTTCAAAAAATCAATTATTGCACCACTAGAGCTGCTGCTAGTCTCATTCGACGCAGCAAAATTTTAATCAGGTCGCCAAGTGGTGTAATATTTACGCAAATTTTCAAAAAACTTTAGAAAAATCGTCAAAAATTGGCGAAGGATTTTTTTTTCCGTTTCAAGGCAAAAGGCAAGTTAGGGGGGGCTTTTCAGACCCATCATGTGTGGTATAGGCGTGTTCAGCGTTGAATTTTCAACAAGAATAGCAACTTTTAATTGAACATAATTATCGTGGAATTTTAGTGATTTTTATCAAACATGAAGACGAGACGGTGCCGTAACTCTAACATTAGGCGTAAAAATTAGACGTCTACATGAAAAACGGGCTTCGGTTCCGGATTCAGCACCCTCAAAAAAGCCCAGGACCAGTATCAGATTCGAAAGAGCACGACTTGAGTTTTTTTTAGGAGGCATTTTGTCTTTGACAAGCAACTAAGATATGTTTTTTCGTTTGTTCAAACTTGAATCTTACATCTATTGCTGCAACAGGATGTCCTCAAACTGCTCTGTATTGAATAAATCACTAATTCAAGCCACCAAACATCGTAAATTCGTTTTTTCGAAATAGATTTTTTGACCCAGTATTTGATAGCCAAAGTTTTGGTTGTACCTGTGATTGACACCCTATGATTGACACAGCAGTTCTTCTGCATTAAATGATTCCGTGTATCAACAAAACTTTTATTTCAACATTTTACAAATAAATTGAGCATTTGAACTTAGTTTTATTAATCTAAATATAAAATTAATATGAGTTTTCATGAAGACAAAGTTGATAATATCACCGGATGTTTCATCACAAAATAGATACAATGTTTTCTCGATACCATAGGCACAATACGTTTCTAATGGTAAACTAGCAGCTTGTGAGTTGCTATGTATTTATATAAATACTAGAGGCCTGTTAGGGCTTGGAAAGCCCTAATCTAGAGAGTCTACTTATCAAATTTCAACTTCCTACAATGAACAGGAAAGGAAGAATTTAGCTCACTCAGCTGATCAGAAAATACCCCATCACTTCACTCGTCTCTTAAAGTCCCAGAGAGTCTACCTACCAAATTTCAACTTCCTACAGTGAACAGGAAAGAATTTAGCTCACTCAGCTGATCAGAAAATACCCCATCACTACGTTTCTTACTTACCGACACTTTTGCAACAAACTTGGGGCCGTTCTGATTCGGAATTATATGTAAAGACCGTTCGGTATTATATATGAAGTCCGCTAAGTTCTTCGTTTCAATTTCTTCGTTCAGAAATAAATCTCCTAGATGTTAGTAACTACACTACGTTTCTTACTTACCGTGAATTGATGGCAACTGTTGTTACCACCACAGCCTAATAAACAACTCTCGTTGATAAGGACCGCCTAGAACACGATCAAGGCGGGTATAGAAACGAACGGCGACACTTTTGCAACAAACTTGGGGCCGTGCTGATTCGAATGAGCAGTCTAACACTAAAATCGGACCGCAAAGTTCTTCACAATTTCAAAGACCGTTCGGAATTATATATAAAGAAGATAAAAAATAAATAACGAAAGACAAGACCGAATAGAGATCAATATCGTCAGCACTGTCAATCACTGAGGGGAGCATCAGTTTGGGAACTAGTAATTGACATTTGCATTTTCACATGACATCTTTGGTTATTTCCAAACAATGATAGCATAAATGCAATCTACACAAAAAACTGATATAGAAAAACCATGGAAACAATCGAATTTGAAAATGTGGAGGGCATGGTGAAGCAAAATAAAACGCTTACCTCCTTAGCAAAATCACAAAAAACAGCGCCAAAGAAATTACAACACAAGGTTCTGTTGGGTAACCTTCTCCAGATTTCACAAAAACCCACCTGAAACCTTTTCCCGCCTTTATACTTTACTGAGAAGGTATTTTGCCTCAAAATTCAAATGGATCAAGCCCGTAAAACATATTTAAATGCCTTATTATTAAAACTTCTTGGTGAGATGTCAATTACTGGGTCCCTGTCAATCACTGGTCCCTCCACCCTAAGTATTATAAACCCAAGCGTAATAATTTGCAGCGGTTTAGTCTTCGGCTCACAGACTATTAATTAATAATGCTTATTTTGAACGCAGAATCAGTCGGAGAACATCAAGCGGAACAAATCGCACCTCCATTCCGTTTGAAATACTCGGTGAAAACGGTTGTTTGAATTGCGAAGAGACGTAAACAAAAGTTACGGAGCTTTTCCGTGCTCATGGCGCGTGAGGAAAACCTTCCCTGTCTACCCAAGAGTGTGAATTTGCGAAAACGACTCCATTACTTCTTCTCGGCCGCGTCCAACTCCAAATGAGTACTTTCACCGTGCCAGATAAAAACGCGGAATTTTTTTCGGAATAAACTCGAGTTTTTCGTTGAATAGAAAAGAGGGATAGAGGGGGGAGGGACTAATTCCATTAAGTTAACGCCGTTGAGCGCTGAAATTGGGAAATCGGTTGTAATTTGGGACGTGGCGATCTCATTTAGTGGAAATGCCGGATGAACATGGAGGGGGGTGGGCGCCGTTTTTTATCGTTGACGAGGCTGCTAATTTGTTCAAACAATAAAAATTGAAACTCATTGAAAAAATCGCTTAGAAAAATGTAAAGGGCCAAAATTCATAGCAGTAAGTATAGAGGAAAAAGCGCTGCAAATTATCACTCAATGGTTTGTTATTTCTGCGCTCAATAGCCCCTCTAAGTAGATTCATAAATAATGATTGTGGAGTTCAGCCGTGACCACCGTGGCGTCCGGCCGTGTTTTTCAGCCACTCCGTAACTATATGAATGAATAGCATTAATTGTACGACTCAGATTCATTTCAATAGTTCTCCGTGAGAAAACGTGATAAAATTCTTATTGGTGAAAAAAATTTCTCCGAAATTTCATTTCCTAAGAGATTTTTAGTGGTATTATTTCTGTTTTTCCGCGAGCTTAGGGCACGCAATTCTCAAACATCGTCCACTGCTGCGGTACCTAACCTCGAAATCCAGCGTAGATGAGCAAATGTTTTCGCCAGTCTGCAATCGCGGGATGGAGAGAAAAATTATTGAAGCTTCGACCAGCTGGACTGCAGAGTTGACCACCTTGGAAAATCCACCACCCTTCCACCCATCACCACCATCACCTTGGAAATCATTCGAACTAAGATTATGAGTTTTGAAGATAAGATCAGTCGTTTGAAATCGGAGTGTATCTGTAGGACCAAAATATAGAACTGCTTAAAACGAGATGTAAACTAAACAATATCACACGGGAAATAACCATGCCACACGGATCACTCGCTCAATCAACTTCAGATTCGTAAAAGATATTTGAAGATCCAGCGGTGATGGTTGCAAGCCGACTAATCAAAGTATCTGATATGCGCAAATGGTAGATTTCTAAAGCGGAAATACTAAGCCTTGTCATACCACTAATCACGACCCTCTTCTGGATGAGGTACAGCTTAAACCATTAAAGTAAACCTTAAACCTTTGTGTCATAATTGCAGCCCCCCCCCCCACCCTATCACGACCCGGATTTTCACTACCAGCTGCTTGTATCAAACTACACTAAAAATAATATTTATTTTTCGTCTCAGCAGAGAGAATAAAGAGGGCTTTATTAAACCCTTCACGCTTTTTGAGGAAATGACTGGGAAATTGTCGGAACCTGCGGAGACAGATTGGACTGGGGTGGAAGGAACTCCCTTAAAGGAAATGAACCGATTTTAAGATTGGTTCTAAGTCTCCATTCCTCTTACTCCCTTCTGAGTTTTTTCTTTCTCGCTTAGCCGATCAAAATGGTTGACAAATCCATTGCCAGCCAAAGAGAGAGGGAGGGAAAGTAGAGAGAGATAAAGAGAGAGCGAGAGAGGGAGAGAGAGAGAGAGAGAGAGAGAGAGAGAGAGAGAGAGAGAGAAACTAAGTCCGGCAAACCGTAGAAAAAAAATCTTCATCCAATGACGACAAGAGAAAATCTAAGATTAAAGTGAGAATCAAATTGGTTATCACTTTTTTTTTTATAAATCTGGCAAATTTAACAGTTTGACCGTTTGTAAAAATAATCACACCATGTTATTGCATTAATAAACATGGTTATTAATGTTTTTATTGAAATTAAATTAATTAAATTACTTTGATTCGTCACATTGCATAGTTGCATAATTAAGTACATGGACATACG
Organism: Adelphocoris suturalis; assembly: GCA_030762985.1. Lineage (NCBI taxonomy): Eukaryota > Metazoa > Arthropoda > Insecta > Hemiptera > Miridae > Adelphocoris > Adelphocoris suturalis. The sequence goes on from CM061050.1 coordinate 16,638,934, forward strand.
TCGTAACTAGCCTTACTAAGAGCATACTGAATGGACCCAAAAATGGCCGATCATTTCCGAGTCTAAAGATTTCTGAAATAGTTTAAACGTTCATCGCCCCCGAACCTACTGGCCTTACCTACCCCAGTACAGGGTGAAAATTCGCATTAAACTCTGCAAAATACATTAGGTTTCTACGGGATGCGAACCTAAGAGAGTTAAATCATGAGACGAACGCACGAATCAATATGCCACAGAGCATAGCCTAGTCGTTTCCAAGCCAAAGATCGTTCCTGAGCCTGATGTGTGAATTGGGCCTTGTCATTGGAGAAACCCGTACTTCGATCAGTCCCTCAAGGGAGCGTGTGGGGTACCTTATTGTACATCTTCTAAGTGCCTTCTTCTAAGTTCTTCCAGGTGCGCCTTAAATAATTCACACGTAATTCATTCGTAATCAGGCACACTTTGCTGACGGCACGGCATTTTTCGTCCGTCGCAGAGTTGGTGACCAAGCAGCTTTAAAGCTTCAAAACCTAGCCGATGAAGTTTCTGTCTGGTCTGGTAAATGGCGAATTGAAATAAACGCAACTAAATCCAAATTTATCACCTTCACGAACGTCAGGAACAGTAGGTAACATACCTTGGCCTAACATTGGATAGTAAGCTCATCTGGAAAGATCATATCAGCAACCTATAGTTAGTAGCATAAGGTTTCGCTTGCACGAACTCAAACCCATGCTCACTCACCCCAAAATCCCTCATTACTTGGAAATTCTGGTGTACAACATGTTGATTCGACCGATTCGGTTCCATAGTGGAGGTCATCGTCCAAAACTCAAATAAAACGAATTCAAGATCTTCAAAACTGAATTTCTCGGTTAATAACTAATTTTCCATGGTATATAAGAAACGAAGAACTAAATAAAGAGCAAGTCCCCTGGACCCCCGGTTACCTCTATTTACATATTTCGAATAAAATTATCTTCGCTCACGCATTTCACATAAACCCATGAATATCGCATATAAGCTTGACTCAGATTTAGCGGTGTATCATGTCACTGATAAGTCAAGTTGTTTCTATTTATTTACCACCAGCGCAACGACTCACCACCAGCTCAATGGAATCAGCAGAAATTAACAAGTGGTTGCAATCATGTTCGCAATATAAATGATTGAGAATGATCACCTGTGTGTAAACAATTATTCAAATAACCATGCTCATAACTCAGCTTGTTGGCCACGCACTCTGCAGTAGTTAACATATAATATGGTTGGTTAAATCGAGAGCTTTCGAAGGAATGGTCAACGAATTTTGTGAGATGAAAAATGACGTAGTACCATTTCCCTAGCAACGACTAGGTTGTAAGCGGCAATCATCAGAAATTGTTGCAACACATAAACGTTTCGTTTTCGGTTGGAGATGCCAAGGCTAAAACACATTCTGTGTAAAAAAATAACTAAATAAAAAAATAAAAAGTCACACATTCATAGTTCCAGTCATGCAACACGACCATATGACCGAATTTGTTAGTGCTACATTGTAGACGAATTTCTGATTTTTCTTATTCACACAGAGCCACAATTTTTAAGTAATATTCTGTTATTAATTTTATACATAACAGGCTCAAGAATTTTTTTCAATCCTTGATGACCGAGCACATTTTTAAAATTTATTCAAGATCTTTACGGTGAATGAAATCCAACAAACCTCCTTTTTTCTTTTGAAGTGCTCGAATTTCGAGGAAAAAAAAAACGGAATTGTTTAAAATCTCATTTTTAAAGAGCGCTATTGTCTGGAATGGCGTGTATTTGAGCGATATATTTATATAAACATGTATATAAGGATATAAGACAAAGCGCCAAAACGGATTCCCTTGAAGACAATTTTGGAACATTCTGATTTTAAATTATTTGAGTCATTGCAATAGCTTCTTTTTTTTCAAGTTCGCTAAAATATACTATTGGAAAAATCACCAAATAAAACATAAGGAACACAATAAACAGCGCGGAAATAGGTTATTAACGCCGATTTTTCTCTAAAAAAAATTTTGTTAGTCCTTAATTTAATTTTTTTCGTAATCACAGGTACTAAGTATTTATCAACTTTTTATGGAAATTATTTTTATATCAAGTATAAAATACTTGATATTTTATATTTATCAAGCAATTTTCAATTTCACCGTTTTTTATTCAATCTTGGTGTTTGTTGATGATTTAAAGTAAATTTTCTGCATATTTTCAAACCCGTTTTGTAGGTATATAACTGAGTGAGTGTTAGCCTCGTACCTATTCATTTTATATTTTTAAATGAAAATAGATCCCATTCTAGGAAATTTGATATCATCCGCACTCTCCTACGTCGAGTAGTTTTCTTTCCATGATTTTTCAAAGTTTGTACAGGTGACGTCATATTGGGTGGCAGGGGGGTGGGAGGGGTGCTTATCGTTATCGGAAATATTTCATGTATGTAATAGTAATTCACACGTTATCCTATTAATATATAAAATCCAAAGTCTGTTTGTTTGTTATACGAGAATTAGGGTAGGACGACTGCATCGATTTTCATGGGGGTGGGGAGGGGGGATAAATTGAAATTTTTGTGATAGTATGAAACTCCACCAACCAACTGTCGCTAGGCAACGGAACAAAATGCAGGTAGGCAGCTATACAATAAAGAATCACTCAATTTATATGCTAATTAAATCATATTTTGTTTTCCCCCCAGTTTATTACCCAGAAATTCTGAGACCGTGGAATTAATTACCTGGAGGCGTTTTCGATTAATCACAAACTAATCTGAAACGCTTCAGTACTCCAGTTAATATGAGGTCTCCTGGGTTTTGCTGCCTTACCTCCGTGCTGAATTTCCACATTCTTTTCCGAGATTTAACGGATCATTTACCTCGATACTTTAAGAATATTGCCCCTTCAGTCACCATCATCGGTCTTATGTAACGTTTTTATATATCCAGGGTCGCCCAGGGTATTCATACTTGTTTACTTTTCATGAAAACTCTAAATTATAGCATTTATTGTTAGGATCCTTATCCCGCCATAAACATGTAGCGGGTCTATGGATATTTTAGTTTATTATTTTGAATGATGAACCTTTGCAATCGACCAAGAAAAAAAATTAAGCCCCTCAAAATTTGTTAGTTTACGTTTCTATATGCGCAGAATTCCAAAATTAAACTAAAAAAAAAGATTAAAAAAAAATAAAAAAATAAAAAAATAAAAAAAACCGCCCGTCCGCCGTACGACGCGGTACGTCGCCGACGTCCGAGGCTTTTCTCAAAAAGTATTGGACCAAACTTTAAGAAATTTGGCTAAAAAATCATTTATCGGCCGGAGATGCGACAGTGACATTGGCATCGCGTTTGATCGACACTAAAGGGTAGAACCTAAGGGCTGATATATTCAAAAATCGAGATCTTGAAATCTTTCTAAATAACAGCAATGATTTTTTGAGTTTTATTTATAGGTATCCCCCCAAAGAATAGAACGAAACCACCCCGGTCGCGATGCATTTATTCTTTTGCATTCCCTAAGGGCAAAAGCATCGACAAGAAAACAAGACATCAACAGTATCAACACAGGAGTGAATCGTAACCAGTAAAACATACAAAAATACCAAAAATCGTCTAGAAAACTATGACAATTGTATCAGCTGAAATATAATTCTGATGGAATTCTGACGTCCTGAAATCGAGTTTATCATAACTTCTGTATCCTATTGGGCTAGTGAAGCGTAGATAGGTAATCACCGCATTGATTTTCAGTTGTTAGGGCAAGGATGATGCTAACATCCTAGAAATAATATTTATATTATGACAGAGCGTTGGTTTTACCATGACGATAGAGTGACAATGACAAGTGAATAAATGGAATAAAGTGAAGCAAATCAACGTAGATAGGTATAATACAAAGCTGCATTCAATCGGATTACCTACTTAGATTATATTACTTTATTAAATTATTGATTAATAAATACTTAGGAATTACGTTTAATTAAATTATTATTTATATTTGAATTATTATTTATAATTACTTCCGAGTCCACCAAGATTGGAACGTTTTAGACAACTTTCTAAGAAAATTAAGCTATTGCAATGAATCCAAAATTTCCTTCGTGGAAATTCGTTTGTTGGTTCCTTGAGTTTAACGCTTTTTGATATGTGTGTGTAGAGTTTGATCAAACAGTTCTGGTGCTTTTCAATTTGCGCGCAAACAGAGGGTCATTGAAACTTTTCGGTTGTCTCAGCGTTATTACTTGTAGTGGATTTAAATATGTTTTACTTGGTGTAGGTAGACCAAGTGGGACATTTATATTGTGATTATGCGGGTTAGTCCCTGTGTTATTCCTGTAAGGAATGTGGGCGGATCCGTCAAGGTCAGCTTGCTCGGCGGGATGAACTGAGAGATAGTTCGTGTCGCAGCCGCGTGGAGCACTGGGCTCGCATAGTGGGTGCTGGGTTCGATCAGTTTGGTACTGAGCCGTTTTGTAATATTCCGGCCTAAGATTTATATCTGTAGGAGGAATATGTTGAGCTTGGTTGAGGTACTGAAAAGTATCCTTCGCTTTTTGCACATTTGGAGTGTATTTGACACTCGGATCGGCCGGGTAGGCTTGCATCGAATATCGTGGGTACTCGGACAGCTTGGTCGAATCGTAATGATTGACTTCAGAGCGAGTCTGAAAGGTATCCTCGATCTTTTGTATAGGCGAGGCTTGATCGAACGTTTCTTTAACGAATACGTTAGGTGAGAAGGCGATCTCGTCGTGAGGATCGAGCCTTTCGCCGTCGCTGGGACCGGCGGATTGACCGGGTAGCCTGTAGGGAGCGCTACGGGGGCTAAGAGGCCCGGCTTCGCCGTCGTCTGTCTCCCCTTGCATGAGGAAATAAGACGGCCGACGTTCCATCGAAATAGTCGAGTTATTAGCTCGTTTCGATGCCTCTATGTACAGAAATAGAGGGTTTAGGAAGGTGGACTCGCTTGACAGAGCGTCTTTCCTTTGCTCGTATGTCAGGGTCCTACCTTGTAGTCTTGAAAAAGACTTCCTTGGACGGTAAATTAGAGCGGATGAGCAGAGTAATTTACCGGCGTATCCCGGCGGTCGGTGACGAGCCTAATGCTACGAAACCCGGGTGATACGGCTCGGAACGTCCCTCGGGCGTACGATCTAAAGAGAATATCGATAGATGTACCGGGTGGCGTCCTGACAGATGAACTACGTTGGGCAATGAGCAGGACGAATAATCACTGGACTCGTAGATGCCAATGCGAGATCTGTGTGGAGAGAAGGTAGGCCTTGTAGAAAGCAGTAGGAAGCCGTTCTTGAGATGAACTCGGAATGCAGAAGGTTCGTCAGCGTAGAGCGTGTAGAAATCTTCGTACTTCGAGGTGTCGTCGTCGAGAGCGGAGAGTAGAATGAATTTCGGAGGCTCCGAGCGGGGTATTTATAGGGAGGTGGCCGCCCCCTGCCGCCTCCTGATTGGTCCGCTTAATTTCATTAATTCGACTGTGTAATCTCATTGGCTCGCACATTGTTTTCTCAGTATCTGCGAGTATGATAGCTGAGCTGGTCCTCCGGGGTGCTTACGAGCGTCCGTCGCGGAGCCGACGACCTTGAGTTTAGCCGGGGACCTCGGGTGCTTTCTCTGCGTCAGTTGTTCAGACGGGGTCCCCGGGGTGGCTGCTGGACCAGAGGTGGTTGCTTGCCGCCTCTTGGTTGGTTCGCCTATTGTCTCTCGTGTAATCAGTGTTTCTGATTGGCGAGTAGGCTTGTTTGAACTGTCCTTGCTAGCTTTAGAGGACGTTTGATTCTCTGTTTGAGTTTTCTCATTCAAGGCGACTTGGTTCGAGATACTTGTCGCGTCTCTCTCGCCCAGTAAGTGTCTAGGGAGGTCGCCTTGTATGTTATTAGTTAATATTTCACTTTTGAGAGAGAATTTCGTATTTTCTCTCTGGTGAAATATTTTGTTTGACGGAGTTATAACTCGACGTCTTGTAAATATTTTTGTGTTGTGTCTACCTCTTTTTGGTAGCCCTGAAAAGGGCTGTTGACAAGAGGGGGTGGTTTTCACCACAGGGGCCCCCCCAAGACGTCGTGTTATTAACGACGACGCCGGCTGGGGTGTTTCGAGCGCCGTCACCCACCTCTCGTCGAATTTGGTAGAGGGGACGTGCCTTCTGGCAGATTTTCGGGGAGTCTCCTCCTTATTTTCTGCCTGATTTTTGTTTAGTGACACAGCTTCGTCTGTTTTTAGAGTGTAAGCTGGTTTTATTTGCTGTTTGGGAACTTTTTTTGTATGTTCGCCAATTTGCACTGTAACCGAAAACTTATCTCTTTTAACCACTTTGAATGGTCCCGTGTAAGGACATTGCAGAGAGGTGAGCTGTGTGGGCACTCTGATATAGACATGTGTACATGTATCCAAATTTTTGGGCATGTTTACGGCATATTTCGTATTATTATGTTTAATATGCGTAGGCCGGAAGAAGAGAGGCTCCGAAAGGTTTGTAGAAGTTACGAAAATGTCTCCTGGGAGTGGTACGTCAATTCCGTAAACTTTTTGGAACGGTGTAGTTTCCGTTGCTGGGTCTACTGCCGTACGCATGGCGAGTAGTACTTTTGGTAGGGCGTCGAGCCAATTTTCGTTTTGTGCTTTGAGAGCCTCTTTCAGAGATCTATTTCTGCGTTCTACCATTCCGTTTGTTGACGGTTTGTATGGTAACGTGTGGGTATGTTTTACTCCGAGACGTTCCAGAATGGAATTAAATAGATCTGATTCGAATTGTGTGCCTTGATCACTTGTGATGTATTTAGGTACGCCTTTTGAAGCTACCCAAATATTGATAAAGGCGTTTGTGATCGTGGCTGTTTCGATGTTGTTAAGAGGGACTGCCTCTAGCCAACCCGTTGCTCTATCGACCATCATTAGAATGTAACGTTTCCCTCCTTTAGCTAAAGGTAAAGGTCCGGTAATGTCAACGTGTACATGTGAGAATTTGTTAGCCGTTTCAAATTCGGAGTAAGGGAGCTTCACGGAGCGAGTGATTTTTGCTCGTTGGCAAGTCTCGCACGCTCGGACCCAGTTGGAGACATCTGCACGGAGTCCGTGCCAAAAATATCTTTGTTTAACTTTATACACTGTAGAGTGTATACCTGGGTGTCCCAAATTGTGAATTTGGCTGATTATTTCTTGCCTTATTTCGTTTGGAATATAAGGTCTTGGGTGTCCTAGGTCTAGGTTACACCAAATTTCTCCTTGAGGAAATTCGACTCGTGTGAGTTTCAATTTGTCCTCTGCGTTAGGAGGAGAACGAATTTGTGCATTTGAAATGTGCAGTAGAAGATTGCACTCTATTGCAGCCGTAATTTGCGAAATTTCGGCTATGGGTGGACCCTCGTCAGTTTGGGTTGAAATCGATTTTGTTTGAATTTCAACTGGATCGAAGGGTCTGGAGAGTGCGTCGGCGACGACGTTGTTCTCTCCGGGTATATGGCGAATGTCACTCGTCATTTGAGAGATGTATGTTAGCCATCTTAATCTCATTTTAGAAAAATGTGCATTTTTCTTAAGCATCGTGCCTAGCAGAGGCTTGTGATCTGAACAAATATGAAAAGATCGGCCGTCCAAGTCATTGTGCCAATGAATGCAAGCTTGGTAAACGGCGAACATCTCTTTGTCGAATGATGCTTTATTCTTCCATTGTTCCGGAATTTCTTTACTGAAAAATCCCAATGGTTGGTAAGATTTCGAGCCGTGTTTGTCTGTAATTTCCTGCTCTAGTGCTGCTCCGATGTGTGTGTCGGATGCGTCGCAGACTAATCTCCACTCTGCTGTAGGGTGTGGATGAGCGATATTATGTAATGTAGCTTTAATCATTGCTTGTTTTAAGCTGTTGAAAGCTTTTTCTCTCTCTGATGTCCATTCGATAGGTGTTTTGTCATTTTTTTTGTTTGACTGAATGGAGTCATACAGAGGTTGTGCCGTGTGAGCGAATTTACTTGAGCATGCTCGGTAGAAACCACACATACCTAGGAATCTGCGTAGACTTCGTACGTCTATTGGCCTAGGAAATTGTTCTATGGCTTCTATTTTATCTCGTTTAGGAATTATCCCTTCTTTCGAGATAGTGAAACCTAGGAAATCGACGGTAGGTTTTGAAAAAATGCATTTATCAACCTACTTGAAGTCCGTGTTCCCCTAGCTTGTCAAAAATTTGTTTGAGGTGGTTCATGTGTTCTTTATAATTTTTAGAAGCCACCAGGATGTCATCTAGGTATACAAATGCGAAATCAAATTTTCGCATGATGCTGTCCATGTATCTTTGCCATGTTTGAGCCGCTCCGGCCAAACCCATGCTCATTTTCTTAAACTCATAAAGACCGAAAGGTGTAATAATTGCAGTTTTATGAGCGTCATCTGGGTGCATCGGAATATGATAATATGCCGATTTTAAATCTATTGTCGAATAGATTCGTGTATCATGTAAATTCGCTTGGAAAGAGCGAATGTGAGGAGGAGGGTAGGCGTCTTTCTTCGTTTTCGCGTTCAGGAAACGGTAGTCGCCGGTGATTCTCCATGACCCGTCTTTTTTTGGCACACAGTGTAACGGGGATGCCCATTCGGAATCTGATGGTGCAATTATGCCTTCTGAAAGCATTTTGTCAAAAGTACTTTTGACTTGAGCCCGTTTTTCGCCCGCCATGGGTCTTGCACGGAAGTATACTGGTGTTCCTTCCGTGGTTATACGGTGGTAAACCCCGTTGTTTTTCCACTTTCCTTGAAGTTTGCTCATTTTATCATTGTATTTGTCAATGATAGAGCGAATGTTTTCGTCCTCCGTGATTTGCACGTCCTCTGGTTGAGGGTTATTGTCACGATGAGGGATAGTAGCTGCTATTTGTTCGTCAGTGAATTTTTTGTTCATGACTGCAGCTATTTTTTGATCGGCATAGCTCTTTATTTTATCTTTATAAATGTACTTGTGTTTGACCCGTATTCCGATATCCCAAGACTCGAGGAATGGTATACCTAGGATCGCTAGATCAACTTTCGTGATCATAAAATCGGTGGTCATGTCTCCGAGGCCGATGTTAATTGTCGTGTCAGCTCGCCCTAGTGTGTCTATAGGGGCTCCGTTAGCTGCTGTGAGCTTAACGTTGGACTTACGAATTTTTAAGCCCAATTTTTTTGTGACATTGTGGGGCAGAATGTTCACTTCTGCTCCCGTGTCGATGAGAAATTCAGTGCCATTTAGTTTGCACTTGAAAAAAAGCCTTTTATACTCAGTAGACTGCCGGTGTATAGGCTCAGATACACTGGCAGTTATTCGTTTTCCGAACTCTCTACGTCGGAGGTTGGAACGGTACTTTCTTGTACCGATCTCTGAGTATTTTCGTTTGAAACCCAGGTTTTAGGCTGGCTTATAGTCGCTGCCTTTTTGCTAGTTTTGGAAGCAGTGTTTGCCTTCCAAGTGCAGTGTTCTGGGTCTGCACATTTGCGAGTTTCGTTACCGAAACGTGCGTGGTTTCGACAGACATAGGCCGTCAGTTTGTGAGGCCTACTCTCTACTGGTTGGGGTTTGAACTCAGCTTGTTGTGAGAGGGCCTTTTTGAAACCATTTTTCATGGGTTTCGGAGTAGATTCTACTCCTCGTATGTTTAGAGAGGTATTCTCTGTTTTGTACGCGTGTAGCGTATCAGCTAGGTCGAGCCGGGCGGTCGTGGTAGGCTGAGCTGCGACCATACCTCGTGCTTCGATGGGTAGAGTCTCGATCCACTTTTGAGTGATCAGAGCCTCTGAAAAGTACCCAACAGCTTTAGAGTACATTTCGTGGTACTTGGTGCTGGGTTTTTTGGCGAGAGATGCGGGGTCCTCGAGTGCGAGGAGCCTGTCCTGTAAGGACAACCCATATTCTCGCTGTAGGCGCTGTTTGGCCTCGTCGTAGGGTGCGTGGGATGCCGTGAGGTAAGCTGAGTCGATAGCTTCCCTCATTTCTTCTGGTACCCACTTGTATATAGCTGAGAAGCATTCGTTCTGCGTTCTCAGGTGTTTTCGCACGCAGTATTGATCGAACTCGGCGAGTGCACGATCGATATTCTTCTTTTGGAAGATTGGTTTTTGATAATCTCCCATCTCCTCTAAAAGTGCTCGAAAGCCACTTTGTGTAGAGGGTTGTTGCATGAGATGTGGGGCGTAGAGGCCCGGCGGGGGTCGCACGCCCGCAGTGGTTCCCTGAAATCCACTAGCTTCATAAGAGGGAACGAAATGCTCCGTGTTAAGCCTGTTCAAAGGCGGGGTCACCATTTGTAGTGGATTTATATATGTTTTACTTGGCGTCGGTAGACCAAGTGGGACATTTATATTCTGATTATGCGGGTTAGTCCCTGTGTTATTCCTGTAAGGAATGTGGGCGGATCCGTCAAGGTCAGCTTGCTCGGCGGGATGAACTGAGAGATAGTTCGTGTCGCAGCCGCGTGGAGCACTGGGCTCGCATAGTGGGTGCTGGGTTCGATCAGTTTGGTACTGAGCCGTTTTGTAATATTCCGGCCTAAGATTTATATCTGTAGGAGGAATATGTTGAGCTTGGTTGAGGTACTGAAAAGTATCCTTCGCTTTTTGCACATTTGGAGTGTATTTGACACTCGGATCAGCCGGGTAGGCTTGTGTCGAATATCGTGGGTATTCGGACAGCTTGGTCGAATCGTAATGATTGACTTCAGAGCGGGTCTGAAAGGTATCCTCGCTCTTTTGTATAGGCGAGGCTTGATCGAACGTTTCTTTAACGAATACGTTAGGTGAGAAGGCGATCTCGTCGTGAGGATCGAGCTTTGTGCCGTCGCTGGGACCGGCGGATTGGCCGGGTAGCCTGTAGGGAGCGCTACGGGGGCTAAGAGGCCCGGCTTCGCCGTCGTCTGTCTCCCCTTGCATGAGGAAATAAGACGGCCGACGTTCCATCGAAATAGTCGAGTTATTAGCTCGTTTCGATGCCTCTATGTACAGAAATAGAGGGTTTAGGAAGGTGGACTCGCTTGACAGAGCGTCTTTCCTTTGCTCGTATGTCAGGGTCCTACCTTGTAGTCTTGAAAAAGACTTCCTTGGACGGTAAATTAGAGCGGATGAGCAGAGTAATTTACCGGCGTATCCCGGCGGTCGGTGACGAGCCTAATGCTACGAAACCCGGGTGATACGGCTCGGAACGTCCCTCGGGCGTACGATCTAAAGAGAATATCGATAGATGTACCGGGTGGCGTCCTGATAGATGAACTACGTTGGGCAATGAGCAGGATGAATAATCACTGGACTCGTAGATGCCAATGCGAGATCTGTGTGGAGAGAAGGTAGGCCTTGTAGAAAGCAGTAGGAAGCCGTTCTTGAGATGAACTCGGAATGCAGAAGGTTCGTCAGCGTAGAGCGTGTAGAAATCTTCGTACTTCGAGGTGTCGTCGTCGAGAGCGGAGAGTAGAATGAATTTCGGAGGCTCCGAGCGGGGTATTTATAGGGAGGTGGCCGCCCCCTGCCGCCTCCTGATTGGTCCGCTTAATTTCATTAATTCGACTGTGTAATCTCATTGGCTCGCACATTGTTTTCTCAGTATCTGCGAGTATGATAGCTGAGCTGGTCCTCCGGGGTGCTTACGAGCGTCCGTCGCGGAGCCGACGACCTTGAGTTTAGCCGGGGACCTCGGGTGCTTTCTCTGCGTCAGTTGTTCAGACGGGGTCCCCGGGGTGGCTGCTGGACCAGAGGTGGTTGCTTGCCGCCTCTTGGTTGGTTCGCCTATTGTCTCTCGTGTAATCAGTGTTTCTGATTGGCGAGTAGGCTTGTTTGAACTGTCCTTGCTAGCTTTAGAGGACGTTTGATTCTCTGTTTGAGTTTTCTCATTCAAGGCGACTTGGTTCGAGATACTTGTCGCGTCTCTCTCGCCCAGTAAGTGTCTAGGGAGGTCGCCTTGTATGTTATTAGTTAATATTTCACTTTTGAGAGAGAATTTCGTATTTTCTCTCTGGTGAAATATTTTGTTTGACGGAGTTATAACTCGACGTCTTGTAAATATTTTTGTGTTGTGTCTACCTCTTTTTGGTAGCCCTGAAAAGGGCTGTTGACAAGAGGGGGTGGTTTTCACCACACTACTCTTTCTGAGTCACCTGATTATTTTATATTGCTGTAATATTCTCTGTTCTCGTGTATTCTGATCAGCTTCGGAACCTCCCAGGCTAATTTCTTTCCTAATCGATTAACGTTGCTGAAATTTAATGGAGCTCGCGTAACACCTCAAAAACAATTACGAGTTTCGGAGGATCACTGAAGAGCTGATGGGAACGAACAAACAATCGAACGAAACCACCCCGGTCCTGATGCGTTTATTCTTTTGCTTTCCCGAAGGGCTAAAGCATCGGGGGGAAAAACAACATCAACACAGGAGTGAATCGTATTTTTTTTTAATTTTTTTTTAATTTAGACTAGGAGTTTAGATTTAGGAGTGAATCGTAACTAGTAAAACATATCAAAAATCACCTTGAAAACTATGACGATTGTATCAGCTGATAATGTAATTCCAATGGAATTCTGACTTTCCGAAATCGAGTTTATTATAACTTCTGTATCCTATTGGGCTTGTGAAGCGTAGGTAGGTAATCACCTACTTCAATTACAGTTGAACAACTTTTTCTTGGTCGTTTATAAGGGTTTATTATTGAAAATAACAAATCAACATAGAGGAATATGAATATAACAGTGATTCCTAACTTGAGACGTTGTCCCAAGTATGAATCACTTTGATCCTTATAAACAAACATGGCGGTTACGAATCTTACAGGTGAAATGAACAACTGAGTGAGACTGGCTTGCTTGAACAACATATCAGCTGAGGTCATAAGGGAATTATTGGGTCAAAATAAACTTCACAACAAAAGTAACTTACAAAGTTTTATGACTGTATAAAACTTACATTTTTCTGGACAACACAATATATTTTTCCAAGCGACCAGTTCTAGAAAATAACACTGAGCACAGCAGTCCTCCATTCATGAAAACCCTCAGCAAACTAAAGCAGTAGCATCTGACGGGATGATGGCGTTCCTAGAGCTGCCAGCACATGCTAACAAAAAGTCCCTCGTTTGTCCCAAGTTAGGTATGAGTCCCAAGTATGGGCATTTCACTGTAATTATTTCTTGTACGATCACAAGTATTCATGACTAGAAATAATGAACCAAACAGTAAAGTGTACTAGAGCTACCTATTACGCTAAACCCAAGCCTTTAGCATAGTAAGGGAAACGAACTCCCATAAATGAAGACTGAAGCACAAACAGTCAACCGCAAAACGAGTAGTATGTCACTGAGAAATATTAGTATCAGCTTTACAGACGTCACTCTTAAGTTTTCATGATGTCGAACAACAAAATGTTTCGATGTAGTTTGAGTAAATGCCACCGTAAAACCCTCGACCGTATTCCAACTCAGACGTGTGAGAGGGCAACGCCTCAGCCTCCCGGATACGCAAGATTTATGTGTTTTCGTGGCGAGAGGACTCTCTTCTAGGATCTCCCGTCTTGGGTCACGAGGAAAAAAAGTTTCTCTGAGTAGCCGTAGCTGATATAAGGTGATGAGTTGCGACTCCGTTCAGTGATTCATTTCGAATGTTCGAGCTATCTTTTGAAGTATGCAACGTTAACGATTTATGACCACCGACTATCTAACTTTAAGAAAATACCATTATACTACATTACCTACTTTATTTGTCCTACGAAATTGTGTTTGCAGCAAATATGGAAAGAATCTGTAGTTTTGAACAAATAAACACAACACACCACCACCAATAACATGTATTTTTTTAATACTATTATTGGCGTCGCATTACTGCATTCAGCCGTTACAATAGAACATGATTTTGTACTTCAATAATAGTTCACAATAATTCATCACAATAGTTCGCAATTTAATGGTTCAATATTCTCAATTCAATAGCTCAATAGTTCACAATTTAATAGTTCAATAGTTCGCAATGATTTATCACAATTGCACATCTACTGTAACGAGGAATTTATACAATGTTTCGTAAATTTCAATGTTGTTTTCGGCGAGGATGGTGTCTAAATTGAATGGGTTGGCAGTGTGTTGGGAAATCGTTTTCCAGTATGGTTCTCCAATGGATGCGTTGTTTTCACAGGCCATATGAGGCCAGTATGACATGCTCTGCGGACTCCTCTTCATTATGACATCTACGGCACATGGGGGTGTTGGATGGGTCTGTTGTAGATGTATTTGTTAATTTAATAGCTAAAGAAAACCAAGGGTTTTGGGGAAAAACATTGAAACCGTTCTAATTTGGAGTTGCCCAAGGGGTGATTCACAGTGCGTACAACAAAACATTTAGAAACCACTTAATATTATATCAAACTGTTTTGTAAATTATGCCCAGAGAAGCATTTATTCAACAAATATTGTATTTATAGCATTTTCAAAATGAATTGTTCCTTTTACGAAATGAATACATCCTTCATAAAGAAGGACCGAATCATGAAGGTATCTTAGTAACGGCGGAATCTGGGGCTCGGGAAAACGGTGGCGGTCGGAATGTAGTCTTTATGCAAGTGCGGAAACATCTTCTCTCCTACCATCTACGCACATCAGGCAGAAATACTGAAGACACCAACTTTGTAATGCATATGCTTTCCCTCACGTCTAGAGCAGCGATAGGGCTGCCTCTGCATCGATGAAAAAAGAAAACAGTTTTTTCGACACACCCTAATGATTATATGACTGAAGTTTTGTAAATAATAGACCATCGTAAAAGTTTCGTTAAGTTTTTCTTTTATTCGATTTTTTAGCAAAATCGAGGCAGACCGCTCGTACTTTCTCTCTTATGAGAGAAGAGCTATGAGCATTGAAAATGTCTCAGTAATTTCAATGTTTTTTATTGTTTTAAATAAAATAAAAATTAGGAAACATAAAATAATTATTGACACCCAATTACTGAATTTGCTGTAAGCCAGTCTTGACGATGCCCAATTCTTCCACGAATATGAATTCACGTCGTCATGGTGATAACATTGCTAGCATACACTATCACAACAACACCTAACTTGTTTATGGCTCATATTCTCGTGACGTCACGCCTGGAGTAATTTCGCGTTTCAGCCAAAGTCGGTCATGAGACCGCCCAACGTCAATTAATCGCTACTCAACCAACCTATTTCTCACAAGAAGTTTGTCGTCTCACGTCAACATAATTCGTGGTTATATGTAAGGCCATTTTTCCACAGTTTTGTTTTGAAAAAGTATAGTATTGTAGCAATACAAAGTTTCAATTCGACTAAATGTTATAATAATCATGCCTGCCAGCGCAATAATTGATTGTAGATTGCTGTCAACAATACCTATCTAACGTGAACGAGTTTTTATTTGGACTAGGAGCCTACTAACTATAGTAGTTAATCAGTGTCAGAAAACTAAAGAACTTCATTCGTTTAGGCTTTGAGAATAATTAACCTGAAAAATAGTAAAGAAAAGATGATTGAAAATTCCTCAGGTGTCTGTACTGCTGTGTAGGTACCTAGCCATTGCTCAGGTAGCTTCATCAGCGTTTTATTATAAGTTCGTAGTACTATGCTTAACTCAGGAAGCTTTAGTTGTTATATTGAATGAATAAAAGGAGAGATTTGATAGTTTGTCAAAATAAACAAGGCAGGTTGTTGCTACACCAAGAAACGAAACTACTTAGGTAGGTACGTACGTCCTACCAGATTTGCTGTTGGTTTAAAGTGCCTAAACAAAGTAGGTGGGTCGTTGCTTTGCCGACGAATACAACCGCCGATTAGCAAGTTTGTCAAATATCGAATCAGGGAATATGCAACATGAATTAAAAACCAGCTGCAAGGACAAAACCTTGAAATGCATTCCTCTGAAGGTAAGATTTCATAAAGACGGCATTGGCAGTGCAGTTATTGCGCGAGTTTTGCAGTTACGCAAATTGTATGGACAAAAAAGGTAATTAGGTAGGTAACTACTTTTGTTTTGATCAATGAAGTACCTACATGAACTAGTAAATAATATACGGAAAGTATGTAGGTTTACCTTCCCTCTAGGTACTTACCTTTCCACATGTGATACAACTTACTATTCCCGCCTAACAGAGCTCTCATAACACATCCTTTCACAAGACCACTTTCACAGTACTCTAAAGATTTTTAGTTTCAATTGATTCAAAGAACAGTTCTAAAACTAGATAGGTAATCCACAACATCTTTGCGGCAGAAGTCTGGATCATCTAGAACACTTGTAGGTATGTCAACTCCCCAACACACATTTCATATGGATCTCTACCCCACAGATTAAATCTTGCTTGCGTTTGAGGTCAACACCTGATAATAACTTGATGTAATTTGCATACAATTTATCACCTTGCATATAACAAATAATGAAAATATTGACTCGAAACTAGGTGAGACTGTTATGCTGTTGTCCAGCTGTGCCTACAAATGGTGCATTTTCTCATATGTTTACTCGTCACCATGACAACAAGGTGAAATAACTTGATTTCGCCTTGCCTCGATGTAAGGATGCGCTAGTGTCCAAGTCTCGAGAATATCACCCATAGGTTGTGTGACGTTTTTTTCTTTGCGTAAAAAAATTTCCCCGTCGACTAAGACATTTTCAATCTCAATTAAAAAAAAAAAAAAAAAAAAAAAAAAATACGCTGCAAATTATTACTCAGAGGTTTAATATTTCTGCATTGTTGAGCTCTTCCACGCAGAACACCTGTCTATATTATTAAACGAAACATTAGGTAGGTATCTAATGTGCCTGCAGAGGTGTAGATAGATGCCTACAGAACAGAAATTAATAAAATTAAATAACTCAAATAATCTCTCCTTACACGATCTGATGATGCAGTGCCGTGAATTGGCAAAACCGCAGTAGAGGCGCAAGACTCGCTTACTGCAAGCCTAACACTATCTAACGATATATGTTGAAACTTAGTTCCCCCAAAAAATTATACGATCGCTGCTCCATTATAGCTTGTAGTGAGAGAACGGGAAATCTTACAGCTTTCCGGATGATTTCATTGGCTTTGTTAGGAAAATATATGAAAATGACAACTAGAAAACATTACTGTTTCCTTAAAAGTTTTCAAGATCTCGATTTTTCAATATTTAAGCCCTTGATTACTACCCTTAATGATTGATCAAAATGGATGCCGATGTTACTAGCACATCTCATGATGCCAGCTTATGATTTTTCAGCCAAATTTCATAAAGGTCCAGTAGTTTTGGGGAAACTCTCTGGAAAGTGTACCGTGGACGACGGATTTTTTTCTTCTAAGATTCTATGAATCTTGAAACGTAAACCAACACATTTTGATAGGGGGGGGGTACATTTTTTTTCTTGGTTGATTACAAAGGTTCATTATTGAAAATGGACCAAAACTCTAAAATTCATGGCTTTGTACGAATTTCTTGCAAACTCTTTGCAAATTTCTTGCAAATATTTTTATTAACTATGCCAACCAATGCAATAAATTATGATTCTTCGAGAAAAGGTATCTGCATATCATTTTCTGGTTGCCTTCAAGATTTGGTCCTTCTTTTTGAAGGACGAATTCATTTTGTAAAAGGAAGGATTCAATAAAAAAACTCGTAAACGAGTTCCACTATCTGCTTTACAAGCAGATACCATGTTACATGGATATGTATTTTTTTTAAATTAATTTATTGGTTTTATACAATTTATACAATTTTTTCCTGGACACACCAAGACCTGAAGATGTCCTCAGTAAAAGGACGAAACGTTATCAAATAAACCAATAAAGATGTAGATGTAGATGTAGAGAAAAACTCTCAGGGCGGGGGTTTTGAGCCCCCAGCACGGAAGCCTGTTGGCTTATTGTACTTTCCTGAGAGTTTTTTGTTTAATCAAAGAGACTCAGCCCCCTGATAAGGGGTGGTAGGCTCTTGATTAATTGTTCGCTGGGAATGGAGCTCATCGGGGTTTGAGCCCCAAAGAGCTCAATTCTGCGATGGGTGAGTGCAGGGCACTCGAAGATTATGTGGGATGCCGTTTCGTCAGTCTCCTCACATAGTCTGCACAGGGTTGAGTTTTGTGTGACCCCTATGCGATGTAGGTGAAATCGTAGGGGTGCAAAACCGGTTATGAGGCTAACCAGTGTTTTTAGTTCCCTACGGTTTTTCCTAAGTAGCCCCTCAGTAATTTTGGTGTTGAGTTCAGCCACCATGAGTTTACTGAGGGTGTGTCCTTCAATATTGACCCATCTTTTAGCGGTTTGTTGGTTGACCCACGTGTTGATGGTTTTTCTGAAGGTGGTTTTTGGTAAACCGACTGCTCGCTCAGGCCCTACGAATGGGGTTTGGGAGCCCCTTCTCGCGAGCTCGTCAGCCTTTTTCGTTGCCAATAATGCCTCTATGCCCCAGCACCCACTCCAGACGAACCCGGTTGTGTTTGGCTAGGTTGTTGAGGGTTTGCATGCAGCACCATACCACTCGGGACGAGATGGTTGGAGCCGTTAGTGCTTTTATCGACGCTTGACTGTCAGAAAGGATGCGGACGTGGGCATTTTTATGCCCCCTCCTAAGACTCTCCGCAGCTGCTGCCTCGATTGCCACAATTTCTGCCTGGAATACAGAGGTGTGTTGCCCAAGTGGAAACGAAGTGTTCCACCTGGGTTTGGCCCCATGTATTCCTGCGCCAGTTCCTGCTTCCATTTTTGACCCATCTGTGAACCAGATGATGTCATTGGAGCAGCATTTGTTCTCCCATAGCCCCTCTCTTGTAATGATTGACGTGTAGAGATGGGGTTGGGAGAGAGTTTTGGGCATGATATCGGCCACCATGTCGAGTAGTGGTTCTTGTATCAGTTCCAATATGTTGGTATGACCTCGGTGAGGAGTTGTCCGCCAAGAGCCATTCCATTTCAGCCTCAGGGAGGCCATCATGGCCTCACCTTTTATGAAGATATCCACTGGGGGTAGACCCAGTAGAACCTCCATGGTTGCTGTGGGTGTACCATGCATTGCTCCAGTGATGGTTAGACAGGCCAGTCGCTGGATGCTGGTGAGAGTTTGTCGAGCTAAAAAAAGGACGAATTCATTTTGTAAAAGGAAGGATTCAATAAAAAACTCGTAAACGAGTTCCACTATCTGCTTTACGTCCTCAGTAAAAGGACGAAACGTTATCAAATAAACCAATAAATGAAATAATTGCATTTATTTTCCCTGGGCCGCATCCCGACTAATTCCAACAAAACAACGATTTACTTATAGAAATGTTGAAAATAACTGGAGAGAACAGAGAACAGAGAAGCCACTACAATGAGTTGTTGTTAACAGTCGACTGTTGTCAAGAGGATGAAAATGTTTCCGATGGAGTGGAGTAAATGATGCTATTGCTTTACGTTAAGGATATTGTAACCGGCTTAATAAAATTGTTTATAGTCCAATCAACTTAGTTTAGGAATGTAGCCAGGTACGTAAGGAGGGAGAAATTGGTAGCTTCAGATGTGAACATTTATCACATAAATCAAGCGCTTCCCAACGAGTGGCGAACGATTTCTGTGCGATGAAAACTGCGGAAGTTCCATTCCTCTAGCTACGGATGTGTTGTGCGTGAACATTATTAGAAATTGTGACATCAACTTTTGCGTGACGAAAATTTTTGGTTGACCCCCCAGAGCAAAGACATATCTGTGTCAAAAAAAAAAAAAAAAAAAAAAAAAAAAAAAAATAATATATATATATATATATATATATATATATATATATATACAGTCACTTTGTTTTCTTGACCACTCAGTATATAAATTCTTGTATTGATTTTTGAGGGTTGGTCAAATGAATAAACGGTTTATTTATTTGACCAACCCTCAAAAATCAATAAAAGAATATATATATATATATATATATATATATATATATATATATATATATATATATATATATATATATATATATATATTAAATAAATAGTCGGTATTGACAGCCTGCCAAGAATAAAACTGGGTTCCACAATTTTATTTAGGAATCTTACTAGCCCCAACTAACTTCCACCTGCGTAAAGTAATTATTTCTTATTATTTATTAATTATTATTATTTACTATTGAAGCGTCGGCACTTGTTACATCCCAGCTTTTGGATAACTCAGATCACCAGGAGTTTTTCTTCCCCTACTAGTAGCCTCATTAATTACATTCCACATTTTCCAACAGTCACCCTCAGTCTTTTCGATTCTGTCACCGAAATACCGTTCATTAGCCCGCCTAATGAGAGATTTCAGCATGTTTCTGGATTTTTCGAAATGAGACCTCATGATTCGTATTGAACGGTTCCTCATCACATGCTTTTGGTCTTCTCAAACAATAAACCCGTTGCTGCAACGTTTACATGGATGCAAGGATGATTTAGCTCCCAATCTTTTGTTTCGTATAGGTAGGTAAGCATTGCTTGCTTATAGTTGAGTTTTAAGTTTTGGTTTCCCACAATGAATTGTTTTCTTGCAAACTAGATTTTACTGAAGTGCCTCCTATGCCCTATACACAGCCGATTACTCGGAATGCACAAAAAATATATAAATCCAATTACTGGGTAGCTGCTTGTTGTTTTAACAGGTTAGACACTTCGTCAAGATGAACGAATATCTGCGTGGTGTATCTCAGTTTGAAATAAGGGAATGGAAGTGTGATTCGCAGCGTTCTCTTCAAATTGTTCTAAAAATTTTCTATGTTCTATAGAAAAGACCTGATATCTTCAACTTCTATCCAGGAGAGCATTTATAAAAGATTGTTGAGGATAGAAGATAAAATATTGCTTTATCAGTCTTTACATTTCGGTTTTCTGCTAACGCAGTTGAAAGTACGGGCTATTTTTAACCGAAGCTCTTCTCCGGTAGGTATATCAGGGTACTTTTGTGGCATGCATTCAACCATACGTGTTGAATGAACCTCGTAAAGTGGAGAAGTACATATCCCAGGGTTTGCGGTAGAGAATATTCATTTTTACTAAAATATCATTCCTACAAAGTGATCGACCACAAGATGATCCGTTAAGAGCTACTTCATATATCAACCACTGCGAAAGCACTTGGAATTGAATTTGCGGGAACTGGTGGCCTCTTAGAATTATCTCAAAAGTCAAACAGAAAGACTGCATACAATCAGACATACAAATATGCGCTAAGCTCAAGATTGGGCGAATGGGTCAAACAGGCAAAGGCCTACTATGATCATACGCGATTTCCGTGCCTCTCTGAGAGGATTTCGGCATCATTCCACGTTTATCTCTGTATCTCATTCGCTCGTCTCCCCCAACCGCAGTTTCTCTCTCTTTAACCCTTCTTCCTCTCACTTCACTCACTAAACCCAACATTTTATCGACTTCCTCTTTGCAGAGTATTCATGGCTTTCACCATAAATCCGGTTTTCGCCTTTCGGGCTCTCCTCGTCCCCTCGTTCTATAAACCCCGGCAGACTTTATTGCTCCGCGCGCATCCCCACTCAATTGATTAGGGTCATAATTTTCGTTTTCCTCTACTGTGTTTTCGGGTATGCTGTTTAGAGTCATGATGTATCGTCGGGACTTGTCCTCATCCGTCACTCGTAACCATCGGTCGTAAATACGTGAGGGTGTGATGTTCATTGGTAACGAGATTGCAATGTATTGGAACGATCAGGGTTACAGATTTCGGTGTACGTGCAGAAAGTCCGCCCGAAACTTTTGGTTTATTATTTTCAATAATAAACCTTTGTAATTGACCAAGAAGAAAACAATTTAATCCCCCCCCCCCCCCCCCCCAAGATTGGTTGGTTTGTATTTCAAGATGTGTTAAAACCGAAAATCGAATAAAAAGAAATCCGCCCGTCCGGCGTCATTAATTTTTTACGATACCACAAGACGAAACTTCATGAAACTTGAGTTAGAAATCGCATTTGGGACCTATATGAACCTAGAAGCGCGATATCGATTGTTATCAACTCTAAGGGGTAGCAATAAAGGGCTAAACATTCAAAAATCGAGATCTCGACAACTTTCACGGTAATAGTAATTTTGCTTGCGCATGATAAATACGATCATAAAGAATTGATCAAAACCAACCGCAACGCTGTACATTGAACGGTTCGCTTTCCCTAAGGACTAGAACTTCGAAAAAACACCTTCGAATTTCCAAGGTCGAGACCATAGAGAAATCATAAGCAGCTAGTGAATCTATTGATTAACCAATCAATCTATATATTCCACCAATGATCGCAAAATAGTGGACCGAAACACATATTAAGTGCATTGTAAATATCAGTTGATAAAATTCCGACGGAATCATCAGGTGATACAGTTTCGATGGAATTCATTCTTACTTTGCGAAATCGAGGTAATTAATCATTGTCCGTGCGGATGTAATAGTGAAGCATTGGCAGATCTTTATCTCATCTCATAAATTGCTCCCCAGCCTACCTATAGGTTGCAAGCCAATCGCGAACGGTTGTTGTTTTTTTACAGTGGTAAAATTTCTGTTCGCATTTTACATTTTTGACCATTCTGCACAACTTTCGTTCCGTGTCTTTCTATGTATATGTGTCTGTGTATGTGTGTGTATGTGTCTGTCGTGTATCCGCAAATCTTGTAACAAACTTAATTTCCACCGATTTTTATGAAATGTTCATGGAATATACGGGTTCATCCCAAATCAATACTTCACTCAAGCAGGTAGGTGGGAGAGATTTATTTAAGCCATCCCCGAAAATTTCAACATAATCTTATTATTAGTAACTATTGCGCATGCGGAAATGTGTTTTCGTTTTAACGAGCCACATTTTGAAAATTTTAAACTGATTTTGATCGAATTTTCAGGGAATGTGCGGGTTAGGCTGTAGATTGTTCTCTACCAATTTAATTTTTCCCAAATCATTATTTCATTCTACGCGTACGCTAACCTAAATTACTTCAAGCATAATTTTCCAGTTTCCTAAATGACGGATTTCGACGTTTTTACGTTACCTACATCTTGATTGACTGTATTTCGCCATGGAGTTTTTAATGATTATTAAACCATTTCAATGATCAATGCATTTATGTTATTATTTTTCTACACGCTTAAATATCGTTTTACTGAGATCATGGGGACTAATAATGTGTAGATGTTTTAATTAGTTGCCATAATTTTCCCTTTGCAGATGCCAATATCTACGGTGGCATACAGATGTCAACCTACGGCTCCACAATTGATGTGAACCTCTTTTGTAATATCAATAATATTCAATATCAGTGCACAGTGATCATCTTTGGGGTCTCTGAGCCTAATTTGTTTCTCAATCGACTTATGATGCTGAAATTTAGTTCCGTGTTGGAGATCTGGAATACAATTTCAATGTAAATTTTTTTAATATTTTTTAAAGATTTTATTGCTACGAGTAATCTCATTTACAATATAAATCTGACTTATATTACTACAATACACTATCCAGGACCTAGGATGCATAACTTTGTCCCTTGTCTCTCGGACATATCACATTCACTTCTTACACAAGCTCATGCGGTTTCAAACGCTTAAGGCGTCGAGTTAGATCTTGCACATCCAGGAGCTTTACAGCTTCCTCATTCACATGATCTTTTCGTCTTGCAAGATGAGCAGTTGCTCGCTTTTTGATCACCTCATCCACACTGTCAAGTTGAAGTTCACGGTGGAGCGCCTCATTTCGGAAATACCACGACGCATCAGTGATACATCGTAGTATATAATTCTGGAAACGTTTAATGATCTGTCTATTGGTTGGAGCAGTGCAGCCCCACAACTGCGCTCCATACATCCAAACTGGCTTGAGTACTTGATTGTAAAGAAGCAGCTTGTTACCAATGGTCATGGTGGATCGTCGGCCGATTAGCCAATTCATCCTTCTAAGTTTCAATGCGAGCTAGTCCGCTTCTTTTTGACATGTTCCTAAATTTCAAGTAAAGTGAAGTAAAGTATATGAAAGTAAAGTATATGAAAAATTTGAAGAGGGACTCAGCTCAGCTTCACAACCTCTGAGGCTAATTTATTGCCTAATCGACTCACAGTGCTGTAACTTTGATGGGACACCTCGGAAACAATCACGAATTACGAAGGCACACTGATCATCTGAGGGGTCTCTGAGGATAAATTTTTCCCTTTCTTACCTGTTTTTTTTTCTTTCATACCATTTACATGTGACAGTTCCCGCGAGATCCAAGGGAATGCGCTGCCGTCGCTCCGTTGTTTCCCAAAAGGCGTCGGGCGCTTTCTTCCCGTGTTTTCGAAAGCCTGCGTTTGGTGATGGATGGGTGATCCTAGAACTGGAAAACCAATCTTCTCCGAACGTAGCATATATGCTATTAGTACGAGTTGTATCTCTTATGGTACTGTCACTCTCCTCTCTCTCTCTATGAGTGTGGATTTAGGCCCCCATTGCACCTCGGGGCGCCTAAGTCTATTACATACAACAAAGAGGAAAATTGCGAGGTCCTGGAATTGTAAACGTGCGAACCCTTTTGGGGGCACGATGCACCATGTTCTGTTCATACATTATACACGGAGTTTAATCATTATGGACCAATGATCTGAGTGGGAGGGCTACCTAACATTGTAATAATAAACCTTTGTGTAGGTAATAATTTACAGCGTAATTTCTCGTAATTACTGGTTGACGAAATTAGGCACGAGTTACGTACATCAGTCGGCGAAGTGCCCTTAATTTGAGAATATTCTATAATCAAAATTAAAGACTAAAGTTGAGAGGTTGAAATTAGAAATTGGGAATTTGAAAACATTAGAGATTGTTCCCGCTAGGGAAGTGGTCAAGAACGAACGATTAGGTATGCGATTTTAAATGATATTTAAGTATATAAGAAAACAGGTACCTATGTGATTTTAACTCAGAACGTTGAACCAAGAGCGCACGGCAATAATCATCATCATCAATCGAAAAATTCACTTCTCCAGTTCATTCAACTGATTCATTCATTTGTTTAGTGCAGTCTCTTTAGTGACCGGAGGGGCGCTGTTACCAACTACTTACGGTCATGCAAGGTGAGGCATTGGCGCGCGACCAAACATAATATATAATATTATTTGAATAAAGCCGATATATATATATATATATATATATATATATATATATATATATATATATATATATATATATATATATATATATATGCGCCCAACAAGGGACTTAAATTTTTGTTTCAAAAATTTAATGATTAAAAAAATCATCGCGCTCACAATGTGCTCAAATTTCATAACATTTTGCATTTATAAATTCGAAAATTTGCTCAGATGGTCCTGCTGTACGTATGGAACTTTTTTTTTTTTTTTAGTGGTTAACGGTTGGACTTTATTGCGGTAAAAGAGCACAGAGACGAGCAAACGTTTAACGCGACTGTAACTCAACGCCTGGACGCGCTTGATTAAAACCATCTGCAATTCAGCGAGCGGCCCATTTAACCGGAAGTTAGGGCTGG
This sequence comes from Adelphocoris suturalis, assembly GCA_030762985.1. NCBI lineage: Eukaryota > Metazoa > Arthropoda > Insecta > Hemiptera > Miridae > Adelphocoris > Adelphocoris suturalis. Next base: position 16,664,405 of record CM061050.1, read on the forward strand.
TTCAAGCGCGGTGAACCACGAAACATAGTTGGGGTCGTTAGTTCGAATGCAGCTTCACCACTCGTCCTCTCAGTCTTACAATAGTGAATATCAACGCAATGTCACGCGAACGTAGCTGACAGTTGCATTTGAGGTGTATTATTTTCAACTTTAAACGTTTGTAATCGACCCAGAATAAAAGTAGGCCAGGTTGGGTGTGGCATATAGCTTCCTAGTACCTACACGTAATATTGAAATGTTTCAAATAATCTTGTTAAATAAATTCCATGGCGGGTTCATAAGGTTAGAGGAAAGGGTTCTTTGATAATAGAGTTTTTGCTTTTTACTAGGGATGGGCATCGGCTAAGAATTGATCGATTATTGGAATCGACGATTATTTCAACCAGATTAATCGATTAACTGATTAATTGAAGCCTAAATAATCGATTAATTTGGAGAAGGCTGAGAAAAGAGAGGGTACATTAAAAACATCGAATTTTTAAAATAATAATGTCTTGTGTACAATATAAAATTAATTCACAATTTAGAACAGTTGAAAACAAGTTAAAAGAAAATAAAAATTTTAATGTAAAAAAAAGTTAGTTCCAGAATGAATCATCTATATCTTTTAGGAATATAAGTTTATTGGCCATGTCTGGTGTCAGCCGGCTTCTCTGTTCCCTCAGAATTTGGCCAACTTCAGAAAAAGCCTTTCTGAAGGAACAAAAGTTGCTATCAATGGCACATATCTCAAGGCGGTTTTGGAAACTGCTGGGAACGTCTCGGTCATCTGCTTTCAATATACGAGTATGATAGGGTTTTGTTGGATTCTTTCTTGTGGAGATGTCAAATACAGGCTGAACTCTTCATTCATGCCTAGAGCGTCTCGGCCACAGGGTTCTACACGACTTTTGGACCAGATCTTGTGGATACTCTTGTTGTGTTTTTTAAACTAAGACGAAGATGGTACACCTGGAAAGAAGAAAATAACTTCCCACACATTTTAATTTTCACTCCACACTTTGCATGAAGGTGTTTCTGATCATGATAGCCGTAGATATGTGATAAGACCGATAAGTGATAACAATAACGTGAGGCGAGGTGTTGTCCACTTTCTTGCCCTGGGTATTGTTCCGCGATAGACTTGATTCTGAAATCTCAATTGAATAATCGTTACAAACTAATCGATTATCCGATTAATTATTCTACAAGCAATCGATTAAACAATAATCAATTATTTGGACAGTTAATCGATTAATCGATGCCCATCCCAACTTTTTACGGAAGCTGCCCGTACGGCGTAGTAAGCTGTTACGATGACAACCGAAAACCAAACGAACTAACACGAATTGGCTCCCATTCCGAAAACAAATGAAGGCGGATCGCAAACTCGAAGCTTCATACGTCGCTGCCCCCACGTCCTTAACCTTAGTGATAAGCTTAGGTCCACTTTCACCAACAACTTGAACGAGTTTAAGTTCGAAAAGATTAGAAAATAACGGAGATTCCAGCTAATCGTCTTTCACCAGACCACTTTACGAGTTTAAACTCCTAACGAGGTGGCTTGAGGTTAATCTCCCAAGCCCCGGCCAGTTACACTTGCCAATCTCCGTTTAGCCGTGATAACAATGATATCGACCAATATGGCCGCGCACCAACAGCTGATACCTACAGTTTGATTCACAGTTGAAGTTTATTGTTATTCAAGTTTTTGATGATGAATTCACGCGATTTATCGCTCGGATTAATTTTTGATTCCTCGGATGAGGACGATGTCCCGCAAAGACGCCCAAGGGCGATCCGACGGCGCATTCCACATTTTGACGGGTTGGACGACGTCGAATTTTGGCGGAGATTCCGGCTCTCAAAACCGACAGTTTTGAAAGTCCTCGAGCTTATTGAAAGCTTATAAAACCGCCAGCCAAGAAGAACACGATAGGTACCTAGGTCAACTTGATCGAAATCAACAAATATTATAAAAAGTAAAATAACAACAAAAAATCAACGACTATTATAAATTATACTTTACAAAATATTAATGATATTAAAAAGAAGTAAAAAAGAAATAATATGTAGGTTTCACGTTTGAATCTCCAAACAAGTTCTAGAACACTAGATAGTAACTAGATAGTAACTAGGTAACTAGATAAAAACGACGCGGGTAATAATTGGTCGCGGTTGTGATTGGACAGTTAGCTGAATCTCCGTTACGGAAACTCGATTATTCCAATCTGGGTTTAAACGAGTTTTGGTTTGGTGAAAGACGCCAAGGTTTGATCCTCGAGATTATATTTTTAATCGAGTTTGGCCAAACTCCACAACATACCTAAGTTGTTGGTGAACGTGGCACTTAGTCCTAATTTTTAGTCTATTTGTTTTACTGGGAGCGGAATGAATGTGTCAGATTATGATAAGACGCCGGGCTGATAGGTCTCGAGACCATAGACTAACGTCTTTTTGCTGAGATGTAGGGATTTACAGGAGAGGTTCATTGGGGATCATCCATAGCGTACAATGCCTGAAACTGTCATCGAAATCGGATATAAACAGTAGAAGTCATACATGATACAATGATTCATTGTTCGCGGAAATTTATATAAGATGAATTAGTCTTTTACTTACCACTCGAGATTGAACACTGAGAAAACGATGCTTGATAGATGTTAGCAAATTTTCATAGAAAAGCTATTGCAAAGGCTCGGAAATTTTCAAAATCTAAATTTTTGAAAAATTTTTCCATTGATATCCGTATTGAGGCATTCTGAAACAATTCCTGGGGATTGCGCTTTTTTCATAAATGTATATATATATATATATATAAATATATATATATATATATATATATATATATATATATATATATTATTTTGAGGTATTACAGAAGGTTGGAAAAAGATAGGAAACACTTAAATAAACTTACGAAATTGAGAGAATATTTCGCTGTGTCAGCGTCGTCAGCTCTAGTGAAGAAGTACTTCTTCACTAGAGCTGACGACGCTGACACAGCGAAATATTCTCTTAATTTTGTAAGTTTATTTAAGTGTTTCCTATCTTTTTCCAACCTTCTGTAATACCTCAAAATAATATTACACGCGAGTGTTTTCATTTTTCATATATATATATATATATATAAAACTATATATATATATATATATATATATATATATATATATATATATATATATATATATATATATATAGGTATGTGTCGTTCTAGACCATAACTCTCCTTAGGGTTGAGATTAAAATTCCATTCTTGCGCCAAAAAATCAAGCTTTCCAAACAAAAGGATGATTTTGTCGGTCAGCACTTTTTGAGAGCGTTAATTAAGTCTAAATTCAAAAAATGTGCTAAAAAATCACTGAAAACGGCCAAAAACTGCCTAAAATTGTTAAATTTATAAGTTTTTGCAAAATTTTAGTAAAAAAATATACATACATCAACAATTAACTAAAACGTTAAAATTTTCGCGCAAAATTGATCTGAAAATGTACTTAAGTTTCATTATTATTTCCTGAAAAATCTATATAATCTGAAGAAAAACAAGTTTTTGTGACACTACCGCGTAACGTTTTTCGCTTGATAGTTCAAGGCTAAAGCATGTTCCATGCTAAAAATCAAAATCTTTTTTGAATTACAGAAGAAACTGAAATTGCAGAATTTTGTTTAGTATGAGTTTTATTTAGTTCTTATTAGTTTAATGCTGAAGTGTGAGAATAACGACGAAATAAGTATGATGGCTTAGTCTGTTTTTTGTTTTCTTATCATATTGATATAACGGACTGCGGAAGCAGTTTTTCTTTTGTAGGGCGTTCGGCTTTTCTTACTAACCTCAAATCTAACGGAAGCCTAGTGAACCCGGATGTGATACAGGAGCGGTTTTTTGTTCCGGGTTCGCTCCCGGAAGAACGGGTCTCCGATACCCGCAAAACCGCAGTAAACGGTCCCAGACTCCCTCTCGAACTATTTGCATAAAACGTTTAGCTCCCAGACCCGTCGTCTGCGTCTCAGAATTGCAAACAACCGAAGGAGGAGGGAGGGAGGGAGGGGAGGGAGGGAGGTTATGAATCACTCCGGTCCGCTTATTCCATTCATTTCTTCTCCCTTATTAAGTTCGGCCCTCTGGAAAAACTCGGGAAACTGAAGGATTCTCTCAGGGGGATGGGTAAAAATTGAGTTGCCTCGTCAGAGGTTCCCTATCTCATTCTGTGGTCTCCAAATATGAAGCTATGCAAATATTCTACGTACACAACCTTACCCATCCAACAACGACAATCCCGTAGCAATCTAGAAACGGAGCAAATTCAACGATGTAAAATATCGAACGATGTCTATGGGAATCTCAAATTCCAAAGTCCTCCGCCATACGTTAATTACGTGGGTAATGTCGAGTTGCCTAGTCATTTAAATATGTATAGAATGTGATTGTTTCTGGTAAAAGTAATGAATTGTATTTAGGTGTTTCGCATAGGGACAAATCAAGGTTTGACAATGAAGGCAACTTTCGTTTGTTAGAATTTCTAGTTTTGGTTTATTATTTTCGACAGTGAACCTAGAAAAAAATTATCCTCTCTTCAAAATTTGTTGATTTACGTTTCAAGACACTTAGATTCCAAAAATCGAATAATCCAGATAAGTATGTAAAACTCAAAGGTTGTTTGTTTGTAAGTTCCCAATAGACGGCTAAACGGCTGGACCGATTCTGATGGGAGCGGTCGTAAAATCTACTTCCTCACGGCAATACCCTTCGCAACCGAGAGGGGGGGTTAAGTTTTTTTTCCTTGGTCAATTACAAAGGTTTATTATTGAAAGTAATAAACCAAAAGGCATCTAAGCCGAAGTATTAAAACTAGTCTGTGAAGTGTATTTCTGTGTTTCTTTCTTTTTGTTTTATATAACTACTAACACTCTTAGAGCCACTAATCAAGTTTTATATATATATATATATATATATATATATATATATATATATTCAGCATTCTTCCTCAAAAAACGAGAAAAGCCTGAATAAACCAGGGTACCCTCCCTCTGAGCGAAATCACTAACCTCCTTTGAGTAAAGTCTCACAAACTTAAGAACAAAAACCTTCCGATGTGTCTGAAACTTTTTTGTTGGTCTGTTTCTTTATTGATTTTTGAAGGCAATTATATTGTACCTAGCTCTCGTGGTTAATAAAGAATTCTACGGGATGAACCGAACATTAATAGTACCCACAACCCTTTGAGATAACGAAAATAAATTTGAGGTTGGACGTTGCACATTGAAAATTTGTTGATGTAGAACCATAATAACTTACTTGGATTTGGCAGAGCGTTTCGCTGTACGGCCAGCAGCGGAAGAGAGCTGGCAGGAACCCAAAGGGCGTGACAAGGACGCCAATGGCCAAATCATTACTAGCCAAAGATGTGAGTAGGTAGCGAGGCTACAAAAACAAGAAATTACAATGATCAAACGATAAAATAATGAAAGCGAAAATGAGTTTAAAAACTAAAAGAATATGCTAGAAAACTCTAGTTTTTGATGAGTGGACTGGGCTCGTCAAGCAACTTTGGAATTTTTTATCTGGAAAAATTAGTTCCTCGTCAACTATAAACAAGGTTTGTGGCAAAATGCAGCCTAATATTATCGTACTCATAAAATGGTTTTTAGAGAGAGTTATTTCATTACATTTTCATAATAAATTTTGCGTTTAGGAAACAGGAAATGTCAGTAACAAGAGTTTAGTCAGAGTGGCCTCTATGGTGACCTTTTAAAATCCCCAGAGTAAACGTAAATAAAAGTTTCACTGGTGTTTTGGATTCACCTCCTGCTACCCGAAAAGGTATAACTTTAACCCTGGATTAAAGTGGTAGCTCGCGCGTTCTCTTGTAGATCGGAGAGTAAGAAATGTTGTTTACAGATGATGTTTCAGTGTAAAAATTTACAATTTAGAAAGCTAATTCAACTCCCTCGAATACTGCAACTGAAGAGAGAAATAATAAAATTTAATGGCCATGACATACACAGATAGCGCTGAGGTTACTCGAAAATGTCAATACGCTTTCTGAACTTTGGTGGTTCACCGACGTCTCGTCTTCTTAGGATTTTCAGAATAATGAGAATTTAACTCATCTCATTACTTGACTTAAATCGCTACTTGAAAAATCATTAAAGTCTGATGATAAGACAAGGAATATGGTAGAACCGGTTCTGTTGTTATTCTGCGTGTAGGTATTTACTAATTCCATCGCAGATGTATGATTAATATCTTCAGTATATTCGATTTAGATGATCTATCTCCTCTATTCTTTCGTGAGATAGCCAAACCATTTCTAATAGGTTCCTGATATGTTTTATGTCCCAAACGTAAGTATTTGTCATCACAGTAACATTCCCAAAATTTATTTTTCTATGAATTGTGTGAAATCATTGGATAAAAGAGAGGGACAGGGTTACTAGGACGCATTGTAAACATCTGTTTAAACTTTATGTCTGACAATGAGCGTTAACCATGGCTCTAGAAATCATGAAATTCATATTTATAAATGAAAATAAGATCAAATCCGATAATTGTGATGCTTTTTAAAAATAATTGTATTCAACTGTATTGCTTCATAAGTTTTACAGTTGCGCTTATTAGTGTACATATAGTAGGCTACAAGCCTAATTTACATGGTACTTGTGTAATGGTATACCCCTGTGGACGTCCAACAACCAGGAATTTATATTGCAGCATATTAATTTAACAACAGTGATTTTAGGTCTGCTTTCCACATTTTTACAATAATTAATTAAATAGTATAAATTAGAATAAATAATTGTTTAACTACGATAAATAAGTTAACAAATAAGTGAATAAATACGTTATATAGAATAAATAGGTTACAATTTTTTTTTTGTTGGAACAAATAGGAAAGTAAATGTAAATAGAATAATTTAAAATTAGAACAAATAACTTTTTTAAATGTTTGGTTTTAGATAAATATTATCACAGATATTTTATCTCTGGGAAACTATATGGTGTAGCCATAACGATTATTATTGTCACTGTATGATGGAGTCTTTAGCCTTTTTCTTTTCAATCTTCTTTGTGTCATTGGTGGCGCGGGATTTTCTACTATTGTGGTTATAACTGGGTTCTCGTGTCCTTCCATTCCTCTTTTCAATGAACCGTACATCTCCGTAATGACGGCGCTGACCATTGGTACGGTCAAATCATTGTGGAGCGTACTGTTTCTTACATACCATGGTGCGTTCGTGATGAGCCGTAGAACCTGATTCTGTGTTACTTGTATTCGTTTAACATGTGTTGCTGCCGCAGAACCCCCGAGACCGCAGGAATATTACCATATTGGACGAATTAGAGAAAGGTACAGTAATCTCTTCGTGGTAAGAGGTAGGGGAGAATGCTCATGCAGTAGCGGTTTGGTAGGTTGTCTAATCCTACCAACTAAGTAGTTGCTATGTGCTCCCCATGTTAAATGGTGATCGAGGGTTAGCCCAAGGTACTTGACCGTGTAGTTGATCGGAATGTTTTGACTATTGTAGCTTGGGGCATATTGATAGTGTTGCCTTTTCAGAGTGAATGGAACGATCGTGGATTTGAGAGCATCCAGTATTACCCTCCACTTATCACTCCATACGTGTATTTGTTGGAGGCTGTCTTGTAGGGAATTGTGGGCACCTTGGAAATTCTCATCAACGTGCAGTATTGCTACATCATCAGCGTAGAAAGCTGTTGTTGCCTGGTTTGGAAGGGGAATGTCGTGAGCGTATAATAAATATAGGAGCAGTCCGATTAAACTTCCTTGAGATGCTCCTGCATTAATAGGTTTGGAGTGCGAGATGTAAGTCTTGTACTTTACAGAAATGGTTCGCCCGGTCAAATAAGGTTGTAGAAGCCGATAATAGGTGTCCTGTAAGTGAGGTTTTATTTTACATAGTAATCGCTCGAGGTAAACTTTGTCCAAAGCTTTTTCCACGTCGAGGTAGGTATCACTCCGATGCATACCTTTTTTTGTTCAAAGGTATCCTGAATCACATCAATCACACGGTGTAGTTGTTGCGGAAAGGAGTGATTTTGCCGAAAACCAAATTTTTCTTGTGGGATAAGATGGTAGAGGTGTGTTAGGAGCGGCGGTAGCAGTAACCTTTCAAGAATTTTAGCTAGGATAGGGAAAAGACTTAGGTCGGTAACTACTGGGATCCTCTTTTTATTTGGCTTGTGGATCTTCCCGATGCAGGCATGTTTCCATTTGTAGGGAATATGCGTTGTTCTGAGGATTGCATTTTAGATCTGAGTGAAAAATACGATTCCTGTCCAAGGTAGTGCTTGAAGCAGTTTATCAGTGATCTTATCATGTTCTGGAGATTTTTTAGTAGGTACGTAGATTATATATGACAGATCTGACTTGCCCAGGTGTGAAAAAGTGTGAGAAGGATGTGATTTGTGAAGGTTCTTCCACTGCAGCCAGTATCCCGTCGTTCTCTTGTGAATTGGTCACTGGGTTTGGCATAATTGTTCTTCAAGTAACTCAGTGAAGAGGTCAGCATTTTCTTTCATGGTGCAGTACGATCTATTTCCTGTATACAATGGGAGAATGTCATTCCATTCCTTTGTAAGATATTTTGTTTTATGCCATAGGGAGCACCCCCCCCCCCCTTTATGCGCCATCAAGCGCATTTAGGGAGCGTAATTTATTGTGGTTAGCCATATCACGATCTTCTTTAAGATCACTCTTCAGATTTCTAGTGGCTTGATATAGCTCGTGGACCCCTTGTTAACTCCCATTGGTTTTGGCTGTGTCGCTTCTCACGAAGAAGAGATTCAAATACTGGGGAATGTTTCTGAGCATAAGAGTCGTTTAATAATTTGGGATTGTGATGAAGCTGAACCTGCAGCTATTTGAATGGTGCTTGTGAATTCGGCTACGGCTGAGTCAATATCCAAGGGGGTTTTTTTTAGCGAAACCTGGAGGTCTATAAGTTCCTGTATTTTTATTTTGTAAATGTCCCAATCGAAGGGATATGTTTATAAGTCCATTGTGATGCGGCAAGAGAATGGGGGTATGATGAATATCTAGCAGAACAAGGTAGGATCCGAGCTTAGTTCTTTAGTGACCCCAGCTATACTTACTTGTTGTGTGATACACCTGCAAATGTAAAAGTCCAAAATGTCGGGGGTTGATTCAGCATTGGGATAATAAGTAGGTTCTGACGGATACATAACTTCCAATGAGTACTGCACTATCATTTCGTTCAGTAGTCTTCCTCTAGGGTTGGACGTTCTGCAGCCGAATCTAGGATGTTTGGAGTTAAAGTCTCCACCGATCAAAAAACATGATCGAAGCGCGTGAATTAGGGATAGTAAGTCGCCTCTCATATTCTGTTTTCTGGGACCGAGTAGAAGGACGTCAATTCATTCAGGGTAGGGTGGTGAAGTAGAATTTGACACATTTGCATTTCTTCTTCAATAATTGCAGGTAATTCGTCATGGCCTTTGGAGGTTCTAATTAGCATAGCGGATCCTCACTTTCGTCTACCAGAGGGATGATCGGATCGGTAGATCTTATAGCCAGGTATATGGAAGTGCATATGAGGGGCTAGTTTGGTTTCAGTTAGGAGGATAATGTCTATATTATAATTATTAAGAAATAAGAGTAGCTCTTGATATTTATTTTTAATACCACGACAACTCCATGTGCTCATTTTGATTATGTTTTAGTTTAATGTGTTCATTTTAAATTATTCAATAATGCGGGGAGTATGTGTGACAGCATTTCGACGAGTGGCGATATGATAGTTAGTAGTTTGTCAATTTTTTGACACAGGCTAGGGCTGTCATCCCTGATCAGGTTTGCATGATTCAAGTGTGGGTTAGTTGCTTGCGGTGGTGAATGCGAGTTAGTTTTCCACTTTGAATAGTTCATTTGTAGTTGCTTATGCATAGGACAGCCTTTGTAGTTAGCAGTGTGTGGCCCTTTGCAATTGACACAGATCGGCGGGACGTTTATTGGTTTATCGCATTTATCTGAAGGATGATGTTTATCACATTTAACACATTTGGGTTGATCACTGCAGTAGTTTTTTGAGTGCCCGTAAGACTGGCACTTCAAACATTGAACAATGGTTCTTCTCCACTGGTGGCTCCACTTTCACTTTGGAGTAGTAGAGTGGCGACAGCGAATAAATATTAGAATTTATTGGATCAGAAGCAAGATCGAGAAAGAAGAGCGGGAGGGCTATTTTTGAAATAGGATGATGAATAGGTATCACTTGAATGGGTTTATATCCCAGTTCCACTAATTACTTTTTTAACACTTCTACATCACAAGAAGGGTGAAGCCCCCTTACGATCACTCGAAAATTTCTATCGGTGTAAATCTGAAATGTGTGGAATTGTGCTTAGCTGGTTTGCAGATAGGCAACCGTTTTGCGATAATCTTTAACAGTTTCCAGGGTCACCATCAGTTAACCGTCTACTGTGATTTATGTTTAAATGCGGCCTTGCATATTGTTTTCAAATGGTTTATAAGGGAATTGATGTTTGCGAGGTTGTTAATAAAGATAGGCGGTGGTTTGGGTTCTCGAGCATTCGTGGAGTTTGACTCTATTTGGGTTTCCATGCTTTCTAGTGGCGAGAATCGGTTTGGTGAAGCAAAGGGCGAAGATTCATTGGTTAGACTATTGGAGTTATTAGATGTGGTTTGACTATTATGGTTTACCTTGCGACGGTTCTTCTCCGGGTCGTCGTCACCCATTGCTGGCTAGATCGTTATTTGGATCAACACTAGCGAAATCGCGGGTTTATTGTTATCGCGGATTTATTATTATTGTGAAGCTGTCCTATGACACGTTTTTACTCTTCAATGGCACATCCAGAACGATTTTCTGAAGAAATAATGGACAAGCATTTGTTAATTTGCTCTCACGCCCCAGTTGATAGGATGTGATTCGTGAGAGGTTTGGTAAATACGGATCGCTAGACTAAATCATTAAATTCCAAATTATCTTTTAACGAATCTTCGTATAATCTAAGGCTATTGCAATGGCTGGGAGAATTTTAAAATCAAAATTTTTGAAAAATTTCTTCATTGTAATCCGTTTTGTGGAATTCTGAAACGATTCCTGAGGTTTGCGCTTTTGTTATTCTAGACGATAACTCTCCTTAGGATTTCATCTATCTCTATATTTATTTATCTCTATCTCTATTATTTATCTATCTCTCTATATTTCTATCCTTAGATAGAAATACCGTTCTTGCGCCAAAAAATCAAGCATTCCAAACGAAAGGATGAGTTCGTTGGTCAACAATTTTTGAGCACATTAAATAGGTCAAATTTCGAAAAATGTACCTACTAAAAAAAATCACTAAAAATGGCTTTAAACGGCCAAAAATTGTTAAATTTATATTTTTTAGCAGAATCTTAGTCAAAACTAAATTGTCAACAATTAACTAGGGCATTTAAAAATTTTGCTCAAAATTATGCTGAAAAACGTATCTACTTAAATTTCATTATTATTTGCTAAAAATCTATAAAAACTGCAAAAAAATCTAAAAATCCAAAATCTCTTTGGAATTGCCGAATTTTATTTAGTATGAGTTTTTTTGCCATAAAATTGATTTTTAACAATTTCTTTCTACTGAAATTGCTCCAATTTCAATACAATTTAACATATTATAATACGATAGATAGTATATGAACATTCACTCAAGCAATCATGCTGCTTGACTGGAACTTTATCTTCAGTGGATTTCGATTGAACTCACTTGAAATAAGTAAGCATAAACTTCAACCTTGAGTAATTTTGAAAATTTTCTTCCTTAATCTGGCATCGCCTTTTTTTCTGTTTTTATTGACTTTGTGTTTATTCACTAAACTTTGTTGATACAAACTTAGATAAATTGATTTTATGAGATAGGAAAATAACAGTAAATACCAATGATAATATTAATAACAATAATATTCTTTCAATGTTGAAAGGATAAAACTGTATCTGCATGTTTGATATATTGTACAATGTTTTTAAGCAGACTTCTATTTGCAGTTCTCAAAGCCTAATACAACTCTTGTTGTTGTAAGAAATATACCCTATTAGTACGTTCCTCTTTGTAGAATGGATATTTCATGATCTTGTTGACCATATCATTCAACTTTGGCATAAACACGTTATAGCAACTCCTACGCGATGAGGACTCCTATTGATTTGTCCTTCACCCATCCTCATTCGAGCTATCTGAACAATATATTGTCGGCTTGGTGAGGTCATGTTGAACCGTAGTTTGGTTTTTATGTTTGGCTGGATCAGGTAATGGCGGTACTCTTTATCAAGGGATATTTGATACTATTATATCTGATATTTTTTCGTCATTTCCTTTGTTGGTAGCATAAATGAGTTGGGTAGAGGGACATCAATCAGGCTCCGAGTTTAGCGGCACAGTCAGCCTTATAATTTTCTCGGACATTGGTCCGGAATAGGGATCCATTACACACATATTTCCCTTTCCTGTAGGTTATGTATTTATAGTGGATGCTAACAAATACTGAAAGTAGTTTGTGCTATTTTTCTGATGCATTTGGAGAGCTGAGAATACTGTTTTTGAGTCAGTATATATATAGTTTTGAGTGGAACTCTAATTCCATTTCTTATCCCAGTCGAAGTGTACTAAGTGGGTAAGTAAATCTGGAAGGATTATTATGGTTTCCTCGAATAGCTAAGTCAACTAAATGAAGAATGTGAGGAAAGTAAAGCTGTAATTTGGAGCCAGGGCACGGATAACAGTAGTATACCGAAAGGCTAGAACGTTGCAAATTTTGACAAGTTCGTGGAGGTAACCCATGTTGTTCCCTGATGAAAATCTGATGCAAAGCGATAATTCCCATAAACGAAATTCATAGAATCATTTAACAACAAGCGATAATATCTTCAATTATTTATTTGCTTTGTGCCCATAAACAGCAGATGGGATGAGGTTTGCTAGACTTCGTTACCTTTTGAATAACGAGAGCCTGACGTTATCTCACCGACCCGCTCGATCGGGGAATGTCAGCCGATGGAGTTTATTTATCACCTTGTTTAGCGGTCCTGATCCGTCTCCCGTGCGATCCTTTACAACCCCACACATCGCCCAGGCCGATAATGGGCTCATGGAGGTTCGGTGTTTGGCTACCTTGTTACAGTGGGGGGATCCCTTAGTTGGACTCCCCTCGCTGAGTAGGTAGAGACCTCTCCTGATGAATAGCCTCGTTCCTGTTGTACTAGGGAGTTCGGTAAATTAATCCCGGCCAATCCTTCCACTCTACCACAGTTACATTATCCTACACTGCGCCTTTTTATTTACTTTTATTATACCACAAACCGTAAAAAAGCGGTTTCTTCCATTCTTAACTCGAATAAATGGCATTGAATGCTTTCCGAACATCCCTTAATGCCAACATAGATCTTCTCACCGCTATAGAGCTTTCACACTCCATTGTTCTTTTGCAGAGACAACGAATTTCCTGTGAGCTACCGCATTTATTGGCCACCCCACTCACAGCAAATTCTTTGGAAATGGTTTTTGGACTCATGGCATATCTTCAACGAAATAACAATAAAAGTCATTCGGTGGTTATATACCTAATATAGAACATCATCCAATGTATGCTAAATTCGTTCTATCGTGCAGTTTTCCGTGTGTAACAGGGAAAAAGCTATTTCCCGAATTTCATAATTTGCTCCATTCAATTTGCAGAAAAATAAAATTGTTAGGGACAATCTACAGCCTAATCCGCACCTTTCCAGAAAATTTCATCAGAATTAGATGAAAACTAGCAATTACGCTTGTTTTTCGGATTAGGTACACTTTTCACAGGAGCTACTACTGATGCAATGATGTTGCAATTGATGTGAAATGATTAATTTGTCGTTCCCCAACTACCCTCCAAATTTGAGCGAGATTGGACGACGGGGGCGTGAGAAAATTATACTTTAGGGATTTTAAGTTTGCGCATGCGCTGATTGAAGTATTGATTTGGGAACATCGAAACTCATAGGGTAACATCTTCACCCTAACCCACACATTCCATGAACATTTCATAAAAATCCGTTGAATATTATAGAATTGAAGCCTGTTAAGAGGATCTGCGGATACACGACAGACACAGACTCACATACACATACACACACACAGAAAGACACAGAACGAAAATTGTTCTGAATGTTCAAATACGTAAAACACGAGTGGAAATTTTACCACTGCAAAAAAAACAAAGACCTTTTGATTATAGTGGAGACTACAACTTTTCCATCTCTAGAACGTGAAAACAATGCTTCCGCTACCTATACGTAGACTTGGGAGCAGTTTAAGAGACGAAATTTGGCATTTAGGAACCAATCCTTCACTAGTATGTACATCCGCACAGACAATAGTTAATCAACTCGATTTCGCAATGTTGGAATGAATTCCGTTGGAACAATATCACCTGATAATTAGCATCGTGTCAGCTGATATTTATAAGGCAAGTTCTTTATATCCCAGACGAGGCCCTCTCGAACGAGCAAGTTTGTCCCCCACCACGGCAACTACTTGGAACCGTTCCCTACAAGAAGAACTATGAGTTCTTCAATTCAGTTCAACGCGGAGCAGCTCATGAGTCACAAATGAAAAGTCACGTTTACGTTTCTAAACTGTTATGTGATGGTGTTATGAGACCACGAAACTATACACTTCATTCTGATCTACATATCCAACTAATCTGCATTTTTTACTAAGGGATTGACTACTTGATGTTATGTATTTTTGAGATGCGAGCTTGCGAGCATCCAGACCACCAAACTATACACTTCATTCTAACCTACATGTCCACTAAACAGGTTGAACGGAATTGAAGAACTCACAGTTCTTCTTGTAGGGAACGGTTCCAAGTAGTTGCCGGGGTGGGGGACAAACTTGCTCGTTCGAGAGGGTCTCGTTATATCTCAGTATCACTATCTAGCGATTATTGATGGAGTTAAGAGCTTGATCGTCTAATCGATAGATCCGCAAGCAGCGCATTAAAAATCGCGCTTAGAAATTCGGAGGTGTTTTTCGTTGTTCGAGCCCTTAGGGAAAACAAACCGTTCAACGTACAGCATGTGGGTGGTTTTAATCGTTTTTTGGGGATTATATTTATCGTTGACAAGCTAAATATCATTACTGTTACCTCGAACCGGAGGTGGTAGTATCCAAAATGATTGAACGAGAGCAAAAATGGAATTTTGTAGCTGCCTACGTTGAAGACATCCTCCAGAAAAAGATCATCTTGGAACGGGAGAGACAGAGGAGGAGGGAGCACATGGATCGAGAAGACTGAAGAAATTTCTCAAGACTCGGCCTGAAGAAATGCGTTAAATATTTCCAGGCTGAGTTCCAACGTGGGAAAAGAAAAGTGACGTTTTAGTGGGTTTGAATCCCACATAACCCGGAGTGCGGTCCCTCTTGGGTATCTTACGAGATCCGATTAAGTACCACCTTAGGATCTTAAAGATTTCCTCACCTGCCTACGTAAAAAAAAAAAAAAAACTGTTACCTCGAAAGTTTTTGAGGTCTCGATTTTTGAATGTTTAACCCTTTAATGCTACCCTACAGGGTTGACAAAAATTGAATCCGAGCTTCTAGGACCATCTAGACCCCAAATACCATTTTTGACGCAAGTTACATGAAGTTTGGTCCATTAATTTCGGAAAAAATCCGCGGTCGGCGGACGGATGGTTTTTTTTTTTTAATTCAATTTTTGGATTCTACACATCTTGAAACGTAAACCAAACCATTTCCAAGGGGTGGGGGGGGGGGATTAAAATTTGTTTTTTTCTAGGTCGATTACAAAGATCCATTGTTGAAAATAACAAACCAAAAAATGTACTAAAAAAATATAAAAAAATCACTCAAAATGGCTTAGAACGGCTCAAAATCGTTGAATATATCATTTTTCGCATAATTTTAGGGTCATTCTCATTTCATTTGACGCTTTGGGGCGTTTGAGAACCTCAGCGACGCGAAATAGTACTACTCATTGTAGTACTACTTAAATACTACTCATTGCAGATTTGTGTTCCATAGATGAACAGTGAGTTTTTCATTGATGTATTTTATATGTTTTTTTTTATTAAAAAACAGGATATCCAACTCATGAGTGTTACCAGATTTGAAAAATTGATTTTTGTAAATTATTTTGTTTAAGCACCAACAACATTCATAATTTGTGTAACACTCATGATTGAAAATAAAAGTACTCAACATGTTTTTAGGCTTCTTTCGCTGTAAAAACTGCTGCAACTCCAAGCACTCCACTACAGTCTCACATCTTCAACTGGACAATATAACCTTTGACTGTTTCCCGCCATTTTCCATAAGCTTTCTTGATCGCAAAAATGATAACACTCCTGAGGTCCCATTGAGGAGAGATATGGGGGACTGACTGAAAAACTAGTTTTTCACGAGTTGGGAAAAATCTTAAAAATGTAAATCCTCACTCTAAATAAAGAGGAACCAACTTACTGCAGCTAGTAACTCAGGCGAGTTCTAGATTGTCATTGTTTTGTAAATACCTAACTTCTACTTAGGTGTTAGGTAGGAGGGGACCGTAACACTCATGAGTTTCCAGGTCTTCAGGTTTCATTCGTCATCACTGAGTATTGGTTGAAGGGGGTTTTGGGCAGTCAAATTATTACTTCGTTGATCTCCCAACTTATACTACCATTTTTTCCCCAAAATCATTAGTTTTGGTCAGGAATTGTGAGAATTTGTCAACAGGGACATGAAAGCGACAAATGAAATGAAAGTGACCCTTTAGTCAATAACGAATTAGAACACTCTAAAATTTATTCAAAAAAATATGCAGAAAAATGTACTTGGATCTCATTAATATTTGCTGTTAAATCGATTAAAAATTTGAAAAATTTCTAAAAATCAAATCTTTTTTTTGAACCGTGGAATATTATTTACGCGTTAGTAGTTTACTTGCCTTATAGTCAGTGGTTAACAACTTTTTGTCCTGAAAGTGCTCAAATCTCAAAACACTGGGATATAGTATAATACTGTAATCTACCAACATTCGCTTATAAGATCATGCTGCATGACTGGAACTTTTTGGACTTGTTCAGCCATTAGGAAAAAGATAATTAGAGACGTCCAACAAAATATTATAAATGGTTGAAGGAGGTTCATTCCAAAGGGACATTGTCCGCCCAAGAGACAAGCCTAACCTACCTACTTCGGTAAAGGGCAGGAGTGTATTAATGTGCACACACCCCCTCCCCTCTCCCATCCACATCTCAGATTTCTCCGTAATCAGATATTTTATCCACTACGCCACGGAAGCCATAACGACCATTTATGACTTAACCAAGAGGAACCAGCGCTCTTGACCTCCAGGTTCTCACACCCCAGACTATAATATCCTAGGAAGGGGTAACCACTCGATTCCACCACCTCTGTGTCACAGCCCAGAATATTAATTTCTTTTATCCTCAAAACTCAAACATGTAGAAGAAGATCTGGACAAATGGGTAGCCAGTTCTTGAAAGCTAGTGCATAAGCTAGTTTATATAGCATTTACAGATTTAATTCAACCTTTTACAGATTTATTTCGACCTTTTACAAATTCATTTAAACCTTTTACAAATTCAATTCAACTTTTTACAAATTCAATTCAACCTTTTACAAATTCAATTCAACCTTTTACAAATTCAATTCAACCTTTTACAAATTCATTTCAACTCTCCACCGGAAGGGGTAGATATGGAAAGTAGCTGATTGATTAGGAGGAAAGTTATAAGTAGTAGGCTACATGAGGTGGGTAAGTAGGTAGCTACGTACATACTACCTACCTACGTGACCTCAGCGCCTTGCCAATTTAATGTCTACTGTAAGGTCAGAATCGCTTCTGTTTGCAATGCTGACAATCACTTATGTGCATGCCCTTGAAAGCGATAACTTTTGCATTGTCGCTCTGTATCGCTGTTTACGATTTTTTTTCTCTTCATAACCTGAAGTAATTATGAGTGTTAGCGATTCCGATTCAGGCTCTTTTGTTGTTAGAGGAAGACGTAGGATACTTGTGGTAGAAAGTGATTCTGACAATACAGTAGACATTGAATTGGCAAGGCGCTGAGGTCACGTTGGTAGGTAGCAGAGTTAGGCAAAAATTAGTTCTGAAACTAAAACTAAAAACTAAAACAAAATTAGTTCCGAACTGGAACTAAAAACTGAAACTATTAGTTTCAGTTCGACTTTCGAAGCTAACTTTTGAAACTAAATTAGTTTTAGTTTCAACTGTTGAAACTAAAACTAATTTAGTTCCAAAAGTTAGTTTCGAAGTTGCGAATAAAAACTAAAGTACCTAGTTTCATCTTTTATTCGTAGTTTCGGAACTAAGTATGAAACTGAATTTTCTTCCTCGCGTGTTTTACTGATTTGAAGGGGATGTGTGTTTGTGTGTGTTTCAAAGAAATATGGGTGATGGGTGCGAACAAGTTCTTTTTTCCAGGGTCGTAGAAGAATAGATTCAAGTTTGCTAAGCTCGCCACCATTTTGAGTTAAACATCAAACGTTTTCAGAAACGTATCGAAGAATTGAGGGTGATGAGTTATTCATTACGTCTGGGGGAAAAATATTAATATTTTATTGGATTGACAAAACTGTTGAATAATTGGAATACAGAACAGAAAAGTCCTGAGACAATGGAAAACGGCATAATGAAAAGATGTTTTATAAACTAAAAATAGGTCTGCTGTAAAATAATACCTCATTGCCTTTCAAATTTCTATAAAACAATCTTTTTATAGAGAGAAATTTTTTAATAGAAATTTTTTTATAGCGAGGAAAAAAAAATTAGTTTCATTTTTAGTTCCGAAACTACGAATAAAAGATGAAACTACTTTAGTTTTTATTCGCAACTTCGAAACTAACTTTTGGAACTAAATTAGTTTTAGTTTTAACAGTTGAAACTAAAACTAATTTAGTTCCAAAAATTAGTTTCGAAAGTCGAACTAAACACTAAATTAGTTTTTAGTTTCAATTTCGAAACTAAAAACTAATCAGTTTTTAGTTTCAACTTTAGTTAAACTAAATTTTTATTCCAATAATCCCAACTCTGGTAGGTAGTATGTGTAGCTACCTACTTACCCACCTCATGTAGCCTACTACTTATAACTTTCCACCTAATCAATCAGCTACTTTCCATATTTACCCCTTCCGGTGGAGAGTTGAATTGAATTTGTAAAAGGATGAATTGAATTTGTAAAAGGTTTAAATGAATTTGTAAAAGGTTGAAATAAATCTGTAAATGCTATATTTAGCCAACTAACCTGCTGATGTATATATTTGGAGTATCTTCGGCTATTGACAACGAGGATGACGAGGAGGTTGGCAAGAAAAATTCCAGCCGACAGTAGTAAAATGAAGGCGGCCTGTATGACGCCGCCGGGGCTCACGTGGTTGTGGGCCTTCGTGCAGGAGCTGTTGTGCAGCAAAGGTGCGACTAGGAGGGTGCTCCTGTGCTCCCCCAGCCTCATCGTAGAGCGACGCTGCCTTCCTCTGAACGGCCTCCCCCTGTCTTCATCTTCCCATGCGCTTCTGGAGGAGTCTTTGCTTCTTCAAAGCCATCACAATCCACCTGTAATAAAAGTAATGAATCAGATAAGTTTTTGTTTTTTTACAAAGATTACATTTTTTATTTATTTATTTTTTTTTGCAAAGGTAATTAATTCATTGACAGAACAATAAACAACAACAAGATTATTAAAACTTGTAATGAACTTAGGCGCCCCGTGGTGCAATGGGGGCCTATAAATCCACACTCATAGATAGAGCGGGGTGTGACAGTACCATAAGAGATACAACTCGTACTAATAGTATATGTGCTACGTTCGGAGAAGATAATTTTCCGGTTCCCGGATCCTCATCTATCCCCAACCATAGCGATTCGACAACGTGAGGATGGACGCCTGGCGCCAAAGTGACGGACGGGCAGCGCATTCCTTGGATCTCGTGGGAACTGTCACAATGCCCATTACTTGAACAAGCAAGAGCTCGACTGGGAAGAAAATTCATTTTGCAGGGTGCAAAACAAACGTGGGAAACAACGGAGCGACGGCAGCGCATTCCCTTGGATCTCGCGGGAACTGTCACACTCCCCCCTCTTAAAAAACATACTTGATTGAAGAGCAAGTATGTAAACTAGGTGGAATAGTTTTCTGGTTGAGAACTGATGCTCACTAATAAATAGCTGCATTGGCGATTGCGGATAAAAGGTGAAATTAAAGCAGGATGGATTGTCAATGTATCTTCATATGAAGTATTCATTGGGTAGTTAACCCCCAATCAAAGATTGGAACAAGCGGGAATAATGTAACTTGCTCAACCAGGAGACTTACAGTAGGAAGCTGCCCACTTTGGGGGGCCGTACATAATCTTAACCACGCTCTGCTACCATGTAATAGACAGGCCACCCGAAGGTGCAATGGGGGCCTAAATCCACACTCATAGATAGAGAGGGGTGTGACAGTACCATAAGAGATACAACTCGTACTAATAGCATATATGCTACGTTCGGAGAAGATAAGTTTTCCAGTTCTAGGATCACCCATCCATCGCCAAACACGGGCTTTCGAAAACACGGGAAGAAGCGCCCGACGCCCGTTGGGAAACAACGGAGCGACGGCAGCGCATTCCCTTGGATCTCGCGGGAACTGTCACAAACTTAATCGCTCAACCATGGGAGAGTAGCTCCATCCTCCATTTACAAGGACCTCAACCTTCTCCGTGTCCCACGTATTTGTTGAGAAACTGCTTTTAATATGGCCATTTGCATTTTTATCCTAGTCCACCCTAAGACTTGTGAGTAGGGTCGTCTCCATTTCCTGGCAAGATTGTGAGACATCCTTTTCAAAAACACGTTGAATTCGTCGTGTAATGAACAGATTCCATCCACTGAACAGATTAGGGGGATGCAAGAACCTCGACGGTCTTCCGCTGCCTGGTCATATTTCCTATGCTTCTCTGCTAGGAGAGATGAAATTGGTATTGTCAGGTACAGGGAAGCTTGACTAGAATCCTCCTTCCCACTGTCCACAACCCCTCTTCAGACCCATCCCATTCCTTGTATCCAATAAATTTTTCATCAAAAAAATTTTGCAATGGTTATAAAATCATGAAAAATGAATTAGATAAGTATAGTGACGATATGATGGTGAATATGATGAATATAACAAACAGTGTGACAAATTTGTTGAGAAAAACATTGAAAATCCGTACGCATGAACATACTGCAGTAAGGAACTTTTTATTTATTCATCTATTTGTTTCTTTTTTTTTCTTCTCACTTTTTAAATTTGAACATTCTCTTCATTTTTAAATTACATTTTTGATTTTAAATGTTTTATTTTATTTTAATTTTGAAGGCTTTGGAACCATCAAAACAGCTTCATTTTAACGAAAATTCGCCAAGACCACAAATATTTAAGCAAACCTCAAAAACTACAACAATAGATAATGCAATAATGGGGAAGAAGAAGCCAAAAAGAATGGAAGAGATAGAAATTTCTTCCATGAGACGTGAGAACCACGCGAATCTTGCGAATTGCGTCGTGACTACCCAATCGCATGAGTTTTGAAACGGGTAGGTTTTAACCAAGGCGATTCTAGATGACGGAAAAACTACCCGAGTAAAATATCATATTCTTCTTTCAGTTGCCTACACGTAAAAGATAAAAAAATAAAATTTTCTACCATATTTGGTTTCCATTGAACCCCCTATTGACGATTTCTGGATTTCAATAACACCGATCCTGTTTATATAAAGTACAACACATACTTTTCCCATGTAAAAAATGACGAGGTGGGCATATATGTAGGATAGAGGCCAGTATTGAGCCATCAGCGCACGATCTTGCGAGATCGTTTAAAATTTAGAGGCAGTTATAAAATACTCCGTCGACTGAACAGGGATAGCTGATGTTGAGATAAGTGTTAATCATAATCTCCATGGGATGAGGCACAAGGGACTGACTTAGCTGATTTCTGCTAATTTCATTACTAGGGGATGCCTCACATACTTCAGGTGCGCCATCGCCTGACGGGATTGTGCTTTGGCCTTGGCTTATTTCGTGGTTGGGAGATCGCAATATTTGTGTGTGATGCAATAGGTACATACTCATTTTTCAACAGTGTGACTGAGTTCCCGTCAGAATCCCAGAGAAAGCGCTGCCGTCGGGCGTCGCACGCCTGTTCTCATGTTCTTGAAAGGCTGCGTTTGGCGTTGGATGGGTGATCCAAGAACTGGAAAACCAATCCTTCCTGAACATAGCTCATTAGCTATTAGTAAGGAAATCTCCTCCGGGAACATTGCACATTACGTTCCGGGATTGTACCTGTTATGGGATACTGTCACTCCCCTCTCCCTTTCGAGGATATAGGGCCCCATTGTACCTCTGGGGGGCGAAATCCTTGATATGGTAGCAGAGCGTGGTTAGGATTATGCATGGCTAATGCCTAGTAATCCGATCCACTATTTTTGGGGCGTTAATGTTTCAGAAGAAACATGGCCCAGGTTTTTCCAAAAGGAATTCCCATTATCACCCTTTGGTATATAAATAATTTCTTCGGTCATTGACTTATAATTTTTCATTTATTCCCCTCTTATATTTTCAGTTTCATACCTATGGTATACCTGGCCTTTTCCATTTGTATTATATATTATTTATACCCGGGCATGGTTCCCAATTATTCAAGGGCATTGTTCCCAATTATTAATTCAAGGGCATTGTTCCCAATTATTATTTCCTGGGCTTAGTTCCCAATTTAAGTCCCCAATGTTGGGCATATTAATTTATATCTATTTTATTTTCCTAAAGGTATAAGTCTCCATAGTTGAGCCACCGTTTATTCCCGATTGTTCCAATCTCTGATTGGGGTTAATTACCTAATGAAGACTTAATTATGAAGACTTCGTTTTAATTTTTCTTTTCTCATCCTCAATCGCCAATGCAGCTATTTATTAATGAGCATCAGTTTCCAGCTAGTAAACTATTCCACCTGGTTTACATACTTGCTCTTCAATCAAGTATGTCTTTAAGGGGGGGGGGGGGGGGGGGAGTGAGACAGAGTTCCCGTCAGAATCCCAGTGAAAGCGCTGCCGTATCTCCGTTGTTTTCCAACGGGGGTCGCACGCCTGTTCTCATGTTCTTGAAAGGCTGTGTTTGGCGTTGGATGGGTGATCCTAGAACTGGAAAACCAATCCTTCTTGAACATAGCTCATTAGCTATTAGTAAGGAGAAAATGATATGATGATGATTCAATGCGATGATTCAATATATTATGTTGGCAGGCACCCCTAGAGAGATGCAGAAAGCGCTAGATGCGTAAACAGAGTACTGTTCTAGGGACGGTCTCACCATCAACGCCTTAAAAACAAAAGGAATGATGTTTCATTAAAGTTCAACACTCAAGGCGATATCTGACTTCTTCAAAGATGGCAAAACAATTGATAAGACCTGGGGACATTGTTATCTGGGCATTGAGAGATTGAGATTTTTACACAGTTCTACTAGTAAATATCAAAACGCACCTAGACAATGTATTTTACTACGCAATAAATGCACTTTCCATCAGCCACTTTTTCGAAAACCCCACCTGAATGATGATCTATTGAAATCCTGCTGAAATTATTTCTTAATGCAATAAATAGAAGGCAGTAACTAATTATACCATTATACTTTTAAATACCAATTTAATTATAAATATATGTGTTTATGCTTGTGTCTTGAACTTGTACGTTAAATTACTTAGTTGTGTTAATCTTACTAAGAAATACAAAACATCTACCTATTAACTTTGTTTAATTATATCTTATTCTATATATACCTACTATAAATATTATAATTTTTGCAGATATGACCCTTCTCAAAGGATGAAATTTTATGTAAATTGTAAAGGGCTCGGCCCTAAATGCATACATAAAACATTGAATCTGAATCTTACCAATGTTTTTGTTTTTAGGTTTAGATTCTATTTGGAAGGTTGGGTTTTTATTTGTGCGTTCAGTTTTTCAATACTGGTGAAAAACTTTGGGTTGTATTGCGTTATTGGTGTAAGAGGTACGTATTATTGTAACGCAAATACGCACATCCATTGAATTGAAATCGCAATAGTTTCTATTCTCATCACAAAGTTCATAGGACTTTGTTCTTGCGCTTCTATTTCGCACAAACTGTATTATTTCCCACCTCACGCGAGCCCAAATACATCGCATGATAAGGAAAACGACGAGATAAAAAAAAAAAAAAAAGAAAAAAAGTCCGACGCTCAAGTTATTTCATTTTTTATGGAAAGTCATTCAGATCCCAGATAGGGGTATCCGTATGTTTTACGAGCCGCATTCGCCTCGAGTCGGCGTTCCATTTGCCAGGAGGGGTAAAAATACTAGGATGATAGCCCCACCAAAACTTCTCGCTGAACATTCTTCAAGAAAGAAGAAGAGGCTAAAGAAAGGAAAGTATATTATGGTCCAATAAAAATCACACTATAAAAAAGCACAGACGATACAAGACCAGGAAAGTTACCTATTCAACGGAGATCCAATCGAAACTTCGAGTCGTACGTTACTGCGTATGCGTGCTCTACTCATTGGATAAAGAATTGATATTCATGTATATTATATACCGCCGAACAGTAGGTTTACAGCCCTCAAAAAAATGGAAAAAAAGTAAGAAAAAACAGTTTGTTTTATTCAATAAGTATAATTAACTTTGGTGCATTATTAATTTTTATTTCCCACGCATGTAAAACTTTAATACATTCCGTCTGCCACCTCATCTTGAATGAAGATTGTTCAATTCTTCGTATATCTGATTTAGCTAATCATTTATTGGCAATTTATCGGTGAAAAGATGCACACAAATCAGCTCATTAATCAATAAAAATTTAGGAGCCACTCAGCTGATCACGACCTCATTATGCGTGAAGTGGTGAACGCGATGTTCGTGGAGTCCTGGACAGAAAACTGTCGGAATTAAATTTACATAGTTACGGATTGGTTGTAATTAAACAAAAAATAAGCCAAAACGCTTGCATACGAGTCTGCAACAAATTGTATGACAGAGTTCCATGTAATAAATAGTGGTAGTGGTAGCGATTATTATAGCTAAATTTCAGTCAAATAGTGTCATGCTCCGCTACCATGCAGGATTTAGGTAGTCCCCCAGAGGTGCAATGGGGTCCTAAATCCTCGACAAAGAGATAGAGGAGAACGACAGTATCCCTTCAGAGATATAGCACTCCTACTAATAGCATTAATGAGCTATGTTCGGAGTAGATTGGATTTCCAGGGCCTGGATCACCCATCCAACGCCAAACTCAGCTTCTCAAGAACACGAGAAAAGGCGTGCGACGCCCGTTGTTTTCCAACGGAGCGACGGCAGCGCATTCTCTGACATCCCGACGGGAACTCTATGACGGGAACTTTGTCACACTCCCCCACTTAAAGACATACTTGATTGAAGAGCGAGTATGTTAACCAGGTGGAATAGTTTACTGGCTGAGAACTGATGCTCATTAATAAATAGCTGCAATGGCGATTGAGGATGGGAAAAGAGAAATTAAAACAGGATGAATGGTCAATGAATCTTCATATGAAGTATTCATTAGGTAATTAACCCCCAATCAAAGATCCGAACAATCGGGAATAAACGGTGGCTCAACTATGGAGACTTATACCTTGAAGAAAATAAAATAGCCCTTGAATAATTTGGAACAATGCCCTTGAATAATTGGAAACAATGCCCTTGAATAATTGGGAACCATGCCCGGGTATAAAGAATAATAAAAATGGCAAAGGCCAGGTATACCATAGGTATGCAATTGAAAATATTAGAGGGGAATAAAAGAGAAATTTTTAGTCAAAGACCAATGAAATTATTTATATAACAAAGGGTGATAATGGGAATTCCTTCTGGAACCCCGGGCCATGTTTCTTCTGAAACATTAACGCCCCAAAAATAGTGGATTGGATTACTGGGAGTTAGCCGTCCATAATCCTAACCACGCTCTGCTACCGCGTATGATCTTAGGCCACCCCAGAGGTGCAATGGGGGCCTAAATCCACACTCATAGAGAGAGAGGCGTGTGACAGTACCATAAGAGATACAACTCGTACTAATAGCATATATGCTACGTTCGGAGAAGATTGGTTTTCCAGGTCACCCATCCAACGCCAAACTCAGCCTTTCAAGAACACGAGAACCGGCGTGCGACGCCCGTTGTTTTCCAACGGAGTGACGGCAGCCCTTTCTGTGGGATTCTGACGGGAACTCTGTCACAAACGTTAACCTGTAACCTACAGGTTAACAAAAAATGGCTCAACGCCCAGAAGTAGGTATCAATATTTTACAAATCAATATAAGTACATACATGAAGGTCTGATAGCCGAAATATGATATACCTACCTAGTTCGCATTAGATAACCTGGATGGCAGGTTCATTTTATAATAGAATCAAATACAACAGTTAATATAGCTAATTTTAGAATATTCGCGTACCGAGCATACGCCGATATTTACGTTTATTTTCACAGAGAAATGAAAAGACATGGGCAACGATAATACCTATACAAGGGGGTTACAATGGGTATTAGATACCGTGAAATCAATTCTCGAATCGGATTCAACCCTGGCTCACCCAGTTTGAATAGAGTAGATCAGAGAAGAGCCATTGGTTGTCCCCTCTCGAACCTAATGGGCTGTATTAGCTTTTAAGAGCCAACAACTACTCAATCTTTCCATTTGGTCTGGACGTAGCCTCTCATAATCACAAGAAGAGAAGAGCAAGCCAAAGACGAGTGTACCGTTTAGAAAGGCCCTGTTCAAGCCAACATTTTTTTAATCAAAAGCTGGCACTCCATCTCAAATGCATTTATGTAAGAACTCCAAAATGTCACGCATTGGTCCGAATTGTCCAATGAACCTGTTCCTTGAAAGTAGCAGAAACTGCCCCAGGAACCTGAAGAAATATTATTTGCAGAGTTTATGGTGATGGTTTCCACATTCATTATTGATACGTGATCATCTCTTGATTTGTCTGTAGATGTGTTGTAGAATGTTTTAAAAAGTCCTACCATGAACTAATTTGACTATGTTTATATTCGTATGTCATGTTTGACTATTGGACTATGTATGTTTTTTCGTCTCCGAGTACATTTGTTCTCCCGAGTTCAATGCACTTCGAGCGGTATCGCATACTAGCAGTGATTGGTGAGTAATAAAATTATATAAACGATTTTTCTCGAATCTCCAATTAGGCACCATAATTAGCACACGGCAAAATTAAATAATAATACCTAATTTAGTTTGCATGCAGTTTTCTTATACAAACTGGAAGGTTAATTACTATGAGAGACATCTTCAAGTCTTAGCCTATATTATCAAATTGTGGAAGGAGGTATGCGCTGGTTTTGTGACAACAGCAGCAAGAACATTCAACTCAACACTTGAGTAATTGCACTAACTATGATATGGTAGGTACTTGAACGGCATTTTCTATACTAACTTATGAGTTGAACAAATAGCTGATGTTTGTAGTACCCAACTGATTATAATATTCAGGTTCCGCTTTGAGGTTCGCTTTTATTAATGTTCACAGGTCGGAATCCGGAGTGTACGTTGGTCCCAGCTCGTGAGATCAGTGTTATAATGAATACTTGAGTCTCCATTGTGAATATCCAAGCCCGTCCCATTTTCGCTTCTCTTCCCATGCATATTAACAAGATTCCCTTTTGATAAATCCTGGCTCTGACGGACGAAAGCGCGGGTATTGTGGTCACGTCGCTGCCGTGAATTGAGATATCGAGATGCCTTTGCGGGCGAAAATTGCAAAGCTGCCAAGTAAACTACTATGCGCTAAGTGTTGCAGAACTCAAATTGAAATTGTTCTTCCATAGATGATAACGTATTTCTATGTTTCTATCTTTTTCAATTGACATTAGCCGACAGCCATCGCTATGAAGTTCTTTATTAAAATATTAAATTACAATGTGATTAAAAAATTTCACAAAATTAAAAACTTGAAAAAAATGAAAAGTGTATGCCAGCTTTTTGAATAAATGTACGAAGTTCTTCAAAAATCTGAATGTCTCGAATGAATCAATTCGAAATAGTTGGCTTGACCACATGGTTAACTGATAGCTCCGACGTTTGACATCTGGGTATAAAGTGCTTTGAGCAGCATATGAATGTGTGTTAGAGAGTAGTTATCCTCTTCATCTTGGCAATGTTAGCAAGCTGCAGAGCTGAAGCGTTGTTCGCGATGTGGGTATGATCAATATAGATCAAAAGCCAACAACATCGATATTTAACTGAAAAACTTGAAGCTACAAACCCATTAAGTTTATAGTTCTCATGGTCCTGGATAAAGATCCGGTGGTCTAGCAGTCTGTGTCCCCTGCTTTCCTTCTGAAAATTTTGACTGGTTCGAAAATTGTTCACAGAATTTAACTGAGGGATAAATGATTCGTATTGTCTTTAAAATTGTTCGCATTGTGTTTAAAATGTTCGGCATACCGTTCTGATAAACGATTTATGCCGCCAGACCACTTACCTACTTGCATTTTCAAAACTAATTACTTTAAATTTCATAAAATTTCGCATTCAATTTAACTGAGAGATTAATGACTGGACAAGTTACCACTGCGTTTTTAATACTGTCCAAAATCTAACCAAAACGAATAAACTTCGCTACAATCTGTCACACCTATTACCAACTAACCATCGCATAATGTTGCATTGTGAAAACAGATATGCAATTGAAACTCGATGAAATTTAGCACTGAATTTGCCTGAGGGATGAATGACTGGAATTTGTTCAAAGATGTTCATTTGACCTCCCAAGATGAAAATTTGGACTGCCAGACCAAAATTCCTAAACTGACCATAATTTAAAATTCAGTTGAATACAATTCAATCGAATCCAAAATTACTAAACTTCGCTGCGAATTGTCACAAGGCCTCAGACTTTGACGGTCTTACCGAATGACCATTGCATAATGCTGCTATGTAACTACTGACCAGAATGACTGGATTATTTATTCATTTTATTTCATTTCATTTTATTTTATTTTTTTTTAAAATAATCACTAGACCTAACAAGTTGATAATTTTAGCTTCTAGACCAGTAATAAATTAGCATTTTCAAAACGTTCGAAATTCACATCATTCTATCAAACTGTGTTGAAGTGTTTGAGAAAATACATGTATCAGCTACCTTATTTCATCACACTGTACCATACCACTCGTCAGGCTAGTTGATTCATTAAAAAAAAAAAAAAAAAAAAAAAGGATTGGGTTGTTTCGATATCGGTCTACCTTTACTGTTAGGACCAATATGAGTAGTAAAACCTCAGGTTTTGCGGATTAAAAAATACTTGCAGGGCTATAGCGAACAAACATGGACATTTTAGTACTTTTTTAAAAGTTTGTTTTATTTAGTTTATGCCAAAACTTAGCTATTACGAAGAAAACATGTATTAAAGGAGTTCAAGAGATTTAAATTCTGCAACGAATGATTAGCTTGAAATTAAAATTTGAGTGAGTAGTAAATTTGCTTCCGCTGGTCAAGTAGTTTATGATTTTGATAGACAAACATGGAATCAAATTATTAAAAATAATTAGGAGGTACTAATTCTAGGATTGGTTATACAGGGATACTTCCATAAGAGTAGTTCAATCTGAATTTGGACAATGTTTCATGCAAATATTACCGATTTTTACAACTAGCGAACGGCATTATTTCGATTTTTGACTGATTTTCAACTTTGAAATTTTTGAAAACTTGATACCTACATATTCTTATAGGAAATTTTACGCTGATTCCGAATGTACCACATGTTACTTTGCCGAAAAAATTATTTCGCACAACAAATCGCAAAAAACAGGCTATTTTGACATTTTTGACTACATTTTTGAAAATTTCAACCCGAAGATGTAATCCGATCATGCTGGCTAACGAACTTGAACTTTCGTTTTGTGCCATTGACATTTTAAAATTTGTTTGAAGTTTCTAGCACAATTCTACGGACAGTTATCGTCTGGAATGACACAAACATACATACATTAAAAAATGCGTTAAACTTCAGAATATGATTCAGAATAGCCTAAAACGGATTTCTGCATAAAATTTTTTCAAAAATTCACATTCTACAAATTTTGAGGCGAGAGCAATAGCTTAATTTTCTTCAAAATTTCGCTGAAATGTTTTTTTTTTTTTTTTTTTGATAATTTCTTGCTTGTTGGTTTTTTTTAAGCGATTCAGTATCCGAAATGGTTACCCCAAATGAAAAGTTATTAATTGAAGATCGTAGAACATCTAATTTAATGTTTAAGGTGTATCCACCAAAAATTGGAAATTCCTCCGATTTTTAGCGCATTTATGACGAAAAATTAAAAATATCACCAAACAATTCCTTCCTACAAAAAGATGGTACGACTGAATGAGGATGGATATCCTCTGGGATGTTATCAGCTAGGCCATTTATAGCAACCGTAAACAAGGTGCAACTAAGTATAGAGCCTTGAGGGATGCCATTCTCCTGAGGGTGGAGATCAGAGAAGACATTCTCAAGGCGCACCCTGAATTTTCGGTGGGAAAGAAAGCTGCGAAGGAAGCTCAGCATGGGCCCGCCCACTCCCCACTGCTGCAGCCTTTGCTAGATTTTATGACGCCAAGTTGTGTCATTGGCTTTGGCAAGGTCAAAGAACACACCAACGGCTGCTCCCTGACTGAAATGGCGTCCTGGATATAACTCTCAAAAGCTGACAGTTGGTCAACTGCTGAGAAACCTTCCAACATTAATGCATCATTAGTAGCTCCTGCGCATGTGCGAAAGTTAAATCCCAGGAACAAGATTATTTTCTTGATTTTATCAGATTCCTATTACATTTTCTGGGAATGTGTGGGTCAGGCTGTAGATTGTCCTCTACCAATTTCATTTTTCTCAAATCATTACTCCTTTCTGCGTATGCGCTAACATAAATTACTTCAAGCATCTTTTTCCCGTTTCCTAAATGACCGATTTCGAAGTTGTACGTTACCTTCATCTTGATTGACTATATTCCGCTAAGGAGTTTTCAATGATTATTAAAACCATTTCAGCAATCTATACATTTATGTTATTTTCAATTGGTAGGTACCTACTTACTTAAATATCGTTATACTGAGATCAGGGGGACTAGTAAAATGTAAATGTACCTTCTTACTTAAATATCGTTATACTGAGATCAGGGGGACTAGCATAAAATGTAGTTTTTTTAATTATTTGCATATATTTATATTTACCTACGAGACATTTTGATGTCAACCAACGGATCTGCAATTTGAAATGCACCTTCTTTGTAATATCAAGAACTCAATGTCAGTGCTCACTGGTCACCTGTAGGGCCTCTGAGCCTAATTTGTTTTTTAATCGACATAAGATGCTGAAACCTGAAATGCAGCTCCTTCTTGGAGATCTGGTATATTATTACAAAGTATGGAGGGACTGAGGCCAGCATCGGAATATCTGAGGCTAATATCATTCCAAATCGATTCATGGTGCTGTTGTTTAGATGGAGCTTCTTTGGGACTCCTTGGAAAAATTACGATTTACGGAGGCGCACCGATCAGCTGAAGGGCATCTGAACCTATATTATTTCCTATCGTACCTTTCGACCTTTTTATTTTAACGTTTACTGTGAACCTTAAAATTGCGGGGTCTTGATACTGTGAAGGTGTGAACCCTTTTAGAAGGCACGACGCGCCATGTTCTGATCATATAATTACATATGGAGTTTAATAACAAAAGACCAATGACCTGTGTAGAAGGTCTATCTAATACAGAAATTATAAACATTTGTGTAATAATTTCCATAGTATTTTGTTGGCTTCGTATCAGTTCAAATTGGCATCAAACAATATAATTATGGATTATTCGGATCAACATAATATTAAGAAGAGAATGCTCATCCTAAAAATTATTCACGGTGCTGATTTAAGCAATGCGAGGTTGTCGGATGCCAGGTAGGCATCACTATGGCGGGTGAACCGCATCTCAAATTAACTATGAATTAATTATAGCTTCGTTGATCGTCGACAATAACTATTATAGTAATAAGTTTCCCAAACAGCTACAGGAGTGAGTCGGCGTAGTCACTACTCACTCCAATACCTGGAATCTGATATTAAAATAACTAATAACTGTATCGAATGTCGTACTATAGGTTGGGAGGGTGGAGGATACGCAGAAAAACCATACTACTATACCCACTGAACAGTTTTGTTCCCACTACTGCTATGAGGGTAAGTTAGCGTTGTCAAGACTCATTCCCATGTCAGAAATCTATAACAAGGAGGTTAAGGTTATGCAGAGTTACCCCTTCAAAAAGGGAAGAGGCGAAACATCCAGAGGATATCCAGAAAGCTGAAAATCCCAGAGGAACCATCCCAAGATGTGGTATTTGCTATAATCGAGAAATAGGAACTACCCATATCCAACAAAAATCTGATAAGTAATGAATATTGTTGGGTATCATGCCAAAAAGTGAGAGAATGATGCACATGCAAAAGACTCATCTGCTTCACCCTCTAAACAGTTTGGCAACAAATCAACCAATAACTAAAGAGCCATTAGGTATGTGCTCATATATTGACATGGATATGTCTTTGGGCTGGGGATCATTCTAAAATTTGCGTAACAACACCAAAATTTCTGACGACCAGGCACTTTAGATTATTATTAACTCGAAAAGTGAAGGCTAGGTAGAATTTCTATTGATTTTTCACGTACAACCAATGAGTTACTACGGAAGAGTAACTCCCATAGTTTTCATAGTAGGAAAATCGTTCGCCACTTTTTGGAATGCTCTCATTTTATCACAACATCTCATGGCCTCTAAGCCATTGTAGTGTAAAGGAATGCTGATTTATTACTCTAAGTTATAAACTAATATTGTTTTGTAACCATAATGGAATAATCTTGTGAAAAGAAGGCACTACATGGTTGGTATACAATTGAGTCGTAGGTACCTACTGGTAAGCAGTAGGTACTAGACATATCCATGATCTTTTGTTTTTCCCATCAAGGGAGAAATTTGAAATTACAAGTAAGAGTAGTTTTTTAGAATGTCCAGGTGCTATGATAATGCCGTACATAACCGTTCTTAAATGTAGTTTGAAGCCGCGCAAACAGAAACATAAGTTTTTGTAGAACAATTTTGTAGTAACATTCATTTGATAACACACGGCTAAGTGACATTTTAAAAGGATATGTCAATCCAGTTTCGTATCCAAATGAATAAATGTGGAGAAGAAGACGTTTCCGCACCTTCACTTCATTCTATATACCTTTCTACTCAATAAATCAAGCCTTCAAGTTGATGAACATACTCTAATATGTGATCATCCAGGTATCACCTGCATTCCTGACAACAAGACTGATTGTCTCAAGAATTCACTGGCTCCGTTGCAAGCTCCCTCTTAAGTACCATCTTTACCAGTGATCTTCATTCAATAAAACTATACAATACAAATATACATAGTTTTCTCATGAATACTTCAAGAGTACGATTTTTCCAATAAGCAGAGGAACGACTGCAAAGTATACTGACGAGACTAATCATACTTGCTTCACTGTAAGTAGTATTACGTATATTCTATTCAATTAGTCGTGTTTGATGTCCTGTATTAGAATGTCTTCTCTTTAAAAGGAGAACTCAGCAGTAATGAATGTCAATCACAATGGATCGCAATTTTTGACAGTCTCTTCTACGTGGCATTCACTTCAAATCAACTACTGACATTCGGAGCTAATTGAAAGAAAATGTTCGACAACGGTCCCCGATATCGGTTTGAAAAGGCCCTCGTTTGAAAGGAACGGTAGGGCTTGTGGTGGAAGATCTTAATTAATCACATTCATTCTCGCCGCCCGTGGAATACAGATAGCTCCTCCTATTATTCTTTGTGCGGATCGATCATGAAATCTGATGAAGGTAGAGGTGGTCAGTCCGGAATATCATCGTACGAAGGCAGATAACCGAGGAATTTTTTAACATTACTTTTTGATTATTTAATATTTTTCCTTATTCATTTTGTTACATAGTTCTGTACCTTTTCAATGAAGACTTGTGTGAGGGCCAAAAGCCCAAACGACCAAAAAAGATTCTACTCTATTCTCTTGATATGAAGCAAGTTATAACGCAAAGCTATTCCATTTTTCTTGAGTTGTGTAAAGTCAAGTTGGGTGACAGTTTTAATGGATATAAATTAGGCGGGTATTTTAAAGAATCTATTAGAGAAAATATAAATTATTACCCAAAGGTTTATCATTTCTGTATAACATAATTCATCATTTTTATGCAGGTATAATTCTATAACTAACTCTATGGTTAATTATCTATATAACAACCTTCCTCTACATAATCTGCACAACTACTAGCTCATTTTCCTCTGTACGGAACAAGAGCTGATACATATAAGAATAATGATAAATTAGATTCTGATTATCGACATTTTCGTACTCACCCACCAGATGGAAATTGGTGATATAAAATCCTGTCCATTCTTCACAAGTCTATTTACAGGTGACGGAAGTAAAAACGCTGAAAATGTTTACACAAAGGTTCAATATTTCTGTATTTGATATCCCTTTTACCCATATCATTGTTCTATAATTAATTAATATGGGGCTCCGTGTATAGTAAATTATCAGAACTTGGTGCATCATGCCTCCCGAAAATTTTAAAACCTTCACAGCTCCACACCACAATTTTACGGTTAATTAATTATCTGTTGCGGCTTGTTAGTTTTTGTGGCTAGATAGTTGTTTTTCACCCTCCTGTGCTGCAATCCGATTAAGTGATGTCTATCCATCTTTTGAAAATTTTCGAGATCTCAATTTTTGAAAATATTTTAGTCCACCAATTACTTGATGGTGTTATACACAAAAAGTAAATAAATATTTAAAAAAAAAAAAAAAAAATCTACCAATTCTACCCTTTAAGATTAATCGAAAATTATTCCGATAACTCATTCCAAATCCCCATATGCAGTTTTTGACCCAAGTATAATAAACTTTTCGGTCCAGTAGTTTTGGAAAAATAATCCTAATGGATATATATAGTTATATCTTAACGCATTTTGCCCCGTGAACCAACAAATTGAGGAGCTGACATGGAAAAGCAGTTAAGTCCAAAAATCTGAAGAACATTTTTTTTCGTCGAAGTGCAAGTCAACGGCCTTGTCCTCCCGTCCTTGCTAGATCGCACCATGAATAAATGTGTGAACGCATTTTGTACCAAAAAATTTGATGTGTTCGTTTCTATGAAACCAACTTAAATGTCATTGTTTGTCATCGAGGGTTTAAAAAATTGTTCTTTTTTCTTGGCTTTCAAAAGTTTATTATTAAAAATAATATATCAACGGCGTGAATAATATTACAATGCCTCAAAACGGATCTTCATGGTACTTTTTTTGAGACATGTGATTTCAGAAATCACTAGGGCCATTGCAATAGCTTAATTTTTTGTAAAAATTTCCTAATTACTCAAGGCAGGACTTTTGTAACTAATTTAATTCCAAGAAAGATTGTATTAGTTTCTTTTCAAGGAGATCAGGGTTTAGTTTCGATCTATATTAACTATGTTCCATTCGCTACATGGCAAAAATATAATTTTTCTTACCGGTTCGTTGAAAATTATTGGCTTGAAAACAATTGGAATCGGAATACAAAAGTACATATTCGAATACTCGAGTATGTACATATTCCATTCCGATCAAAGCAGTGCGCAATCTATTTTCCATATTTACGATGCACCAATAACCTATATCGAATTTGATTTTGCAACATCAGAGGAACATTATTATTTTGTCTCGGTTTGAGTTACACGGAAAATACGGAAATACTCGTAAAATTCACCACGATAAAACATAATTGCGGGATGTTTCAATAAAACTCCGTGGTTCGACCGGACAACTTCTCCGTAACAATCGCAAGCGCCATTAATAACGTTCCGAGAAATGCTAGTGACGGGGGAGTAATACACGACGAAATATGGTCTCAAGAGAACGCAGCTAGGATCATGTTATGTCCCATCAGCTGGCACGAACCACAATTACAATGGTGGCCGGGTTTCTACCGAACAACGAAGGAGCTGCTCGCAAATGCGATAACACTGACCACTCGTGGGCAGACGGTATCAAAATCTGGGGCGACCCACGAGTGGAATCCGTGTCGCCTGCACTTTATTGGTAGTACGTAATTTGCGATGGAATCATCAAACGTACTGGAAATGAATTTGAGGCCACCCATCTGAGTGCGAGAACAATGATTTGTATACAGGTGGAACACAAGGTTCTTACAAACTTCTGGAATCGATTTTACAGCTCACTTCTGCCAAAAAGTTCACATAATTTTTTTTTTAATCGCCGCTAATACAGCAGGTTGAAAACTTTCTAGTTTTAGCTACCAATTCCTTCTACCTATTTGGTATTTAAGATTGGTGATCAGTCCACTCACCAAGGCTGAAATCATTGGCCGTGGAAGTGCTGTCAATTACGTAATGAAGATTATGCCTAAGTTAGTTAATCTTGATTAATCCCATCTTAATACACCTACCTCCTTCCCATCTCAGCTTTGAGTAGGATTCCATTAGGGTGAGCGCGGAAGTCAGGGGTATGGCATTACATGTGATTAATCTTAAATTAGCTGTGGACGGAGAGAGTAACCTGTTTACAAAGACATTTCGGAGGGAGGCGGATGTTCTTGGTCGTGTTCTTCTTATACTGCCGTTTCGCACATGTCAATTTATCATCATATAAAAACACGCAAAGCGCATTTGAAATCCAGCACATATATATATATATGCGAAAAGAGTGAATGATTTAATACAACGAGCATAATTGGACAAAACACACAAAATTTGACACTTTGTAACTTCGGTGTCTTATTAGAACGGAGAGAAGAATACCTGATAAACCCATTTCATTTCTGTTGTGATTCCGGGATTCTACTACTTACCTACTCGGTTGACGTTCATGAGTCGGATTTGGTTAAGAAAATCATTTTTCCGTTTTTACCCTATTAAATTCTAATTTAATGCTGAATTGATTCATATAAATATGTTGGGGATTCATCTCATGGGAAGTATGGAAAAATTATCATTTTATTAATTTTTATTATTTTATCATTCATCAGCGCTATAACTAGTTTTATGAAGAATAAACCAAACACAATACGAAATATACCTACTTAAATTAACTAACGAAACGTTAATGAAATTGAAACACGGTCTCGATAACGTGAAAGATAACCAGCAAAATAAGTTATAACCTCAAAGAAGGCATTGCAAATGAATATGTAACAAAAAGTTATGAAACAAACAAGGAATTATCGCTAGATTACGCGGAGCAACACCCTATCACCCACAAAAATTCGGATGCGTTTCTCTCGGAACAACAGTTTTTAGTATAAATAACCCGTTTCTCTAAAACTACAGATCGAATCGATTTTGTCTAAATTATAGGGTAGAGTTTACTGTAATTATGGTAATTTTTTTAATCAGTTTCACGCAATATCAAGAAGCAAACTCAAAAAATGACTTTTTTCTGAGGCTTACCAAAAATTAATTTTGAAAGTTAGCTACCCAAAAAAATGATCGTTTGTGTAATAGATGTCACTCTACAAGACGCAAAAAGAATTAATTTAATACCTTTTATCATTCCAGGAAAATTGGGTCATTGGTAAGATACAAATCAACACAGACTCATGAACTTCCTCAACGTAACGTAAAGCGCGTTTGGTTCCTTCTGTGTCCTGCACGAGAAAAAACTATTCTTATTATTGAAGAAAATAATCGAAAATACTCAAGTATTGAGTCGAAACAACGGAGACTGTTCGACTGATTTGACACCTGAACTTGGTAACAATTTGTATTTCGAAGTGAAGAACCTTCAAATTTGATTTTAGAGTGTTGAGGTTTTTTCTAAGCTAATTATTTCTAAAGTGTCAACTCTTAACACTGATACTTGTGTGATGGATATGTCTTCTATCACCGTAAGTTTTCACAGCTTTCGCAATTTATCGGGTGTGGAAGGTATGCAGACATTCATGAAGTGCTTACTCATTTTACCTTTGTAGATTAGCTCCTCAATTCGTTACAAACAAAGAGAGCACTCAGTAAGTCCGTCGCCGATCTCAATGAAATATTTATTGGAGTTTTTACATCCGAAATGAGTCGACACATAGTTTTCTATTCGACAGATTGGACACGTTTCTACTCCGAAAATCATTAGAGCTCGTTTCACTAGTTGATCCACTTATGCGAAAAACTCGCATGTGCGAAAAAATCATATATGAATGTCTTGTACCCAATTTGAAAAATTGATTCAGATTTCATTATTTGAATTCATGTTCCATCTTATCCTTTTATGTGTCCTACAGTTCAACTTAAATTTCCTTGAAGAATCATCCCATGCTCCAATTAAAATCCCTAAAATTATTCGATTCAATCATCCTGTGTTCTCTTGTAATCTATAAAAATTAGCCATTTAAGACTTTTCAATAGCGTTTGAAATTGATTACGTTTTGAATTATATTTAATACGTCTTGAATTATTTCTAAATGGTACTTGATAAAAATTTATGAATGACAATAGATGAAAATTAGAAATCTGAGACTGTTCAATAGCGTTTGATATTTATCACGTGTTGACTTATACCTAATAGGTGTTGAATTATTTCTTCGAGGGATTAAACTTCAGCACCATAAAAATTTCCTCAGTACCTACTGTTCAATCATTTCACTACAGAAATCCCAAAACCTCTTAAAAAAATGCGAAGAAACTGACTTCAACAGTGAGATAACAAGACTGCATATAAATATATTTGTAAATCGAAGTTAATCCATGTCAAAACAGAATTTAGTGAAAGTTGTCCATTTAGTTTAAAAAGTTATTAATTAATTAGTTATTTGTTTGTTACCGATGATGACCTAACCGCCGAAATCAATTGAACATTGTAACTCTATTTTTCATGGATATAGACAACTTTTTTTCTCTCACTAAATTCGTTTTGAAATGGGTTCCACAACTTCTTCGCGATTGATTCAGTTAATCCATGTGCCCATCACAGTAACATCTTCAACTTTAACACCAAGGTTTATTCAACCTCCCTCAGGAATATACCACGCCACATAAACACCCACTCAATGTACCTACCATCCAGAGATGGAGATCTAACGTTAATAGTACCTACATTGGATGCCGAGTTTCCATTCCGCAAACTCCTTGAGAAGCCATGAACTTTTATTATTTCTTGAAAAAACTTGTTGTCTCACGATGTTTATTTCCCAACATTCCGTATATTTTCCCACTCCAAAGTAGGGAAATAGGACGAGAGGTAATAGCGTAAAGACCCACTTCTTCCCTAGTTTCGGTCTTGATATTTCAATTACGAACGCAGTTATGGCTTCGGACTCGTTGCTTTTCATCGCAAAGATGGTCTATGGTTTTTATTAATGAAAACGAAAAAACGATAGTATGTACGTAATTTCTGTGACATTAATAAAGGTGTGATGCTTTTTTTTTCGGTCTGTTTTTTAAGTTTTGGTTATTCTTAAATGTATATACCTGATTTTGTAACTATCAAGGAATAGCCGATCATCCGGGCGTTTCCCCGGACGGGGTGCATGAATAACTCGGTGTAAAGTAGCTGGTCTAACAGCAGTGTGGCTCCATTTCGAATTTCAGCATCGTGAGATGAATAAGAAAGAAGCTAGCCTCAGGGCTCACTCTGCTGATCAGCGTGGCTCCGTACCCAGTAATTTTTACCCAACAGTCCTAAAAAGGCTCCGTTTCAAATTTCAGCATCGTGAGTTGCCTAGGAAAGAAATTAGCCTCAGGGCTTACTCTGCTGATTAGGCTCATGACGTAAGACTTTTACGCGGTTTCTTCCCAGTACCTAAACAACATCTGTACCAAATTTGGTCGAAATCGGTCAAACGTTGTGGATATAGACACAAACTTTTCACATTTATATATATAGATGTTGAAAGAATTTAGAGATTCGGCTGAAGAGGGTCCGTGCGAAGGGATCGGAACCGGAGCCATAATGAAAACGGCCCTCTCTCTAGTACAGAAAAATGAGGAATATTATAGTGAAGTTTGTGTGTGTTCGGAATGTTTGTCATTTCATCACTAGAATAATAATACTAGAATAAGTGGGCAACCTATCAGCACCTGCCTCCGATGGAAAAATTAATCCACCCTTGTAAGCCCAACTATGTATTTTTTTGGTTACACATATATTCCAGCAGTTGTGAATCCCTTACCTATGTGTTAACTGTAACGACGAATTCGAACTTCTGATTACCAAAATTTACTACATGACGTTATCTAGTCAAGGTGCCCAGATCGGAAATTGACTTCTTTCAGTTGGTAGTATAACTGAGAGAGCCCATGACCCCAAATTTCTAAGATGGCGGAAGAATCCGTATTTATCGAGGTTGATTAGACAAAATAAGAGCATATGGTATAATGTATATTATATAAATGTTATATAAACAACCGGTTCTTATGACATTTTCATGGTATGTGCGGGTTAGGGTGGAGATGGTCCCTTATAAGTTTCGTTGTTCCCAAATTAATACTCCACTCGGCGCATGCGCAAACGTAAATTCCATCAAGCTTCATTATTTCACGCCCCCGTTGTCCGTTCTCGCTCAAATTTGGACGATAGATGGAAAAGATTAATTTGAGCATTCCCTAGAAATTTCAACATAATCCTATCATTAGTGGCTCTTGCGCATGCGCGAATATGTATTCCCTTTTAAACGAGCCTAATTCCAACAGTTTTCATCTGATTTTGATGAAATTTTCAGGGAATGTACGGGTTAGGCTGTTAATGGCTCACTATTAATTCCATACTTCTCAAATCATTACTTTATTTTGAGCATGCGAAAATGTATAAATTCGTTCAAGCATCATTTTTTTACGCCCTAGTCGACCGATTCCGCTCAAATTTGGTGCATAGTTGGGGGAACAATGGTTTAATTATTCCATTTTAATTTCAGCATGATCGCATCATTATTAGCTCCTGCCCATGCGCGAAAGTGTACTTTGAAGAACAAGGTCTAGTCTTCTACAGATTTTAATTAAATTTTCTGGGAATTGTGGGTTAGGCTTTAAGTATATTGTACCCTACAAATTACATATTACTCAAATCTAACTCAATTCTGGGCATGCGCTAACGTAAATTACTTCAAGCATTATTTTCCCGTTTTTTCAAACATCTTTACTGTGAAGCGTAAAATTGCGGGGTCTTGGAACTGTAGAAGTGGGAACCATTCTCAGAGGCATGATGCGCCATGTCCTGATTATATATTACATACGGGGTTTAATAATTATAGACAATGATCTGCGTAGAAGAGCTATCTTACACAGAAATAATAAACCATGATGTGCGCACATACTTTAGTCATGGGTCCCCGCTCCGAAAACGACAGGAAATACAACACGAAAGTAGCGCGGAGTTTTCTATTGATTTCCACGTGGAACCATTCCGTTGCTAGGGAAGTGTAACTCCCTTGGTTATCGTTCCACGATAACCGTTTGCCACTTTTTGGAATGCTCTCATTGTATCACAACATCTCATTATGCCTAAGCCTCTGCAGTGTCAAGGAAAGCTGATTTATAGCGTCAAGTTACTAACTGATAATGCTTCGTAAACATAATGCCAAAGCTTGTGCTTGTTTTCAAGTACGAGTAACTAGCGACCGAGGGTCAAAGGGCCGGAACCCCCCTTGCATGACCCGAAGGGCCGAGTTTTTTTTAATTAGAAACTTTTTTTTTTTAAGCAATTGGCACTGACAAAAGCGTCCCGGTTTCTTCAACCTCAATTTTCTACGGCATAACCTTAGCGACGTTAAAACTCTTTCCACCCTTATTGTTGCAGCTAATAACGCGTTTTACGAATATGAAATGGTAGGCTCAACCCAACAAAGTCGTTTTAGTATCGTTGAATTCGTTATCAAAAGTCCTTAACGCCTAAAACCCACCATGATGGAATCTTATATTGTTTATTAAAAAATAACTTATTTTTTCTTCGGTCTAATGAAATTGACGAAGTGAATCATTTATAGGTGAAGTGAAGCATTTAGAATGAGGCAAGAAGCAAACGCGGTTTTTCAATAAAATGGTGTTTTTAAGGCTGAAAGGGGTGAGTTGCAAAATTTATATATAGTCTATATTTCTCTCTGGTGTACAAAGGCCTTGCTGAAAAAACAGCATCAAAATCGGTTCATAATTCTGGTCACGCATAAAGGAAACACAAACAAACATAATTTGATTTTTATAGATATACTATCACTGTTCTATTTGGTTTTTTGGCCATTAGCCCAATGGTAAAACATGTTTCAAGTTAAAACAATATATTCGATATAATATTTCGAATATACTTGCTTCACGAGAAGGGTTATATACGTAGTAGTATTTGTAGATGTTTATAATATTACTATAAACATCTGAATCGACTGACAGCTCGGAATATCTCACTCTGTAGGATCTGAGGTTTGATTCAGAACGGATCAGGTTCGAATTCCTTTCCGTCTCGCATTCACCGCTATGATCCTTTGTTTTGTATTCGACACAACGAGCCGGTATCTTGTTGCCTTTGGAAAAAGGCTTAAAAAAAGGAACAGACCCATGTTTCATCCCATTTTCTCTTCCCATTCAGCAAAAGAATGAACGAACCATAATTAACTTTTTCGGTCTCAAAAGTAGGTATCATCCCACTTTCACTTCTTTATATACCTAAAGGAGAAAAGAACAGCATTTCAATAATTGTTAACCAAAACTAGTTATTTATTGGCCTGTGCTTATAATATCAATCTCTACCATCATGGAATAACTACACAGATTGAGTATTAGTTTGTTTCAGCTAATATTGCCCAAAATCATCCCTTCATCGACGTTCTGATCCAGTAGGTATGCACAACATTGACATGAACATTTTTATTTTGTCGTTTACAGAATAATATTTGAATTGGTGTTTTGACAACCATTCAATAAGAGAATAGATCGGTAATA
This sequence comes from Adelphocoris suturalis, assembly GCA_030762985.1. Taxonomy (NCBI): domain Eukaryota; kingdom Metazoa; phylum Arthropoda; class Insecta; order Hemiptera; family Miridae; genus Adelphocoris; species Adelphocoris suturalis. Next base: position 16,707,482 of record CM061050.1, read on the forward strand.
TCATGGCGTTTCTGAGAAGTTGCTGCTGATTATGGAATATTTTCAACAGTGCCAACTGTTAATGATAGATTTATTGTGAAAAAATGGATCTACTGAAAGTTGGAAGGGACATCAGGAAACAAGAGACGCTGTCTATTAGGTACTATTGCTCATAAAAACCGTGAATCAAAGCTTCATTATAATAAGTACCTGCAAACGTTATTGTAATAGCGTTTAAACCTCTTTAAGCATAAGGCTTTATTAGACAAAACTGAATAGTACAAGAATGAGAATTTTACGAGTTGATAAACTATGAAATATAACCATGGTGAACGACAACTGTTCATATGATGCATTGTGATTGTAGGAGACATCGAATATATCACAGTTATAATAAATAGACGATCGTAAATTATTTTTATTATTTGTTTGATTGACCCTATGTAGTTTTGGTACCAGATACTGGAGAAATCAGTTGATATTGCCACGTTTTTGAATGTTTGGCGTTCGAGATTGGTGAAAATGTAATGACTTTATATTTAGGAATTACATAGGTGGAAAATTATTCCCCAATATGGGTTACTGCCCGTGGTAGGGGAAGAGTCAGTCCCGCCTACAGAAATCGATATGACTGATAACAGAATTGAAGAAGATTAAGTAATACATTAGAAAAAAGAGAGAAAAAAATAAAAAATACAAAAATAAGGATTAAATAAATAATAAATAAATACAAATTCCAAATGATGCTATTTTTGTTCTGTATTAAGTTCATTATAATAGTCCTTTAATAATTTGAATTTAAAACTATTATTATTAGAAGAACTTAACAATTTAGTTCGTAAATCAGAGGAGAAAGTATTAATAATATTTATCGATTGATAAATAAAGAAGTTTTGTGCCAATGTGGTGCGGTACCTCGGAATTGATAAAGTGCTGGTTTGAGAATTACGAGTAAAAACATCGTGTTCTGGAACTATGGGCTGGTAATTTTTTAAATAAAGTTAACTGATCTCATTTTAAACAGGAGACCAAACAACCTACCTAATTACTTAGGTAATGATCACAGGCGGAGGCCTCTAGGCCAGAATATGAAGAGCACTTTTCCCAGTACGCCAAACCACGAGAAGCTCTACTTCCAGTACCTTAACTCCATCTCAACAAGGATTGAAAGGGGGAAAAAAAGTCTAAACAACCCTCTTTTGAAGGTGCACCTACTGACGAATACCAAATGGTTTTTGCGATGCAATGGTCTGTCTTGATTGCGAAATTCATTCTTGATATATATTGATTTACTTACACACCTACTTGTTTCCTGACGCGCAAAGAGCCGGCGCTACAGAGGTACGCCTGATGGATATGCAATGATTACGTGAAGTGTGACTTTTACCCAATAGTTGATACTACTTGCAGCGCAAAAAGTCAGAGGTTTAGTAGGTCGGAAATGGTGGAATGCTTCTCACCAAATAACTAAACTCATCAGCACGAAAAACTTTACATACTAGTAAGAAATTTAGATCTGCTTTTCATTTCCGTACTTCAAAATGTGTAGTTTCTACTGACTCGGTAAGTGACCGCGTAGTTCCCTACGTAGCTTCAAAAGGAAGGTATGCAACTAGCCCATTAAATACTAGATAAAAAGCTCTGGTGTTTTTATAAGTCTACTTTGTTCTCTAGATAGTTTGGTTCTGTTAATGCTTTGCTTCTAGCCTCAACCCCTCCCCCTCATACATGATGTTAATTTGTAATATGGCCTCTCATCCATCCTTTCTGAGAACATCTATGTTGTACATTAAACATTTTTATAATTAAAAGAGATCGAGGTCTGGACTGTTCATTGACTCACAGAACCCAACACAAGTTGGCTACGAAAATCTGTGCTTGATTAGAATCTTTAAATAAAGTAAATGCAATCATCTGTGAATCTATTATGTAAATGAGGATATTGTTTTGTTTCTCCCAAGTTGCTGGCCAAATGGCTTAACGGATTTTAAAGCGGGTTTTCCCGAAATTATCAGCAAGTTCCAGGGATGGTTTCAGGCTATAATTAAAATCCTCCGGACTTGGTCGGCTTTCCCTAACTAAGTCGCCCGGGAACTACTTTGCAATTAAGAAAAAACTGGACATGCTATTTCAATATGGACGCGGTGGGCTGACGCGTAAAGGAAATTTTGATAAAAAGTTCAATGATACCAAAGCACTTGTGGTGGGTTTAGCCGATCAGTTTCTTTCGTAAAGATAGATCTTCATAGGATCTTTAATGGATATATCTTCAACCCACACCACCAAGACCTTTCGCTTCTTCCCTTTCACTCCGCCTCGCCCATCACCGGCACCTCCTCTCCCTTTCCCCCTCTATATAAAGGGACAGACCCTTTGACTGACTCCAGTAGTTTTGACATCCTGATGATGACGTCTTTTCATCGAAAGCGCCTTGCTCCGGATACACTATTTGACAGTGACAATGGACTGCTCCGAAAGGTATGTTAATGATAATTTCACTATTACTACTAGCAGTTATTATTTATTATTATTATTATTATTTATTTTTAAGTTTAAAGTTTATGGGATATAGGATATAAGATATGGGAAATTTGCCAATTGGGGGGGGGGGGGGGGGGCGGGATGGTCAAAATTTTGGTGTTGAGAAGTGTGGGGGGGGGGGGGGGGGTGATTCGGAACCACACTCTGCTAACATATGACAAGGACGAGATGGAAATGCAGTAGTTTCCCGTTCAAAGGAGAGAGACAGTTAACCTGCTACTGATAGCCCAGAGACTATCCCCCTAGGTGTATCATTAGCAAGAATCGAGAAGGCGGAACTACTGCTATCCATTACAAATTAAATTTTAATAATCGCTTAAAGCAGCTGAGAGTGATCTGTAGCTTAACTATTCAGTTCCTATCAAACTTACAAATGCTGAAATTTCGAACGTCGCTTCTCTGGGTGTGATAATGTATTATTACAATTTGGAAAACCTCTACAATAAGCTCAGTGAGCTCTTAAGGTAATTTGGTTCCTATCAACTTATGATGCCGAAGTTACGAATGGAGCCCTTCAGGGTGTAATATATAGTATTTCCCTGGCAGTATTGACACGATTGATTAGAAACTTACGTGACGGAACACCGTGATCGACAATCATTTCTTGGACGAGCAAGCGAAGCGAACGGGCTCAGCTAGTAAGTACAAATAAATCAACGAACAACCTTAGTTTGAACAGTACAAGCTCGACTTCACGCTCAACAAATAATAACCTGGCCTTATAAACAGAAACTCTTTTTCGTTATCACACTTGTTAAACAGGTTATATTGAAATAGTGAGCATAACTCTTATGACAATCGATACGTACTATATAATTACCTCGTTCATTATTAATACAGACCCCTTCTAATACTGATGAATTGGGGAGGCTACTATGAAATGTTTTAAACTGATTGGGTAGGTAAATAAATTACGTGTACCCCCCTCAACCCCGGAACAAATGAATCAACTGGTCTTCTCGTCTGTCCCGTCCTGGACCCAGCTCCTATACCACAGCAGAGTCCCCACCTCGGAAAATCCCCCTGAACCCTCAACCTCCCTTCCGCTGATTTACTTCGTTAGCAGCCCATCGCCAACCCTATTGCGGTAGGAGGGAAAACGTATAAAAAGCCTTTCCAGTTCCGCCTCTTTAAGCGGGAAAGGAAAGGAAAAAAAAAAAAAGATGCGAAAGCTAAAAAATAGGAGAATAAAAGGGAAGGATGGAAAGTAGGGAGGATAAAAATCGAGGAAGAAATCTGGTTGAGCCGTCCTAAGCTAGGAGATTAATGATGACAAGCAGCCTCTCACCCCAGACTCCCTTGTTTTTCTAGAAACGAATGATAATTAGCCGTAAGGTGTTAAGGGGATGAACCTGTGGAAGCAAGGTTTTCAACAAAACATATTATACCTACGGTTTACAAAAAGGTGATCGGTTGAAGGTTACATAAGTACTAACATCTAAAAACATGAAGCGAACAGATGCATTCAAACTCAAGTGGTACCTTACTTCATGGTAGCCAAGGGACCTGTGACCGGTTTGTTGAACTTTGACTACTTGAAGGTGTACAGCTAGTAATGCAGGGGTATTTTGTAATAATGTTAATTACACTACAACCAACCCATAGCTCATCTATGATATTATTCTCCGTCATTGCCATTAGAAAGATATTCGTTCACTTGACGGAAAGCTCGTGATTCATCTTTCAATTCACATGACCTTTTAGTCTGGCAAGATCTTTTAGTCTTGCTCGGGTTTTGATCACCTCATCCACACTGTCATCTTGAAGTTCACGGGGGAGTGCCTCATTTCGCAAGTACCACGGCGCATCAGTGATATACATCGTCGACGTACAGAGTTCTGGAAACGTTGAATGATCTGTCTATTTGTTGGAGCTGTGCAGCCCCACAACTGGGCTCCATACATCCAAACTGGCTTGATTACTTGATTGTAAAGACGCAGCTCCCTCTCTGTTGTCTGTAAAATCGTGTTTAGTTTGCATTTCTGGGTTCATATGTTCAATACTGATTGCGATTGACTCCTATTAACCCAGGGTACTGGCGTTTGAAATATGGTCTTCTATTGTCTGGTCGTGAAAAAGTTACAGACAAATAAAGAACGCTTTGGGGTTAAATTGTGATCTTCGGTTTACAATTTTAGCCGTCAGTAGGTTGAGGCAGTTTCTAGCTATAAGGTTTCTTGGGTTGTGGGGGTCGGGAGGGGAGGCGATCTTATTGACATAGATATGTCTTTTGGCTGGGGGTCATGACAAAATAAGCGTGATCGTGATCACAAAATGTAATGGGTAACTAGGTTGTTACCTACTTTCATTACGTTACTAATCACGCTACTCTATCCAGAAAATGAGGAAGTTACTATTTCTTAGCAATTAACGAAACAACAACAAAACAATTCGAATTTTTAATTTAAGTGATTTCACCTACTGGTTCTCATCTCACCTACAAGTTAGGGTAGCGTAATGGGTCATACGAAATACATATCTATGCATGAGTTTTTTCCGTGCAAGCGGTAAAAGTGTACATTTGCATTTGAATTCAACCTCCAAAACATATCTTTGGTCATTGTGTCATCACGCTAACCAACCTTCATGGTAGACCTTACACTGTCCATCTGCTTGTCAAGCTCTATTCTCTTGCCAGTATATTATCCAGAACAAATGCTTTCAATCTACCCTATCCCTCCCTTTCGTCACTACTGTCATACCACCTACATGATTTATACTACCTGACCCTCTGTTAAACATTTTACTACCAACCCACTGGAAGGCCCCATTCTGTCGAACATCTTGGTTAACTTTATAGTTTCCACCACAATGCGTGCGAGTTGCTGGACTATCTCCATTACTGATTTGACAAGAACTAGATTAAATTAATCCTATCAAAAATTAAGAATTCCTATATTAATCATGTACAGTTCATAATAAGTATAGTTAAAGTCGTCTTAGTTATGTTGGTAGTTTCGTTTAGACATTTCGTTTTGTAGTCCCGTCGGTAGTTTAATTATGGGTCACTGCTAATACTATTTCCCAAATTATGTTTAGCTTCGTTCGAGAGATGAGGATGAAGAAAATTGAGAGGTTTTTTTTTGAACCAAGTAATAAAAAAGAAGGATTTACAAGATGAATTTCAAATATCAAAAATATTAGTTATATAATATTGTTTAAACACTTACCTAGCATATAGCTTGCTGGTGAGTCCGCTACGGAGGGAAAACATTTGACAGTATCTGTGAGGAAGAACTTATCGTAGCTTCCGGTTTAAAATGGAGCTTGGCATCCATTGCCTATCCAACTACTTCATATCCTAATTGTTCGTCAGTGACTCTTGTAACGCGACAGGGCTCGCAGGAAATTGAAGCGCTCCTGCGCTAAACGAATGAAACGCTCACGGCTGACATTAACAAGCGTGAAAGTCACTGATAGAACGCCGCACTATCGACAATAATAACTAGATTAATTATGTATCGAGAGAGAGAGAGAGAGAGAGCTGCGAGGCTTTCACTTTACTCTCGGAAATTTCATTCAGCTATTCCAGGCGGCACCAATGGACATGGTGATAACTTCATTATCTACGGAATAACTCCAAAATTCAAAATTAGAGAGGAAGAGAGAGGGAGAGAGAGAGAGAGAGAGAGAGAGAGAGAGAGAGAGAGAGAGAGAGAGAGAGAGAGAGAGAGAGAGAGAGAGAGAGAGAGAGAGAGAGAGAGAGAATTTATTCAATAAAATCACAGAGCTAGATCTTGCGGGCTATGAATCTAAAGTAACAAAAATCCAATTGTTCTAAAGCCACTGCATGACCACATTGTATTGAGATTGTTTTAATATGGCAGACAAATACTTTCTCATTTAGAATGGAATATATTTCCAAATATCATATCAAACATTCTCCATCCATGAATATTTGGTATACATTCTTAGATTCGGCTCCAAGGCAAGAGCTTACTATCGTTAAAGTTGAGATTAGATCATCGATTTCGAGCCATAGAGTGTGAGTTGGACAAGAGTATGTACGACGGTTATGTACCGATAACACAGTGAATTATTAGGGCTGCCGCTAGAGCACATAGCGTCGGCAACTGTGGCCTGATAGAAGGTGGAGTATGTACCTATATCAACAGTCTACGATAATAATAACATTTAGCCTCGTAGGTATAATAGTCAGCGCAGAGTAGCTAAACACTCGAGGCTGAGAGTAGATACACTCACACCAAATACCGACAGTCACCCATGGGACCTACCTAACAAAATAGTTTAGAGAGGTGTAAACCTGTAAACGTAGCTTGTAAGTGGAATCCTTCGCAGTAAGCTAGCCTGGTTACTTCCAAATCATGATATTATACCTCAAATATTGTATATAGTTCATTAATAACTTTGCGTGTAGCTCAGCTGCTTTTATTTTCGAAGCGGTTCAGGCAGCGTAAGCTATTACTATAAATTAATATTTTTCCAACGGATTGACTGACGAACAATATTTGTACGACTGTATTGTTAATAAGCTGTAGTGTACCTAGATGGTATTCTATCAGTTTCATTTCTCAAAAATTTATAGTTCTCTCTGCGCATGCGCCATCGTACAATCGGAGTGTAATCCAATAGGAACTACCTAATCATCCCATCTCATCTAACTGATCTTATCATTTCATTTTGCGCGTGCACGGGATTAAAAGTTAAGTGCCGATTTGGTACCTATCTCCAACAGTTTTAATTCGATTTGGTTTAAAATTTCAAATAATATGCGGGTTAAGCTGAAAATGTTCCCTGTACGTTTCATCCGTCGAAATAAAAAGCTCTTACTGCGCTTGTGAAATCCAATCCACCTAGCGTCATTTTCTCGTAGCAGTAGGCCCGAACTCGCACGAATTCGGACGGTATATTAGTATTAATGTAAATAAAGCGTTTTGATAACGCCATCACAATCGTATTATTAGTAGCTGCTTTGCATGAGTGAACCTCAGATCCATGTAACACTATGACTTATGCAGTTTTCATTACATTTCGAATACATTTTTCGTACATTTATTTATGAAGTGCAGTGATACACACCTTTGCTCAGGTAAGAAAAAACATTTATTTGAAAAGATAATCAAGTAAATCACAAGAATTTATTTGTTATATACTCAATATGTAATAACACATAAATGTGCACGTGCCAACTTCCTAATACGCAGTCTAAACTTTTATTTCAGTCTGTACATTTATTTATGAAGTGCAGTGATACACACCTTTGCTCAGGTAAGAAAAAACATTTATTTGAAAAGATAATCAAGTAAATCACAAGAATTTATTTGTTATATACTCAATATGTAATAACACATAAATGTGCACGTGCCAACTTCCTAATACGCAGTTTAAACGTTGGTGGTTAACTGTAAATTATAGGGCTTAACCTTATATGCTAAATAACCATAGCGACATTCTTGGAAACGTTTCACACTTACGCCGGGTCCTACGTGGACGACCAAAGAGCGCGAGCGAGCGACCTCAAGTCGCGCGCGCGCGCCGCTATAGTGTCCACAGTAGGCGTCCACAATACGCGTCTAGAATCCTTGCGAGGTACCTTCGTTTCGTGCTAAGACTACAGTTTTTTCCTATTTTAGCGCGATATCAGAAACAACTTATTTCTTTCAAATAATGCAGCAATGCTTTATTACCTGGCGAAAACGAATTCGTCGAGACGGAAGCAAGTTTCGACTATTTATTCAATGAGGGAACGATGCAGTGAGTTCCACCATTTGTTCCCGCAACTCAGTAAGGATTAAGTGCCTTTTTTTTTTTTTTTTTGCTTACTCTAGGATGAAAATATCCACCTTCGATTATATTTTTTAACGTATTGAAGGATAATTCAATCATCAAGTTACCAATTTTCAAAGGCCCGTATGAGATGAGGAAAGATTGATGTTGACAATCAGGTAAGTACGTACGTAATAAATTATTAAACATTTTATTTTCAATTTAGTTTATTAATCGTCAAGGAAAATCTCTTTTCGAGAAAGCTCCCTTATCAAAATACTTTGGAACTCATTCCTAACTTTTAGTTTTTCAATGTTTCCTAGCTTTTTGTAGTATGGGAGAAGGGAATAAAAAAAACTTGTGTCTTCGACTTCTTGTCTCGCTGTCCCAGCCATTTCCAGAGGAAAAAATGAGAGGAATACGGGAACACAAACAAAAACTTGAACACAAAAATGTAACCTCCAGGCAGAGCGACCAGGCGAGCGCGCGACCAAAATCAAACTGGTTTGAAAATCAAACCCGAGCGGGCGACCTCAGCCCGAATCGCGGCGTCGGGCGGTGGCACGTAGGACACTTCGGTTTACCTTGTTTGAAATCAGCTGGTCGCTCGCTCGAACGCGCGGGTCGCTCGCTCGCGCTCTTTGGTCGTCCACGTAGGACACGGCCTTAGAGTTTTTGCTGCTATTGACAAGGAAAACCAGCGCAAAAATGAAAACTACCTGAATATATTTATGAATCAGCGAGCCTCGGAAGGGGGCATCGCCCCTTTACGACACTAGGGGGACCAGTCCCTCTTTTGCTATCACCTGGAACGTGGAACACGCTCTACTTCAAATGTCAGCTTCATAGCTTGAATAGCAAAGTATACTTAGCTCCAGATCTCTGCTGATCAGGGAGGCTCGTAAATTCGTGATTCGTTTCTTGACGTCTCAAGGTTTCTCCCTTCAAACTTTAGCATCATAGGTTGAATAGCAAAGAAATTAACTCTGGAGCTCATTCAGCTAATTTAGGGATCTTCAAACTTTATAATTATTTTCTATATGTTCCAAGAGGCCTCCATTTCAAATGTCAGCTTCATTGGTTGAATTGCAAAAAAATTAGCTCTGGATACTCAGCTGACCTGATTTTTCCTAGTCTGTTAACCAGTACCAACCGATTCCACGTGACCGAAAACTACCAAAAGATCAACAAATCAAAAACCCTTTGGCAAAAACAAAATTTTGTTCAGGCAAACAGTGCATATTTTAAAGTATTAGATTATGTACGTGTAGATTAGAATATTAGATTCATGTTACGGAGACGAGGAAGTTATGGGCCTCACCCGATTCGGCAGACGTTTTTGGATGCTACCTACTTATCTTGAAATGTAAGCTTTAAAATTTTAAGTCTTTTGAAGTGTAAACTTCTATAGGCGCACCGCGTCGAAAAATTTAGCGGGGTGTGAATACGATTTTACCGTCACGTTTTTTTCCATCACGCTGTTTCGACAACCAAGCCGTTGCTGGGGAAATGATACTTCTTTATTTTTCACCGGACAAAAATCGTTCTCCACTCGTTGGAAAGCTCTCGATTTATCACCCATTTCTTTCGTACTTGTTCTTCTATTCATGTCGTAGTTTTATATTTATTTATGTTATAAATGGATATAGTAAACAATGCCGCTTGTTTTTTTGTCACTTGGTTGAGAAGTTAATCTTGCTTATAGTAATTTATTGTGGATATGTCGTAGTTTTAAATTTATTTACATTTACGAATTAGCGGGAAGAAAGCATGTTCCATGTTTTAGCATTTTAGCCGAAGGCTCAATGCAGAAAGTTACCGAGGGTCCAGGGGCGGAGCCTGTCCACTTTTACTTTCCCAAAATCCCAACAGAGTGGAAAGTAATGTCCAATTTTACTTTCCCAATATCCCAACAGAGTGGAAAGTAATGTCCACTTTTACTTACCCAACATCCCAACAGAGTGGAAAGTAATGTCCACTTTTACTTTTTATATTTAGCAGAAAATCGTCATAGAAGTTTACACTTCTCCCGTGTGGTCTTTAGCACACCTGGTTTTTTTTTTCTTGGTCGATTACAAAGATTTATTACTGAACATGATAAACCAAACCCATCATTAATATACTCGTACACGATGAAATACACACAAATCAGCACTTGCATTCGCCTGTCTATGCACCTAAGTTCGTTCCTATCTCACGAATTGGATCCAAATATGCAAAGAACGCAAAGCAATAACGCATGCCGCCAAACTCTAGGGGGAAAGTCTCGTTGGGGGAGAGTGCAACGGTGAGGGGGCAACGGTTTTGACCCCGCAATAAACTGCCAACCTCTCACACCCTTCCGCTCTGGCGCGTAGGAAACCTCCCCGAGTTCTATTTCATCCTCCATCACCTTTGCCCGATTAAGCTCCGACATCAACGCGTTTAAGCTTCCCGTGTTTCCGTGCGTATTTTAGCTCCCTTCCCATTTACAGCCAGAAATTACCGTCATACCTCCTGCCTTTCCATGATTATGCTTTGGTGCATGCCGAGGATGCCGGGAGTGGTCGATGGTATCAAGCTTTTGAAGTAGCAAATTGTACTCACACACTTGCAGGGGATCTGATACGATGAATTTCCAAACAGCTTTATTTGACTCGTGTTATAATCGGTGTATTAGTTTATTAACATCGAAAAACATTTCCAGTCATCCACTAACATAATTGGATGAGTAGTATCCAAAATCTTCCACCCGCGAAGACTACCTCACTTCTTCTTCTTCTATGAGCAGCTTAACGATTTAGGAAACTGGTCTTTTCAAAGTCTCTTGCGCCGTTTTCTCCATCGCTGCTCTCACTTGTCCATCAATTCCGTGTGAAACACCAATAATTTTACTCCGAAGCCGTTTGCCACGGATGTAAGCCTCTTCTCCTAGCACCACTAAATCCATAATTTTAAATTTGATTTTCAAAAAATTCATAACTTTAAATTCGATTTTTAGCAAAAAAAGAAAACTATAAGCAAGGAGATATTTTACACTTTTGAATATTAATCTCCCTGAAGAAGTCCCCGTTCGAGACTTATAGGACCGTGACCACGCCCTAGTCCCGCAACGAATTCCCTCACTGTCATTTCAAGTATATATTTAATTTTTCCACAAGTGCATTTAGAATGTCAGGGTTGAAAAGGTATTAGTCTCAACCTTTTGCGATTGTTATGAATTCTGCGTAGTCCACTTCACACGCGATTTCGTCTAGTCCGTTCAGCCCTTCTTCTCTCATTTCTCTTACTTTCATTAGGCCAATACTTCGCTAACATTCGTATTGGGCATTCGATTGTCTTCTTTCTAAGCGGTCCATTATTTTTGGCAAACCTGTTGGCAAATGCAACAGCGTCCCGACACATTCTCTCCCACTACCTTTTAGAGCTATTTCCAGCCGCAACAAATTTTCGTCCTCCGTGTTATGTCCTACACTTGTAGACCTATTATTTATATTGATGAACAGAGGCCAGTGGGCAGGATTACTGTCAAAAGTCGGGAGTTCTTGTGTCACATTTTTCCGCGCTAACAGCCCTCTCATGCACTGGGTCAACATGTGAATTTCGTTGAATTTTCGTTACATCTCGTGTAGCAGTGCGTTGTTGCGGAATGACATCTCTTAAATTTTCCTTTTGTGAGAAGTACACGCTTGTATTTTAATTCTCAATCTCCCCCACGTGGTCGTTAACTTGACTATCACAATATCTTGAATGTCGGCTGATGTTACTGCAAACACTTGCTGGACGGGATTCTGCATTTTCTTCAGCTTCTTTTTCGAGTGCTAATTCTCTCCTAAATCGCTCCCTTTCCTTTTGATCTCTCTTTCTTTCCTTTTGATCTCGTTCTGTTTCCTTTTGATCCCGCTCTCTTTCCTTTTGATCTCGCTGTCTTTCCTTTTGATCTCGATCTCACTCTCTTTCTTCCAGCATTCTTTCATGTTCATTTAATCTCCTCAGTCAATCGAGCTTCGTCGAGGCCGTTGTTGATTTGCTAGACGTTTATCCATTTCCTTGTTGCACCTTTCCGGCTGCTACGACTCGATTCCGAAGCAGAATTTTTCAGTCTCCACCTTCCATTTTCGATTATTGAGGATACGCGCAGGTTTTGTCCTTGGAAGGACCACTTTTGTGAACTATTTAAGTAAGTAGGTGAATTGATTTAAAAGAGAAATGGTCCTCAGGTGATTCTTAGTGAACTATGTATTAGTTTATCAACATATGGCAAACGTTTCCAGTCATCCACAAACATTATAAAATTGGATGAGTAGTATCCAACAAAAATGAATAAATAATACTACAATATGAAAATTAGTTGTGTAGGATGAACAGCTATGATCCACTTAGGAGTTGAAATGCACTGAGTACTCAAGTACTGGAATGTACATTAACTTAACTCAGTTGTTGATATTGAAAACCAAGCATGGCTCATTAAATATTGAGAATAGACAGCTATGGGTACATCTTCGATTTTAAAACTGAACGGAGGAGAGGAGTTAAGCTCTCTCTGACGATTTATAGCGAGTACCATGGATAGTGGAAGTGTAGTGTTGTACGGTTACAGGACGTTTTGGGTACTTTGACTAGCGGGAGTGTCGATACTATAAAATTCTATCTATGTAATGATAGGTACGACAACGGTAATATAATGAATTCTGTCTCTCTACTAGACTTTTATCAACATAATATATGTGAACAATCCACCAAAATCACCAAAAAAACAAGCAAGGTACCTACTTATATCTTGCTTTTCATTTCGCTCCCGCATAGTCCGCACTGTACACAAAACCCCAAAAGACGCCGGTGAGCGAGCCTAAACAAATACGTTTCGAGGATATAGACGATCCTGTCAAGCCGTGTATCTTCCTTCTTTTCTCCTTTAACCACTTCTTTGTAGCTCGTTTCTTCACATCCCGCAAGATAAATATTTTGTTCCTGATCCCTTAATTTGTTTGGGGAGGAAACGGAAGCAGGCTTTTTTCCCTGTGAAAAATCGACGTTGCTTCTAAGCGTATGCAAAGCTCAGTTGAATAGGCGGATTCTTTGTAAGAGGCAGTGATTAATGTGTGCCTCACGGAGAACCTCATAGCCGACCAAATGAAGCGACAAACAAACAGCTCTTTTTTATCAAACTATCTAACAGTGAGTATCACAAAAATATAAGTAGTCGAATCTGAATTGAATATAAAATTATTAGAATTTAATAAGTAAGAATTGAATCCCCCCAAAAGACGTTCCACGTGCGAAAATTGCCAAGCCCTTTGCCTGATGCTTTCCAGCCGGACTGGGGGCCCTTGATGATTTCATAGGATGCGTCGTGGAACAGCATGCTTGTGCAGTAATGGCTATGTGACCCCAGGAGCCGTCATGGAGGGTGGGTCCGGGCCGGTCGCGGCATCCTGGCTAGGGCTGGCCGAGCGGGGGAGCACGCTTTTCTAAACCATTAGAGCACCACCCTTTCTGTTCATCAAGGAGTAATCCCATCCGTTCATCTTAAGATTCATATAAATTTTGTTTTTTGTTTTATTTCTTAAAAAAAAAAAAAAAAAAATGGCGCTCCGCGCTTCGCCAGGAGGCAAGCCCTCCGGACCCCCGGTTACTCTATTTACATACTTCGAATGAAATTATTGAAACACAGAATGTGTTTTAGCTCACGCATTTCACATAAACCCGCATAAAGAAATGAGTAAGATTTAGCGGTGTATCTTATCACTACTATGTCAAGTTGTTTTATTTATTCATTACCACCGCAACGACTCACCACCAGCTCAATGGAATCATCAGAAATTAACAAACGGTTGCAATCATGTTCACAATATCAATTATTGAGAATGCTCACCTGTGTATACAAACAATTATTCATATAACCATGCTCATAACTCAGCTTGTTGGCAACGTACTTCGCAGTAGTTAACATAATATGGTTGGATAAATCGAGAGCTTTCGAACGAGTGGTCAACGAATTTTGTGGGGTGAAAAATGACGAAGTAGGTACCATTTCCCTAGCAACGACTCGGTTGTAAGCGGAAATCATCAGTAAATTGTTGCAATACATTTTTGTTGCACATAAACGTTCTGTTTTCGTTTGGAGATTCCAAGGCTAAAACACATTCTGTGTTTAAAAAAAAGCCAAGCCATGAAATATCATGGTATGGTATCATCCAATTCGGGCCATGCCATTAGGCGGGTCGCCGTCTCCAAGTGCATTCATATCTCGCTCGTTTTGACTGTGTAAGGGAGTGAGACACTTCATGAAGTCTAAAGATTTGTAGAAGCGTGTCAAAAATAGTGAGGAAATAAAGCATAGTACATGGCCCAAAGCGGATATTATCATGCATTTTGCGACTTGGCACCTTTTGTGCGCAAAGCGTCTTTTTGGGGGGTTTTCACATATTTGTGTTGGTCTAGGAGGAAAAGGTTGGAATGCACAGAGACTGAACATATTTACCCCCTCCCTTACAACCCTTCCTCCACCACTGGGTCATAGCGGCTATAACCTCCGAAAGGCACTCCCCCTTTTCAAATTTCATCAAAATCAAACGAGGGAAAGTGGACGAGATTACTATTTTGGATTTACTCCCTCTCATGCAATAATACCCAACCACTTGCTTGTAGCAGCTCCAAATCTCCAAAAGACAATTCGTTAGGTCAAATGTAGCCTACGTTTCAAATTTCATTAGAATTGGCTAACTTAAATATCATTATACTGAGATTAGGGGGACCAGTAAAATGTAGATGTTTTAATTAATTGCATTAATTTTTCCTCTGCAGGTACCTATATCTACGCAAGCATGTAGATGTCAACCTACGAATCTGCGATTTGAAATGTACCTCTTTTGTATTATCAAGAATAAATTCAATATCAGTGCACACTGATCAGCTGTGGGGCTTCTGAGCCTCTTTTGTTGTTTAATTGACTTTTGATGGATTGACCTCAAATAGAATTACAAAATATGGAGGGACGAAGATCAGCTTCGGGGCCTCTGAGGCTAAATTTTCTATTCGACTCACGGTGTTGTTATTTAGATGGAGCTCCTCAAAAGACTCCTTGGTAACAATTTCGAGGTACGGAGGCGCACTGATCAGCTGCCGGAGGAGCCTTTGAACCTATATTCTTTCCTTACCTATATTCTTTCCTTAAACATTTTTACGGTGAAGCCGAAAATTGCGGGTCTTGGAACTGTAAAAATGTTAACTCTTCTCGGAGTCACAATGCGCCATGTTCTGATCATATATCACATACGGGGTTTAATAATAAATTATAGGCCAATGATCTGCGTAGAAGGGCTATCTAACACAGAAATAATAAACCATTGTGTAATAATTTGCAGCGTTTTCTTTTTGCGATGATAAATAAATAGATATCACATACACTAGAGAGTAAGTATTTACCATGCATTGTTCTTATGCATCTCTGCTTCACCGCAAAAGTTAAAATTGGTATGAATTACACCCAACTTCCCTCTGGTTATGTTCACAATCCTTTGACTTGTATTGAACCGTCGACGGGCTTAAATATGACTCAATAGACTATCGTCTCCATATTCTCGCCAATGTCCCCAGACCAAACAAAACTCTCGCTAACTAGTCAGACGGGATTTCCCCGCTACGGACCCTAACTATAACTCCGGCTATTAGTGAGAACTTTGTTCATTGACTCAGGCTTTAACTAACATCAATTAAGCGACCGGTGTACACACTGCTTGCAATATAATGCAATTTCGGGACCGGCAGCCGACGTTAAGAGTTCATAATTTGCCCAGGTCACCGTTCTTTAGCATGAATTTATTGACAACGCAGTATGACTGCTAATTAGAACAGAAAGTTTCATGCGTTGAATGATTGAAGATCATAAAGATACTGCGAGCTTGCCAGCATCCAGATCACCAAACTACACTTTATTCTGACCTACATGTCCACTAAGCTGCATTTTTACTAAGGGATTGACTACTTGATGTTATGTCTTTTTGAGATGCGAGCTTGCAAGCATCCAGACCACCAAACTATACACATCATTCTGATCTACATGCCCAACTAATCTTCATTTTTACTAAGGGATTGACTGGTACAGATAAATCACCAATAAATCTATTTTTTCTTCGCATATGGATAAATCCGTAGATTTACCGGTCGGAGCGATGCCGTAGTGTTGGTGCTGCTCTTGTGAAGCGAATGCCGATCGTTCCCGAGTGCTCACGAAAGGAGCCGACCGGCCCCAAGTGCTTCATCCCACAGACGGAAGTCTTGATATCATATAGGGGGTTAAACTTTCGTAATTAAACATTATTTTAAAAAAATTAATATTGTGAGTTATAGTTATAGTTAATGTATTTAATTTGTTGAGTTTATTTCCCGTTTCACCGGTTAGTGTGCACCAATATTTCAATAACATTTATGTTGCCTTTTAATTCATTGTTTTTTAAATTTACCTTTGTAATCAATTAAGAGAAATTTTTAATTTCCCCTCTCACAAATAGCTCCCGAAAATCGGAAGGGAAAAACGATTAATAAAATAGATCCGTCCATTCGCCGTTTTCTGCAGCAAGCCTGCCTGAAGTTTTTTTCCGTTTCAACTAGCTACTGAACTAAACATTACGAAGATAGGTTCAAAAACCGAACATCGGCCGAAGTTGTGCCTTTGATCTCGTCATAAGTTTAAATCAACATAGGGGTCAAATATAAGGGCTGGAATTTGAAAAATACATTTTCAGGGTGATTTTAACAGGTATTATTTCTAAGAATAGAATACAAGCCCTCGCAAGCTTCGGGGTTAGATCCCTCGCGGGTTTTTTTCCATGCCACAAGCAATCATTAATTATTAGTGTACGCATCATGAAAAATAAAAAAAAAAAAAAAAAAAAAAATAAAATTACTTGATAGTTTCTGTAAAAAAACCATAGAAAACACTAGAGAAGATTTTCAGGAAATCAGAAAAAATGAAATAGACAACATAAAACAGACATATAAATAACCAGAAACAGGTTAGTGGTCAGGTATCAAGTTTAAAAAATAAAAATTTCCTCTCCTCCTTAAGGCAATGTATCACTGAAAAAACCAACTTCTTCATTGGGTCTCTCAGAGCATTCAACTAAATTTTCCCGATTTCCTAATCATGAAATAGGCCAAATTGGACAAAAAAAAATGGTTTTTTCATCAACATATGGGCTATACTATATATATGAAAAAAATTTAAACTCTAGGATTCGTTTCAGAATGTCTCAAAACGGATTTAAATGAAGACATTTTTAGAAAATTTTGATTTTGAAATTTTGGGAGCCATAGCACAATAGCTTCATTTCCAACAAAGATTCGGTAAGACTGAAAAATTGCTGAACATCCAAAACCTGTTAATAATCGTAGATATGATTTAGAACAAGTTTATTCGCCATAAAATTGGTGATTAACAATTTCTTTGTCCTCAAATCGCTCAAATTTCAAAATATAGTAACACATTATAATACGATAATCTACGAAAATTCGCTCATACAATCGGTAGGCGTAATCGATATATGGGTGATTCTCACAGAAAGGGGCAGAAGTGATGTCCGGACCAGTTGCGGCGACCCAATAAGGATTTGGGAGCTGGCGAAGGTCTTAAATTGTAGTATAGGTTTTTATCTAGAACCCTTTTTTCCATTTTTAGGTTATGTTTATTCCTTTAAATAGAAAATTAACTAAATATAGTCAAATCGTCATCGACCTGTCCTGTCCCAATGCGACCTTCCCAACTTCAAGCTTTAATTAAAGGTCTTTCCGCTTTTGAGTTTGGATTTTATTCAATTTTTCTACATCAGTATGATTTCT
This sequence comes from Adelphocoris suturalis, assembly GCA_030762985.1. Classification (NCBI taxonomy): domain Eukaryota; kingdom Metazoa; phylum Arthropoda; class Insecta; order Hemiptera; family Miridae; genus Adelphocoris; species Adelphocoris suturalis. Next base: position 16,725,548 of record CM061050.1, read on the forward strand.
GAGATGCGTTTCTGATCGATAAAATTAATGTAGAACCGCTAGAAAAGTGTATTTGGATGGAAATATGTGTGTCCGGAGCATCGCCGTCATCGACCTGTCCAATATTGTTTTTCGAATTTTCGCGGTCACAATTGTATTTTAGCGGGTTTTTTGCCGCTTTTTTTTTCGCGCCCTTCTCAGTTACCAGAAAAACCGCCATTCGTTTTAATTCAGTCAACTCGTGGTCGTCAGCGGGAGCAGATGTGTGCTGGACCGTGGGTTGGTCAATCACAATCGTCAGAAACCTGTCCACTTTTTCTAAGTGAGTACTTGAACTCAATTTTTTCTTATGGTATTTTTATTGTGCACCGAACGGTCTAGTTTCATGTTATATGCCGAATTTGGGAAAAAGCTTGCCACAAGGTGAAACATTTGAGAAAAACTGAAGAATCATCATCGACCTGTCCATCATCAACCTGTCCTCTCCTGAAAATTCGAGGACAGGACGATGACGAAAAGGACAGGACGACGAGGAAAAAGGCAAATCTACTATGTTTTTTGGATTTTCTAGTATTCCCGTATTCTCGCATTTAGTAATCCAATATTCTCGTATTGACCATTCAAAACACATATCTACTTAGCCGAACGTTGTGAAGGTCTACTAGGACTTATTCGAGAATTTCTGTCATTCTTCGTTTGTTGGATTCGCCCTACAGTGGTCACGTTTTTCGGTCTTTTGACTTGAAATGTTGAGGGTTAACGTTTCTTGGCAGTTATAGCAAATTTTCCTTTTATGATGCCAGGACAGGGTGGTGATGCAAATGGTGAGAATCAACGGGTCGCATCATCGCCCTGTCCTAGTTTCATCGACTTGTCCGCCTAAATTTAAAAAAAAAAAATTTTCTGAATTAATAAAAGCGCTACTGTTTGGATTTGCTTCGAATTTCGATACATACGATATAGAGAGTATCTGTGATTTTTTTCAGCTCGATTCGATCACTTTTTCTTTTTTCAAAAGTCAAACTCAAAACTGACCTTTTCTGTGAGAATCACCCATATCCGTTATTGACGTCAATTTCAAGTTTTTTGGCAATTTTACTGATAATATTTTCGAGATTTTCTTCGACAGTTTTAGAAAAGCCCGATATGACGATATTTTTGTTTAATTTCTGTAGTTCAAGGTCATTTAACGTTGTGCCCATTGCGAATATTTCGTTTTTCAATCATTTGTTCTCATTGCGAAGTAACTCTTTAGATTTCGTCATGGTGCTGATTTGATTCGAGATCTGTTTGTAAGTGGACATTATCTCTTCAAATTTTTTGTTGAAAAATTTCAAGATTATTCAAAAGACATCATTTGTTTCCCAAGTTTATACATGTGACCTCTACGATTTTTCATCATTGAATCCACATTTTTAGATCCTACCTTAAATTCAGGGTCGTCCATCTCATCCTCATCGTCCACTGATGAATTAAACGAAGCTTTCATTTCACGTCCTGCTTTAATCGCTTTGCAAACCGAACAAACCCATAATTCCTTAGCCTTTTTATTCAGTTTTTTGAATGCTGAAGTAGTGCTAGGAGGAAGGCAGTCGAGGTGATATTTCGCTTTACACTCGAAACATTTCGCCGCCGCAACGCCCAGACCATCAGCGTTATCGCACTCTGGACAGAACATGACACAGCCGGGAGATTTTTATTCGACCAACTCACGAGGAAGACATATGAGCTGATATTTACAAGGCAATTTTTATGTTTTATGACATATCAGCTGATATTTGCAAGACAATTTTTATGTATTCCAGTATCACTATCTAGCGATCTTTGATGGAATTTATAGGTTCAATAGATTCGCTATCAGTGCATTAGAAATCGCACTTAGAAATTCGATGGTATTTTTGGATGTTCGAGCCCTCACGGGGAGCGAACCGCTCAAGGTACAGCGTTGCGGATGGTTTTAATTGATTCTTCGGGATCATATTTATCATCGACAAACAAAAAATCATAACTATTAAGTTGAAAGTTTGTGAGATTTTGAGTTTAGCCCTTTAATGGTACCCTGGTTGACACAAATTGATGCCGAGCTTCAAGGACCATCTTGACTCCAAATGCGATTTTTAACGCAAGTTTTGGTCTTTTGATTTCGGATAAAAGCTGTGGACGGCGGAGGGGCGGGGTTTTTTTTTTAAATTCGATTTTAGGATTCTAGATACGCATCTTGAAATGTAAACCAGAAAATTTTCAGGGGGGTTAACATTTTTTTTCTAGGTCGATTACAAAGGTCCATTAATGAAAATAACATACCAGAATAGCTTCAAATCCAGTCTTACCGATCTCAGATTGAATTTTTGACTACAAAAACGTGTTTCTTAAATTCGAAAGTGTCGGATGACATTGGAAAAAAAAAATTCGAAAATTTTGAGTTTTTGGGTCAATTTTAGTGATACATCGCCTTAAACGATCAATGGAAAAGCATGCGTCATTAATCCGTTAGCTAATTATAGGCAATGATATTGCCGTTTGCGAAAATTGTGGCATTTGACCTCATGACACTGAAGGACAGACTAGCCTGTTTTTAGATTCACAATTTCGCAAAACTATATATTACAAAGCTTTCATCGTCAAGGAAATGCAAAATAAAGATCACATCGGTGCATTATTCGGAGAATAATAAACCAAAATGGCTTTCTTCAGAAATAATTACAAAGAAAAATCATTTTCAAATAGAAAATTGAAAACAAAAAGAAAAAAATTGACCCAAATCTTTCGTCGATTCGTCAGCTTCTTCTTTTCAAAACTGAAGATGACACTAAGGCGCTGAAATACGAGTATATGTGCAGTTTAGAAACAAAAAGCCAGTAGGTACAAAGCTACTACAAAGCTTTTACCCCACAAACGATCTACTACAAAGCTTTCATGGTCAAGGAAATGCAAAATAAAGATCACATAGGTGCATTATTCAGAGAACAATCTACTACAAACTACAAACGATCTACTACATAGCTTTCATGGTCAAGGAAATGCAAAAAAAAAGATCACATCGGTGCATTATTCAGAGAATAATAAAGCGAAATGGCTTTCTTCTGAAATAATTACAAAGAAAAATCATTTTCAAATAGAAAATTGAAAACAAAAAGACAAAAAATTGACCCAAATCTTTGGTCGATTTGTCAGTTTCTTCTTTTCAAAACTGAAGATGACACGAAATACGAGTACATGTGCAGTTTAAAAACAAAAAGGCAGTAACTTTAATCTACCGTTTCATCGCCAATACTCAACTATTTATATGCGAGGAGTTTCACAAATCGGTGAAAAACAGAAACAAAAGAAACTTAGAACACAACAGATAGTTGAAGCATCGGCGACAAAAAATAAGACACGAGAAGAAAGATACAGGAATGAACTTGGAACTCAATTCAACCTTGGCCCTGTCGTAAGCCCGTTTTCAAGGTATTTTACGTATTCACGAAGGGATACTTCCGCCACCCCCTCTTCTCGCACGTGAGCATTCACTGGCCGGTCCCATCAGATGTTAGTCAAACTTCACGGAACCGAATTATCCGCTAGGGGTCGCGAGTGTTCAGTGGAGTGGAATATAACGTCGGGAGAGGGATAAAAAGCTTGATTTGGTATGCTAATCCCTCTTTTCGGGAACAGTGAGGGAATGATACGGCTCTTTTTCCCTGGTTCCCGAGAGACACAAGATATGATCAGTGTTTCGTGGCTTTCTTATTTCGTTGTTTCTACCTCCTTTTTCTGCGTTCTTGGTGCTTTCAAGAATCAACCACAACCTTGTTGCAATGTCTAAAAGATCAGACACCGAATGTTACCAAATACTTTTATTACAGCAGTAAAAGCAAGAGGGAATGTTTTATTTAAAGATATCTTGTTACACCTGAGCCTATTTCGTTGTATTTCTCTTCAGTACGATGCACAATTCACGCGCACGATTCTCGCTTGTCTTAAGGTTAATATAGTATCTAGCCATTAGTTGGTGCCTGGCCAATTCGTGTACCTATCCATCCAATCAGCTACCATTAAGCTCATTAGAATTTGATTCATATAGTGCTACCAATCAATCAATGCCGATGATCTCTGAAAGCATGAGTGATATCTGGCGATTCATCTGTGGTACCGGTTCGAAACTTCCATTATGGGCATGAGTCAGCGTTGGAATTCTTACAATTCTTGTGCTAAAAGGTTCCATGATTGGCTCCAAAGCAGGTTTTTCGACTCTAGAGGACCGAAGACTAATGGCTGTCTTTGTGATCCTCCATAAGGTGATAAATGTCTCTAAAAATTTGTCTTATTTTCATTCGAAATTATTACTTGATATTGCCTCACACTAGGATTGACGATCTGTCCAAATATTCCACGTTGCTTTTTCACTGCTAACTACCTGTGTACCCATTCGGCCGTTTACCTCGTGAAGCGAACCTTTTCCGTACTTCAGGTGATTTCAACTGACTCTAAGAAGTTACGATTATTTTTAGTTCAACAAAAAACCATTTTAAACAAAAAGTTACCTTTTCTATTACATTAATTAGTAAGCTTCATTGTACTCAAAATAGGATTCATAATGCTAATCTGATTATTCTTCGTTCTCTGACCATTGATTTTTGTACATTGAGCAATGGCAGTTCCATTTTTAATGTCCTTAATTAATAACTGTTGGTAGGTAATGGTAGTAGGTATTTAGAATTTACTATATAAACGTCGGATATGCGTTAATAAGACTGATTGATTCTCTAACCGTCTCAGAAGAAACAGGAAAGGCTAATGAAAAGGTGCCCCCTTTGTCGGGAGGACTCGCGTGTGTCGCGCGCCTGACGGCATCCCCGAACAACTCGCTGGTTGCGTCTGACATCCGTCGACAGATTCGCGTTGTCACAATATATATATGGTATGACCTGTGGTTCCAGAGCAGGCACTGGTTAAACAGCTATGGTACCCACATAATCGGTATATTCACAACAATTTCTAGCAACATGAGACATGGTTTTGGGTTAGAAAACAAAGTCTGCAGCCTCCATTAAAAAAAATAAAAGCTATAAACTTCTATAATCTTTTCACCAACCTTCGTTTCAGAGGTTTTCACTCCCCAGCCATTCTGATTGCCATTATGAAGCTGTTAAAAAAGATCGTTCCGCTCATGAAAGCGTTCCAGCAATGGAAGTCTGAAAGGGAGAATTGGTTGAATTATAACTCGAATTAGAACGAAACCTTCTCCCCGAACGTTTTGAAAAGCCTAACTTTTCAATTATTATTAGGAGCAATATTTTCCCCTCTTTTAATGGCTCTACATAACAAATCACTTCTTTTTTAACAGCACGATTATCTCTTATAACCCTCACATTTTTTTTCTAAATGCCTTGAGGGGTGGTGGGCATTCTTGTTAAAGCTGAATTAGCAGGCTCAACGATGGGATGGTGAACATTATTCTTTGATGTTCCGTTGGCCTTTCGATATTTTGACGAGCAATATATAACTCCTTTCAATTTACACTCCAATGGTTTTCATGATCCTCCGTAGTAATTGGGGATGAGAACGAAATTTCCATTTACACAACCGAGGGGTTAACCGTTTTGGTTAATTATTTTCGGTAATGAACCTTTGTAATATTTTTACCCCCCCCCCCCCCCCCTTAAAATTTGTTGGTTTACGTGTTGAAAAGCTTGTCATTCATACATTAAATTATATTTAAAAAAATAAAAATAATAATAATCCGCCCGTCTAGAGCTTTTCTCCGAAATTACTGGACCACAGTTGATGAAACGTAGGTAATGATGAAACATGAAGCTCGGCATAAATAATAATTAACTCTAAAGAGTAACTGGAATATTAAAAACTCGAGATCTCGAAAACGTTCTAGGAAGCAGTAATGATTTGAATTAAGAATTGAATAGAACCATGCAGGACGCTGTACGTTAATCAGTTCCCTGAATTATAACTTTGAGAAATCGAGTTTATTAGGAGGAACATAAAAATTTAGATTAATTTAAAATCAATTTAAGGACAAAAAATACTTTTTCGTTAAGTATTTATCAACTACTGTCCGTGCGGATGGACTAGTGAAGCATTGTTGAATGCTTAATTTTACCCCATAGATTTTCAGTTGGTAGGACCTACCTACTTAAAAGTCGTTGGACCAAGAGCCCATCGTATCCTCAGTCTGAGTTTACTTTTACTCTAAACCAGCAACCGATTAACAACAATCCACACAAAATCACCCAAGACGAAAGATTGATTAGGCACATTGAAGATGTATTGGAGAAATTGAAAACTACCCCATCAGATGAAGAACAGGCTATGAATGATTAAATCACGATTTAAATTATTTAAAAAGTTGAATTAATCGGATTTATTTGATTTAAATCTGATTCATTTGATTTATATAAGATTTTTTTTGTTTATTGGAATACCATATTTTCACTTTTTAATATTTGCTTAAGGACATCTTTAAGTAGGTAAATGATGGTAAGCAACAATGACAATGTTCTAGCCATGCAGCATGATCGTATGAACGAAATTTCGTAAATTATCGTACAATTAGTATATGGTACATTGTTTGAAAATTTGAACACTTTGAGTGCAAATGAAAATGTTAACTCCCAATTTCATGGCAAAAAACTCGTTCCGAACGATGTTTTGCAGTTCAAAAAATATTGCGGATTTAATTTGGCAGTTTTTATAGATTTTTCAGCAAATATTAAAAAAATTCATTTTTACATACTACTTTTTTCAACATAATTTTTTAATGTTCTGATTCAATGTTGATGAACATTTTTTTACTAAAATTCTCATAAAAATATAGCTTTAACTATTTTTAGACGTTTTTTAGCAATTTTTTGTGATTTTTAGCACAACTTTTTGGTATTTGGCAAATGTGCACAAAAAGTCCTGACCAAAAACTTATCCTTTCGATAGGAAAGCTTGATTTTTCAGGGCAAGAACTGAATTTTTTATCAGTCCTAAGAAGAGTCTGTTATCGTCTGAAGGTTGAACATTTTGGAGCAATTACAATTAGCTTAATTTTCAATAAAAATTCGCGAACATAATAAGAATCTAATCTAGAAATAAAAAATCTAGAAAATAATAAGAAGCTAGGCATTTTGGGCAAGGTGGCAAATGGCCCTTGAAGTAATCTCGTCAATATGAAGATTACAGTTCATATGAGCATCAAACAGCAGCTTCAATTGAGCGGTGTCCACTCCAATATTGAGAATGACTGTCGAGTATTTTTTGCTGGACCGCGAGACGTGCAAACGTAGTTATGGAAGGAACACTGGGTGGTTAATATCACGTGGAAGAGAGACTATCAAATAATTACCACACTAGAATTTACTTAAAGGAGGATTTAAGGAGAATTTACAAAAGAATCAAAGGAGAATTTACTCTCTTTTTCTTTGTAGGATGTTGAAATATGACAGGGAGGCTCTTTGGGACATTTGAGACGAATGAAATCATGGGCTCTTTCCTGATCAGCTGAGTGAGCAGAATTCTATCCTTTTCACTGAAGGCCTCTCTGGGACACCAAGAGACGAATGAAGTTATAAGATCTTTCCTGAGGAGCTGGGTGAGCTAAAATCTCTCCTTTTCGCTGTAGGATGTTAAAAGTTGACATGGAGACATCAAGAGACGAATGAAATGATAGGCTCTTTCCTGATCAGCTGAGTGAGCTAAAATCTTTCTTATCGATGTTGGATGTTGAAATTTGACATGATGTGTCTCTAGGACATTGAGAGACAAATGAGATGATAGGCTTTTTCCTGATCAGCTGAGTGAGCTAAATTCTCTTCTTTCCACTGTAGAATGTTAAAATTTGACAGGGAGCCTTCCTAGGACATCAAGAAACGAAATAAATTATGGGAGTTTTGAGTTTTCCTGATCAGCTGAGTGAGGTAATTTCTATTAATGTGCACACATAGTTAATAACTTGTGAAGGAGAGACTATCAAGTAATTACCTAGTATGAAATACTTATCGAAGTTTTTATTTTCATCTGAGTGTGCGCGAAGCGAATTTCTCAGCTACCCAACCTATGAAGCTGGAATTTCGCAGGCATGAAATCATTGGATCATGATCCAATACGGTGCTATCCAATATGGAAATATCAAACCTTTTTGTAATAATTTACAGTTTTTGGTTTATTATTTCCAATAATAAGCCTATGTGATCGTATAGCAAAAAATTTTAATAACCCCCCCCCCCCCTCAAACTTTGTCACTTTACGTTTCAAGGTGCGTAGAATCCAAATTTGAAATGTCCGTCCGCCGTCCGGGCCATAAAAGGCCTTAGATTTGACTTAAAAAATCTGTTCTTTCGCACATAGACTCCACTTGGGGTCTAGTTGGTCCTAACTTCTCGCCAGCTCGATCGCTCCACTCTCATGGGTGCTATGAGCCAAAAATAGGTGAAAAAGTGTCTTTTTTTAATATATTTCAAGTTGTATAGAAATTGGAGATTTATGAGTGAAAAGAAAATGTTAGCTATTAATTTTATGAAAAAAAAAAAAAAAGTATTCTAAATGATACTCTTCTATTCAAAAAGAGATTTTGGATTTTAGGCTATTTTTTGCAATTTTATAGATTTTTTAAAACAGAATTTAATGAAGTTCAAGTTTTTAGCATAATTTCGTACATAAATTTTTGAATGTTCTATTTCATAGTTGATAAACTTTATTTGACCAATCTTATGCTAAAAAATATCAATTTAACAATTCTTAGCCATTTTCAGTGATTTTGTCAGCACATTTATTGAAATTTGACCAATTAAATTATATTAATATACAGTATAGGTAACACTTTTATGTGTTGGAAAGATGACTTGGTAATAAATTGTTTTGTTTATCAACTATATTAAAAAGCCTAAAATTGTGAGGTTCCGCTGCTGTAATAGATTGAACCCATTTGTGAGATCCGAAGCTCCGAGTTCCGATACTAAATATACTATAAGCGGCGTTTAATAATTATGGACCAGAGATCTAAATAGAAGGGCTGTCTAATACATAAATAATAAAACTTTGTGTAATAATTTGCAGCGTTTTTTAAAGATAGTATTATGATGGTTGTCATCCCATCCAAGTGCATAGAGCTAACTTCAACTACCCAGAAACACCATTCTGGTAGAAATTGCTAAGTTCATACAGCTCATAAAGCATATACTGTAACAGTAAGCTCCTTTCCGATTTTTTATTTGCTATTTCGGTATTTCATCCTGCACCAGTACCCACCAATGAGATGATAGTAACAAACATTCTCACAGTGATATATTTAATATTTCTTCATTCAATTTCAATTTTTACATTTAAAATTTGTAATTGAGATAAACATTTAAAACTAAGTAATTGTTTATTAATTCACTATTCAGTTAAAATATCAAACAGATTAACGTAGGTGTATGATTAAAAAAACGGACGGTAGACCTAAGGTTCTACAGTCAGATCATTTAATAATGATTAATTTTACACATTATTAGTTCATTATGGTTACTTAGCAATATTAGTTACTAACTTCGCGTAATAAATCAGCTCTCCTTGTCACTACAGAGGCTTAGGGATCATGAGATGCTGTGATAAAATGAGAGCATTCCAAAAAGTGGCGAACGATTTTCCTGCTATGAAAACTAAGGGAGTAACACTTCCCTAGTAACGCATTGGTTGTACGTGAAAATCAATAGAAAACCCCACCGTGACGTGACGCTCGTGACGTGACGAAAACAAATGGAAATGTCCTGTTAATCGTTATTAAATTATAATAATGTTGTTCTGAATAGGCTATCGTGATGACCCCAGTGCAATCATGTGTGATCAAAACTCGTCCACATGCAGCCTAACTTTCCCTTTTGCCAACCAAACCCCATGAAAATGGGTTGATTACGTTTCTCTTGACAATCGGTACCTGCATGTTAAGTAGTTGTGGCTGAGAACGCGAGTATACACGGGTTACAGGAGTTCACTTAGACACACTCATCCTCGTATCGCTGGTAACGGCATCGTTAGAAATCCTTCAAAGGCATGTAGTTCGCACAAAGCACCTCAACGCTAACAACATGCCGTCCCTACTGAGAAACCTGAGAACCTACTTTCTCGCTTGTATGTTACATTTGTCTCAAGTTCAGTCTAATCAGCTCTCTCATACTAACGCCATCAGTGAAAGCCCCCACGCTCCCCCAAAACTACCCCAATCACACTTTAGCAGTGATTCATGGGTACAGCTCTTCCTTGTGTCATAATTCTTCAGCCTGGGGAATTTTCTTTCCATTACGTGCTATACCCGAAACCCGATATGCCATAAAACCTAAGTATAGCCAAAATAACTTTTGTTCTGTAGAAGCGGTAATGATAAGGAGTTTAATGCAGGAAATAACGTGAAATTAGGATGGAATGATTCATATTATTTCACAATTACCAATGGTATGTTTCTCTTATCATTATTTTGTATGCTGCAATTACTATGTACGTATTTGATTAGAATCATTTACACCGCAACATGAACCTGCCAATAAAAAGTTAAAGAAGGACGTTGTATAATTCCACGAAAATAAGGAGTTACAATGCTAGAGCGATTTCGACGGTTAAGTCATCATTAGTAACAAACCGAACTTACGTTAGGAAGGACAAAGTTCATAAATAGTCATTAGTCACAGATGAGGGAAGATTCTTACAGAGATAGTCTTTATATTACTGGTCCATTCCAGTAAACTCTTCATCGTAACCCTGGACGGTTAGTTTTAATCATTATTGACATTTTATGTCTTTACTTGGGCACACAAACGAAAAAAGTGTTTAAAAAGCGTTAAATAGAAGCGTTACTGTTGGTTTTCTGATGATTTCCGCTTACAACCGAGTCGTTACTAGGGCAATGGCACTTCGTCGTTTTTCATCCCACAAAATTCGTTGACCATTCGTTCGAAAGCTCTCAATTTATCCAACCGTATTATGTTAACTACTGCGAAGTGCGTGGCCAACAAGCTGAGTTATGAGCATGGTTATATGAATAATTATTGTTTACACACAGGTGATCATTCTAAAAAATTGATATTGTGAACATGATTGCAACCGCTTGTTAATTTCTGTTGATTTCATTGAGCTGGTGTTTCGATGATTTGATTCATAGCAGGTGATCCGAATATTGCGAGAAAGGTGTGATTTGTGAAGCGGTGGTTAAATCATTTTAATAGGTAATTTTTAAACTTTACACTCTAGGAAGCTGTAATTTCGTTTCAGCTGTGTGGCTCTTAGAGCTTGCATACGAGTCTGCAACACATACGAGTCTGCAACTAAAGAAATAAAATGTCCCAATGTGTTGCAGACTCGTGTGCAAGCGTTTATGTCTTGACTTTGGCACATAAACGAAAAAAGCGTTAACAAAAAGCGTTGTGGTTGGTTTTCTGATGATTTCCGCTTACAACCAAGTCATTGCGGGGGAAATGGTACTTCGTGGTTTTCTTTTCTTTAATGCAGTGTGTCAAGGTACTCTTATTTGTATTCAATAACGGACCCTCACAAAGTAGCAAAGCAGCAATAAGTAATTGTCGCGTTTGGCTTGAAAAAAAGGGAGTCAGTCGTGGACGGTAGTTTGAGAAATGATGAAGGAAACGTGAGCAGAATTCCCATCTTGTGTTAATGAAAGAAAATTAGAAGACAGAGGAGGCGGAAATTCAGTAAATATTTTCGGATGGATGTAAAGTGTTCCGATAAACTATTAGAATTAATTCACTCTCTTGCTTCAGCAAAAAAACATCAAATGTATTTATTTTTAGATATCACAAAAAAAAAAAAAAAAAAAAAATATATATATATATATATATATATATACAATGTCTGAACTAAAATAAATGTATACAATTTGATTTTATGAAATGAATAATGTACAGTAATATACCTTAGATGTTAGACTAAACTATTACTGTACATTATTCATATCATAAAATCAAATTGTATACATTTATTTTAGTTCAGACATTGTACCAAACTAACAGTTAAATAAATACCTAGTTATAATGACAAGATAAGGCATGTCCGCCATCTTGATCTGTCAATCTCCATTGTATGTCAACTGGCTTCACCAATAACACGTATTTTACTGCTGAAAAGTCTTTACATCTGACTTGGAAGATCCAGCACATCAATGTAAGAAATTTCACCCTTATAATATGTATGTAGAAATAGTTATTATTACCTACCAATTAGAAAATACTGATTCCTTGCCAATTTCTTTCTAGCATTCACATGAATAGGACCCAGCTCCTGGGTTGAAACGTTGTGAGTAAACACCTTAAAAAACTCAAGACTAGACTGGTCATTTAACCTCCCGATATATATATATATATATATATATATATATAAATATATATATATTTTAAACTATGAACTAGAACATTAAAAGTTATTTTGCACAAAATTATGGTGATGAATGTACCTTCTTGAATTTTATTAATATGCGCATAAAAATTGGATAAAAACTGAAAAAAAAATTTTTTTTTTTCAAGGTTTAAGCCGCATCTCAACCAGAAGAGTCATTAGCGGCATTTTTTTTTTAAATTTAGAACATGGTTTACTTCTATAATCAAAAGCGATGATAGAAATTTTTGAAAACACAATTTTAAAAAAGTCGCTTACTTTTTTCAGTGATTTTTTTTGCTCTAAATCCTTGATTGATGAACCGTTTTCAAGGAATTTGTTAAAAACTTGTTTTGCATGAACTCAGCTTTTCAATGACCTATACAATTTTTGTAAGCCCTTGAAAGAGATCAATTGAGCAACCATTTGTTTGAAGACGCGAAAATCGATTTTTTTACAAAATGTGTTCTTGGTTTACTTCCGAATGGACCATTCTATTGAGCTGGGGAAAATCCGAGTGATTCGAGTAAGTATTTGGTACATTCAACATCAAACTTTAGGCCTATCCGCAAGCTTAAACTCAGAGTCAGAAGGATTGGGTCGTTTCTTGCAATTAGTGTAGTCGGGAGGTTTTAACTTTCCTTAAAATGACTCCAACTTCCTTGCTTGCCGGTTCATACGCTCCAGCGAAGTCAATTTGGTTTATTGCGAAAGGATTCATCCTTCAGAGTTTTAGGTCCTCTTCGTCCTTTCTGCTCTTGGTGAACTTTTTTCTTGGGAAGTGTTAAAAGCGACCCGCTTCGATTAAACTGGGGTCCCCCGGATGTCCCACTATCGGGAGTAGATTCTCGCGGAAAGAGAGCAGCTATTACCCGCAGACCGCTTTTTCTACTTTGCCGAAAGGGGTTCGAGCCTGGGAGATAGTTTCCGATCGTTGAGAACGAGATGTTCATCCCGGAAATGCGGCTCGTTGGTGAACAGTAGTTGGCCATTGTTCCCCCCAACCACGAGGGCGTTTCATGGAAGATATCCCACATCCCGTCGTCAAGAGTACCAATACCGATTCTGGCTATTCGGGCAATCAATACGAAATAATGGCATCCATAGCAAGGGATTCAGTACCTCTTGCGTATTTAAATCAATAGGTATATATTAAAACGGAAGTTGCTTTTTAAAAAAACCGTATTAACACAAATGCACATGATTTTACTGATCAGTAACCCTTTTGTGCAGGTAAATGGACAAGTATAATTCACATTAAATATCTGAAAATTCCAAAATATTCTAGAAAATCGGCAATCACTGAGTGTTGTTATAATTTAACTTTTATTTGCTGTAGAAGTCGATTTTTTTTATTCGATTTTTGGATTCTACGCATCTTGAAAAGTAAACCAATGAATTTTCGGGGGGGGGGGGGGGGTGTTACAGTTTTTTCTTGATCGATTGCAAAGGTTCACTATTGAAAGTAATTAATCAAAAGGGCTGATTTCGTCTATTATTTCAAGTATGGCGACTAACGTAGCCTAAATGGTGCACTGTGCGTCTCCCGCTGGTCTGTACCGTTGTTGGAGACCTTATAAAGAAGTAGTATGCTGTTTTAAAAATTTGAGAAAATGTTCATTATGTGAGACCAAGGGCTGATTTCGTCTATTGTCTCATGTGTGGCAACAGTAGCAGGCCTTTCATGCAGTTCACAGCCCAGGAAGTGAAGTCAGACAATGTCGTATCAGCCTTTCAACAGTTCAGCAATTAATGAAAATGATTTATCACAGTTTCTATGTATAACCACGATTAAATTTTCAATTTGAGTGAAAGCTATTTACAAATAAATGGTCCGTTTTTGAAAAAAAGTGCCATCGATATTTCGCCAACACCAAAATTTATTACCAAAATTTATTGTTAATGGTGTTTTACACTTATTCGAATCGATAACATTTCGAGTAAACAACGTCATTGTTGATCATGCGCGACAACTTGGTATCACGTTTACAACTAAAGCTTTATGCTCTAAATCAGTTGCAGAGTTACAATGTTTACAACATGCTGGATTTAGGGACTACAACGCATCTCGTTTGGTTTTAAATTCTATATTTAAAAGAACATTTACAACTGTAGCAATAAAAAAGGAAAATATTAATTTTACAGTTACAATCCCTATGAATGTAATTTCTGGATTTTTTGAGTATAAAAAAAAAGCGATGGTGAACGCTAATTTTGACCTTGCACTTTTAAAGACACCAAATTCTATTAATGGAGTGTGTGTGAAGACATTGTAAAAAACTCTGAAACAAAATTGGAAAAAATAAGATAATCCAATTCAGGATTATCTCAGATAATCCAAGAGCAGAAATGTATGACATTTTAGGAAAAGACCATCCATTAAACATTGCTTTTAGACTATGATCTTACATAGAAATTCCTCAACTTCCGCAATCAACGGAAACAATGATTTCTCTTGGTACATAAAATCTCTTCAACCGACCACGTTACGTGCTTGTTGCATTTCTAACAGAAATGAAAAACTATTTTACGAAGAATATGTCTTAATTTAGCAAAATCAATTTCACTAAGATTAAATTATACTTGAATGATCAGTGTTTTTCTGCTCATGAGATGGACTTGAATATCAAACAAAATCGAATCTCGGAGCTCTACCAAGAAATTAATAAATTTCGACAATATTATTACGGCACTTCTTACGTCACTTCCTGGGCTGTGAACTGCAAGTAAAGCCTACTACTGGTGATTAATATCGCCTGAATCGTGTACTGTGCGTCTACCGCTGGTATGTACCATTGTAGAGGACTTTATAGAGAACAAGTATGCTGAATTTTAAAACATTTGAAAAATCTATTTTTGAAAAACTGTTCATTACGTGAAAGGAATATATGATGTGAAGTCGCCACACTTGAAATAGTGGACGAAATCAGCCCTTAGCGGAAGAAGGTTGTACGAGGAACTTGACGTGATCAAAGACAACCCGCATAAAGGTGGTGGGTACTAGATTTCCCAAAAACGTCATAACTCACTTTCTACTGATCAGGAGTCATTTATTCATTTATTTTATTTTGTTGATTTTAAAATGTTCTGTAGACGTTCCTCTATTAAATAATTACAATAAATTGATTTTTGAAGTTTTGAACCTCACTGCCCCGTTAAACCATTGTTGCTGGGATCGCAACCTAAAAGGGAATACTCATTATCACAATCACTTGGTATATATGGGAAGAAATTATTTATCTAGTTGAAGGGAACTAGAATTTTGTTATTATGTTCTGATGTGGGTGCAGGGCACGTTTTTCTACATTTTTCTAAAAGGTTTTTCTAGACGTTTTTCTGAAAGGTAGGCTACCATACCTCTATCCAAAACATGTGATTGGAAGCTAAGCAAGTGGAGACAGAGTGGAACGGACTGATTGGGGAGATCGCTACATTGATGCGATAGATGTAGAGTGTACTCCCCCCTCATTTCATATTATGACTTTCCTTGAGAAAATCATTCTAAGCACCCATATATTTTAAAATTCTACCCCAGTAAATTATGTCAATGGCTAACTCCCGAGACCTGATGGGATCAGTTTTATTGTAGCACCTACTTTGTAAAGCTAGTACTAATTTGAACATTTGGGTACTGAGTATTTCATAGTACATATCTACGTCTCAAGAGGATCCGGTCAGCTCCTCCAATTACACTGTCAGCTTCTCCGATGTGAGGTGTATCTGCTCCCCCAGCTTAGTTAATCCTATGTTTTGGGGCACCTGACACCACCACCAATACTTAGTATGTCAACTCCCCCCATAGACCTACTTTATATATATGTAGAAGTGGTCCACTTCATCTTCAGATCACAGGAGGTTCAAAAAAGTAGTCAGAAAAATCAAAACAAAAAAGGAAAATTCATAAGAAACGCTTGCATTCGAGTCTGCAACACATTGGGACATTTTATGGCTTTAGTTGCAGACTCGTATGCAAGCTCTAAGAGCCACTCAGCTGATCCGGACCCTGGGCATCGTCAAGTAAATGTCCTAAAGAGGCTACATACGAAACTACAGCTTCCTAGAAGTAAAGCACAGAAATTAGCTTTAAGAGCCACTCAGCTGATCCGGATCCTGAGTATCGTCAAGTAAATATCCTAAAGAGGCTACATACGAAATTACAGCTTCCAAGAGAGTAAAGTGTTGAAATTACCTATTAAAATGATTTAACCACCGCTTCACAAATCAAACCGTTCTCGCAATATTCGGATCACCTGCTATGAATCATATCATCGATACACCAGCTCAATGAAATCATCAGAAATTAAAAAGCGATTGCTATCATATTCGCAACATCAATTATTGAGTATGATCACCTGTGTGTGAACAAATTATTCAAATAACCATGTTCATAACTCAGCTTGTTGGCCACGCACTTCGCAGTAGTTAACAAATATGGTTGGATAAATCGAGAGCTTTCGAACGAATAGTCAACGAATTTTGTTGGATGAAAAATGACGAAGTACCATTTAACGCTTTTTTTAACGCAATAATTTAACGCCTTTTTTCGTTTATATGCCAAAGTAAAGACAAAAAATGTCAAAAGGCTGGTTTGTAGAGATATACTCTGATTTTTATCAGCTAATAATAATAAAAACATATAAAATAAAATAAAAAAACGAGGGAAATATAATGAGTATTGTATTCAGTATGGACTGTGAAAAATTGTGTGAAAGTGACTCAAGTGGGGGACCTGACATGGGCGACCCGGAGGAGGCTCATTAGTAGGCGAATGCCGGCTTAAGATAATCCTCTTACTTTGGAGGAGGTGACCTGCACCAGTCTCAAGTCCGAGTTTTTTACCGGTCATTATTTACTAAATTTACCAATTTATTTTGAGTTAATATATTAATAGTTCATCAACAGAACTATTGGTTGGAAAAGCTAGCCTACTTACTCCAAAAGCAGAGCAATGATTACTATCAGCATTATTACGCTTTAGAAGTGGTTGGTCCACCCCGTTTCTTCCTTATTAAGTCCCCACTCTCGCTTGTAAACACCGCTTCACGAACCTGGCATACATACTGTAAACTTGCCGCTAAACCCAAGAACACGAATAGCTTTGAGATCGTCCTCATTTCAATATGCGACTTTAGAGAGAGCTCTGGGAAGCGACGGAGACCTCGTGAGTTGATTATTCCGTAGTTCATCTTCCATCACGTAAGTCAGGCGAATTCTCCGAGATAGAACAGAAGTTTAAAGACATGGAGATATTTACTATGTCATTTTCCACGTCATACAAATTATTCAAACCAATATTTATTTCACATCAACGTTCATTTCACAAAGTATTAGTTGTAGAGATTTAATAATCGTGAGTATTCTGGAAACGCAATGCATCATAGTTGCAAAGTCATCTTCTTCAATTCCTCATTAGCTTTAAAAAAAAGTATAGAAGAAAGTTTCAAACTGTTACACAATTATTATTCTTCTGATCAGATCACTGGTCTACAGATTATCAAACATTACCTCAAGGGATTTTGTTTTTTAATGTAAGAGTATAACGTAAAACCTACCTATTGAAAATTATAATAAATAAAACGAAACATCCACCTACGCTCCATTATTTTATCTATAGGGAACACAAGTCTAAATAAATGATTATTTAAAAAGGAATTCGATTAAAATTAAATCAGCTGGTCAACGTCATCGATTAAAAAGGGCGTATGACTATATTTCCACGTATTCACATTCACACTCATGTTTATTTTATTTATTTGGATACACGGGGATTATTTTTTTTTCTAACTTTAGAAAAATCAGTCTTACAAATAGATAAATGACTAAACAAGAACTCTAATAAGGTAAAAAATCAGTGATTTTAAAATTAAATTAAAAATAAGGAAGTAATATTACGAAGTAAATATTGAGAAAGTCAAACGCAAACGAAAACTACTCGGTAATCATTGCACACGAAACACTGATTTAATCTGGGCAGGGGTGGCGGCACTAAATTTCAATCAAGTGGGCAATGGAGTTGGCAGACCTCTGAATCTTAGCAACCGAACAATTGTCGCCATAGTTCGTTCGATGGAACTCCGGGAAGAATAGGTCATAATTCCGGGACGATCTTATCAGTAACTGGAGTTCACTAAAGGCGATAATGGTGCAGAATCGTATTGATTTCGGATGATCTTATTAAGTGTAATCAGATCAATCTGAAGGCAGCGCTGTTCAAGCGTCTTCAGTTGCAAAAATCGTTCCATATCTTTATCACTGAACTCATTTAATGCATTCCGAAAAGCTATTTTCATGAATCTATGTTTAACCCGCTCGAGAGGCTCGACATACGTATTGTATGGAGGATTCCACACGATCGAGGTGAACTCCAAGTTGCTCCGTACCAGCGAACAATACAAAACTTTCATTGCCTGGAAAGCTCAGAAAAGGAAACCAAGCTGCCTGAAACTCCGGGAGATTCTGTCAAGGATATTCGATGAGGAAGAATAATCAGAGTTAATCATAACTTCCAAATCTTTTATCTTATCAACTCTCACCAGAGGAAGGCCATCGATACGGTACGTCGGGGTGCAGGTCGACTGAGACGGGTAGAGAGGATTAACTCTAAGCCGATCAACGGGCCCTAATGATGTCTAATGCGAGCAAATAAAAGGAGAGGTGTGTTTACTGAGACGGTAAGCTTTCACTTCGAGGTTCAAGGGGCAGGTTCCGGTCAACTGATACTGACGGCTTGTGTGCCTGAAATTTATTCCTCCAACATTACAAGAATACATTTGTGGCAATGAGTACAGAAGAAAAAAATCAAATCGGAAATCAGAAACTCGTAAACGAGTTCCACTATCTGCTTTACAAGCAGATACCATGTTACATGGATATGTCTTTGATTGGGGGTCTCATAACGATTGTCCTCGAGAGTTGTAAACAAACCCTTTAACTTGCCACACTTTATTGCCACCGGTTATATTGTTAATAATAGTTCAATCAACTTAGTTTAGGAAGGTAGCCAGGTACGTGAGGAGGGGGAAATATATAGCTTGAGATGTGAACATTTATTACATAAATCAAGCGCTTTCCAACGAGTGGCGAATGATTTCTGTGCTATGAAAACTGCGGAAGTTCCATTCCCCTAGCAACGGCTGGGTTGTACGTGAAAATCATTAAAAATTGTGACATAGAATTTTTCATGACGAAAATTTTTGGTTGACCCCCCAGAGCAAAGACATATCCATGTCAAAAACACTGAAATCGTGACATCAATTTTGCGTGACGGAAATTTGGTTGACCTCATAGAAATGTTGAAAATAACTGTGGAGAGAAGCCACTACAATGAGTTGTTGTTAACAGTCGACTGTTGTCAAGAGGATGAAAATGTTTCCTATGGAGTGGAGTAAATGATGCTATTGCTTTACGTTAAGAATATTGTAACCGGCTTATTAAAATTGTTTATAGTCCAATCAACTTAGTTTAGGAATGTAGCCAGGTACGTAAGGAGGAGGAAATTGGTAGCTTGAGATGTGAACATTTATCACATAAATCAAGCGCTTTCCAACGAGTGGCGAACGATTTTTGTGCGATGAAAACTGCGGAAGTTCCATTCCCCTAGCAACGGCTGGGTTGTACGTGAAAAACACTGAAATTGTGACATCAATTTTGCGTGACGAAAATTTTTGGTTGACCCCCCAGAGCAAAGACATATCCATGTCAAAAGAAGTGTAAAACACTATTTGAATGATCAGATCCACGCTAGTATTCATTCAGACCGCCGTTGTTAGCCTGTAATATTCGGAAATATAACTGCACCATAAACTCATGTGCGGCATTCGTGAAGTTTGATGAGAATGGTGGTATATTGGAACGAACAGTTCTCGATCACGAGAAAGATGACGGCGCATTGCTTAAACGTCAACAAGTCAACAACTCGGTCAAGCGTAAGGCGCTCGACCAGATGAATGAACAGCCTAGAAAATTGTTTCATGCGTGCTAAGACGATTTCAATATAGCTGACATGACCAAAAAAAGACGTCCAGTATTATATTAGCCGTAGCATTGATCGTACCCGTTCAGCCAATCGACCTAAACTGCCGTCAAATGCGCAAGAAGTTCACAAAAAAAACCTCCGAAAATGGAACGAGATCGACGAGTGTATTCAGCACTACATAGCGGGTGAAATTACGCGGGCTGAATATGTCAAGAAAGTAGCCACCCTTAAGAAACCTGCCATCTTCTGATGCTGAAACCATCAAATGCTGAGACATCACTCCGTTTTTCGCACATAGACTCCACTTGGGGTCTAGTTTGTCCTAACTTCTTGCCAGCTAGGTCGCTCCACTCTCATGGGTGCTATGAGCCAAAAATAGGTGAAAAAGTGTATTTTTTTGTATATTTCAAGTTGTATAGAAATTGGAGATTTATGAGTGAAAAGAAAATGTTAGCTATTAATTTTATGGAAAAAAAAGTATTCTAACTGATACTCTTCTATTCAAAAAGAGATTTTGGATTTTAGGCTATTTTTTGCAATTTTATAGATTTTTTAAAACAAAATTTAATGAAGTTCAAGTTTTTAGCATAATTTCGTACATACATTTTTGAATGTTCTATTTCATAGTTGATAAACTTTATTTGACCAATCTTATGCTAAAAAATATCAATTTAACAATTCTTAGCCATTTTCAGTAATTTCGTCAGCACATTTTTTGAAATTTGACCAATTAGATGATATCAATATACAGTATAGGTAACACTTTTATGTGTTGGAAAGATGACTTGGTAATAAATTGTTTTGTTTATCAACTATATTAAAAAGCGTAAAATTGTGAGATTCCGCTGCTGTAATGGATTGAACCCATTTGTGAGGTCCGAAGCTCCGAGTTCCGATACTAAATGTACTATAAGCGGCGTTTAATAATTATGGACCAGAGATCTACGTAGAAGGGCTGTCTAATACATAAATAATAAACCTTTGTGTAATAATTTGCAGCGTTTTTTGATCTCAGTTGACGTGGAAAATTATAGGGCTACGTTAGTTGAGACGGTCGGAGGGATTAGGAAGGGCGTCTCAGTTCACACTCCTCCCTTCGTCTCAGTGGACACCAAAATCGTCTCAATTGACAGGACCCCGTACGTCGAGATGTAGTGTTGCAATTATATTTTTTTCCAGAGGATACATGGAGGTAAGTATCAATCGATTCAATGATAATTAGAAACTATCATTTTGATTTCAAAAGTTTTAATCCTCTCCCCCCTCCCTCCTTCAATTTACCCTTTGTTGTATGTGATGCCTTGGATTCATGAGTAACGAGAGGCGCCATGGTGGGAGGGTCCAGGCCAGTTGGGGCTCCCTGATTATTCTTTTCTATTTTCTTGTTCTTTTCCAAGGCATCAATAAAAAACCCGGTGCGCTGAAACACGGGAGAAGAGAACACTTTTATGACGATTTTCTGCTAAATATAATAAATTTAAAATGTATTATGGAAATGATTTTGGTTGCCGAAAAAATCTTGTAAAGACCAATTTCAAAATATACAAAATTTTTATTCAAACATTATTAAACTTTTCTCACACATAAACTAGTCACAACAAGTAAAAATGGACATTACTTTCCACTCTGTTGGGATGTTGGGAAAGTAAAATTGGACATTACTTTCCACTCTGTTGGGATGTTGGGAAAGTAAAATTGGACATTACTTTCCACTCTGTTGGGATGTTGGGAATGTAAAATTGGACATTACTTTCCACTCTGTTGGGATGTTGGGAAAGTAAAAGTGGACAGGCTCCGCCCCTGGACCCTCGGTAACTTTCCGCCTTGAGCCTTCGGCTAAAATGCTAAAACATGGAACATGCTTTCTTCCCGCTAATTCGTGAATGTAAATAAATTTAAAACTACGACATAAATGTTTTAAAAATCGAAATTAGAACAGAGTACCTACGTAGGTAATTTTCTGTTATGGTGCGCGTCTACAATTTCTATAACCAAGATTAACTTCTCAACCAAGTGACAACAAAACAAGCGGCATTGTTTACTATATCCATTTATAACATAAATAAATATAAAACTACGACATGAATAGAAGAACAAGTACGAAAGAAATGCGTGATAAATCGAGAGCTTTCCAACGAGTGGAGAACGATTTTTGTTCGGTGAAAAATAAAGAAATTTCATTTCCCCAGCAACGGCTTGGTTGTACGTGAAAATCAAAAGAAAAAAACAGCGTGACGGAAAAAAACGTGGCGGTAAAATCGTATTCACACCCCGCTAAATTTTTCGACGCGGTGCGCCTATAGAAGTTTACACTTCAATAACTAACCTTTTTTGGTTCATTATTTTCACTACTGAACATTATTTGTAATCGACCAAGAAAAAACAATTTTTCAAACCCCTTCAAAATTGGTTGGTTTACGTTTGTATTTATTATATTTATCAAATTACAAAACTTAAACTTAATCAAACAGAGTGATTATTATGGTAAAACCTTTGTATAGTACCTTAATAAACGTGACCTCACTCAGCGGGCTCCTTCTAGTTCGGTAAGTCGTCTTATTAGAGGTTAAAATCTCGTGGTACTTAAGTTTCCGCCTACATGTGCCAAAACATTTATTACTATGTCGCTCCGTAAAATATTCGTTAATAGGTTTGAAAAATTGTTTTCATTCATTATGGAGACTGCCCATCAAGTTAAGTAATATAGTGTATAATTTTATGTTTTACAGAACTTTTTATAAACATCGCCATCATAATCCTGCCAACAATGAGACAAAATTACAGTTACTTGACATTTAGTGCGTTACGCCCCTATTTTCTAATGATTATCGCTTACAATCAAATCGTTGCTACGGACAGTATCTTAGGCATTTATCATCGTACGAAAATCATTCGCCAGCCGTTGGATAGCTCTCGATTTATCTAACTATATCAAGTTAACCACGCACAGTGCGTGGCCAACAATCTGAGATATGAGAGTGATTGTCTGCATAATTGTTTACATCCTTCTAAGTTAATTTCGTAAATATGAATGCAACCACTATTAGACTGGAAAGAAACTTGGAAGCTGAAATTTGATGGGGAGACTCTCTGGGACATTAAGAGACGATTGAAATGATAGGCTCTTTCCTAATCACCTGAGTGACTTACATTCTCTCCTGTTCTCCCAAGGAACATGCTCCATGTTCTGTTAAGATTTAGAGCTTAGGACTTGTTGGGGCGGGGTGGTAATTATTGAAAAATATTTCACTAGCAGTGTAACAAAACAAGGAAATTGGCTCAAACTTGATTAAATGCGAAAGAAGTTTCCTACCTTCTCGTCGATGTTGGGGGCAACCGTGAAAGCCTGTGCGGTAGCTGCCTGCTAAAATACGGTGAAATTCGCCAAAATTTGCAACAATACAAGCTGGTGCGCGAAGTTCAGATGGTGTATAAAATGCACCGATTCAATATAAGGGTAGAATAATTTTCAATAATTATGAAAAACAAAAGGTTTTGCGGGAGACAAAAGCGGGCGAAGCGTTGTGAACAAGAAGACTGGCGGCCGTTTGATAAGGGGATTTAAATACGAAACGTTATATTCCGTGATTGACTCGAGTGAAGGCCTACCCGATCTAGCAGCGACCTTCTCAACTAATTAGATGATGAAGAGTTTAATCCAGGACTAAATTTGTTTGTATCAAGGTCAAGAGCGATGACCTTGTAACTATTTCTTCTAAAATCAGTCAATTAAATCAAAATTCAACTTTAAGGATCGGTTTGGCAGCACACAATTTTACCATCATCTTAGATAATTCCCACTAGTAGTGGACCATTTCTGTCGGGTAACAACTGACGGAGTTAAAATTTCCTATGAACTGCTTCGTTGTAACTGAAAATCATCCAAAAGTCCGGTTATGTGACATAATAAACACATGAAATCGTATAAAACTGGCCAGTAATTAACCTTACTGTACCCCTGTAACGATTATCCGAGCATCATAGTTTCCAACAAAATCGTTTGGAATCTTTCGATCCGTGTAATTATTTAGCATATAGTTCCATTGCAATTAGTCACTGGTTAATTACTTACAATGCTATACAATAACAATTGCATTGTGTAACAAAACTTCACACCTGGAACTTATTTCAAAATACAAAAGGTATATAGATGCTAAAATATATTAGGTATAAAACTATCTAAACTCATATTTCTCAACCATTCCCCTTATGCGTCCGAATATATTATCATGTTCTAAATATAGTCCAGTGCTGGACCATTTCGGAACAGACGTCCCTGGAAACACCTTCATATCAAAAGGATTAAGGCTACGCTTTAATAACAATCGATTTATTATATACCCACTCGTATCTATAACTATAACTGGACAGCTATTAAATGTCGGGGGGACGGAGAAGACCCTTGGAAAGTAATTTACGCCTTATTGCTCCACGAAAGAAGCCATTAATCTGGAAGGAGAGCCGTTTGCCAACTCACTATCTTCCCTCCCGTTTTCATACTTCCTCACTTTCACGTTATTACTGCAAAAGTCGAGCTAAACCCTCGAGAAACAGAACAAGTTTGACTAGATGAGTGATCCCATTCAACCGGAGGAAAATTTTGAAAGTGAATGATTCAAGAAAATGTACTCGTATTTTTTGGAAGAACAAAATTTCCCGAAATTCAATCAATTGAATTAATTTTAACTTGGTATTAAACCCCTGCTAAATTGATCAAAAAGTAACAAACTCAAACCCTTTAAGTTCTATAACTTTCAATACCTATATAGTTTTTTTTTTTTTCATATTTTGGATATTGTGTGTTTGAATAAAATAATGGAGAAGAAGGAGTGACCAACGTGGTAATACCACTTTTAATTGATACATGCACAAAGAAAGACCTCGTCTATATATGAAGATTAAATCTTGAAGATTACTTGAATATAAATATTAAAAACACCGCGAACGACAGGATCTTTATAGGTGAGAAACTAAATCCCGGCGAAAGACCGGCTTTTTAATCTCTGGAGAGATACTGGTATAATAAGGTACGCACCTGATAGAGATAATTTTATTTTAGACGCTATTACAATAGCTTCATTTTCTTTGAAAATTCGACACTATAATGATTAGTTCAAAGTTTGAAAGTTTGAACTTCAAACCCCATGACGTCAAGTTACTAAGCCTGAGCTCCAGATCTGATCTCGGAAATTTTCGTAACACGAAAGATATAACTAATGTTTGCCAGGATTAGGTCTGCAACTATCGAATAAAAATTGAACCTGTCAGATTTGAGCCTATTACGAGCAGATGAGATTAAACGACTGATATCGAGCCTGACAACCAGCAAAAAACTTTTCTACAAGAAGAGTCAGTACCTACCGAAAAAAAAAACGGACGGTAGACCTACGGTTCTACAGTCAGATAATTTAATAATGATTAATTTTACACATTATAAGTTCCTCGTGGTTACTTAGTAATATTAGTTTATAACTTAGCATAATAAATCAGTTTTCCTTGAAACCACAGAGGCAACATCATGAGATGTTGTGATAAGATGAGGGGATTCCAAAAAGTGGCGAACGATTTTCCTGCTATGAAAACTAACGCAGTAACACTTCCCTAGTAACGCATTGGTTGCACGTGAAAATCAATATTTCCGTCGTGACGTGACTTTCGGAAAAAAAATGGAAACGACCTGTTAATCATAATTAAATTATAACAATCCCCCCCTTAATATTTCATTACTAATTTTCACTAAATTCTGAACAATATGGTATACATACGACTTAATGATTTAATCGGCTGATGCCTTAGAAAATGGAACTTGAAGTTGACCGTCAACGTATGTGCTCCTGCTTCGGCGACTACAGGCTACCCATTTCGCCCACAATAGTGAACGACTCTCGCGTTTGGTTCGGTCCTGGATCAAATCAGAGGCAGTTTAGATCCCCAATTCGTTTCCATAGTACAAACAGCAATACTACCCAAAATCATTGAAAAGTTATCGATATTTACCTTTTATACCATACATTTTGCAACCGGTATACTCTCCAATGAAAACGATATTCGGAGATCGAATGGAAGATGTCGGAGAGCGGGTGACTCACTGTTTTTGATATTGACTTCCCTCAAGATCGATCGGGATCCGCCGCAGATACCTGCTTGTGTATGACGAGCTATTGAAGTCCTCCTGGACCCGGACCAGAGGGGGAAAAAATAAAAAATATTAATTATAACCATTACTATCACCAACCACCTACCACTACCGATTATAATTATCTTCATTTCTAATAATTTTTTCACTACGTTTGGTGTAGAAAATCTTGGTGGTGTTGTAAGGGAAAGCATAAAAGGTCTCAACAAGAAAAATATATTACCTAACTGTTCCACGAAATATTGCATAGAGAAATAGTGCAGTAAAGTACTCCATAGATGGAAGATTTTTCTTGTGTAGGAAGCCGTAGTAGTGATTTGAAGATAAATCTTAGGACGGCAAAAGTTAAAGAAACTGCAAGTTATATTGGAAAATTAGGAATTTATTGGTAAAAATGTACCTATTCAGTTTGATTCTGTGCTTTATATATTAAAGCTGTAAAAATTTAGCTGGCAATATGTGTTTAATTACACAATGGTAATAAAACTTGGAAAAATAACTAAAATGGTCAGGCAGTGACCTTCTAGTGAATTCTCGTGGAAAGTGAAGACATTAAAATGGTCCGAAAAATTTAAAAATAAAGTTCTTCGAAATTATCTTCAATGAAACACGTTTTGATGCATTCTGAAACGAATCCTAGAGTTTAGCACTTTATCATATAAATATTTTTGCGACCTTTCAGAAGATAAATCTCTTTAGGATTGAAATAAAAATTCCTTTCTTGCGCCAAAAAATTACTTTCCAAATGATAGGATGATTTTGTTGGACAGCACATTTTGAGCACATTAAAACGATCAAGTTTAAAAAAGTTTGCTCATAAAACCACTAAAATATAGCTAAAACTGCCAAACATTGTTAATTTTTTTTTTCTAGCAGAATTTTAGTCAGAATAAATTTATCAACAGACAATTTATGACACAGACAAAGAAAAAGTTTAGGCACAAAAAGGTACTTTTTTTGCTAGAAATTCTGAAAAAAATGCTAAAATCCAAGAGCTTTCTTGAATGGTTGAATATTGTTCAGAAAGTTTTTTTCTTTTAGTAATATTAGTAGTTAATATCGTTTGAAAGCTAGGAGTTCAAATTTCGAAACAGTTCAACATAATATAATGCAATCTTTTACGAAAATTCGCTCAAACGACCATTCAGCATGACTGGAACTTTGTTTTTGTAACTCGATCAGCGAAAGAGCCCCCACTGTTTATTTTCCAACGAGGTCTTGGTATGTGCGTATACCGACGCCAAAACATCTGGCGCAAACTCTATATATAGTCGAACAAGTGAGGTAGTTTACATTAGACGTAGAACCAAAGGATTCGAGAATTTCCTTGTAGGTATGTATTTTTCGAAGTCTTTCCCAGAGCCTTCATTGCTTTTGTGCAAACTTTATAGCCTTTGGCAGTGAAAGAAAGCTCTGTATCCCTCCACCCCAGGTCTCTTACACCCGACTCACGCTGTAAGACGTCACTACCAATCACACAATTGAGACACGATGGTGAGGACGACCGGGAAATGAGAATGTGAAACAAAATTGCAACTTTCGAATATACAACGTCAAATATGTGCTCAAGTTAGTATGTACGCCAGAAAGATTTGGCCGAATCTGGTGACATTTTCAAGAACTTTCTTGATCTGCCTTTTGATTTTTGCAGTCGGAAAATAGGACCATGTGCGCACGCGCAAACGAGAATTTCCTGGACCACAAACTCAATTCTGGCAGATTTTTTAATTAAGTCAGTTGTAGCGTATGCACGACCCTCGGCAACATATCCTTCTTCCACCCACGTGAGTGGTCGAGTGTTAATTTTACAAGCCGGTAATCAGTGGTATTCATGAAGTTGGAAAAATGGACGGGGTGTGAGACGGAGAAGGTGTTAGGGCGAAATGTTTGTACAAGTTATGCGAGATGGTCGACACTAGTAAAGCACGTTGAGGGGTCAGGGAAAAGGGCCCGGAGCTCGGGGCCGTCGGTTGAATACAAATGAGCCATAATTGGGACGTAGGCCGTTGGAAAGAGAGATGGAATGACGGGGGGTTTGATAAACATAGGACCGAAGAGAGTTTCATTCCTCACCGCACAAGCCTAACTACCTCTGGTGCGTGGGAGTGTCTTAATCCCAACGTGCCGGGAAAACGACGTCTTTCGTCTCGGAGGGTTGTTTAAAAATACCATGGTTTGAATCCCAATAGGTCAGTACAAAATCGTATTCAATATCTTCGGTTGAAATAATGTAATAACTAGCTGGAACGCGGCGAATTCAACGGTCAGCTATTCGGCTGTATTGTTTCATAAATAAAACGTCCGTAGTCCGCCGTTAGTCTTGAGTTTTCTCCCAAACTCCTATGCTACGAAATTCTCTGCCCCACTTTCGATTAATCCCCTAAAGGGTATACTTGAAAGAGTTAGCATATCAGAAAATCAGGACATCGAAAAGTTACGAAACGAGAATACTCAAGACTTATATTTTTATTTGGTTTTTGACTAGTTTTATTCCAAAGAACCGAATGACACCACCTAGTTTATCCTTGACAAGAAAAAAATAAGTATACCAACGTCATCAAGTGTTTGAATGAGGGCACTTGTAACCATAGTAAACCAGCTGTTATAATTACACCGGCATTTCCTTTACAAGAAATCGAGTTTATTACCTGTTAATTAGTTACCTATTGAAGGAGTTGTCTTTTAATAATATCATTCCAGATGGTCTTGGCCACCATGTAGCTATAGATGGAAAATCATGTAGCCAACTCTCGGCTTCAATTAACAGCAAGTGTACGTGCAGAAGGGCTATCTTTTAAGTAACAGGAATTCTAAAAAAGAAACGACTGGCGTTGAATTTCGCCAAGCAGTGTGGATTATACAGAAATATTATAAGTTAGAAAAATACATCAGTGCTAGTGAAAGTAAATAACCCAGTTTCTCAACAAGTTAGTGTCATGAAAATGGTTCGGTGGGTGTGGAGACCAAGTATTGAATAGTTTGGGTTAATTTAACACGATCTGAGGTGACCCTAACCTGCGTGAAGGGACTGAAATGAGACCGCTCTGAGCTAAAATGGGTTGGAGGATTAGAGGTAGAAAAGAGTTTATTAGCTGAACGAAGAGTTGACTGTGATGGAATGGAGCGGAGTTTCATTGCTCGCCATCTCCATCCGAAAAGGGATGAGGAATTGAGCTTCGAACCCCCTTGCTGTTAGTAGCTTACCTTTCAATCGCTCGACGACGTTTCACCCCGCTTTCCATCAAATCAAAGTCCTAAATCGCAGAGGGATTGTTCCGATTCAGAACGGATGAAAACCCCGGAATGACAAATGAACTTGGGCCTGTGAATGAAGTCCTCCGAAAGTGGTTCTCCAACCTGGGGACCGCTATTACGGAATAATTGTTGAACAGTGAAATTATTAGATCTTGACTTAAGTGAAGCACCTAGTAGAATATAAATCAATTGTTGGGAATGATTAGTCAGCAATTATTATTAGTGAGGAATTAAGTATTGTAAATAATGACTAAGCTTTATGAATAACTGTGCCCGCTTGCTAGCCCAAAATTTAATGAAGATTACAGAGTATCAACACATAAATTTCTGATCAATTTAGTCTACAGATTATGTCTACTACACCTAGAGAGACCCTGTTCCAAATTTCGGCCTCTTAAATTGAATAGAAACAAGATGAGCTAAGAGCCCATTCAGCTAATTAGAGAGGTTTCGCACGTTGTACTAATATGATTCTGATGATACCCAAAGAATCCCAATTCCAAATTTCAGCATCTTCAGTTCAATAGGAAAAAAAAAAAATGACAAGGCTGATTCTGCTGATTAGAGTGATTCATCAGGTTGTATTCATACCATGCCACACCCAGAGAAGCTCGCTTCGAATATTAACATCTTAAGTCATATAAGAGCAAAATTTGATACGGAGTTCACTCTGTTGATTAGAGTGGTTCTTCAAGTTGAATACTTACACTCAGCCACACCCAGAAAGATCCCATTCCTAATATATACAAAGTCAGTTATCTATTTAAATATGTATAAGGAGAGGTGTGATCACTTGCTCCTATTGCAAGTCTTATTGCGTACCATCATAATAAGGTATTGAAATATATTTTTTCAATGCTGCCAGAAAAACATGCTAGCAGAATTTTTATTATGTCTTAGGTAACCATGCAGAACGCAGTTGCATCTTACGGTAGGTATGTGAATATTATGATTGCGGCTGAATTTCCGTGTTAGCTAAAAAACCTTCTTACTTTTACATATTTTGTTTGGTTTTAAGGGAACAAATCGTTTGGTCTCGTTACATTTGTGACGTGAAATTCTTCACAGCAAATGAAAGTAAGTTTTACCACTAAAATTGAATTCCTCAATTACACAGTTATTCAGCCGAACGAAGTTTACAGGTCCTGATATGCATCCCTCATTGCAACACCAAGGCCTGAATGTTCTAATTTTTAGGTATCATTAATAGGAGGATTAAAAGAACTAAGTATCTTATTGTAAGAATACAATCGTACCATGTCCCATAGAATCATACCCAATACCTACCTTCCTTAATTGTCACCACCTTCCTTAATTGTCCTTCCTTAACTTGTCACCGGATTGATCGAAACCTCCCCGAATGTATATAAACTCACAAAATAGAACGACTAATTCATCTATCTGTGATTAACCGGAGGATGGATTCATCTGTTCTCGATAACGCGAATCAAAGTACAATCTTACTACTCGAGGTGTTGAAATAACCATGTTGTGATTTATTGGGCCTCGTAATCTCATTACATGTGGATTTTCGATCAAATCCACCGAGCACGCCTGTACGAATAAAATGGTTACGTGATTGCAAAAGAGGATGAGGTAAGGTCTTGTTCGATGTTGAACACACTCCGACCTCAGCCACCTGGTAATCCAATATGTTCGGGAGGCGGCTCCGGAAACGTGAATCCCTTACTGCAGAATATTTCAAAAGGCTTCCCCCCACTTGGGGTTACTCGCCTACCTAACCTGAAGGATGAACATGCGAAAATAATGGGAGTGGGTGAACCCTAGTTCAAATATTCTTCAGCAGAGAGTCTTGCCTTAAAATAAAAACGTTGCAAATTATTACACAAGGGTGGTATTATACATATTTTGTATATGTGCAGTTGTGAAAAAAAGTACTCCTTATGAAATTTAAAACTGGGTGTCCTCATATAGAAAACCAATGCGGTTTCTCTATGCTGCCGCATTTCTTAACCCTGGAATGTCCCGGCTAAATTTCCAACACTTAACTCCCCGTTGGGGTGTGTCAAACCCCAACTTTGAAAAATGTTAGAAAATTCAAAAATAACTTACACTTGAATCTAATTTTATTTTTATTCTGTTATCAAGATTGTAAAAAAACATGAAATAGGTACCTAAACTCATGAAGAAAAAAGTATTAGTAAGGCGAACCTCACGCTCTGAAGAAAAAAATAATAGCAGAAAGGTACCTCATTGTAACAAAATTTTGATGTAAAATTCGCACATTTTCATTTAAAAACAAAAATAAATAGATAAATAAAATCTAGAAAACAATTTTGTGAGATTAGTTTGATACCACTTACAAAACCCAAGAACTAGAATGAAAAGTTAACATAAAATTGGCACCAAACAATAGGATCAACATTCTCAACACTTTGAAGATCTATGATGTTCACAGAAGGAACAACGAACTAGTTTCTCCAAAACTGTCACTTTTGACGCTTCTTCATCGGAGGCAACTTCTTGAAACTCGACATTATCTTCCGTGTTTGAATTTTCTCCGCCAAAATATACGTCTTCTTCCTCTAACTGTTCCAACATGGATCTAATGTCTTCAGGATCCGAAAACTTGCGTTTTTCAGCCATTTCTAACGATGAGCCAATAACAAAACTGTGGGAACGCCCACAAAAATAACACTTGCAATAGAGAAAATCACTAGCGGTTAACTCCCCGGTGGGGTTTGTCAAACCCCAGGCACAAGAAAGTACAACACTACACAGAAGTCTTAAACCTACTAAACTGGAAAAAGGCTGGAGCCTTTAGGGAAGAAGTGGGGGGTGATATAGAAGGGGGCCAGAAGAGCCAGACGTGCGGGATTCAACATGATAAACTGACTTCAAATTGCGATTGGGGTTTGACAAACCCCACGGGGCATTCCAGGGTTAAACCTATAAACTAGAGAGTTTTGTAATGCGTCATCGGCCTCCTGTCTTTCTCTTAGGCTTGGGGTGGGTATTTGACCCCCAAGCTTTTTGTAAAAAAGGCAGGAAAACCATTCAATAGATCAGACATTCATCTGAACTCGGACTTATCACTCCTCGATTTCCGATGCACTACACGTTTATCACTGATAGGCCTGGAGACGACCTCGGCGTCTCAACTCCTGCGAAAAATCCACTTATGAGGAGCGGATGGGTGAGCGTAGTAACCTAATGACCTCATTCAATCCATACAAATACTATTAAAATAAGGAAAAACGCCCTTCTAATATATTAAGGTTTTTGATTTCCTAAAATTCTACATTTAAAATTTACCCCTTGGGGTGGATTGAAAATCATACCTAAGATACACGCACATTCTCAGCCAATGTAAGATTTTCGAGCCACATTTCGTACACTATGGTGCGGTAGTTTCGGAGAAATGTTTTGGACGGCTTGCTTTCTTGATGAGAAAAGTGAAGGGAATCTATTGCAATCTCCACCCACCAAATCTGGAACAATGTCAGAATCTTGGTTTTGACATATTCTACTCATGTACGTTCCATAAAAATGTCGGTTTTTATATAGGGATATACCTATGGAAATGAATGTACTTGTGATATCCAAATAATAAGAAGTAGTGACCTATAATAACATTACATAATCGACCGGCAAGGTTGTTGTTAGGAGAAAAAATCCACGGAGTTACTGGAATTGGTCATTTAGACAGGAGTGCTTTGTGGTATCATCACAAAGCCAACGGGGCACTTTCCTCAACTGGGGGCCATTATACGTGGGCCGGTCCTTTCGACCCCATTTCTCTCCTGCTCCTCATTTCATTTAATTAAATATGTAGAAGTCCAGCAAAAATTGTACATTTTGACGATATTCAAGTACAGTTTTCATTACGGTTTAGTGCGCGTGTTCTTGACCATTGTACCTAGTAATTAGTGAATAAACTTTGTCCTAGTAATTTACTGCAATACATGAGATTTAGGCAAAAAGGGAGGGTGAAGCTTTGGAAAATAGTTATAAACCTTTGGAGGTAGACTTCCGTAGCGCCTAAACTAACGTTGTTATCGTAGACGCATGTCTCTTACTAAACACAGGCTCCGGCCTCAAACTCATGCTCTCCCCTTCCGACTAGCATCAAACTTGTAAAAATACCATAAAAAATATTGTAAGTAAAAACCTATCTTTATAACTATCTAAATACTCTAAATATAAGGTCAGTAAATATTACTCAAAAGATTTTATAAAAAATTCACTGATATAATATATATCTAATTTTCGTTCAACAAGAGTTGTTTCTTCTTTCAAACTAGTAAATATTAGCTATTAAACTAAACTGAGATTTCCATAGGTTAGGCTCTGCTTGAGCTCTACTCGCGAGCATGTCCAAATTTTACTATACAACCTGAAAATATTCCGTAGGTTAGGGGCTCTGCTTGAGTTTACTCGCGAGCACGTTGGTCAATAGGTAAACAAATTTTATAACTAAAAAGGTACCATTTTTCAGAATTGAAACCTCTGACTTCCGGAATAAGACGTCATAGCCCTTTGCTGTGATAGCTCTTACAAACAGCAAATTATGTCGAAGGCCGGGAACATAGTAGACGTTGTTGAACGAGCATAAATTTCCTGAAGTTTTACAGATACCCTTGAATTTGCCAATTTTTGTACCTTGAAGAATGTCAGAATTAGCTATTTTTATTGTGACGGGCTTGACGAGTGAAAACTGCTCGGTAAAATATTTGTCTGAATTCACGTAATGGTTGGAGACGCCTGAGTCAAGGTACCAACTCACATTTGAATTTTCACTCTTACCAGCAGGTTCCTGCGTCATAAAGGCTAATTCAGCACCTTCATTTGTTCTCTCACCTTTCTCAACAACATTAGCATGTTTTCCTGAATACTTTTTGTGAAAATAACAGTCCTTAATTTCGTGATTTTTACAGCCACAAAATTCGCATTTTAAGCTCTGATCAGAAAATTTTTCATCTCGGTTATATTTGCAAAGAAGTTTTTTGTCGAAAAAGCGTGCTGCTTCCCAGATTTATCACCCGTGTCCTTCAATTTTTCGCCGTTATCTTTGAGTTTATTTCCTTGATCTAACAAACGGCGTTTTATCGTTTCCATCTTCATGTCTTTGTCTTGATAGTACGTCGGTGACTGAAGTGACTACGGTTTCAAACTGTTAAGGCAGGCTGTTCAATAACATGCTACAGTAGTCAGATTCGTCCAGTTTCGATCCAACATCCTTCAATTGGTGCATGATTTTGTCGAATGTCTCAAGGGGTTGTTTAGTGTCATACTGGAGTTCACTTATTCGTTTCAACAAAAGGCGCTTACTGGCTGGGCCTTTTTTCTCATATGTTGAGCATAGAGACTCCCAAACTTGACACGCATGTTCATGGTCCCTAACGTGTTCAAGAAAAAGATCTTCAAGATGTTGAGCAATGAGCGACTTACACTTCTTGTCCTTTTTTTTCCATCTGGCATCGTCTGGGTTCGAGTCATCATTCACACACCCCAGCAGTTCTTTTTCGTCCAAAAATAATTCAATTCCTAACTTCCAGTCAGCGCTATTGTGTCCATCAAAATGCTTCACACCAGTTGGTGTTGAGGTCGATTCGGCCCCCAGTGAATTCATGTTTTGTGAAGTCTCAAGCAACAGTTACTTGACTTATCACACCTATCCGAAACCGATCTAACACAATACTCGCGAATTTTACGTGTCTGGACCCATCACCTGTTAAATAATGACACAACACACTAAACTTTGTAAATTAGACTTCGCTTATTTTATTGAAACAGAAAAATGAGAATTACATTTTTTAGCAACATAAACAAAAGTAACTTGGAGACAGGAGGTTAGGCTATTGTTGTTGAATCCAAATATCTAACAAATATATTATGGAAATGATTTTGGTTGCCGAAAAAATCTTGTAAAGACCAATTTCATAGTACCTATACACAATTTTTATTCAAACATTATTAAACTTTTCTTACACATAAACTAGTCACAACATTGTTTCTATATTTTCAGTTTACATTATTATTTTATTCTTTATTCATCAACCGTCAACAATAGTGTTATCATTATTACAATCATCTGACGACTCTAGAAAAGAAATTATTGGCTCATGGTAACTGAAATAAGAGATAAATGTTCTTGACTCAATTTTGTGTAGATAATTTTCTGTTATGGTGCGCGTCTACAATTACTATAAGCAAGATTAACTTCTCAACCAAGTGACAACAAAACAAGCGGCATAGTTTACTATATCTATTTATAACATAAATAAATATAAAACTACGACATGAATAGAAGAACAAGTACGAAAGAAATGCGTGATAAATCGAGAGCTTTCCAATGAGTGGAGAACGATTTTTGTCCGGTGAAAAATAAAGAGTTTAATTTCCCCAACAACGGCTTGGTTGTACGTGAAAATCAAAAGAAAAATAAGTTTCATTTCCCCAGCAACGGCTTGGTTGTCAAAACAGCGTGACGGAAAAAAACGTGACGGTAAAATCGTATTCACACCCCGCTAAATTTTTCGACGCGGTGCGCCTATAGAAGTTTACACTTCAAAAACAGTTGTTTGATTGAGAATGTTTTAGTTCGAGCGTAAAGTTCGTACTCTAAAGTAAAAGGTTCGGAATGCAGTCCGGCCCAGGGAATCCTCCAAGGCAACGGCAATAGCTCTCGTCTCATTGTGGTCACAACGGAATCTACCGAGGTATTTTCTTTTGATCGTAACTCGATTATTTGATCCTGAGCTGGAAACGCGTTACCGCGAATACTTGACGGCGACGTCCTCTCTCGAAAATCTGCACACCAATCAAAAGCCGGCTGACAGAACTGGCCCTTTCACGAGGGCTCGCGGCCTGCCGCATAATTATGCCAGAGTCCGGTTTGACGTTGATAAATGCGGCGAGAAAACCCCCCGTCCTCGCTGTGGGCTTTTAACCCTCGATGCGGCCTCGACCCAAACTTCTCCCGGCAGACTCGACGTGATCACGCCGCTCCTTCATTTTCCTACACGGCTGATTTTCTCTTTAACAGAGAGAGAGACTTTAAGTGTCTGATAGGGAGGAATAATTCTAAGGTGAAGGACATCGGGCTGAAAAAATCCCAGTCGTGCAGCATGTCCGAATTTTCGTATTATAATATAAACAAAGTATTTATTATCTATAGAAAGGTGGTAACAAAATTCTTGTAGAAAGAGTGAAACGAGCCCCTGTTGACGTTCTACGTTGTGTTTGGTATTTTTTAGTGTAGTCGCGTTGCTGCACCATCGTAGAACCATATTAGTTCTTCACAGCTTCGCCATCGTTTTCGGGATCCATGCACACCCATGCTTGATGCACGCAGAATCGCAAAAGCCAATCTCGCGCGAATCCATCCACGCACTACACTTTGCGGTTGTCCCCATCGATCACTCAGTCGCTCAGCCAACACTTTCAGAAAACTCACCATCTGTGGTGCAAAATGGGCATCAACTGAACAGACCAGGGGGATGAATGAAGATCGTCTATCTTCACAAGCTGCCATGTATTTTCTCTTCTTCTGCAGCAGTAAAAATGGATGCTACAGGACGGGAAACGTAAGAGGGAGCGTCTGTGTCTGTGACACGTACGTCAAATTTTCGTAATTTTTTACGCAATTTATAATTTTCAATTTATTTTTATATTTTATAGGGAGCCCATCCAGGACATCATGAGACGAGTTCATTATTGGGCTCCATTCTAATGAGCTGAATGAGCTAAATTCTGATAAAGTAAAGCAATTAAAACAATCCCTCAATAAACATGAAATGATTTCTTCTATCACGCCGCTCCTTCATTTTCTACACGGCTGATTTTCTCTTTAACACAGACTAAAGTGTCTGATGGCTAGGAATAATTCTAAGGTGAAGGCCATCGGGCAGAAAAAATCCCAGTCGTGCAGCATGTCCGAATTTTCGTAATTTTTTACGCAATTTATAATTTTCAATTTATTTTTAAATTTTATAGGGAGCCCGTCCAGGACATCATGAGACGAGTTCATTATTGGGCTCCATTTTGATGAGCTCTGAATGAGCTAAATTCTGACGAAGTAAAGCAATAAAAACAATATCTCAATAAACATAAAATGATTTCGGTACTTTTCTGTTATCCCCCCCCCCCCCCCCCCCAGTCAATTTATCTTCAAAACGCCCGCCCGATGTGTCTAGGCATTCCTTCTTACTTAGATTATGTTATGAATTTTTGAAATGCGAGCTTGCAAGCATCCAGACCACCAAAGTATACACATCATTCTGACCTACATGCCCAACTAATCTGTATTATTTTGACATGGATGTGTCTTTGCTCTGGGGGGGTCAACCAAAAATTTTCGTGACGCAAAAAATATGTCACAATTTCTAATGATGTTCACGTAGTTTTTTTGGAACTTCCGTAGTTTTCATCGCACAGAAATCGTTCGCCACTCGTTGGAAAGCGCTTGATTTATGTGATAAATGTTCACATCTCAAGCTACCAATTTCCCCCTCCTTACGCACCTGGCTACATTCCTAAACTAAGTTGATTGGACTATAAACAATTTTAATAAGCCGGTTACAATATTCTTAACGTAAAGCAATAGCATCATTTACTCCACTCCATAGGAAATATTATCATCCTCTTGACAACAGTCGGCTGTAAACAACAACTCATTGTAGTGGCTTCTCTCCACAGTTATTTTCAACATTTCTATAAGTAAACCGTTGTTTTGTTGGAATTAGTCGGGATGCGGCCCAGGGAAAATAAACGAAATTATTTCATTTATTGTTTTATTTGATAACGTTTCGTCATCTTACTGAGGACATTTTCAGATCGGAAAAAATTTATAAACATCCGCATATAACGGATTTATCAAATAAAACAGTGGCTCACCAAGTCAACTCAATGTCAAGAAAGCAAGATCTGAAGATGTCCTCAGTAAGAGAACGAAACGATAAATGATATAATTTCATTAATCAGGCTATCATAAACATACAAATGATAGCGCCTGTACTGGATAAATAACTTTATTAATAGTATGTATAGTACTTATGCTTATTGTGTCTCCAAGAATAATAGAATAAATTCTTTATCCTACATTTCGTCGCCTACAGTCCAAAGTTGAAGGATTTTTTTACAACTCTCATGGACAACCGTTATGAAATCCCCGATCAAAGACATATCCATGGAACATGGTATTTGCTTGTAAAGCAGATATTGGAACTCGTTTACGATTTTACTAAGGGATTGACTACTTGATGTTATGTAATTTTGAAACGCGAGCTTGCGAGCATCCAGACTACCAACCTATACAGCATTCTGATCTATTTGTGCGAATTCATGTGCATTCTACTTGTGCAAATTCATGTGGAGACAATCAAACCAAGCCAATTTGTTTCAACAAATCCTCACCGACATCGGCAACTTCTGAAAGCAAGGTAATTCTTTTTAACCTTCTTTTTTTTAAATAATATAAATTCATCCCAAAGCTTGAAACTGTCACCAATTCTACGTAAATATGTAATCTAAGTAAGAAGGAATACCTAGAAACATCGGGCGGGCGTGTTGAAGACTGGGGGGGGGGGGGGGGGTATAACGGAAAAGTACCATGATTTCTTCAATATTTAAAGCACGTTCAGTTTTTTTCTTTTTCGCGCGAATTAGATTAAGAGTTCACTTCGCTGATTCGAGAGGATCCTAACGCAGCAATCGTACTCTATCTCGCCCAGCAGGGCCCCGTTCAAAAATACGGCATCTCAAGTTGAATAAAAACAAAAATGAAATCTCCGTATCTTGAACGGCCAACCAACTCCTGTAAGAGGGTCAATTTTTTCTAAGTCAATATCATGATGTTCATCAATGAAAATAAACTAAAACACTTGGAGTGACAATCTCGTTTTTAGATACCGTGGCAAACTCTCGTTCTATTCCTGCTTAACGCTACTTTGTAACGTTTTCAAGATGTTAAGCCTCCAAGCTAAAATTCAATTTCCTGCATTCGGGCTGATTCCCTCCGTCTTGGCAAGTAGGATGATGAAGATGCTAATTCATTCACAGCGCTGTGGAACCTATTTTCACCTATGTCATCTATTTTATCGATATAAACATTTATGCTACGGATTCAAGGTACTTGCAACGACCATTTTGGCAGTCATTTATTCTTGATGCTGGAAAGATACGTCTAGGACAGTCTTCATCCTATTTTTTGAAGTTTCTCCTAGTGTTAATTAATGTATCATGAAATTGGGTGTCTGAACGGAAATTTCTTGCATCATCTATTAGGAATACCAAACTTGATGATATAACTAGTTTTTAAATCAATGTCCTCCTTCATGAGTATGGGAAATAAATAAATCAATGAAAGACAACGTACTGCGTGCGTTCTTCATATTTCGTCTTTCTTCCCAAAGAAATAAAATACATATGTACCTTATTCAACGAACAAAATTTCCTTCAGTCTCTAATTCATAGTTCACACTAGAAAAAAAATAAAAAATAAAAAACAGAGTGTAACTAGACAGAGTGTAACAGTTCCAGTATGCAGCATGATCGTATGAGCGAATTTTCGTAAATTACCGTAAGTTGTAATGTTAAATTATTTTGGAATTTGAGCTTTTTGAGTGAAAGGAAATTGTTAACTATCAATTTCATGGCAAGAAACGTACTCTAAATAATGATCTACTATTCAGAGGTTTTGAATTTTAAGCTTTCTTGTGTAGTTTTATCTATTTTTTAAGCAAATTTTAATGAAATTTAAGTACATTTTCCATCATAATTTTGTACATAAATTTTTTAATGTTCTATTTTATAATTAGTAAACTTTACTTGAGTAATATTCTGCCAAAAAATAAAAACGTACCCATTTTTAGCCGTTTATGCCATTTTTAGTGATTGTTTTAGCACATTTTTTGAAATTTGACCAATTTAATGTACTCTAAAAGTAGTGGCCAACGAACTCATCATTTCGCTTGGAAAGCTCGGTTTTTTGGCGTAACAACGGAATTCATGTCTCAATCCTAAGGAGAGTTTCCGTTTGGAATGAGACATACATATGGATCATTTCACGCGAACGGCCAAACTTTTTTTTCGATATTTTTTAAAAGTCCTAATTTTCTAGTATGCTGTACCCATTGGTAATACAAGATAGGAGCCAAATTTTCAGACCCCTTCTTTTGTTTTAATTGGTCAACCGTTATTGTGCCCAAAAAAATCCCCATGAAAACTCAAAATAAAAATTTCTTTTTCACATTTCATCAATTTCGCATTTTTTGATCTTAAATCATACCTACCAGTATGTAGAATACGAGGTTAAGAGGACGTAATGGGCCGACAAACGGTTTGTCGCCAGTGGTACTTAATATACGGCCTGTACTCCCAAAAAACGTAAGCTTCCCCATGAAAACTCAAAATAAAATTTCGTTTCCACATTTCATCAAGAATTGGCCACCTTACTTATTTTTTTGGGCATAATAACGGTTGAGCAATTAAAACAAAAGTTAGTGTTTGGCGCATACCCCTAAACTTTGGACAGTTGTAGAGAAAAGGCTGGGCGAAGAAGGGGTCTGAAAATTTGGCTCCTAGCTTTTATTACCAATGGGTACAGAATACTAGAAAATCAGGACTTTTAAAAAATATCGAAAAAAAAGGTTTAGCCGTTCGCGTGAAATGACCCATATACAAGCCGTAAAAAAAAATGCCGGGGTGAAATGACCCGTATACATATATAAATAAATAAATAAATAAATAAATAAATGAATAAATAAATATATATGTATATATCAGGATGCCTCAAAACGGATTTCAACGAAGGAATTGTTCAAAAATTATGATTTTAAAATGTTTCGGGCCATTGCTATAGTTTCGTTTTCTACGAAAGTTCGCTAAATGAAAATCTCGACTCTTTGTGTCTTGTAAGAAGGTTTCTATGTCTAAAGAGTAATGTAAACTAAATCCCCTTGGATCGTTTGAAAAGCCGTTGAAAAGGCTTGCATAGGAAAAGGAGGAGCGGAAGTTTTGTAAAGTTTGGAGAAGGAGTCCCCCCAACCCCTTCTCTTCATCGTAATTGAATGCTTCGCAGCTCAAACGCAAGTTTTCGGCCTTTAAGAGGCGGCTGTTATTTTCTAAAACTTAGCACCGCCACCTTTACTCGTCAATGTAAGGGTAACGCATAATTTCGGAACCCACCATAAATGCTTCCCTCACATGAAATGAGGAACGGTCCAAGGTAAAGCGTAGAAAATTACATTATGGACACACGTCTACCAAAAGTCATTGCGAGAGTGGTAACAGAGCAAAGTGTATTTAGGCAGGGCACTTGTATCGGCTTTCGTAGGGCTTTTACATGCCCTCTAAGTTTTCACAGTTGCTCGCAGCTACTGCTGCTAACGTTCAATGAAAGCAAACTATACCAATTCTGGTATTGGGCTTGGCACCCACACCCTGCTGCACACACCCAACCACTCACTCTGCTAAGAATTGAGCACCCTTACCAAGTCTTCCAGTTAGACCTTGGACCCAAAGTTTGACCAGTAATCTGGCAGATGGTTTTTAAAACCAGATGAAAAAGGTACATTACTAATACCTAGAAGCGAGAAGACCCCACTATCTTTTTGCACCAATGCCCAATTTTAACTGAATTTTGGGTTGTTTCTTTTGACAATCCAGTATTTTTTCATGCGATGAGGCAAATGAGGTGGGTGGAAAAGCGTGGCCCCAATTGGTTTTGGTATAATTTTCGAAATTACTTTGGCGCTACAAGAGCAATGTTATTGCGTTGAATAAGTGAAGATTCCTAGTAATTTTATCCTTGCTCGTTTTCATCATTAACGAATATTAATAGTCTCTAGTTGATCAAGAAGTTAGGTATACCCCATCACCTGATTGACGATTTAAATAAACCTTGCAGTAGGTACTGCATATTTTGAATATTTATCAATTAACATTTTCTTTGTTTTTCTGACATTATGGTTTCAAATCCATTTGAAAACCAACTAAGTAAAGTACTAATTTGATCATCCTTTTCGGAGAAGAGTATTGTGAATGTCGGTATGGGTTATCGTTTTGCCGGTGAATTTTCAGAACACTAATTGGATTCTACTCAAGCCACGTACTCACAGTTCTTTACCAAGGGATGAAATTAGTAGGTAAATATGCTTCACGCTTTATATGGATCGGAGCATAGCAATAGCCACACTATAACTAAGTCTCAAAGGCGCACGAATTGCAGCAGATACAAATGATATTAACCTTAAAGCCACACTCATCTGAATAATGTAGTGGGCTTTACCTTACTGATGTTACTGAGCGATCTCAAAAAGACTCCCTTTCGAATTTAAACGTTAACTAACGAATAAATTATCATGAAAGTTCTCTCAGTTCCTATAACAAAACCCCATGAGAAGCTTGTTACCGATCTGTCCACCCAGGGATCGAAAACACAAAAGATTTTTACTTTTGGGTAATCCGTAGGATAATCAATTTAAATGCTAATGGTAGAAATGTAAAAATGTAATAATGTATTATACTCAGAAATATTTTTCAAATCTTTTAGTTGATCTTGTGATTTCTCACATTGTAATTCTATTGCACGTGCCATAGAAAAGCCCGTTTGTAATTTCTGCATAGTTGGGCGGTTATGAGAGAAATTATACTCTCTGTTGTAATTTCTGCCTATGATTTTGTTGAACTACATAACAAATTAATATCGAACAAACGTACATTTTCAGGTGAACATGGGTGCCTATAATTTCAAAAGGTAGCGGAAATTCAAAAAATGAAAACGCATCTAATCCGTTTTTATCCGATTTTCATGACATTTTCAGGTAATGAGCGGGTTAAGCTGTACATTATCGTCTTTTCATACTTTTCAAATCATTAGTTCATTCTGCGGATGTGCACACGTAAATTACTTCAAGCATCATTTTTTCACGCCCTTAGACGTCGAATCTCGGTCAATTTTGGTACATAGTGGGGGAAGAATGGTTTGATTATTCCATACTAATTTCAACATTAGTAGCTTCTACACATGCGCGAAAGTTTAATCCCAGGAACAAGCGAAATCTCTAGTTTTCATCTAATTTTGATGATGTTTTCTGGGAATGTGCAGCTTAGGCAGTAGATCAGTGGCGGCTCCTGTCTTGAAACTCAGGGGGTGCACAGAGATCAACAAGGGCTATCGCGGGGACGGTAGAGGTGCTTTTATACTAAATACTGTTAAGTCACTTATTCTACAATAAGTTAGAAGTCAGGTCAAATGCAGAAAACGGAATGAATGTTTTATTGCTTACGTTGGATACAACCGGTTGGTAACCACCAGTAAGTATAATTTACTAGTACATCACATCTCCCCTTCTTTCTGGATGAACATCAGGCTTGAAAGGGGCGAGGTGGAACTGATTTCGCTGGATCCGCCCGCCTTTCTCCGTCTCAACCAAGTAAGACCGAGGTTGATCCATCTTCTTCAGAATGCGGCCTGCCATCTTCATGTTGCGAATCCAGACATTCGGCCCGGGTTCCAATTCAGGCCTTTCTGTTGAAGCTCCATGTCTACGATCGTAACGCATTTTCGAATCCTCTCTTCTCTTCTGCT
Organism: Adelphocoris suturalis; assembly: GCA_030762985.1. Taxonomy (NCBI): domain Eukaryota; kingdom Metazoa; phylum Arthropoda; class Insecta; order Hemiptera; family Miridae; genus Adelphocoris; species Adelphocoris suturalis. The sequence goes on from CM061050.1 coordinate 16,769,789, forward strand.
CCTTATACCTTAGAGACGCATTATTTACAAGAGCTGGTCTCAGAGTATCTTGCAGGACTGGAACTGTGGTTCGGAGCTTGCGGCCCATCAGAAGTTCCGATGGAGAGTACCCATTTTCGAGTGAGGTAGTGTTGTAATGCAGAAGACCTTCTGTCCAATCGGTGCATTTCAAAATCAGTAGTTTGGACGTCTTCACTGCAGCTTCCGCGAGCCCGTTAGATTGAGGGTATGTAGGGCTACTGGTTATGATCTCGAAGCCGAACTGGTTGGCGAAGTCTACAAATACGTGGCTGTTGAATGGGGGACCATTGTCGCAACGTACCTTATGCGGCACCCCATGTCTGGCAAAAATCAGAAGTCTCACCACCGTGAGGGCCTGGTTGTTTCTGACCTGATGAATTTCGAGGAACCGAGAATAATAATCTTGCAGTATTAGATACAAGTCCCCTCTGGCCTTCAGGAAGTCCATTCCCACTGTTGACCATGGTAGTTGAGGGTAGTCTGTGGAAATCATAGGATCCGAATGACTTGAACGATACTTGGCACACGTAAAACAGACCCTGACTTTTTGCTCTATGTCAGCATTGATGCCCGGCCACCAAACCGTTTCCTGTGCTAACTTGCGACATTTCCCAACTCCCAGGTGACTTGAATGGAGTTTGTCCAACATCAGACTCCTCAACGCTTTAGGAACCAAAATTCTCGTGCCATACAAAATCATGCCGTCATGTGAAGAAAGTAGATGTTGAAACTTGTGGTATTGGCGGAGGCATGGGTCATCCTCTCGCTCCCACCCATCTGGCAATTTTCTGCTCACAGATTGTAGCGTTTGATCCTTCAAGTATTGTTCCTTAATAACATTGTGTAGAACATCGGAAACTGGTAGCGCGTTGTATATCAAGTTGTCGTTGTCTTTTAGAACCTCCCCTAGCTCGTAATCAGCAGCATCAAGTCCGGCATCAGTTGCTCTAGACAGTACATCAGGAACATGGAAGTCTTTCCCTGAAACATGATTGAGTGAGTAATAAAACCTCATAAGCCGCAGGCGTAGCCGTTGCATGCGAGGAGTTAGGTCAGCCAATGGTTTTGACCCCATCAGCGAGATCAGAGGTTTGTGATCAGTTTGCAAAAAGAAATGCTTGCCCAGCAAATACAACGAAAGGCGTTCACAAGCCCAGGTCAACGGGAGTGCTTCCTTTTCAATTTGAGCGTAGCCTCGTTCTGTTTCAGTTAATCCACGCGATATATACATTACTGGACGATACTGTCCTTGAAACTTCTGTTCAAGTACTCCCCCTAAAGCAAAAGAGGAACTATCCGCAGAGACTCGGATGTCGCTGTTAGGATCAAATTGCTGCAGTACCGGAGTGGAAGCCATTGCGGATTTCATTCTATTAAACGCCTCAGCGTGAACCTGCGACCACAAATACAGCGTTTTAGATTTGAGGAGGTCTCGTAGGGGTTTGGAAATATCTGCAGCATCTTTGACAAATCTCGTTAGGTAGTTGTACATTCCAAGGAAACGTCGTAGCTCTTTAAGATCCCTTGGAGGTTCCATTTTGCTGACCGCTTCAGTTTTCTTGGGATCTGGAGCAATCCCTTCCGAAGATCTCAAATGTCCTAAAAAAACGGTGGACGATTTGCGAAACAAACACTTTTCTCTGTTCAGCGTAATGTTGTGCATTTTGAATCGACTTAAAACATTGCGTAAATTGCGGTCATGCTCCTCGCGAGTCGCCCCAAAAACAAGGACGTCGTCCATCAAATTCGCACAGCCCTCCAGACCCTCAAGAGCTTGGCATATACGCTTCTGATAATGTTCTGGAGCCGAACAAATACCAAACGGCAACCTTTTGAAATAGTACCTGCCAAATGGTGTCACGAAAGTAGTTAGTTTTCTGGATTCTTCATCCAGTGGTACCTGCCAGAACCCCATTCTAGCATCCAATTTGGAGAAAAGCTTGGCGCCTTGTACTTTGGCTAACATATCCTCCGTGGAGGGAAGAATAAGACGCTCCCGGACCACAAATTTGTTCAGTTCAGTGTAGTCTACACATAGACGAATAGTCCCATCTTTTTTACCTACAACCACAATGGGTTCGCACCACTCTGTACCCTCGGTAATCGGAGAAATTATATCGTTGGTTTCCATTCTTTTCAGCTCGTCCTTGACTGCTGTTATTAGAGCTAACGGAACTCGGCGTGGGGCTGTAATGGCGTATGGTATGGAATGGGCCTTCATCTTGATCTTATACGAGCTGCCTGCCATAGTCCCTGGAAGAGGTTGAAAAAGCTCTGAAAAATCATCTTCCACCTGTATTTCTTGAATGGAAGGACATCTGTTTACGGATATGAGCTTTAGTCCCTCTATTGAAGACCTACCCAGAAGAGGGGTAGCCAATTCCTTTATGACAAAAATCTGATTCTGAGTACAGAGAGGACCGTATCGGAGTTTTGCAGAAAATGTACCTAAACAGGTGAGAGTGCCACGCCCAGCGTGGCTTATCCTTCCATCATAAGGAACTAGAGCCGAAGGTGAAATCCCTACGACGTTCAGGACGGACGGTGGAACACACGTCGCATCTGCCCCAGTATCAACCTTAAAACTGACGAGGTGTGAATTTAGGCGTATCGGAACAACGATGGGGGCCGAAACTGATGTGCCAGAAACATGGTCAATGTGTAAAGCCGCAGCACCCAGTCTAATTGATTCAACATCTAAATGTTGCCCCGAATTCTCCATCATCACTTCTTCTGTAGCTGCGCGCTTCTTTTTAAAGCAGCGTACTGCGAAATGCCCCTCCACCTTGCAAAAATTGCACCTAGCTTTGGCAGCAGGACAACTGTCTTGGGTGTGGAACCCCTGGCGACCACAGCGGTAACATACCCCTCTCTGAAGTTGGCCGTGAACAGGCCTGGAAGAGCCTTTCACTCTGCTGGTTTGTATTACCGCGACCCCTCGCTCACCCCAGACCGTATCTTGCTGACTCTTGACCAATTCCGATTGCTTAGCCTTATACACAGCAGATGATAGCGTAAGGTTACCGTCTAACTGCAGTTTCTCTAAGAGCTTTGAATCTAACACTCCTATGACGATTTGATCACGGATCATTTCATCTTTTAGGACTCCGTAATTGCAAAATTTAACGAGCTGGTGAATACGCGTTAAAAAAGAATCAAATGGCTCCCCTTCTTGTTGATAGCATTTTCTGAACCGTGCCCGTTCAAAAACTACATTTACATTCTTCTGAAAGTATTTGGAGAATATCTCTACTAAAATGTCGTTACTAATTTCTCCCTCAGGTAAATCAAAAGAAGATAGAATGTCCTCACCTTCGTCGCCCATGTGTCCCATCAGGCAGTTAGTTTGTACGGCTTCCGCCTCCTTGAACAGCCCCGAAGACATCCTATAACGCTCAAACCGCTTCAACCAGCGCGGCCAGTCGTCCAATTTGAAATCAAATCTGTCGGGCACCGGCCCTTGGTATCGGAACCCCGTTGACGTCAGAAGCGATGGTGTATCATCGAAGTCCTCTTGACGTCCCCTTGAAGTCCTCACACGTCCTTTACTCCGCAGCGCCATGTTAAGTCACTTATTCTACAATAAGTTAGAAGCCAGGTCAAATGCAGAAAACGGAATGAATGTTTTATTGCTTACGTTGGATACAACCGGTTGGTAACCACCAATAAGTATAATTTACGAGTATATCACAAATACGTACACCAGACACGAGAAATGTTCTCAAATGGAAGACAGAAATTCTGAAATACTTGACCAACAAAGGAGTTAACCCAAGGAATGATTGCAATAGCTGAAATGTATACCCGCCCAGCAAGAACCATCGTGGAGGTGAAAGCAAATCTTGCCATGGAGGAAAAGGAAAGGGGAAAGAGAAGGGTTAGTCATCATCTAGATAAATAATAGGGAATATAAAATAAAATCTATCACATTATAGGGGTTGAACTTACGGACCGAATCAGAACGATTTTTGATTTTCAAAGTTTGCGTTAGTCCCAGTAGTAGCAAGGGGCGGCCAGCATCGCGAATCCTGCACTTTTCTTCGATTGACAAACGGGCAACGCAAGATCGAGTCTTAGTACGTTCTCGTTGCCACGTCTTCGGCACTTCGCCCGTAAATGTATAAACCCGAGGAAGGTTTCAGTGATAAGCGTATTCAGTTTATATTTTTCATATTAAAATGTATACTGAATTAATATATTAAATATATTATTTAAAATATAAATTAAATATAATTATATTAAAATATACTAAATTTATTTATATACATCCTATTTTCACTCGAAGCAGTCCATTTATCGAGTGCCAAAAAACAACTAGTCAACAAATCGGAGGATAAAGGTTTGCCGAAAAACGGATAAAATAATTTCATTCTAATCATATCTACCTTTTTCATGATACGAACATTAAACTTTTAAGATACGAACTTGTATTATTTTAGTGAGTTTCTACACAAAATGCATATAATGTGTATATTGATACCGACCTTTATATATATCTACATACACCAATATTACTACTAACGTAGTTGAGCTAGAACTTACTCGAACGATCGCCAAGACAAGTCGGACGGATGTGTCTTCAAGGTAAACCTGGAACACGTCAAGCTCGTCTTTGCTCAATCTACTAGAGTGATATTTAAGCTCACGAAGTCTAATACTTCACGCTGATTTTCATTGCACAAATAAAACGGCGGAAGGACGGACAACGGACTGATTCGATTTTTGAAATCTATGTATCTTAAAACGCAACCAAAAAATTTTGGGAGAGAGGTTAAAAAAAATTGCTTATCCGATAACGAAGGTTCACTTTGCAAAGAACACTACGAATCGAAAACAGAACAATAAATCACATGATAATAAATTATGGAATGTGAGACCTGGATGAAGGAAAACTCAGTCGGAGAAATACAAGATGTCGGAATCTCGGAATCAGCTTCAGGTTACAAAATTGATAAGGGACGACGTGTGAAGACACATGAAACACCGTAGTAACAGCCAAATTTTGGTTCTCCCTAGATTCACGTACACCGTATTAAGAAACCGTGGTAACCAGGAACTCTCTAATCTCTCGATGTAACGGGCTCTCTGATTGGTCAATCTCACATGCCCGCTTCAATTCAAACTGAAAATCCTCAGTCCGGAGATGGGCGGCCAAGTCTCAGGTTGAGGCGGTCAAGTCTCAGGAGTTGTTGCTCCCGCTCGCTTCTGATTGGTCAGGTTGAGTGCGCTTCCCCTTCCCCCTTCAGCCTATCCCTACCGCAACTTTCTCTGTTTTGCGCGTAGATTTAGATTTCCCGTTTTCTGTCACTAGCTAACTTTAAATGAGAATGGAGACATTTTGAAACATTATTATTATTTTGGTTTGACTGGGGGTGTACATGCGCCTATGCTCCTATCAGTAGCCGCCCCTGCAGTAGATTGTCCCCTACCAATTACATTTTTCTCAAAAAATGACTCCATTCTGCACATGCGTTAACGTAAATTACTTCAAGCATTATTTTCTCGTTTCCTAAATGACCGATTTCAATGTTGTACGTTATCTACCTACATCTTCATTTAATATTTTCCGCTATAGAGTTTTTTGTGATTGTTGAAACCATTTCAATGATCTCTAGATACATGTTATTTTCAATTGGTAGGTACCTACCAATAAAATATCACTATACTTAGATCATAAGGAACAAATAAAGTGTAGAAATTTTAATTAATTGCATTAATGTTTCCTTAATTAATTGCATTGGTGACAACCTACGGATCTGCGATTTGAAACGGAGCTCCTTTGTGATGTCTGTAATTCAGTATCAGTGCACACTAATCAGCTTTGGGGCCTCTGAGCCTAAATTGTGTTTAATCGGCTAATGATACTGAAGCCTGACATGTAGCTCCGTTTTAGAGATCTGGAATTACAAAGTATGGAGGGGTTCAGATCAGCTTCGAAACCTTTGAGACTAATTTTTCCCCTTAATTGACTCTCGGTGCTGTTATTTAGATGGAGCTCCTTTGGGACTCTTCGGAAGCAATTACGAAGTATGGCACACTGATCAGCACAGTGGCCTCTTTCCTTACCTTTCCACATTTTTTTTCCATTTACTGTTAAGCGTAAAATTGCGGGGTCTTGGAACTCAATAAGTGTTAACCCTTTTGGGAGGTAGGTACGATGCGCCATGTTCTGATAATGTATTACATACGGGTTCTAATTACTTTAAACCAATGTTCTGCGTAGAAGGGCTATCTAACACAGAAATAATAAACCATTGTGTATTAATTTGCAGCGTTTTTAGTTCCGTGAGACAGTTACGTAGTATCAAACTTTTGCAGTATTGTCCACATCAACGTTACCATATGTTAGTCATTCGGTTCGAAATTGTATTTTTATTTTTTTGTTATTTTTCTTTAAATATAAATTAATGATTAAATTCATTTTTTCAAGTTTTATTTTAACGAGGAAAACCATCTGAAACAACGTGTACATTGATTAAAATAACTTATAACCACGATATCTATGTCCAAAGAACATTTTTCGGCCACCCAAGTCCAAGAAATAATTTTCGCCAAGTTTTCCATCCATTGGCCTTTATGAGCGGTGGCGAAATGGTTGGGCTTTTATTAGATTAAAAACCTCGTAGGTACCTTAGTTAATGAGAAGAAAATTTCTGCTCCTCGACGCCGTCTCGTTATACATTTTTAAACCTACTTAGAACGTAATGGAAAATATCGATCTGCGGAACTCGTGGAGCGTCTGCTCTGACGGACTGGACAATGAGGTGGAGAATATCCCACTCTTTGACGGGATATGAATGGAGCTATAAACCTCCCCAAACGGTTCCCGAGACCTTCCAATTTTTTCATGAAATAGTTTCTAAAGTATGCATGTGACTCCGTGTGGATTCCTATATAAAGGAGAAGATTTTGCTGAATAGCAGAATCTGCAGATTCCACAGTGGATAGACTTCTGCAAAATATTAGCGCTTATTGAAACATGAAAACTTATTTTCTTTCTTCTATTTTAGGTATTTTTTTATGGGAATCCCTCCACATTTGGAGGAGATGTGCCGCAGTGCTACATTGTTCTTTTTAACGATATTTGAAATTCTGAATTTTTTAAATAGTCCTTGTTAGGCGTGATTCTTGTGGGACATTTTAATTCCACCTAAGTCTTCAAAATGATGTTAAAGGTTGACTTTTCATTTTTAAGTTTTTGAGCTATTTTTATTTTTTGAGTTTGAGTGATTTGGTGTATTGGCGAGTAAATATTTTTCTTTCTTGTGATTGTAATTGATACAATGACATGAAAAAAGTCTGCTAAGTTTGGTGTGGCGCATAGCTTCTTCATAACCGTAACATGAATGTATAGATCATTGAAATGCATTATATGATCTTAAAAAATTCCATAGCGGAAAATAGTACAGATGTAGCATAAAACGTCTATGTAGGTCAATCAGGAAACGAGAAAATGCTGCTTGATGTAATTTACATTGGCGCATGCACAGAGGGACTTATTAATTATTGAACAATGAAACTGATGGTTAACGTAGAAAATCTTACACGGATTTGCGGACGCAAAGACGGATGGATTAAAAACCAAAGTTGTCGAATGGTCTTAAAAACATAAATTGCGAGATGAAATTTTTATTTTAGCAAGAAAAAATGTTTAAATCTCAAGCTGCTACTTTGGTAGACTAAAAAATAATATCAGGAAAAAACTACATATCAAGGTTTTCAAAATTTTTTAATAAATTGTTGGTTCACACAAAAATTGTTATAAGGTGATGTAGCGTGATTAGATCTTTGATTTTAGGGATGCCAACGCAGCCATCACCCAAGTATTTGATCAACGAGTATACGGAATTCTGATCTAGACACTTTGATCTCCTCTAGTATTCCAAGATTTTTATTTAAAGAACAGTGACTTTTCAAACTCCAGAATGATACTTCCTACTTTCCGAAGAAGAGCGTACGATTTTATATTTTGCCACATCTTGAAGGTAAATATTCATAACGTGTTAGCGTTTTTTAAAAATTTGATTCAATTCACCCTGCTCAGCATTTTCGTGTTAGCATCTCCGTTCACTGAGAACGTATTCCATTTCATTATGAAGAGTGGAGGATGCCGAATGCATATAAACTACCTACTACATTCAACAATGTTTTGCCACTTTTGTTTGCACAAGAGATCTCATCTGTTTACTTTCATCAAAACGCATTCCTCCTTTATTCCAAAAGCTGGTGGCGTGTGACGATGTTCGGTAACCGAATTGATGAGAACTGGCTTCCTTTGTTTGCGTTACGGTTTAATGCACCATCACTATTGCTATCATTGTTGAAAAAATGAAACTGGCCATTGAAATGTCATTACTTATCTATTTTTGAAGAGGTTCACCACCTGGAATCCTTTCTAGACATATTCTAGTGAGGAACTCTTTAAATGTTTTATTACTACCAATACAGCATCTTTGATAATAGTTCAGTACTAGGTAGAGAATGTGGAACGTATTGCACAAGTAGGTCCGACGACAAGAAGCCTCATGCAGTAGTTGATTGCATCAACTTATCGTGGATGACCAATTTCGCCACGGCAATTTCGAACGGCTGTACCTCGGAAACAAGGCATCGAACAAAAAATTTGTCGGAACAAAAATTGGAGAAAACGTTTTTCTCTAAAATATTTGGGTAAGTCAAAATCCTCTAAAATTGTATAGTTTAGCAATTATAGGCCTATAACTGAAAAATCGTCAACACCAAAGACTACACAGAAAATTTTGTCGATAGGTTACAAGTAGCAGCCTGTATTGCTTCCAAAACAATCAGACCAACACAAGTGTAGAACGATCTTCACTGTGTTCGGCAATTAAAATCATAATGAGCAACGCACGGGTTAACCAGAAAACCAATAGTAGGTAACTATACACTAATTTTGATCTTAGTTGATGATATACTAATGGAAGTGGAATGTAATGGATGGAAATGAATGTATAGATCGAAAATGGATACATGTATTGATTGAAAAGTTTTAAATAAACGTGAAAAATTCCATTGCGGAAAAGAGTAAATCTTGAAGAAGCTTGAAACGTCATAATCGTCAACTAAGAAACGGAAAATTTTAACGAAATGTAATTTACGTTTGCGCATGCGTAGAATGACCTGATGAGTTGAGAACGATGAAATAGGTACGGTACCCTAATCCGCGCATTCACTGACAGTTTCATCAAAATCGGATCAAATCTGTGGAAAATAAGCTTGGTACAGTGATTTCACATTATCGCATGCGCAGTAGCTAGTAAGGATACAATCACGTTGAAATTGATATGGGATGATAAAATCCTCATCCCCCAACTACGAGTATCATCCAAATTTGAGCGACATCGGACGGCTATTGCATGACAAAATGATGCTTTGTAGAATTTACGTTTGCTCATGCGCAGAGTCAAGTATTGATTTGGCATCAACGAAACTGATAGAGGACCATCTACACCCAAATTCGCACATTCCACGAATATTTCATAGTTACCGGTTGAATATTGTGGAAATTAAGCTTGTTACAAGGATTTGAGGATACACGACAGGCACACACATACACACAAACACCCACACACCGAAAGACACGGAACGAAATTTTTCAGAATGATCTAAAACGTGAAATGCGACATTAAATTTTACCACTGTAAAAAAACAACAACCGTTTGATTTATTGGTGACTGGTACTTTTCCATCTCTCAAAAGAGAGAACAATGCTTCCACTACCTATAGGTAGACGAGGAGCAAATTTACGTTTGCGCATGCGCAGCGTGAAGGATTAAGTCAGGAACGATGAAATTGATAGAGGATCCGCACATTCTAGCCAGCACATTCCCTGAAAATGTCATCGACGTTTTACTAATCGAAATTAGAACAGAGTACCTAGGTTGGTTAGAGTAGGTAGGTAATTTTCTGTTATGGTGCGCATCTACAATTACTAGATCAATCAATATGGTATGGGTACTGAATTTTAAACGCAGTTTAATTTAATTATCCTTATAGTACTTATCAGGAATCTAGGTACCCCCCCAGAGGTGCAATGGGGGCCTAAATCCTCGATAAAAAGGTAGAGGAGGTAAACAGTATCCCGTCAGAGAGATACCACTCCTACTAATAGCTTTTAATGAGCCATGTTCGGAGTAGATTGGTTTTCCAGGGATCTGGATCGCCCATCCAAAGACAAACTCAGCTTCTAGAAAACACGAGAAGATGCATTCTTCCCGCTAATTAGTGATTGTAAATAAATTTAAAACTACGACAGATGGTTTACTAATCGAAATTAGAACAGAGTACCTAGTTAGATAATTTTCTGTTATGGGGCGCGTCTACAATAATTACTATAATCAAGATTAACTTCTCAACCAAGTGATAACAAAACAAGCGGCATTGTTTACTAAATCCATTTATAACATAAATAAATATAAAACTACGACATGAATAGAAAAACAAGTACAAAAGAAATGCGTGATAAATTGAGAGCTTTCCAACGAGCGGAGAACGATTTTTGTCCGATGAAAACTAAAGAAGTTTCATTTCCCCAGCAACGGCTTGGTTGTACGTGAAAATCGAAAGAAAAATTCAGTTGACAAACTAAGTGACAGTTGATTTTTTAACTAAATCAAACGCTTGCATACGAGTCTGCAACACATTGGGGCATTTTATGTCTTTAGTTGAAGACAAGTATGTGTTGCAGACTCGTATGCAAGCTCTGAGCCACTCAGCTGATCCGGACCCTGGGCATCGTCACGTAAATGTGCTAAAGAGACTACATACGAAATTATAGCTTCCTAGAGTGTAAGGTATAGAAATTACCTATTAAAATTATTTAGCCACCGCTTCACAAATCAAACCGTTCTCGCAATATTTGGATCACCTGCTATGAATCAAATCATCGAAACCCCAGCTCAATGAAATCTTCAGAAATTAACAAGCGGTGGCAATCATGTTCACAATATCAATTATTGAGAATGATCACCTGAGTGTACACAATTATTCAAATAACCTTGCTCATAACTCAGCTTGTTGGCCACGCACTTCGCAGTAGTTAACATAATATGGTTGGATAAATCGAGAGCTTTCGAACGAATGGTCAACGAATTTTATGGGATGAAAAACGACGAAGTACCATTTCCCTTGCAACGACTCGGTTGTAAGTGGAAATCATCAAAATATTTTCGTGAGCAATTTTCCGTGACGTTTTTTTAGTTTATGTGCCATAGCTAAGACATAAAATGTCAAAAATGTCGTGACACATCCGCGTAACGTTTTTTGCTAGTTAGTCCAAGGCTAAAGCATGTTCCATGCTAATAAGATTGGTAAAAGGATTTTTCGGAAACACGACAGACAGACACACGGAACCAAAGTGGTTCATAATGGTCTAAAACGTAAAATGCGACTGGAAATTTCATTTTGGAGACCAAAGATTTTTTTTTCTCTCAAAAGTGAAAACAATGTTTCCGCTGCCTATAGATACACTCATAAGCAATAAAATAAATAGGTAAATCCCGACCCTGTGGGCATAACTAGCACTCATAACGAAAGTAGCCAGGTACCTGAATTAGGTCGTCATCCTTGGAGAAGAATAAAGTTTCAAGTTTCCACCACTGTGCCACGCCCTAGTTCATCTTGGGAAGCCTTGGATGTGCAAACCGTGGCTTTCTGAACTTCCTGAATAAGTTGAATATTCACGTTATAATCCTTAATTGTAAATTCAGTGTATCTATTACCTGAATGGTTTCGTAAAATACTGTTTATTAATTTAAGTAATCCGCTAGATTCTCATATTATCATCTTCTTTTAATTTTGAAAATATCATGATAACTTTTGTTATTTAATAAAAATTCTATTCCAGAGATTCTTCGGAAATATTGTAATGAGCTGAGTGGGTATCAACTACAGAAGGGTTGACTTTAGTTATATTCTTGTTGCGTCATTTGAAGTTGAATAACTGGAACGTCTTCCATTATCTTCTTTTGGAATCCTGTAGTAATTTAATCATCACTGGAATAGAAAGAGGGAAAAAAAGACCAGGGACTTTTGGTAACCGAAAGAGATTAACTGTTCCAAGAACAGCTTTATTTAAACTCAGCTGAAACGACCAAACAGTTATATAAGACTTCTTGGACTTTAACAAATTGTAAGAGTTCAACGAGGCTTATCCAGACCACAAATTAATCGACAACAGCAACTTGGCTAAGAGTGCGAACTTCAATCTGTTCTTGAAACTCAGAAGAAGAGCGAAGTTTCAAGTGCATATTAGGCGGAATCTTATGACTTTGAGGGCTCTTAAATTACGAATATTTGAACCCATTACGGGTTCTGTGAAACCCCCTATATGGATGGCATTTGGATGCCCGCGCAAAGTTACGGCGTACTTTCTGCACTCCCAAGTTTTTTATGAGTCAAATCATGTTTAGGTGGTCCCACCGTCTAATTAATTGTAGGTACATTGTTGAAAATTAATTTAAGTAGAAATGTTGATATTCATTTTTGTGTAGGTAGGTAACTATTTTACGGTCATTCATTAGCGCATTAAAAAAAAAAAAAAAAAAAAAGCTATTGTGTTCACTTTGTCTGTTGATGTATGAATGTTCTCTTAAAATCGTTTGAAATATCGTTTCCTGACGTCCGATTTTGATAAAACTTGGTATGGATAAAGTAACATGGCGAGAATAAAGATATATCAGGGGATGCTGACGACTGAGAGGTCATCGATCAGCTGAATGAGCTCTAAAGCCATTTCGTCTCCTATTCAACGCAGGATGCGTATGTTTCACGCGGATCTCCTTGCAAGAAAATGCGCTATCATGTGACTCACTTCGTGGGAGAGCTTCAAGCAATCACCTACCACCAACTCGTACCATAAACCAAGATGAATCGGAAAACCATGCACTACAAACTTGTTATGTAGGGATCGCATATAATCAAAGAGCGACCAGCACTTTCAGCTGTGGTGGTTATATATCATTTCCATTTATTTTAGGCTCCTTCAGGTTCATAGTTGTCCATGACTGTCTCTTTCCCGAATCGGATTAGTTTGCAAAATATTTCGATGTTGATTGTATAACATTCGAATGGGATCTGTTAGTCACATCAAACATGTACCTAACTACCGTATAGGTACAGCCTACCTACTCTTATGTACTTTAGTTTTTGAATAAACTCCGAACAAAATGAATGATGTATGCTCTGCTATATTACCAGTAACTATAGCAACGTGAAAATACTAATAAAAGTTATCAGTTGTCGCACTTAAGTGACCTCCTGCCGTCACTCAGGATATTGCACCGTTGAGCTAAGGGTGAAACTCACCTCAACGCCATTTTGGTTTATTATTTTCAATAATAAGCTTATGTGATCGTATAGCAAAAAAATTTTATAACCCCCCCCCCCCCCCCCCCCTCTCAAACTTTGTCATTTTACGTTTCAAAGCGCGTAGAATCCAAATTTGCAATGTCCGTCCGCCGTTCGCCGTCCGGGCCATAAAAGGCCTTAGAATTGACTTAAAAAATCCGTTCTTTCGCACATAGACTCCACTTGGGGTCTAGTTGGCCCTAACTTCTCGCCAGCTCGATCGCTCCCCACCCATGGGTGCTATGAGCCAAAAATAGGTGAAAAAGTGTCTTTTTCGAGGCTTTGAGTGTTAGACTGACGTACGCGCGCACGCCTGGCACGCTTAGTGGAATGGACGGGCCTTATGACGTACGCAAGCTAACTAAAACTACCTTCATACTCAATTGAAAAGATAATAAACCTTTGTGAAATCATTTGCAGCGTTTTTTGTTTATGAATCCCGTTGAGTGTACACTTGGGTTGCACACTCAGTGCACCCTCAGGGTCACCCTCAAATCAAGTCTATGAATCGCGCAGAGTGCATGAATCCCCTTATCGATACACTTGGGAGCCCACTCAGACTCAATTCCCGTCTATGAATTTCGTCCTTAGTCTGGTGGCAGATGAGTATATCTTACCCACCAGTCATTATAGAAGCATTTAATGGGTAAAATGGATACTGTCATATTTGATCTACATTCGGTCGTTCAATTTATAAATGTACTTCGTAGTTTTACGTGTAAATATGATTTTGTTTATGCATAATATTATCAGTTTTAAGCCTATTCTAGGCGCAAATACGAGATATCTGTTCGTAACAAGAATCAACTGAGTGGATCATTCCCAAAGTCTCACAAAGTCATGGCATACACACGTCTAACCTTACTGCAAACGGCGCCACGTATCGCGCACACAACGCTAATAGTATCCATCAAAATTGAATACACGTGGAGAAATTGTTCGGTACTCTCAACTGAATGTTTACGTCCTTATACCATCAGAGAGATAAACTTCCTTCCTCGACTTTTATGATAGAGAGTTGCTGCTCCTCGTTTCACAACCAACATGATACACGGACAAGACTTGTCGCGGATGAGTCCGAGGGGGCGGCGGGTGCGGGGGCGATGAGTTAGTTCTTGGCAACCGTTCCAACTGCGATCGCCCCCGCCCTGTAATTATTTATGTCTTGGAAAAAGGCTCCGAAAGAGGCGGATGGAATCGGGGGGGTAGCAGCTCATCCGACGGCTTTTACATCCTCCTCGTCGGTGGTCGGTTAGCTGGGATTCAAACCGGGTACAACTTCTTTTCGTGAAGGTCAAAGGAGTTTTTTCTTTATTTTCTTCTTTTTTTTTCTTTTTTTTTCCAGAGTCGGATGGTTTGAAACCCTGATCCAAATCCTTTCTTGAGGACGTCTGTTACAACAATCTGACTGAAGAAACTCAGGAGCAAGAGAATGCCGGAAAATAACGTTCCAACGAGTTCTCAGAGCTGCGAATTTCAAGGGCTTCTCTAGTGCCACAGAAGCTTGGCAAAGGTAGAAAATTCAGCTGTTTTTCCAAAAGGATAACGAGACCCTTGATTCGCCTGTAAGCCCCTTTGAATAGAACGGTAGATCAACAATCAATAGTGCTCTTTGTAGAACGGTTATCCATCTCCCCCTTTCTATCAAAAAAGTCTGCAAAACTTAGTTTTTATTGCTCAGACGGTTGCTTTGTTATGTTCATAGCACGATTATAGTCGAAAAGATTTACATGGAAAAGTAAAAGAAGAAAGGATTTTGTCGGATTATTAAGATATTTTTGGTAACAACATACCTAATTATTGTACATTACGTACAATGATAATTGATATGTAGTAATTATATTAAAACACCATAGGGTCTCAACTCAACTTCTACAGGGACCCCACTAGTTTTAATCCCTTAAATCCTAAAGTCCCAAAGGAGCTCCATAAAAATGTCAGCACCGTAAGGCGACTATAAAAGAAATTAGGTTCAAGGGCTCTTCTCGTAACGCGCCTATGTAAACGGTTTGCTTAATGCAAGTTTGTGGTGGTCGAGCAAAAGGCTGACTTTACCATCACTAGGAATGTCTACAAAGATTTAGGCATCTACAGAGAGTCAATACTATTAATTAATTTATCTACCATTTACTAGTCCCCCTGATCTAAGTTAGATATTTACATTAACGGTATGAAGTACGTAGGTACTCACCAACTGAAAATTTATGAGATAAAATAAAAGAGATGGTTGGACAGACAAAATCGTTGCTTGTAGAGAAGACCACCATGCCATGGTCGATTAAGACATCGGTGTTAGCGGAATGACATAGTACATAATTATATCTTGGTGATACGTATTTTTATTAAAATTGGTGTAGTATCTCTGAAATTACCAAGTATGAATGTGCATGAATGGAATTGTCGAAACCCGCATTTTTGGCTTGGCATCCGATTTGTTATATATCAGTGGAGATGAGAAAGGAGGAGACACTATAATAAACTCACAAGAATAATAAACCGCGAGTTTAATCAAAACTTTTGAGATACTTGAGAACAAAATTTGCTGCGAATTTTCAAGCAAACGTTCATAATTTCTGTATTAGATAGTTGCCCTACTAGTCCAGAAATAGCTATTTAACGTTATCTATTGTGCATTATCTGAAATAGCTAAATAGTCCGACTTACCGGGGAAAAAATTGTGAAATGCGACAATATTAACTAAATTTTTCGAAAAGTTGATTCCACTGATATTATATCAGCTTGTCGATCGTGGTAGATGAGAAGTATATTGAAGGGGATCGTCGTAGTTGTAAGGGTACATATCTTGTGGTTACTTAATTTAATTTACACAAATCTTGACGTTAATTTTTTCACTCAAAGATCCAGTTTTCTAAAAGAGGAACAGGTGACGCACAGCAATTCGGAAAGCTCGTTTGATTTTATAATCAAACAAAGACGTAAATTACACCTTTTCCTTACATAATATCGTAGTTTCTCCTCAAAATTATCTAAGATTTCCGGGGGAGTATGAAAGCGCTAATTCGTTTGGGAACTATCAACTGAGAGTTGCATAAGCGCGAAAACATGGAGCTGAGAGTTGGGCCGGCCGAGTGATGGGACGTGCGGGAGGAGATGACGGAAGTGGGTCGGGGGAGATGTCAACAATCGATGTCAAGCATATCAAAATGACAACTAAAAAATTCTCGCGTTCATGAGTGATGCCGCTATTTTGCCGTACTAAGAATAGATCCAGTATCTAACCAAACCCTACTTTTGGGAACATGCGTACGTAAGTTTTGAGTAGAAATTTCTTGATATTAGCTCTATTTTACGTTGGTTCGAGCTCCAAAAGCACTCATTCCTCCGAAAACCGTACAAGAGAAAATACATTCGTATGAATACTGGAAAGAAAAATCGTATCTGCCCCCGATTCCGAAATCGTATCAGACACCACGTGTCCAAGAATAATAAGAAATAAATTCTAATCTGGACTTCATTAGTGTCACAATTTGTATGTACCTGAATACTAATAAAATGATCTGTATCTGACGTCCAGATGCGGATTTTTGCTCTTGATTTTTGTTTCGGTGTTAACTTTTCGCCAAAAGTGTTCAATCTTGACTTTGAAAAGGCAGTTCACTCGTCAGTAGAATCGGTCTTCTTAGCGATTATGTCAGCGACACTCCGAAAGGGCAACATTGAAAACGTACTTCGGGCTACTTTACTTGACGCCAAACCGTCCCTGCCGATAGTCAAATTGGCGACTTCATAGAACACCTGGTAAAAACTTACGTTGGGCTTAAAAGCCACCGGACATAGTCTTGCGCTTTTGTACAACCCAAGCTTCCCAGAAACTAGCGCTTTCGTACACCGTCCTTCAGCGGTTTAGCGCTTATGCCATCTAGCCAAGATTTCATTATTCCGAAACCGACCATTTTAACGAACATAAATAAACAACGAATATAAATTTGAATCGTTATCGTGTAGTTAAGTTAGATAATAACAACTATTGCTAATGAGAGATGTTCACAGGATCAGCTCAAATTGGTTGAATCAAAAGTAACAAGCAAACACAATTGTCAGACGGCAAATCGATAGCCCATCATTAGGAAGTTTGTGCATTTAGAAGGTGATCTTAGGGCAGGTTTACCGTCATTTCAACCAAAAACCATCGTCATGTAGTCGGACCACGTATACCTGCAGGTCCCAACCAAGGAGGGAAAAGGTTTTTTTTTTTCCTTTCTAGGGCCAACTCAAGGGGCCGAAGGCCTCTCATGGGCCAACTCAGGAGCAGTCTTGGGAAACCCTTAGGCCACTCCGATCTCCGGCGGGAGCAAAAGGGGATGAACGGGGATTAGAGTTACGCCAAGCATTTCTGGGAGGGCAAACTGCTCGAGCGTTAACCCCACGCTCTCAGTTGCCGGTTCAAAACCCCTCTGCTGGCTTTACACAATTTAAGCGGTTTGTGAAATATATGGAATCACGAGTTTCTCCGCGAACGGTTAGAGCGGCCGGTCACGGCGGTAACACGTTCTAAACCAATTGAAAGGCTCCCTCGAGCGGACATTTCAATGCCTCTTTTACGAGAACTGAGGTTTCCTTTCCGGAATAATCATTGGGAAGAGTCCATTCCTATCTCGCCTTAGAAGACCACTTAAATTTAGGTAACATGTAAAATTTAACGATACTGTTTTGTTCTCATTGAAATGGGAAGCAACCCAGTTGTAAGACACTCTTTTGGTGGGTCTTTCAAACCAGAGATGGACATATTCTTAATCGAGAATACGAATATATTTACAGAAACATATTCTGTGATTACAAATACAAGATTTTTCTTATTACGTTGGCCAATGAGAATACAGGAATATCTATATTCTTTAATACGAGTACACTCCAAGAAACAAAAACTGATACGGAACAATAATACATTATTTTCGCTCCACAATCCTACTTTTTTAAATACACAAATAAAAAGCTGAAAATATATAAATTGAATTTGAAATAGGAATTAGGAATTTGAAATTTGATAGTGTCTCTCTGGGACATCGAGAAATGAATAAAATGATGGGCTTTTCCCTCATCAGCTGAAAATTTCGCTAAATTCACTCCTTTTCACCCTAGGAATGTGAAATTTGACAGTGAGTCTCACTAGGACAATAAGAAACGAGTGCAATGACGGGATTCAACCAGATCAGCTGACTTAGCTGAATTCTCTCCTATTCACGCTAGAAATTTGAAAATTGATGAGGAGTCTCTCTGGGACATCGGAAAACGTATACAATTATGGGCATGTGGGTCCGTGCAATGCACGGGTAACTGGCTTCGAAACCCGATTGTTTGGTTTCTAGGGATTGTTGAGCAACATGACTGCGACTGTTCAACTTGATACCGATTGTTTTGTTGATTATTGGTAACCAGGTAGAACTCAACCAAAAATAAATTGCTGTTGGATTTGAACGTGATTTTGTTCAAAAGTTCATTATTTCTAACGCTAAAGAACCTGATATTGACAGAAGAAAAGGATGGGGGGCAATATGTCGACACATAAACTGGTCGACAAACGGGCAAGAAGCCGTGTCGACATCTTTCAACACCAAGGGTTGACCAATGTCGATTTCACAGGCATTGGAAATATGGCGACACAAAAATACAGCGACTAGTCGACAACTTTCAACACCCCTTGTTGAAAAAGGTAGTCCAAGTCAACCATGGGGATACGTCGACATATTTACATCGACATCCTTCGTATACCTGACATGTAGGTTAGAATGAAGTGTATAGTTTGGTGGTCTGGATGCTCGCAAGCTCGCATCTCAAAAATACATAACATCAAGTAGTCAATCCCTTAGTAAAAATGCAGATTAGTTGGATGTGTAGATCAGAATGAAGTGTATAGTTTCGTGGTCTCATAACACGATCACATAACAGTTTAGAAACGTAAATGTGACTTTTCATTTAATCCTCGGATTGAAAGACCCCATGGGACCAAGGCTGAGGACAGGTAGTGGCCAAACAACCCTTTTGTCGTCGTTTAGCAGTCGACCAGTTTCAAGAGGGGTGTTTTTAGCTCATGTTCAACTCCTGTTGTTGAAATACAGCGAAAAACGGATCTCAAATTTTTCGACATAAATCCGTCGACCAGTTTCAAAGATGTGCGTTATCGACGTTCTTCAACACCTGGTGTGGAAATATGGCGACAGGAGGTGTCGACCAGTTTATGTGTCGACATATTGCCAAGTTCCCGAAGAAAAATACACGATGTTTTAGCAACTGTCTGCGTGAAGAAACGACGAGTTAAGCTGCTTGCACTTGCGACGTCATCTACTGAGATGGATGATGCACAACGACAATCATAGCGTCCGTCAAAAGAGAATTGGAGGCCACTAATAAGAAAGAGGAATAGATAAAAATTAAGAAGCATAGCTTGATTTTCGAGTTGAAGGATTTTGAATCCAAATTATAACCTCCTATTTGTTTACGGCTACTATAATTATCATCCTTCATACCCCGCACCTTAAACTCTTTCCTGATCAGCGGAGTGAGCTAAATGCTCTCCTGTTCACCAAAAAATGACCAGGACACGTGGGTTCGTGCAACGGACGGGTAACCTGCCTTCGCGACTCGCTTGTTTGGATTCTAGGGATTGCAGAGTAACATGACTGAAACTGTTCAACATGACAAGTCGATAAGCCAGAAAGGAATTGCGTGTTTTGTGCAGCTATGATTGGGAAGGAAGAACCAAAAGGATTTTGTTGCCTTTCGGACAGTGTGCATCATATCATCGTCCAAAGTAGGTGTCACTTTAAATGTAAATTTGAACACCGCCGTAACTGTCCATCCTTCCGATTATGAGGCATCACTCTCTGCGTCCAAATTCTCTTTCGACTTCTCTCAAAGGCTTGAAGATACACCTACTGGGACGGATGATGCACATGCACCCCCTCATATCGACATTATAGCTTCCATCAAAAGAGAATCGAAGGTCACTAATAAGGAAGAAGTACAGATAAAAATTAAGAAGCATTGCTTACTTTTTGAATTGTAGCATTACGAATCAAAACTACAATCCCCTGTTTGTTTACCCCTGTTATAATTATCATCCTTCATACCTCGCACCTTTTTAATTTCCGTTTCCTTGCCCTCCAGTTTATTTTATTAAATCATAAAATGTCTTCTACAACCAATACTGTATACACTTATCCTACTAAGCATCAGACATCGATAAACCGATCCTTTTTCCGCCCATCGGGCGGTTAAAGCGACAAGTTTAGTATAAATACGTACCTAAACAAATGAACCTACGTTCAAAATGCTAAATGCTTTTGTTATTTTTGTGCTATGGTGAATTAATAGATAACTAATAGTTTTATGTTCTTAATAGCTGTACCAGCTCACTTCGTTCGCTTGCCCAAGACTTAAACGTAGATCCAACAACTTATATCCAATATTTCGAATCAATTGTGTCAAAACTACCAGAAAAATATAAACTCAGGAAGAGCGTAATATGCTGGTTAGCGGCTTCTCTTGCTGAAATTATACTCTACCGCACTCAGAGAGGCTTCGTTCCAAATCTCAGCATCTTTAAGTCGAATAGGAACCAAATTAGTTATAGAGATCACTCAGCTGATTATAGTGGTCAACCATGTTCTAACAAATAATACTCTGTGACACTCAGTGCGGCCCCGTTCTAAATGTCATTACCGTATGTTGAATGTGGACAAAATAATATAGCACCCAGAAATGCTCCTTTGACAGCATTTTGAGTTGTATAAGAACAAAATTAGCTACAGAGGTCAGTATGCTGATTATAATGATTCATCATGTAATAATTATATTGGTTCTACCTTAACCAGAGTGTCCCAACTCAAAAGTCTATCGTCTCAAGTTGAATAGGAACAAAATTATATATTGAGCTCATTGGTTTATTGAAGTGGTTTCTCATTATCTACAATATTATCTCACTATCTCATCTATAGGTTTCTCTCACTTATCAATCACGCCCAGAGAACCTTCCTTCCAAAATCAGCCACAGAACTCACTCAGCTGATCAGACTGGTTTCTCAAGTTGTAATTATACTCTACCACATCCAGATAAACCCCTTTCTGAAGTTCAGCATCATAGATTGATTAGATTCCAAATTAGCTACAGAACTCGCTATGCTGATTAGAGTGATTCCACAAGTTGCAATAATTATACTGTACCCCAGAGGAAAGCCGTTCGAAAGTTCATCACTCAAGTTGAATAAGAACAAAATATGTTATCTTATGTGTGTCCTCTCGCTTCTCACGCTCGCCCAAAATAGTGTAACTGTATTGACCATAACATTCCGTCATAGTTATTATGTCTGAAACACATTTTTTCAGTTTTTAATGGAAGAAAAATATACCCACAGATTGGTCGCATAATTATGTCCAATGTATCCATGGCAGCACACAGTTGCATCCTATGGCAGGTATGCCCGTATTGAGAGCTAACGGACAACTCCCGATTCCCTGATACCAAAATTTTCATATTGCAATAGATCAAGTATTTTTGGATTCAGAAATTGGAAAAAGTATAATTAGGGACTTCTAGTGATGGTTAGGGATGAGTGGAGGCGTTTCAGGCAATAGGCCTCTGAAAGTCCTCGATCATATTTTCCCAAAGTCTAATAAGCAAATCCAAAAACACATTGACCACCACTGAAACTGCTGGCCTAATCTTCCACGGTACAGGCGCGAGTGATAAATGTGCATTGAGTGTCAATGAGTATTTGGGTTACTAGGGGATCCGATGACGAACTTAAATTGCAGACTAATTTTGGGTCTATTTGGTTTGCTCTGAATAAGATCCACTAGTCTCCATACAACGCTAGCTACTGGATTTGTAACCCCCCCCCCCCCCCTCTCACCAAATGAAACCTATTTGGCTTAAAGGATAAATAGTTTCGGTCTTGTTGGATTCGTGGCGTAAAATTATTTTAAATAGTTAATAGATACACTGAAAACGTTTAGTAAACTAAATTTTACCACCTAAATTTAATTCGGACGTATACCGACAAAATTGTTAGATTTTTACACGATTTGAAATGCTAAGAGTTGTTTCTGGGATTTTAATATACCCCATCTTCTTATTAACTCCTAACTTGGAATTCGCTGATAGTTTTGAGAAATATCGCATCGAAATCAGTCTGCCATTTTTGAGTTTACACACACAGGGAGAGAAACATACATTCATTTTTATATGAATAGATTATTACTAGACTGTATTCTTACAGAGGCTACAAAACGAATGGCCATCCATTGTAATTTACTACCGAATTTAATGCTTACTGCCGATTTTTATTGTGTCTGGCTCCGAACCCTAATAAAAGTGCTTTATTGGTTCGGTTGGAGTAACCTCACATGGACGAACATGAATTTCGGCGAACGCGTTTGAATCATAGTTCTCGTAAATGCCATAAATTAGGACGTACGACCCGAACTAAATCACTCGCGACCCATCGATCACGCCATCTGTGAGCGTGCAGATGTTCCTAACAGATGTATGGGTACCTTTGTTGACACTTATACCCGTCTGAGCCAATAAATTATTATTCTAAGTAGATAGCTTAGCTCGATGACAGGCATCAGATACATATGGACCCTTGAAGACACAAATTAATATAAAAACCCCCACTTCCTGATAACGCCATCAAAGTATGTTGACATGGTTCAATTAGGTACTCTGGTTCCCTTTCTACGTTTGAGCAAGCTCACACGCTACTGAGAATGTGGGGAAAAGTTGAATGAAACGTTCACTCGAAAAATCGATAGAACATTAGAAATTTATGATAGTTTGACGCCTCATTAGGGCGTTCCTCTGGAGCTAGTGTAGATGATATAGGAATGGGAATACCATTATGGCTTTGTACGTAAGAAGGACATCCAATTAGAATAAATTGATTCAGGGTGGTGTGAAACAACGAGACATGAGAAAAAAACTTACCAAGTTGAAATCCGTTCCTGACCATTCTAGGATCGAATTCTTGAAATAAATACATAATAACGTAGGAGTAGATGTATGTATTTTTGTTTTTTCGACTGTTCCTAGGCTACGATTCTCAACAGATTTTTGTTACTTTTTATTTCGATTTTGGTCTAGTTTTTGACGAATCCCAAAGATTTTGAATTTCACGACAAGCGAGAGCCAACCAAGCTAAATTACCAAGTACAATTCTCAGCTAATTTTCATGACTCTTTTTCTTCAATTCAGCATTCTCGCTAGTTTCCTAAGATATTTCAGGTTTCAAATTTCATTATCATATTTATGAACAGTTTGGCTGAGGTGAGTAATTAATTTCCATAAATCATGATATTATATACATTTTGCATAGTTATTTCGCCCAATAGTTTTTTGATCTAGATGTGGGACAAATCGAAGATTTAATTTTAATGACTGATTAATGATGAAGAGGAATAATTATGAGAAAAATGAACTATACTGTTTACACTACACTCATCAGGTTTTCGTGATTTATTATTAATATTTTGGTTGGTGGTGGTGGGGGCGAGGGGGGGGGGGTTCTTGGATAAATTGGGCCTTATAGATTATTGTTAAATTATATATACCTATCTTGAAAAATATGAGTTTTTCATTCATAATTGAGGAGCTGACATGGAAAACGAGTTAAGTCCATAAATCGAAAGAACATATTTTTTCGTCGAAGTGCAAGTAAACAGTCACGCCAACGGCCTTAGGTCCTCCCGTCCTTGCTAGATCGCACCCTGAATAAATGTGTGACCTTTGCATGGAGAAGAGATTATGTCCAAAAAAAATCTGATAAGAGTTCAGAGGGAGTTCCTATGAAGTTTGATTTTTGGACTTAACTCGTTTTCCATGTCAGCTCCTCAATTATTTTCAGTTTTATATGCTCCCTTTTCCTCATTTTGCCGATACAAATAGTATCACATGCTTTGAAGCTTAATTATAAAAGTAGGTAAATCTAATCACTGGTTATACGAACTGCTTTTATACATGCCTACCCCAAGGAATAAGTGTAACACTAAACAACATATACGGACGTCCCCGTTCCGAACAAATCACCGAACGAATCTAATTTACCTTCATTGTGAATATAATCGTTGATCACTCCAATAGGTATTTGTGTGTCCTTTCAGCTTACTGTTTCTCCGGTGTGTTGTTTCAGATGATTGTGGAAAATAGATAGGTAACATATAGGATATTAGAGGTAAATCGGGACACCAACATTATTTGCTCTTATTTCTTCCTGTATGAGTGAATTCGATTAAGTACACCCGCCTCTTTATTTCATATTTCATTCCACGTCTTCTTCTGACACTTTTCCTTTCAAGTAATTGTGATGATTTACCGTGTGTATAAAGCAATATTGCTAGCTCTTTGGCTTTCTCCTATACTCGCTTTCGAAGAACAAAGCAAACCTGAGGCTCGCCTCCTATTTGTCAAACAAGTGTTGAATAAGCAGATTGTTCAAGATATGGATCTTATTTTGAAGTAAGCTGACAAGACATTTCCATCAACAAAGTTACAAATCAAAAGAAACAATTCTGAGAATTTCATAAGAACCGTTTATAAATTTTCTATAGCTTGCTTCAAACTTCTTCCATAAATCTTCTCAGTTCTCAGATGTTCATCATTATCAAATACAATAACAGCATGTATATTGTTATTTCAAATGTTGCCAGGTTCTCGATTTCTAAATATTTCAGACCTTCAATTCTGCCTTTACCTAAGTGTTGTTCAAAAGTGATACCGAGAACCAATTCCCAATTTCCCGTAGGTGATTCACATAATTTGATACAGTAGTACAATTAAGACGGCTTAGGTACGTCAGACGGACTGATATTTATTTTATTCACTCAATTTGTTGTGTTGATTAACCGAAAAATCAAATATCACATCTTGAAATGTAAACCAACAAATTTTGAGGGGGGAGATGGGTTAGAAACATTTTTTCTTGCTAGATTACAAAGGTTCGTTATTGGAAATAATAAACTTAAAAGTACATATTGTGAGCTCATGTGTGTGTGTGTGTGTGTGTGTGTTCTATCTTCTTATCCCATGTTGTGTATATCGTGTTGTGGTTTACTCTTTGGCCTCATTCTGAGTTGCTTAGTGGAATATCCTCCACTTAATCGAATTGAAGTTTGCTAACCCCCATTAGTCGCGCTGCGGTGTTTGCTCACACCACGTCAACCTAACAATCTGGGGGACGATAAATTAAGATACACTTGTTATCGAACGTTATTAAAATTTGTATTCCAGAGATTATCAAAAAGTTCCAGTCATGCAGCATGATCGTATGAGCGAATTTTCGTCAACTATAGTTTTGTATGTTGTTAAATTGTTTTGAAATTTGAGATTTTTGAGTTCAAGGAAATTGTTGGCTATTATTTTTATCGCAAAAAACGTAGTTTAAATAATAATCTCCTATTCAAATTGATGTTTGCATTTTGAGTTTTTTTTTGCAATTTTCGTTGACATTTTAGCAAATTTTAATTAATTTTAAGTACATTTTTCAGCATAATTTAGTAGGTACATAAATTTTTGAATGTTCCATTTTATAGTTATTAAACTGTATTTGAGCAATATTCTACAAAAATATCAATTTAACGATTCTTAGCCGTTTTTAGCCATTTTTAGTGATTTTTTAGTACATTTTTTGACATTTGACCTATTTAATGTTCCCAAAAAGTGCTGCCCAACAATCTCATCCTTTCGGTGGAAAAGCTTGATTCTTTAGGCGCAAGAACGGTTATTTTTATCTGTTAGCCCAAGGATTCCCTTTTGATTGTGAGCCAAATTTGGGCTCATATTATCTCAATCCTAAGGATATATATTAATTGCTATGCAATTCCTAGGCCGGCCCCCAATAATTTTTTTTAGCATGAATATGCTTTAGCCGTGACCTAACTACCGAAAAATGTCCCACGAGAGTGCAACGAAAGTAGCGCCAATAATTGTGATGATTTCCGCTTACAACCGAGTCGTTGCTAGGGATATGATACTTCGTCGTTTTTCATCCCACAAAATTCGTTGACCATTCGTTCGAAAGCTCTCGATTTATCCAACCATACTATATTAACTACTGCGAAGTGCGTGGCCAACAAGCTGAGTTATGAGCAAGGTTATTTGAATAATTGTGTACACTCAGGTGATCATTCTCAATTATTGATATTGTGAACATGATTGCAACCGCTTGTTAATTTCTGATGATTTCATTGAGCTGGTGTTTCGATTATGTGATTCATAGCAGGTGATCCGAATATTGCGAGAACGGTTAGATTTGTGAAGCGGTGGTTAAATTATTTTAATAGGTAATTTCTATACTTTACACTATAGGAAGCTGTAATTTCGTATGTAGCCTCTTTAGCCTCTTTCTATAATAAAGTGAATGTTTACTCGCGAGTTTCTATTAGGAGATCATCATCTCACAAGAGCTCAATCGTCGTGATCATTTCTATAATAAAGTGAATGTTTACTCGCGAGTTTCTATTAGGAGATCATCATCTCACAAGAGCTCAATGGTCGTGATCATTTCTATAATAAAGTGAGAGCGAGGAGCTAAAACATTTTTTTGTTTTGAATGATAAACAGAGTTCAGAGGCCGAGGGGGGGTCGGGTTCAGAGAATCGACGAGGAGTGAGTCGTGTACGGCTAAAGCATATTCATGTTTTTTAATTTTAGCCGTCAGGCTCAAAGGAACTGTGGCTTTTTTTTTGTCCCGCCACTAGAACCCGCGAGGTTGTGGGTTCAAATCCCAGCCAGGGTTGAAATTTTTTTTTTTTTTTTTCTCGTGAGACGAATTGCATACCAAATTATCCTCGTTTTCTACACAGTAGAAAAGAGAAAAGATCCGGCGAGGCGCGAAGCGCCGAGTATAGATTAGGGGGGTCCAGGGGGGCGAAGCCCCCCTGGCGGGGTCAAGGGGCGGAGAATTTCAAGCCTGGCTGGGATTCGAACTCACGACCTCGCGCTTCGTGTCCCCGGACATTTTAAATGGGGACGTTACATAAAAAATTATTGGGGGTCGGCCTAAGAATTGCATAGCAATTAATATATATGAAAAATCGTTAAACTCTAGGATTCGTTTCAGAATTCCTCAAAATGGATTTCAATATAGAAAATTGTCAACTTTTTTGAATCAAAACTAAGATGTCACATGCCCCTCAAATGGTTCAAATCTATCCCGCTTGTGGCTGCCATTTTGGGAGCGATCGCAGTGCGCAAAAGGTAATTGAAATCGACAATGGGAACTTCATGTGTCGTGATTGCACAACTTTTGACCTTGGAATCGGATTCAGCACACTTGAAAACCCTTCATTCGTAATTTTTAGCTCAAAAGTCCTTTAAGTTTGGCCAATAAACTGAGTCATCGATGTCTTTGAAACCTGCTTGGCTAATTCAGTGTTCAGGTCCGATTTACGGCCTAAAAACCTCTAGGTTCAGTAATTTTACAGTGGGGACAACCCATTTTGACACGCACCGTTCCCCGGGCCAAGGTTTTTAATTACCGCAGAAACTATTTTTTTAGCTGTAGAATGTATTAATTTGACGTTAAACATACTTATCCAACGTTCAATGTTTTGTACACCGTGCAATATTTTTTTCAACCGTGCAATATATTTTCTGACGGTGAATGTTTTTTCCAACCGTGCTTTTAGCGAATTTTTGAAGAAAATTAAGCTATTGCTCTCGCCTCAAAATTTTTAGAATGTGAATTTTTGAAAATTTTTTATGCAGAAATCCGTTTCAGGCTATTCTGAATCATATTCTGAAGTTTAACGCATTTTTTAATGTATGTATGTATGCATGTGTCATTCCAGACGATAGCTGTCCGTACAATTGTGCTAGAAACTTCAAAAAAATTTTAAAATGTTAAGGACACAAAACGAAAGTTCAATTTCGTTGGCCAGCATGATCGGATTACATCTTCGGGTGGAAATTTTCAAAAATGTAGTAAAAAATTTCAAAATTGCCTGTTTTTTGCGATTTGTTGTGCGAAATAATTTTTTCAGCATACTAACATGTGGTATTCGGAATCAGCGTAAAATTTCCTATAAGATTTTGGTATTTCCTATATCAAGATTTCAAAAATTTCAAAGTTGAAAAATCAGTGAAAAATCGAAATAATGCCGTTCGATAGTTGTAAAAATTGGTAATATTTGCATGAAACATTGTCCAAATTCAGATTAAACTACTCTTATGGAAGTATCCCTGTATAACCAATCCTAGAACCATGCTGTTTAAGGCTAGAACCATGCTGTAGATAGAATTTGATTCCATGTTTGTCTACCAAAATCATAAACTAAAATTTCTCTACACGATCAATAGCGACTGAAATGTCGAAGATTTCTACAAAAATTCGCTCATGGGGCCATGCTGCATGACTGGACTTTTTCATACTATTTTGCCGTAACATTACATATTCCCACCTTCTATTCACGTACCTACATATTGTTCTCAGGTACTCCTTATACAACGTTGGGTCAGGGCCCGCATTCAACGTCAGTCTATCCGACCACACGTTTGACGAAAACTCTTTTGACACCGCCGTTGGTTACCTCGACGTCAAATTCTTCTTCATAGCCACCGGGAATAACGTGAGTCACACGGTAGTTTTGCGCCCGAAAGTAGTCGGACCCGTCAACATTTCCTTTGCTACTGTCACTTACCAACGATCCATTGAAGACGACAGCATTCAAATCGGCCACAGCAACGATCCGGGGTCCTATGTAATCCAATCGTACACAACCCATCAGAGAAAAAACTGTTGCCACCTCACAGAGTGGTGCTACTTCGCAGCGATAACCTTCATTTTTATGATTCTGTCTAAGCATAACGGATTCAATCGGTGATAACTTAGGCAAAAATCCGTTCTACTTCACATTCGCTGTTCACTTGTTTCCTAAACTGTTTCAATATGTATCAACTAACTGTTTGTTGTGCGCCTGTATTTATACAAGGGCACTTCAGAGTTTCAATTATCGGGAATAAATATAATGAAGCGCATAATTGTTGTAAGAATATATAAATTAATTCCTTTGAAAATATCAACCTGCACTTTTTTCCATTCTTTGATGGAAATGTGACTGAGTGATTCCTAGTTTTTGGACTGAAATCAGTTCTCGGTCACATTTCCATCAATCTATGATCAGTTGATGACCATAGATAGGCCAGAACCGACTGTGTTAGGTGTATACAGCGTGTCAAAAATAAGATGTGACAAAATTCATTGGTTGATTCTACTACAAATTTTCAACAGAAAATTCATCACAGAGATTTTCTGAAAGCTATTTGTTATACTTTTAAATTTAAGATTGTTTAGTATTTCCAACCCTATGACTTGAAAACACCCATAAAATACGCTTAGGTTCACTAAAGCGCTGAAAATTATTACACTTAATATTCAGCAAAAAAATATGTAATTTTAGCGATTTTTAGCAGTCTTTAGCCAATTCAAGTGATTTTTTTCAGCACATTTTTCAAAATTGACCACTTTTCTACGAAAATTCGCTAAAAGTCTCATCAATGAATATGCGCTAATTCTTCATTTACTCTCAGTTTTATTGAAAATATTTCTTTGTTTCTTGTGAGTTTTTTTGTTTAAAAATCGTATGCCCTATTTACAGGAATCTGGTTGAGAGAGTAGTTTTGTGTTCCCTACAAAAAGGACATATAACCTATCTTAAAATTTAGCTATTTTTCTCTGCTCACATTGATTTATCGCCAACAGGCTGCAGGATGATTCTAGAAGATTAGTAAAGGAGATGGGAGAAAAAGTTTTTGACTGAAAATGGCTTATATGTGCCTGGGAGTGAGCGTTGCAAATATTTGGAAGCCATTTTCTCAAAACGCACTTTTGTCAAATGTGCCCTTCTTGCACAGACCTCCTCAATTGTCAAATCCATGGTTTCCCATAATGGGGGAATATCATGTTATATTGCAGGTATAATACCTAATGATATATCGAGTCCAGGTCTGTATGCACTTCAAATGAAGCTAATCTTACAAATTTGATACAAGGCATAGGTAGCTCTGTGGTAAAACTAAGGACCGTAGAGCTGGTGCCTGGGGTTTGAATCTGCGAGACGGTCAGCCCCCCCGCCCCCATCCACACCAATGCACCACCGCTACTCAGCAGCGAACTGTACTTGTTCATCTTCTTTCGAACTTATGTGGGTAGTGTCTAGTACTCTTGACTACAGAGTAGTCTTGTGTTCAAATCCAACTTGGCGCTGAATTTTATGCTTGAATGTTGAGCCTCCATAACATATTTTTAAGTATACCTAATCCTGATCCATTCGTCCTCTTAATCCGTATTGTATCAGTATATTCATTTAGGCTCTATTTAATTTTTGAGATGCTAGCTTGCTACCATCTAGAACTAAATACATAGGTACACCTTATATTATACATACCATTTTGATATAATAGTATGAAGGCCTGATTGTTGTACGGAAGTCTGTTTATTATTATACAAAGGCTAATTATAATAATTATACGGAGGCCTGTTTAATAGTATGCGGAGGGTGATTATCATCACGGAGGTGATGGGGAGTCTGACCCTGCTTCTGAACGTCATGTTTCGAATCATCGAGGCGTCAATGATTTTTTTTTCTCCAGTAATTCATTAATTTATTTTCTTTACAGAGAGACATACATACCAGTTATGTTTCTATAATTAACAATGTCATGGATCACCTGTTCCAGGCTCCATGCCTTTCCCCCAATACTTCTCTTCTCGTTTGTCAGTGCCGCCAATATTACTTTTATTTTCCTATAGTTGGCTAAACTGTTAGCTATCCCTTCCCTCTTCAAGGGAACCAGCTGCCTGATATATCTCATTATGATTCGCTTCCTGTTCGTCGCCAAAACCACATCTATCCCTTTATTTTGATTTGTGCCTAGTAAGCCATTTTGCCATCTTGATTTAATTTCAATTCAGCCACGTGCTATTTTTATTTTCACTTATTACTGAAAGTGTTGGTTTATTGTGTATTAAGACACCTGAGTTTTGCTACAAAGACAAATACCAGGTTGTACGTAATTTAATTTAATATCCTTTTTCATCTTTTTTCTTTTCCCCATTTTCCATTTTAGGTTAATTTCCCTTTGTTTAATTGAGGTTCTGATTTTTCCTTTTGATTTTCACTGTGTTTCTGCCTTTTGCCTTATTTCAACAAGTACAGTTTATTTTTCCCTTATTTCTCTATTTTTATTTTACTACCTTTTTATATACCTTGTCTTGTTGTAAGGTCTCTTGGTTTACGATTTCCCGAACTCAAGTTCGGTGGTAGCAGAGCTGCTTGGGCAGTTTAGTTTTTTTTAGCTGTCCATAATTATTACATGGTAGCTGAAGCGTGACGTATTTTGCTGCATTTTAGTTACCATAGCTATTACTTGGTGTATAGATCATTTCTCTACCCATTACACGGTAGCAGTGCGTGATACTATCCTTTACAACAATAAACTCAGTTTGATGATCAATTTTCTATGTACAGTGACATGCTTAGGAAGACTATCTAATACAGCGAATATTATTAAAAAAATTTTCATAAAACAGCGTTTTTTAATATGATCCTTGGATTCTACCCAACTTGGAACGAAAACAAACAACTTTTGAGGGGGTTAAAATTAGTTTTCTAGGTTAACTACAAAGGTTCATTATTGAAAACAATAAATCCAAATGTGGAATATAATTGTTGCAGAGCATCAAATTAATTATGAATTTGGTGAGTTCAAATTTTTAATAGTTTGCTCATTACTCTGCCTAGATACAGACGATAAACAAAAAGTTCTAGCTATGTAGAATGATCATATGAGCGAATTTTTGTACACTATTGTACTCTATTATATTACATTGATCACTCTTGTTCTCTCTAGGAAGTTAAACTTGATAGGAAACCCCTCTGGGACATCAAGAGACAAACAAACTGAGGGGCTCTTTCCTAACCACCTTAGTGAAATCCCATTTTGTAAAACTACTTCATTCAGTTGAGTATCATTCTGTTGAAATCATATCATACAATGACATTTGCATTACGTATCCTTTTTGCTATTTCAGAGCTAAAGTGAAAGAGCACTGTACTAATTCACAGCAACATTAAAGCGGTTTACATCCCCATTTGTTACATGAATGAAATGTATTTTTATTTAACATTAGAAATAGATTTCCAATCAATGTGAGATGGGTGAATCCACCGCCACACTTACCAGTATGGTTATGCAATAGGCGAAAATCGGCTAAGCCTTTGAAGAAGCATCTCACTCTCAAGGCAGTCAAGAAGAGTGAGAAAATGAATGAATGCACTGTAGAACAAGGAGTCAGTGATCCGTCTATTGGCTTGGCCCAAATAAATTATGTCATTTATTTTGTGGATAGGCATAATTTATACGTGGAGCGTCTTAGAGAAGGGGAGGGGGGGGGGGGGCTGATATCAACCAACGAAAATGCGTTACAAGCCACCTTTGTTACAGTAAAATAATAAGTAGGTACAATGTACTTATGATTCTCTTAGTTATGAGCCAGCACTCACAAAATCTTGAAACCCAATTATTTTTGTCATTTTATTCGGATAAAGTATCAGCCGTACAGGTTAGGTAGGTATTGTATTAGACCCTATATCGTGGGATGTTATGCAAGGTCAACCGTGATGAGTATGTAGTTGAATGGGTGACCGCACAGGTCAGTGATTCATATCCAAGTAATTATCACTCATCTGTACGGCAAACAGCTCTCAACTCGAGAGAGCTTTACGGTACATCATAAATACGAATTCCGATCATTCCATTAGAGAACTGCTGATGACGTCCGCAACCAGGCCATTCGCCGCAGTCAAACGAAAATCCACAACCTCAAAAATGGTTGCGTACTTATATTACTTTCTCCACTCACGGAAACAAACCCATTCTCCACTTCTGAACTAATGCATTGGTTATAGAAAAAAAAAAAAAATATATATATATATATATATATATATATATATATATATAATATATATATATATATATATATATATATATATATATATATATATATATATATACATATTCATTTAATCCGGAATAACGAAATCATGGAAAGAGGATAAATGAGGATCTCAGAATCTCGTTAAGCAATAGCTTTGAAGCTACAAATAATTTAACCTTAGTATCATCACGTGCCCGCACTGAGGGTGCTGAATTTATCATGTGGTTTGGAATGCTTCCTTAACTTGCCTTTTGCCTAAAAATTGTCAAAAAACAAAGAATTTGACCGTTTTTGACGTTTTTCTAGTTTTTTGAAAATTTTTGTACATATTCCATCGTTTGGTGGCCTGAAAAAATTTTGTTATTACTTGGACTATTTTGGCGTCAAATAAGACCAAGGGCAGCTCTAGAGGTGCGATAATTG